>CM048820.1:28539010-29739010 GCA_026586065.1 Dioscorea zingiberensis | reverse complement strand
TTCAGGAGGTCAATAGTGTGCATACTTAGTAGTCTACTTCCGATACTGACAATGGATTGTCATTGGTGACAATTCCAATGAAGGTAGATACGAAATTCAGTGAGGAAGAAGAAAGTTGCAAGGAGGACCTTAATTAGGCATGTAGTTTGGATACGGGATAATGGGAAGATTTGTTATATTCCCCAAATGAGATCCCTACTGTCGCAAAGAAGGAGACATACAATATTGACCACCATTTGGAGGATAACCAAATCTTAGTGATTGAAGAAGAATTTGACGATATGCTCAGGGAAAAGATGAAAAAGATGAAGCCTTCCATCGAAGAGATCTTGATAGAAGAAAATTTTAGACCTACAGTCTAACCCCAAAGATGACTTAAGTTGAACATGATGGAGGTAGTTTGGGCTGAAGTCATAAAACTCGAATGTCGGAGTTATCGATCCTATCTCTGATAGTGCTTGGGTAGGCCAAATGCAAGTGGTACCGAATACAGGGGGAATGACCGTGGTGCCTAACAAAAAGAAAGAACTGATTCCCACAAGGATAGTCACTGGATGGCATGTATGAATCAACTATAGGAAACTAAATGATGCTACTAGAAAGGACCACTTCCCATTACTATTCATTGATCAAATGCTATAGCAATTAATCAGACATGCATATTACTGTTTTCTTGATGGATTTTTAGGCTACTTTCATATCCCCATCACCCCCTGAGGATCAAGAGAAGACCCCTTTCACCTGTCCGTATGGTGCATTTGACTATCCTCGCATGTCTTTCGGATTATGTAATGCTCCCACCCCCTTCCAATGATGCATTTTAGCTATCTTTGAAGATTTCATGGAGGATATCATGGAAGTATTCATGGATGACTTATCCGTTTTTGGAGACTCATTTGACCTATGTCTCAAGAATTTGGAAAATATGTTAGCTAGGTGTGAGAAAACAAATTTAGTATTGAGTTGGGAAAAATAACAATTCATGTTTCAAAGGGGAATAGTCTTGGGACACAATTTCATAAAGGGGCATCGAAGTGAATAAAGTAAAAGTTGAAACCATAGAGAAACTCCCTCAACCTACTTGAGTTAAGGCTGTTCAGAGCTTTCTCGGACACGTAGGATTTTACAGATGATTCATAAAGGATTCTCCTAAATAGCTAGTCCATTGACAAAGTTGCTTAAGAAGGATGCACTAATAAAGTTCAATGATGAGTACTTAATGGACTTTAACATCTTGAAAGAAATGCTCATCTGAGCCCCTATCATAATTACACCGGACTAGTGTCTACCATTTGAACTGATGTGCGATGCAAGCGACTATGCAGTCGGGGTAGTTCTAGGACAGTGCAGAGACAAAGACTTCCATCATATTTATTATGCAAGTAAGACTTTGAGTGAAACATAAGAAAATTACATGACAACTGAGAAAGAGCTTCTTGCTATAGTCTTTTTTTTTTTTATAAATTCCACTCTTATCTAGTGTTATCCATAGTCATAGTTGACACCGATCATTTTGCACTGCTTATCTTTTAACCAAATCAGATGCTAAACCAAAACTAATTCGTTTGGTATTATTCTAACATGAATTTGATCTAAAAATTAAGGTAAAGCGAGGAGCATAAAATCTGGCTGCACATCAGTTATTGCGCCTGGAAGGCCCCAAACAGGGACATTTTAAAGGAAGGAGATATCAATGAGGCGTTCCTGGAGGAGTACTTATACAACATACAAGTGGTAAGTGAGGAAAAAGAACCCCCCTTTGTTTGCAGATTTTGCTAACTATTTGGTTGCCGGAATTCTTCTTAAAGATTATACCTACTGTTACGGATATATTTGGTGAAGACAGGTGTCATTGACCTAAAGGACCAACTGTTCCTTTGACCACATGGCAATATCACCGCCGTTGCACAATTCCGTTCGGCAAATAGCTCTCTATACTCGCGAGCGTCGATGTGCTCCCGATCATATAATCCTATGTACATAGAGAATTGAGTGTAGCTCATGGTCCCCCTCTCCGCAAAAAGCTGAAATGATATGGCGGTGATACATGTTCAAATTACCATATTTTGCTATTATTTTACTATATGTTTTACATGTCATTTTGATGAATTATAGCTCTCTGTTACTTAAAATGCTTCATATTTCATAAATATGGGACATTGAAGGTGTTTCAAGAGAAACGAGACTTCTGAAGGCTTTTCGGAGGCAAAAACATCAAAGTTAGGGGCTACAAAGGACCTACAAATTACCCCATACATTGAGGACAAGTTCCCCAAAGTTTTGGAGGCATTGGAGAGCCTCAAGAATTAAAAAGAAGAAATTTATATCATTTGAGGCAAAAAGGAGGCAACTAGAGAAAACTGTAGCAGTCCTGAATGAGCAACAAATATTAGAAATTTATTACAAGATCTACAGGACTCTAAATAAAATCTTCACGATTCAGATTGAAGATAAACAAGTTAGGACCACTCGGTTAAAATTTCGAGTCAATCCGACAAGAGTTGGTCATCCGATTATGCGCTTGATGAAGACTGCACGATGCAGATCTTGTCATTCAGGGTTCTATACGACCTGATATACAGTCTGTATGAGGGACTTGAAAGCTATACGGGCCCATATGGACCTATCTAAACCAGATCTGCAGCCGATTTTCATATGATTTGGCCCCACACGAATCCTAAACGGGTGAGATACTTTACAAAGGCCTTTACCCCTATAAATACGAACCTCTTAGGGCTTTGAAGGCATCTCTTGGCCTTTGGCCACCTTTTGGGCGATATTTGGAGATCTTGGAGTTCATTGATGGCTAGGGTTTGAAAGGATCCTCTTCGAAACGAGCTAGGTCTTGAAGGGAGATTCATCAACGATCCAATCAGCACACCAATATCGGAGGGAACATAAGAGCTAGGTTTATTTGTGTTTATTTTGATGTTTTCTCCTATATTTGTTTTGGATTTGTGTTCCCCTTTCAGGGGAAACTAATAGTTTATGTATTTGGGCATGTTGAACCCCTTGGTTATGTATGAACTTTGATTTTGATTGTTATTGATTATCTAGTTGTTTTCCATGATTGAGATCTATTAGAAGTTTTAATGTAAGTTAATCCCTCTAGGTTACGAGAGCCCGAAGGGATTTTCGTAGTCCATATGGGGGAAGAAGTGAACGCCTCCCCATGTGTAGACCATCTCCAATAGAGGGGATTGTGAGTATACCGGGAACTCTAATACTAAGGCGAGCGAGTCCTTTAGATGTATTATTCCCATAACCCCTCCAAGAATTAGGTTGCCTAGAACATCCTTGGTAAGGGCACTAGGATTACTGATTCACCTCGATAGAGGGAGTGAAAGCATCTTAGGAACCCTTGGTCCAAATAATTTCAACTAGTGATCTTCACATTCATTATCTATCTTTATGAGAACTCAAGGGGGATTTATTGCCCGAATACCCCCTTCCTATTATAGATTTACCCCAAGATTCCTTCATGTCATTAGTGATATCCAGTTTTTAGGTTTTCTAAGTTTAGATTAGTCCAAACCACCACCAATCTTTGTTTAGACTAGATAATAGATGACTAGTTAGTACTAGTACTTCTCGGTCCCTGAGGTTCGATAGCCCGACTTTCAAGTCCACTTTATTACTTGTGACTACCCGTACACTTGCGGTTGCATCGCATCAAGTTTTTGGCGCTGTTACCCTGGACCAAGACTACTAGGAACACTAGAAGTTTATTACTTTAGTCATTACTTCTATTCTTTATTTTTCGTTGATTTATATAAAATAAAAGAAGAAAAAAATCTTTGATTTTTTTCTTTATCTCTTTTGTGCAAGGTACAATGTTAACAAGGTCACCTCTAGAAGCTTCAGTTGATGCTCTTTTAGCACGGTTGGACAAGCTTATAAGCAATACACCAACTCGTAGCAATTCGTATATCAATGCCTACCATTCATATTGGGGAGGACATCCTAGCTATCCAAGCTATCAATATGGACCATAATGGGGGTATCCTCAACAAGGCTTTAGTTCATATTCCCACCTCAAGAACATTGGCACAATTATCCTCCAAGTTTTCACTATGAGCCGACACAACAAAAAGAGTTTACTATGGAGGAGGTTTTATTAGAATACATACAGATCAATGATTCTAGAGTTGCCAAAATACATGCCTCTATTCACAAAATTGAGAACCAAGTGGGAGAACCTCAAACTAATTTCTGATTAGAAAAAGAGTTATGAACAAGAAGTAGAAGCCCCACTTGGAAATGATACTGAAGAAGAAGAGAGCAAAGGGGAACAAGTGGTGGAAGAATATATTAGTGTAGGAAAGGAAGATGAGGTAGAAAGAAAAAAGTTGAAAAGACTTGAAGAATTCTACTACCTCCAGGTTGACCTTCATCAAGAGCATAGTAGAGATCCCACCAGGATGACAATAGAAGCGAGGACGATGCTTCAGCAATCCAAGGATCCGCCCAAGCCAAGATTGAATAATTCCCGGACCAAATTATTTCCATGGAGGCCTAAAGCCGTAAGGAACACACTTTGTTCAAGCCTCCATGAGGTAAGATTAAGGTACGTCAAGCTAGTGACGCTAAATAAGCGCTTCTTGGGAGGCAACCTAAGGTTTTACGAAAATTTTCATACTTTTGCATCTTAGTAGTTTTTAGTTTGTTTTAGTGTGTTCAATAAAATGATGTTTCTCTTGAGATCTTTTGATCACTTTAGGTCTCGCATGATCTAGAGTATGGACATATTGACCGTCAAGAATATCTACCCCGAATTTGAATCAAATATGGATTTATCCTTAATGAATCAGAGAAGTTTCTATTTGCCCTTCTCGTTGTTTTTATTGCATATTGTATACTTTTCATGTTTTATTATGTAAATTGAGGACAATGTACAACTTTAAGTGTTGAGATGGGTTGCTACCTATCTAATTGTAGATTTATTGCAAATTTTTATGTGTGGAGATAGGTAGCTAATAGATGAAATTTTTAAAATTCATTTCAAATCTTGATATGATAGTATGTATGGTGTACACTGACAAGGGCCTTGTTAGGAGAAACCTTCACATGATTCTATTCTTAGTGCACCATCACAGCACTCAATTTTGAAATTTTTCAATTGAAACACCATGGGCATTTAGAGACCATCTTTGTGACAATCGTAACTTTTAAAGACAATAGATAACTCATTGCCATGTTCTTTTGACTATAATAGCTAAGCATCACTTCAATAGCTCGAAGAAACTTTGTGGCACTAGTTCAAACTTATTAACCACTCATAATGTTACCTAGTGGACAAGTAAGAGGAGAAGAAAATAGTTGTCCATATAGTAGTTGTCTATCAATAAAGATAGTGTTACCCTGCTTGTTGTGACAAGGTAGTTTGGTGTTCCGGCTCCTAATTAGAGTGTTCTTCAATTCGAAAAGTCATTACTTAGTATGAACACACTTAGGTAGAGTTGTAACCACCTTAGTAGCTAAGTGCCCTGGTACCTTGATCTTTAGAACGGGAAAGTTGGATCCAATATCGACGCCCTACCTGAAAAAAAGGAAAAAAAGAAAAAAAAAGGTGTTTCCTTCGAACTTGTCCACCATTCATCTAATAAGGGGTAATTATTTTTGTTCTTAGGGCCTCAAGGACTTTCTAGTGTCCATTGAGAGCATGCTTATCATGCTATAACTTTAGAACATGGCATGTGGAGGGAACAAGCTTTGTCTAGAGCTATATCAAAATGTCAGGAGACCAATCTAATCCCTGCTGTGGAAATAGTAGAACATATAGTGTGATGGTGAACTTGGAATGGAATTCTTATATAATTTCTATGGCCCAAGTTTGAACACTTATCTTCCTTTATTGAGTTCTTTTCATTGCTTGAGGACAAGAAAACCTTTAAGTGTGGAGATATGTGATAAATGTTCAAATGAGCATATTTTGCTATCATTTTCCTATATGTTTTACATGCAATTTTGATGAATTATAGCCTTCCGGTACTTAAAAAGTTTCATATTTTATAAACAGGGGACATTGAAGGTGTTTCGAGAGGAAGGAGACTTTTGACTGCTTTTTGGAGGCAAAAACATCAACGTTATGGGCTACAAAGGACCTACAAATGCCACATATATTGAGGACAAGTTCCCCGAAGTTTTGGAGGCATTGGAGCGCCTCAAGAATTAAAAAGAAGAAATTCTACATCATTTGAGGCGAAACAGGAAGCAACTAGAGAACACTACAGCAGTCCTATAAGAGCAGCAAAGATCATAAATTTTATTACATGATCTACAGGACTTTAAATAAATCTCCACTGTTTAGATTGAAATAAACGAGTTAAAAACACTTGGTTAAAATTTCAGGTCAATCCAACAAGAGTTGGTCATCCAATCAAGCGTTTGGTGAAAACTGCGCGCTGTGGATTAAGCCATATGGGGTTCTATACGACCTGATATATAGTCCGTATGAAGGGACCCGAAAGCTATACGGGTTGTTATACAGCCCGTTTATGGGCCCGTATGGACCTACCTGAATCCGATCTGCAGCCGATTTCACATGATTTGGCCCCACACGAACCCTAAACGGGTGAGATACTTTACAAAGGCCTTTACCCCTATAAATACGAACATTCTAGGGTTATGAAGGCATCTATTGGCCTTTCACCACCGTTTGGGCTGTCTTTGGAGATCTTGGAGTTCATTGATGGCTAGGGTTTGAAGGGATCCTCTTGGGAACGAGCTAGGGCTTGAAGAGAGATTCGTCAACGATCCAACCAGCACACCAACATCGGAGGGAGGTTTATTTATGTTTATTTTGATGTTTTATCTTTTATTTGTATTGGATTTGTGTTCCCCTTTCATAGGGAACTAATAGTTTAGGTATTTGGACATGTTGAACCCTTGAGTTATGTATGAACTTTGGTTTTGATTGTTATTGATTATCTAGTTGTTTTTCATGATTGAGATCTATTGGATGTTTTAATGTAAGTTAATCCCTCTACGTTGCGAGAGCCTAGAGGGATTTTAGTAGTCCATATGGGGTAAGAAGCGAACGCCTCCAAGTGTGTAGACCATCTCCAATAGAGGGGATTGTTAGTATACCTTGAACCCAAGTACTAAAGAGAGTGAGTCCTTTAGATGTATTATTCCTATAATCCCTCCAAGAATTAGGTTCCATATAACATCATCTGTAAAGGCACTAGGATTAGTAATTCGTCTCGAGAGAGGAAGTTAAAGCACCTTAGGAACCCTTGGTCCAATCAATTGCAACTAGTGATCTTCACATTAATTATCTATCTTTATGAGAACCCAAGGGGGATTCATTGCCCGAATACCCCCTTCCTATTATTGATTTATTCCAAGATTCATTCCTGTCATTAGTGATATCCAATTTTTAAGTTTTCTTAGTTTAGATTAGTTCAAACCACCACCAATCTTTGTTTATACTAGATAATAGATGACTAGTTAGTACTACTACTTTTAGGTCCTTGAGGTTCGATAACTCGACTTTGAAGACCACTTTATTACTTGTGAGGAACCGTACACTTGCGGTTGCTTCGCATGTGAGGGATCACTCAAATACGACGCTCTTATCGGCCTCAAATGTACTCAAGACCTCCAAGGTGACTTCGCGAAACACTTCATGGTTTATGGAGAACACCTTGTCCCAATCACTAACCGAAAGCATCCCTCAAACTCGGTCTACAATCTAGAGTTGAATGAGAACCCCCTAATCAATGAAGCGAGTACTCCCTAAGGGTTTGGCGACCAAGAGATGATAGTGGTGGAGGAAGCGCTCTTCCTTGAAGTGTGGTCTACCGGATAAGGAGCCTTCCCCGGTCTTGAGCTTATTTGACACGATTTGCCTTTGAGGCATATTTGTAAAATAATTGAAAAGGATGTTAGTGCAATAGAAAATACCGGGAAAAGAATGAAAATTGTGAACTACGGCCTTTGATTAGCCTTATACGGGCTTTCATACAGGTTGTTATATGGCCCGTATGACCCTACTTGGGGACCATACGAGCTTGTATACGGCCCATATACGCCTTGGCGCGGGGGTACCGGCAGGCATAGCAATTTCCTACCCTATTTACATCCAAATCACACCCATTTCATATTCTAAACTCTTGACATGCCTTTAATCAAATTATTGTGACAAAAATTCAACGCAAAAGCATACAATCATCAACCATTCATTCAGGATACATTCATTCAATCCCTATGGTTCTAAATATTGAGAAGATGAACAAAATCGACAAATCAAGCCACTAGGAAGCGTATCTATGGAAGAAGAAAGCCCAAAATCAAGAGGAGAGGGCACGACGGTGAGAAGGAAGCTCAGATCGACGTGGAGAGGGAAGGGGTCGGCTAGGGTTTTTAAAAAGAAATGAGGGGACGCTTTTCATAACGTCCCAACTTGGGCAATCTGCTGACCCCATACGGGCCCATATACGGGCCATATAAAACCCTATATAGGTCTCTAGCGGTGTCATACGGCCGTATAACAACCCGTATAATACTAGCTATGAATGAACTATAACCAGTATGATGATACAAGATAGCATAAACATGGATATAAAACATCTCATTCATTTATTCCAAACACATAATCTAACTAAACAAAAGAAAATTGCAACTAAAGAAAAAGAAATTTTCAAGAACTTCGGTTGTCTCCAAAGAAGTGCTTGTTTAATATCACTAGCTTGACGTACCTTTAACTTACCTCACGGGGCTCAAATACCTTGGAGTCCTCATCAGCTCTTCCATTGAAACATTGTCCAAATAATGCCCAAATTAGGGTAGATAGAACAAGCAATTTCCTTCATACCTGAGCCTTTGTCCAAAAGTGTGTCCAGCTTTTCATAGGAAGAGTGAGCTTCTGCTTTTTCTTCATCTTCTCTATTTCAGCTCCAGGGTCGATCTTTGGTGTAGCAGAACTCCTTTTGATCTCTTGCAAATCCTCCTCACTATCTTCCAACCAATCATGTAGTGGGTCTACCATCAAGAGATCTTCAATGCATTTGGAGGTGATAATGTCGATATCATCAACACTATAAGAGGTGTCATCTTAAGCCATGGTGTGGCACATGGCATCGGATAGTTTGAACACCACCTCTTTATCTCCCACACTCAAAGCTAGTCTTCCTTGCGCATGATCTTCAAGTACTTGAGCAGTGGCAAGGAAACGATGCCAGAGAGTGACTGGAACGTCAACATCATCATCAACATCTAAGAGTACGAAATTGGCCGAGCATACAAACTGATTTATTTGGACAAGCACATCTTCAGCGAATCACATGGGTCGCCTTACAAATCGGTGAGCTAGTTGCAATGTTATCCTCATGGGCTTTGGTGCCTCAAGACCGGGCTTCATATACAGTTTGTAAGGAATCATATTAATTTTCACACCGAAATCTGCCAATGCCTTCTTTGGGACCCCTACACCAAGTATATAAGGGACCACAAACTTGCCCGGATCCTTCAACTTCTTGGAAATGTTTGTTGCAAAATGGCCGAGCATTGGGCATTCAATGTGACAACAACTACGTCCTCCAATTTCCTTTTGTTGGATAGAAGTTCTTTTATGAATTGTGTATACTTGGGTATTTGAGACAAAGCCTCCACCAATGGTAAATTTATGTGCAATTGCTTCAACATGCTTGTAAACTTTGCTAATAGAGCATCTTCTTTATCTTTCTTCAAACTTGCCGGACATGGTACTTTAGGGTGATAAGGAGGTATGGGAGATGCGTCCACTATCTTTTCATTCTCTTTCTTCTTTTCTTCGGAGTTGGCGATGGGTTCGGAATCTTCAACTTCGTTGGGGGTTTTCTCAGCCGTTAAAACGGGAAGTTCCACTTCCTTCCCACTTCTCAATGTGGTGGCCTTGCATTGTTCCTCCGGAGGTTTCTCCTCTGTACTACCCCAGTAATCTACCTTGTGGTCTCCCAGTAGAGTCTTTGCAATTTGCCCAACTTGATTCTCCAAATTATGAACTGTAGCTGGCAAATTCCGAATTGTAGTGTCATTGTTTTTCATATACTTCAGTATGAGCTCCTCCATGTTGGGTTTTCTCTCTTGTGGCTTCTGAGGGTGTTGGAAACTGGGAGAATATTGCCCCGCTTGTAGGTTCCCATATGAGAGTGCCGGATGGGTCCACTAGGGTGCATAGGGTCTATATTGACCATCCGGTTGCCTAGGTGCATTTCCCATGTATTGCACTTGCTTCATGGGAACCATCTCTATGCTTGCAATGGGATAATTAGACACTTCATGACCCCCTCTACAAGTACAACAAAACATATCTGTAGTCGGCCTTGAACTATTGTTGGAAGTAAGTAGCTTAATCTTCTTCGTTAATATGTCCAACTTTTCACCAAGAATAGCATCTGTAATTATGGGTTCATCCAATGACGGAACTATCTTTACTTGTTTAGGCCCTTGTGGACCAATGAGCTTCATTAGTAGCCACGTCTTCAAAATTTTGCTCGGCATCTTTCGGATATTTGTTCCCCAATGATCCGCCGGTGGAGGCATCCACTAACTGCCTCATGGTGTTATCCAACCCATTGTAGAATGTTCGAATCTTGACACAACGGTCTAGATTGTGTTGAGGACAATTCCGGAGTAGATATTTATATATCGCATAAGCTTCAAAGAATGTCTCGGTAGCACCTTGCTTGAAGGTGGAGATATCCAACCCTAACATTGCGGCCTCGCTTGGTGGAAAATGACAACCAAGAAATTTATCAAGCATCTCAGCCCAAGTATGAATAGAGTCAGAAGGTAGTGAGATAAGCCATCTATAAACTCCTTTCGTCAAACTGAACGGAAAGAGTCTCAAGCGAATTACATCATCGGAAGATCCATTAATTTTGAACATGTTGCAAATTGGAATAAACTTTGCTAGGTGAGCATGGGGGTCTTCATCGGGCCTCCCATCAAACTGAGCTGAATTTTGAATCATGTTCATTCTGCTTGCCTTGATTTCAAAATTTTTCATGTTTATATTGGGCGGATGAATACTGAATTCCTTCCTCGTGTAGTGAGATCTCTCATACTCGAACAAATTTTTGTCTTCACTCGGCCATGATGGGCACCACTCTCGCTTCACCACTAGCTTTAAAAGGTATTGAATTCTCTGATTCTGAAGAGGACCCCGGAATTAATCCTTCCCTTTCTCTCAACCTTCGTTGTAATGTTCATTAAATTCCACTATCCGTTTCAACCAATCCCTTAGAGTTTTTTCGGGTCATGCATCAACACCACACGAAAAGATATAGTAAGAAAGAAGATTAGTATCCAAGAATTCAAGTAAATAAAAGGTAAAACAAAGACAAAGAAACTTAACCAAATTAGTAAACTCCTAGTTTTTCTAGTAGTCCTAATCTCCCTGGCATCGGCGCAAAAACATGATGTGATGAAATCGGCAAGTGTACGGGTCATATCAAGTAATAAAGTGGCTCTTGAAAAGTTTGGTTATTGATCCCCAGGGAGATGGAAATACTAGTATCCACTACTCATCTACTACCTAGTCAATCAACAAGCAAGTGATTAACATAAGTCTAAACTAAGAAATTGCAAAACACAAGCAAGGGGGTGAATTACGCTTGAGATTAAACAATCAAGAAAAGGGGATACTTGGGAAATTGATTCCCCCTGGGATTCTGGGATTTCTAAAGGATGGATGGAACTCTCTATGATGATGCTTGGTGAATTCTTGTCCAAGGGTTCGTAAAGTGCTTTCACTCCCTCTCTCAAGGTGAATTACTAATCATAGTGCCCTTACCGATGATGTTCCAGGGAACCTAAGTCTTGGAGCGAGTATGGGAATAATATATCTAAAGGATTTTGCTTTCCTTAATACCAAGGCTCCCGGTATACTCACAATTACCTCTATTGGAGATGGTATACACATGGGGAGGCACTCGCTTCTTCCTCCATATGGACTATGAAAATCCCTTCAGGCTCTCGCAACGTAGAAGGATTCACTTATATTAAAACATCCAATAGACACATAGATTCATCCAAACTGTTACGGAAATATTTGGTAAAACACGTGTCGCCTGCCTAAATGGCCACCTGTCATACACAGGGCTACATTCCTTTTGGCCACAAGACAGTCACCCCAAATTCATTAGCATAAATTCCGTCCGGCAAATAAGGAGGGTTCAACCCTACAAAAAGTCCGTCGAAATTATGCAAGAAGGTGATAACCATCTGGGTAAGATACTAACGCCTCTACAGTAAGTAGATCTTATCCACTGGCCTCTACAGTAGGCAGATATTTTCTACTTACACACGTAGTACCTATACAGTAGGTAGATATTTTCTACTTACCTACGTAGCACCTACACAGTAGGCAGATATTTAATTACCGCCTTAGAAGATATTTTCTTACCCCCTTAGAAGATATTTTCTCATTCACCGCCTTACTCCACCGCCTTTCCTAAACCGCCTTAAAGTTGCTATAAAAGAAGAACGATAATAGAGAAAGAGGGAAGGGAAAAAAATCATTACACAAAGAGCTAACTCATGTTTAACACTACCTTCACACAAGTTTTCTGACTTAAGCATCGGAGTTGAATTCGGGTAGAAAGGCCCAATTCCGATCACTCTTTTCTCCCTCTTACAGATTCATCCCAAAGGAAAGCTAGGGTAATTCCGAGCGGATTTCCAAAGCATTCTCCATGTTCCCCGTTCAGAAGTTGAAGTAAGCGTCCACACCAAATATAAATTTCAACCGTTTGTCGAAGGCTGAGACCAGATCACGAGGCCACAGTAGCCAAAGCGTGAGGTGGACCAGTTTTTGGCATCAACAGTTTGGCGCCGTCCGTGAGGACCCTTACAAAAAGCCAAATGATTACTACCAGAAAGTCAAAACGGATCCAAGAACAAGGAGAACCAAGTAATCCTGAAGGACCTGGAGAAGTCCGAGGGCATGAGGAGATTCCGTTGAATAATCCACCTATCTTACCTCTGTCGGAAAATCCTTCCGCCCCACCCCAGGAACCCATCCCGGAGTTTTACCTTAACATGCAGAAGGAATTGAAATGGTTAGCTCAAGCTGTTCATACCTTAACTCATCCATTACTTCCTTCCATACAAATTCCACCAAGTGTGCCAACAGCCCCACCAGCCAATTCCGAAAGCAGAGGGAGGACAAGGACTCGCACTCATGGAAACAGAAGAGAGAGAACTACCTTTTCTGCTAGTTCGGAACCCTCCTCCATTCGACGTCGAGAACAAGCTGCCACAAGAACAGAATGGCATACAAGAACGGAGCGGACAAGGACCGAACGGAATAGCCCATCTGTTCCAACTGTCGACAGATGAACATAGTGACAGGATCCTTCACGAGGAAACAAGAAATCCGAACGACATGTTCTTAATGTATGCTCTCCTTTCATCAAGGAAATATTGGAGGAGCAAGTTCCTGACAGTTTTCGACCACCTGCAATGATTGCATACGAGGGCAAAACTGATCCGTCTCGCCACTTGAAGTCTTTCCGATCGAAGATGCTGCTTTCTGGAATTACCGACGCTCGTATATGCCGAGCTTCTCTCGCCACTTTAGAGGGAAAAGCGCAAGACTGGTTTGTCGATCTTCCATCTAGCACAATTCCTTCGTTTCAAGTTCTAGCGGATAGCTTTCTAGCTTATTTCGCTAATTATTCAAAGCAAAAGAAAACTCCATCTACCCTTCTGCGCGTTAAGCAACGAGGGGGGGAAATACTCCAAGCCTATTTATACCGTTTCATAGATGAAGCAGCAAATGTTGTGGATCTTATTCCGCGCATGGCTGTAACCATCCTGATGGAGGGTTTGCTAGAATCCCCTTTTCGTTTTTCCCTCACCTTGGATCCACCAAAAACCATCCCCGCCCTCATGATTCATACCCAGAAGTACATCAATTCTGATGAAATTTATACGGGTTGGGAAGAAGAGGCTCGACGCGCCTCTGTTGAACTCCAGAAGGGAAAAGCCCATCAAAATGTCAACAAAAGGCCCCCGGAAATACAAAAAGAAGGAGGGCCACGCAGGGACAGTAAGGGTGAAAATAGAAGACAGGAAACCTCAGCACGCCCTCAGCGACATGTGCTGCAACCTAGAAAACCTTCGAACGAATGAAAAATTGTCAGATACGACCACCATACCCACTAAATCAGACTAGAAGCCATATTCTTATGAAAATCCAGGATCAACAACTCTTGACGTGGCCAGAACCTGCAAAGAATCCCGAGCGGCAAAAGAATAGTAATAGATATTGCAAGTTTCATCAAACTAGAGGACATGGCACAGAAAAATGTATCCATTTGATGAACGCCATTGAAAATGTCGTTAAAAGGGGACAATTGGAGCAGTATATCAACATCGATGTCCAAGAGGAGCCCGAAACTTCACAGCCAGAAGAAGAAAAAGGGAAGATGGCCGGATTTATTAGTGGTGGTCCTGGGTGTGGTGGTGAAAGCTCCGCCTCTCGGAAAAGCTATGCACGAATGGTGGGGGCTGCGCAGGAAACAGAAACACCACAAAGAAGATCACGACCTATGGCTCCCATCATATTTTATGATAATGATGTCAGCAGGGTTCGCCACCCCCATGATGACGCCTTAGTCATTTCCATCATGGTTTCCAGTTTCTAAATGAAGAGAGTTCTGATAGACAGTGGAAGTCCGGTTGACATTCTCTTTTGGAGTGCCTTCGAACGAATGAGATATGATGCAGATAATTTGCTTCCCGTAAAATCATCCTTAATATGGTTTTCCGGAGGAGTGATATAACCAGAAGGAATGATCTCCTTGTCAGTTACACTAGGAAAGGCGCCCAGATCATCAACAGTGACAACAAATTTTCTAGTCGTACGCTGTGCTTCAAGTTACAACGTTATTCTTGGCAGGCCAACCCTCAGCGCCTTGAAGGCCGTAATTTCTACTTACCATCTTCTCCTCAAGTTTCCGATTGAGAGTGGTAGTGGAGAAGCAAGAGGAGATTAACCCTTGGTGCGCCAATGTTATGTTGCAACCCTCAAGGGAAAAGCTTTAAACAGAGGCAAAACAAAAGTTTCGGAAGCCATGTTGATCAACAAAATAGCCGAACGGAAGATGAATAGCTTTGGCCCACACCAGTTGAAGAATTGCTCATAGTTCCTCTAAACACAACTAGGATGGAACGCACAGTGCGGATAGGTGCAGATCTGACAACAGTGCAACAAGAAAATCTCATTGTGGTACTAAGGACCAATTCTGATCTCTTCGCCTGGTCATCAGAAGATATGCAAGGCGTTAAATGTGATGTCATTGAGCACCGCCTCAACATAGATTAGTCGTTCAAGCCTGTCAAACAGAAACGGCGAAATTCCGCACAAGAGAGGCAGAAGGCCACAGAGGAAGAAGTATCAACCCTTTTAAAGGCTGGGTTTATCCGAGAAGTGCACTATCCAGAATGGTTGGCCAATGTAGTTCTAGTAAAAAAGCCATCCGGAAAATAGAGGATGTGTGTAGATTTCACGGACCTAAATAAAGCTTGTCCAAAGGATTCATTCCCTCTACCTTCAATCGATGGCTTGGTTGATTCCACAGCGGGGCATGAAATGTTGAGTTTTTTAGATACCTTTTCAGGCTACAATCAAATCTGAATGGCCAAAGATGACGAATAAAAAACATCCTTCATTACAAGCACAGGAACTTATTGCTATAAGGTAATGTTGTTCGGTTTAAAGAACGCCGGATCCACCTTCCAGAGGCTCATGAATGCGGTCTTCAAAGAACAACATGGCGGAAATGTTGAAGCTTATGTGGATGACATCCTGGTGAAAACCGGAAAAGCCGACGAACACCTATCAGATTTATAAGAGGCCTTTCAGTCACTTCGGACTTACAATATGCGCTTAAATCCAAACAACTGTGCTTTTGGTATCTGGTCACGGAAATTTCTCTGATTTATATTGACCCAAAGAGGAATAGAAGCGAATCCGTAATAGGTTAAAGCCATCCTTGATATAGGATCACCCAAAAGCCTCCAAGAGATACAACGGCTTAACGGACACCTAGCAGCTCTAGGGAGATTTATCTCTAAAGCCGGAGAGAAAAACCTCCCACTCTTCCAAGCCTTGCGAAAAGCACCAAAAATGGAGTGGACGGAAGAATGTGAGAAAGCCTTTCAGGAGCTTAAAGATTATCTCCGATCGCCTCAGTTGCTAGCTAAGCCACAAGCAGGGGAAGAGCTCTACATCTACTTGGTCGCTGCTCCTCGAGCGGTCAGTGCAGTACTTTTGAGGGAAGACAATGGAGTTCAGAAGCCAGTCTATTACACGAGTAAGATCCTTAACGACGCGGAGTCAAGATATCTGCCACTTGAAAAGTTGGCTTTCGCTCTCATCACATCCGCACGACGATTAAGGCCTTATTTTCAAGCGCACAAAGTTACGATGCTGACAGATCAGCCCTTAAAGCAAGTCCTCTATAAGCCTGAAAATTTCGGATGTCTAGCCAAGTGGGTAATAGAGTTGGGTTCACCTATAAACCCCGAACGACAATCAAGGCTCAAGTTCTGGCGGATTTAATTGTGGAATTGACTATTCCCACAAATGAGGATGAAATCCCGCCAGAATATCCGGAAGAAAGCCCTAGCATCCCATGGTCCTTATATGTTGATGGATCAGCAACTGAAGAAAGGTCAGGAGCCGGCTTCATCCTTTCCTCTCCTTCTAAATGAAAAATTGCAATAGTTCTTAAGTTCCAATTCCAAGCGACCAACAACGAGGCCGAATATGAAGCCCTTATCGCAGGATTGCGTTTTGCCCGAGGGCTCGGAATTCAACGCCTACATGTATATTCCGACTCACAGCTGGTCGTTAGCCATACATTGGGCAACTTTGAAGCAAAGGAGGAGAACATGGTCAAATACCAAACAGTGGTAAAGAAGATAGTCCCCCACTTCGCTCATTTCCAGATTGAAAAAATCTGTCGGGCACAAAATGAAGAAGCGGACGCTTTATCTAAAAAAGCCACTGCGCCCAACGGCGATGCAGAATCTTCCTTCAACCTACAGTACCTTCCCACAAAAACTATTGAGGGGTTAGAAGGGGAAGTACAAAGTACAGCAGAACAGTCAAGTTGGATGGATCCCATTAGAAACTGCCGGCAAGGTGGACCTACACCATCCAATAAGACAAAAGCCAGACGGATCTCTTACAAATCGGCTCAATACACCATCATTGGAGAAAATCTATACAAGAGGTCCTATACGCAACCCTTCTTACGATATTTGCGTCCCACAGAAGCAAACTACATCCTTCAAGAAATTCATGAAGGTATTTGAGGCGGACATATAGGAGGCAAAGCCTTAAGTTACAAAGTCCTGCGACAGGGCTATTACTAGCCAACATTAACTCGAGATGTAGTGCCGTTCGCCCGAAAATGTGATGCCTGCCAACTGCATTCCAAGATTCGAAGACGACCACCAACACTGCTCACGCCAATGATTAGCCCTGCCCGTTTGCTATCTGGGGAGTTGATCTCCTAGGGCCATTTCCTACTTCGACTCGACAAATGAAGTTTTTGATAGTGGCTATCGATTACTTCACCAAATGGGTAGAAGTTGAGCCCTTGGCCAAAATCACGAAGAAAGCTTGTTAGGGATTCTTGTGGCGAACGGTTATCTGTCGATTCGGAATTTCGGTCGCCTTCATTTCTGACAATGGGCGACAATTTGATAACAAGGCTTTCAAAAGCTTTTGTTCCGAGCTCGGAATTGAATCAAGATTAACTTCTGTAACACATCCCCAAGCCAACGGCCAGGTAGAGGTAACCAATCGCACCTTGCTCCAAGCTCTGAAAACCCCGGTCTCCAAAAAAGGAACTAACTAGGTTGAGGAAATTCTTCTCTTGGCTTACAGGATAACCACAAGAACCCCTACAGGAGAAACTCCGTTCTCCCTCACTTATGGGGCAGAAGCTGTCATCCCTGCAGAAATAGGAATGCCTACTCTACGGACACAACAAACTTTCTCATCAGAAAAAAATGAGAAGAATCTCTGAGCGGAACTTGACTTACTTAAAGAGCGAAGAGAAGCTGCGGAAACAAAGGCAGCCATCTATCGCCAAAGAGTAAAAAGGTTCTATGACACAAGGGTAAAAAGAGTCTTCTTCCAAATCGGCGACCTGGTCTTAAGAGAAAACGAGTTCCAGGGAAACAAAAGCCGAACGGGGTAGCTAACTCCTAATTGGGAAAGCCTTTACGTCATACAGAGAATTGTCCAGGCGGGCACCTATTATCTGGTAAATATGGAAGGAAAAACGCTCAAGCGTCCATTTCATGCTGAACACTTGCGACGCTACTATCAGTAAATCCTGTAGTCGTCTCCTAAATGTTCCTTGAAATAAAGCTTAAGTCTTTTCCAAACAAAAATGAGGCGAAAATCCCATTCTACAAAAATGAGGTGAAAATCCCATTCTACAAAAATGAGGTGAAATTCTCATTCTACAAAAATGAGGTGAAAATCCCATTCCTAAAAGATGAGTCGGAATTATCCTACAAGGATAAACGATAACTCTCATCCAGAAACAATGGGCAAAAATCGCGATCGAAATATGAGGCAACAATCTCATTTACAAAAGCAAGGATCTTACTCAACAAATCAAAGTCCCAAGATTGGACTAAGAAGAGAAGAACCTGCTATGAAGGAAAAAAGACCTTGCGAAGGACTTCTTAAAATGGTTAAAACCATCACTCAGAAATAAATCTTCACCAAAGAAAAAGGTTTGTGTTTCATTCATATAAATTGAAATTACATTCCAAAATAGCTAAGTGTTTACAAGAGCATGTCCTAAAAAATCCCTAAGAACTAGGGCCCTCGGGACGGTCAGCCGCTTCTGGAGGAACTTGGGTTGGAGGTTCAAAAGGGGCTGGAACAGGAACCTCTTGAGTCTTTATAAGCTGCAACTCTTTTAGCTCCATAAATTTCTTCAAGACTCCAGCAAGCCCCATAGATAAAACGTCCGCAGGAGGAACATGGTGGCCCACCTGCTGCACTACAGAATAAATACGGGTAGCCCCTTCTTTGGCTTTCACCCTAAGCCGAGCCACCTCTTTCTCCAATTTATCCGCTCGTTCAATTAAGTCTTTCATCTCTTGCGAGTCGGATTTAGGGGTCCTCTGCCTGGAAGCCAAGTCTTCCTTGAGTGTATCACGCTCCCCCTTGAGTTCTTCTAACTCGACCTGAATGGCAGTGAGTTCCGCAACCTTCAACTTTAAACTCTATTAGGCGTCAGTACGCTCATCTTGAGCAGATTTAAGTTCCTTCTTCAAACTGCTAGAGTCGTCCTGTAGCTTTTTGATATCCTCCGTAGCGGTCTGAAGAGAGCCCTCGGAACTCGCCAACTTGGCCGCTAAATCACTTTTCTCTTTTTCTATAGCGGCCAACTGTTGAAGCCGCTCCGCTTTATCCTTCTCAAAAGTATGGATAATAGTGAGCTGCTTCTTTTCTTTTTCCTCCAAGGCCTCCACCTTAGAGCTTAGCTGGGAAAATTCTGCCCTACTTGCTTCCATCATTGCCAAGTCCTCTTGACAAAGATTGCCGACTCGATCCGGTCAATGCGCAGTCTACGAAATAACAAAGGAGTTATAGACAATACCAAGTTTAGGAACAAAAAAAAAAACATGAGAACGGTCCTTACCAGCATGGCCGATCGGAAAAGCTGGCAAGTGGCCTCTTCCCTCCCAGCTCTCCGTAGCTTAGTGGAGAGCTGTTAGGGCCGCATAGCCATCAAAACACTTTTCATACAAGCAGCATCCCAAAAAAGGATGTCTTCAGAGGGCAACTCCTTCCCTTGAGTTGCCGGTCCTCTTAAAACTGAGTCTGCCACCCTCAGTTTATCCAAGAGAGCCGCTTCTCCCGCCTCCGCCTGTAAAACAAAACCTAAGTTAAAAATTATTGCGGAACAATGATACCCTTAAGAAGTAAATCCTTACCTCCTTGAGGAGAATATCTCCTAGTTGACTAGAAGAGGGCCCTTTGGAAATTGGCGATAAAGCCGGGCGAGCCTCTTCCACAGGTGAACTCACCTGTTCAATCATTATTCTGGGACCCGAGGCGTCCTCAGAATTCTTCCTCTTCGTCCTTCTCTCCCGTGAGGACCCTGTAGCGAGGTCGCTTTTACCCCCTTTCTTGGAAGAGTCGACCTCTTTTCTCTTCCTCTTCTTTTTCTCCTCCTTGGAGGTATCAACGCCTTTACTAGAGGCCGCTTCCTTCTTCTTCCGCCCACGAGGTAAGGGTGGATGGACTTCACCTTCATAGGAAGCCAAGAGGCCCTTAACGTAGCTCAAGTCTTCATCCTCCATCGGACTTTCTGCAAAATAAAATTCCAAATCATGTTAGATATCGCGATTCAAGATCAAACTACGATAGATACACGAATAAATCCTACCAGCAGATAGTATTAAACGACATTTAACGAGGTTTTCCTTGGTCAAGAACTCATCCATGTAAACTTTGGATAGCCCCGTCACTGACTTAAGAAGAACCTACTCTTCTTTCGTCATTTCTTCACAAACAATATCCGTTCGGGGAACCTCCCACTTTGTTCGGACATCCCACTCGGATTTATTTTTGACAAAGAAAAATTTACTCTTCCACCGCTTAATGGAAGAAGGAACTTTTCCTAAAAACTTTCTTCCGGAACGAGCGGAGAAATAATACCAATCGGCATTAGACTCTAAACATAGGCTAAAAGACATACGGAACCAACAGACGGTCGGACTTACTCCGTAATTCTTGAAAACAATGACAAACCCGTTCAGTAATCTCCAAGAATTCGGAGTTAGCTGTGAAGGACACAAATGATACTCCTCTAGAACTGCCTTAGCAAAATCAGAAAAAGGAAGCCTAAGGCCACCTGATAACGCATCTTGATAGATAGTTATCTCCCCTTCCCTGGGGAACTCGCCCTCTCCCCAGAACAGGGAACCCTAACCTCAAACAGAGAGAGATCTATCTCATATTTCTCTACCAGGCCATCTACATCCTTCTGCCCAAGAAGACTTATGAACGTACCAGACCCCCTAACCGTTGCCCTAGAAGCAGGATGAGCCCGCGAACCCTGGACTGGAATATCCCTAGGTTCACCTGGAATATCCCTAGGTTCACCTGGAATTGCGACGGAGACCGTAGGGTTGGACGGAGACGGGATCAAAGACCTGTGAGAAGAACTAGAGGAAGAAGACGTAGCACTTGCCATTACCTTAGAAGAGAAAAGGACAAGAAAGAAACACAGAAAGCTTAAGACCAGGGCTCGCTGGAGAAGAAGAAGTTTTCAAAAAACTTAATTCGACTTTTGAGATAAAACCCTTTTTGCCTGTGCGATTCCGTTTATACGTAAAGGAGATAAATCCCTGGCCGTTAGATCCCAGAGCTACATCCCAATCGAACCGTTCAACCAAGGGTCCCTAAATCTGGACGGTTCAGATATCCATTATCACTTCTCCTCTACCAAATCAAAATTTCGTCCATGTCAGCATACCAAACGCCGCCTGACACATAGAAAACCGCGCTTATCATGATGTTGACAAACGCGCACGCTGCGCACATCGTACCACTATCTCCCTTTAATGCTAAATAGTAGGGGAGACACGTGTCGTCTCAGGGAATAACAGGCGTTGTGTAGAGCCCGTATCATAAGAGACAAAACGCACACATCCCAACATAGGATCACCAGTGATCATTTTCTTCTTGAAGAAATCGAAAACTTTATGAGCAAATTAATAAACTTTATTCATGTTACAACGATAATAATATTAAAAAAAAAGTACACAGTAAAGCAACATGGCAAAAACCCTAGTAAACATATTCTCCGTCGGAATTCCCCAGTTAACAATCCACAGATCCATCCGAGGACCCACTCAGATAAGATTCAGAGGAGACGCACGGACTTCCACAACCGTCGTTGTCCTCATTATAGCTAGGAAATCCAGGCAAAGCGTGTGGGCGAAGATGGGGGCCCACTTCTACCAAGTGTGAGTCAGCCCCAAACATTTCAACTTCAAAGCACATCCCCTGCATAAGTAATAACTAAAGTGATAATTAAAAGATCCCCTGCCTCTACATCATGGTCAACATGGAAGGTTTCTCACCCTTCCTCAATGCTTATCTCACCTAAACCCCTATCAACAACCAGAAGTGATGGCCATACACAGCCGTTCGGACTTACCAATTGGATAACCCCAGTCCTCAATTCCAATAAATGTTCGTGAAACGAACTTGGAATTCGTAAATGACGAGAACACTGGGTAAAAGTAAAAAACTTAAAAAGGGACAAACGCTGAGCCATTTTACCAAGACACAAGGATGGCAGCAGAATGGATAAAAACACTATCCATGCTAGCGCCTTAAATAGCAAAACTTGGTGATACTATAGACGAAAATTCCCGAGAAAAATCTACCTCGATTCAAAACAACGAAAAGATAACACAACAAGTGTCGGTTACCTATTAAAACACATATCTAGAAAGAAACCTACACCCACATAGACACGCCAGCTAAGGAAGATACTTGTTCTCGAACCAAGCGAAAAGTGCAATTTGACTCACTCCTCGCTTAGATTTTTCGAACAAGTACACTCTGGGGGGGACTAGTGTTACGGAAATATTTGGTAAAACATGTGTCGCCTACCTAAATGGCCACCTGTCATACACAGGGCTACATTCCTTTTGGCCATAAGACAGTCACCCCCAAATTCATTACCATAAATTTCGTCCGGCAAATAAGGAGGGTTTAACCCTACAAAAAGTCCGTCGGAATTATGCAAGAAGGTGATAACCATCTGGGTAAGATACTAACGCCTCTACAGTAAGTAGATCTTATCCACTTGCCTCTACAGTAGGCAGATATTTTCTACTTACACACGTAGTACCTACACAGTAGGTAGATATTTTCTACTTACCTACATAGCACCTACACAGTAGGTAGATATTTTCTTACTGCCTTAGAAGATATTTTCTTACCGCCTTAGAAGATATTTTCTCATTCAACGCCTTACTCCACCGCTTTTCCTAAACCGCCTTTAAGTTGCTATAAAAGAAGAACGATAATAGAGAAAGAGGGATTGGAAAAAATCATTACACAAAGAGCTAACTCATGTCTAAAACTGCCTTCTCACAAGTTTTCTGACTTAAGCATCGGAGCTGAATTCGGGCAGAAAGGCCCAATTCCGATCACTCTTTTCTCCCTCTTACAGATTCATCCCAAAGGAAAGCTAGGGTAATTCCGAGCGGATTTCCAAAGCATTCTCCGTGTTCCCCGTTCAGAAGTTGAAGTAAGCGTCCACACCAAATATAAATTTCAACCGTTTGTCGAAGGCTGAGACCAGATCACGAGGCCACAGTAGCCAAAGCGTGAGGTGGACCAGTTTTTGGCATCAACACAAACATTCATACATAAAAAGTAAACATCAATTAAAACATATCCAAGGGGTTATCAACACCCAAGTATCTACAAAATTAGCTCTCCATAGAAGGAGAGCAACAATCAAACACAACGATGTAAGAAATCAAGAAGTTCATGACACACAAGGATATTACATACACCGTCGGTAGATTCCTTGACTCCTCTTCAAGCTCTTGCCCCCTTTTCTCTTCCTTCTAGGCTTGATAATGAAGATCTCCAAACCCTAATGAAGCTCTCCTTTCTCCCCCAAAGTTCTCACCTAAGCTAGCCTCCTCTCAAAAACCCCCAAAATCTCTGATTACATGCCCCCTTCTTAGGGTTTTAGAGGGTCATATTTGCCCTTGCTTAGTAATGCTTTGAGCCTAATGTTTATGCTTATACCGTAAGTGCACGGGTCATGTCAAGTAATAAAGTGGACTGTGAAAGTCAGATGTCGAACCCATAGAGACCTAAATCACCAATTTTAACTAATTATCTACTACCTAGCCTATCCAAAGATTGTTGAATTCCTATTCTAATTACTAAAATTTAAATGCCTTGAGAGAGACTTGACGAAAGTAGTGATGGCAATCAATCATAAAAGAGGAGATACTCGGGATATGAATCCCCTCCGGATACTCACAAATTTGGGCAAGTATGGATTTTCAATAGATGAATGTTGGGTTTGGACCAATAATTCCTACAATGCTTTCACTCCCTCCGTCGAGGCAAGTTACTTACTAATCTACGCTCGTGAGTAGTTCTAGGGAATACACACAATCTTGGAAGAGTTGTGGGAATAATCAATCTTAAAGAGTCGCTCACATAAATACCCGATTTCTCGGCGTGCTCACAACTCCCGCCTATTGAAGTAGATCTTTGGTTCAAGAGGGAAAATCTACCACTCTATGGATCTAGATTCACACTTAGGTCTTTCGCAACTTAAAGGATCAATACCATATAAAACATCCAATAGGTTCTTAAACATTAAAGACATTCAATTAAAACAGAAATTCATACAAGCCAATCAAATATAAAACTAAAGGTTCATCATGCCGAAGTATCTAACAAGTTAGCTCCCGATCCAAGGAGAACACAAATCCAACACAATGTTGAAGAACAAAATAGGAAACATAATATGAAATGCCCTTCCTTGCACTGTTGGCGAGGACCGTTGGTAAGGACCATTAGCAGTGTGCGTGGAAACTGTCCCCTTGATACTTGTTGTCACCTCCTTGCTCCGAGATCTTCAATGATATCCTTCTCTCCAAGGTGGAAGAGGGGTGGAGCCTTCAAGAGATGATTAATTTTCAAGTATCCAAAAGCTTTCTCTCAAAAACCCTAAGTTAACTATTTATAGGGTATAGGTTAATACATGCCATTTAAGACCTAATTTGTCTAATCCCGACTCAAATCAATAGTAACCTCGGATTAGGTTGCATCTTAGCGCGAGGTATACTGGAGGTCTTACAGGCGTAAGGCTGCCAGTAAGGCTTTCTCCAGGTCTTGCGGTTGAAGATACGGGCGCAAGGTTGCTCGTATCTAGTGATAAGGGCGCAAGCGGGCGCATGATGGGCCGCGATGCTTCAGAAATACTGCAGATTGCTTCAATTTATGTTGAATTGCTTCCATTTTGCTCTTTAAGCTCCCAGTGTCCTATAATTAAGAATTAATACTAATTAAGTATCAATTGGATAAAATTACTCAAAATAACATGCATAGTATACGAGGAATTGATATAAAAACTTGATAAATTGAACGCTTATCATAATATCCCCACACTTGAGCGTTTTCTTGTCCTCAAGCAAGCAAAGATTGAAACTTAAAGACTTGAGAAGCGTTCAAACTCAGGCTATAAAGTATTTTCATTTTATTCCACTCAAAGCATTTACCACTGACATGTGTATTTTTCCTATTTCAACCCATAGGACTTAGGTCAATCTCCTGACATATCTTAACATAGCTCTAGATGAGAGTTTTACTCCACTCACCATGTTCCTAAGACTTAGAATGACAAGTATTACCCTCAGTGGACTCTAGAGGTTCCTTAAGGCCCTAAGTACAAAGCAACTAGCCCTTTAAGAAAAAGTAAACTTTCTTTTTGTTCTTTTCTTTTCAATTTTTCAATTTTCTCTTATCTTTTCACATAAATCCCATTGGGCATCCCTAATGGATCATAATTTTCATGGGAACTAAAGATTAATATAGAGTGTAGACTCCTTTTCTGAGGGATGCACATGCTGGTTAGGCACCGGAACACCCAACTACTCAGAAGATTACAACTATACTTACACGAGCTCATGCTCATAAAGGACTTTTCATCTTGAGAGACACTCAGATTAGAAGCCGGAAACCCAAGCTTACTTCGTCACCATGAGTAAAGGAGCACTCTCTTGGTTCTTATTTTCATAGTTTCTATGTACAAAGATTTCAATATTTACAACTCTACTTGCAACGGCTAGAAGTTTGCCTAGTGCCACAAAACTCTTGGAGCAATTGAAAGTAGTACTTAACAGTCTAAGTCAAAGAAACATGATCATGGGTTATCTAATGTCACTAGAGAATAAATAATAGTCATGTAGATTTTCCCTAAGTGTCTTAGGCGTTTCATAGGAAACATTTTAAAAATTCTGCTCGAATGGTGGAAACTAAGAGTAAAACAAAATTGAATACAATTTTTCAACATGCCATCATTGGTGTACACTAAGCATACATTTACACAAAGATATGCAATGAATTCATTGGATTACTATCCCCACACTTAAAGATTTTCAATGAATTAATTTGTCAAGATATACAATAAATTCTACAAATGTCTACCCATCCCCACACTTCAAATTTTTCATTGTCCTCAATACAAACAATAAAGTATGTATATGATGAGACCATAATAAAACAATGAAATGGGCAAACTGAGACTTCCCCGGTTATTTGAGGGAGTGTGTGACCACTTTATGATTGAAATGAAAAATAATTTTTGAAGGGTCACCATTCAATATTCAATAAAGAAACCTACAAGCATGAAGGGATCAAAATGCACAACCGTAAGTAAAAAGATAATGATGTCCACTGGGAAAGAAACAAAGGAAGATAAAAAAATGTAGTAGGGAGAGGCCCTTGCTAGCTAAAGTATATGTGATACAAATCCCAAAATTCCACTCAAGTAGATAGCTCCCTAGAGATAACTAGTGTCGTGTGCAGAGTACTTTGAGCTGGCGCTGCTGGAAGAGGCGAATCTCTGGCAGTAGAGAAAAGGCTCCGATGAGGGTGTGGTGAAGTGGACGAAGAATGAGTATCAACAGGAGCGGTAGGGGATCCTCCTCGCTTCCGGACTGTGTATAAGATCTGACCAACCTCCTACCCCAATTGCTCCAACTGGTCCTGGGCTCGTTGGTTAGACTCGGCGAGCCGCCAGAAAGATACACTAATTTGGATCTACTCTGCCTCGAGTCACTACTATGAATCAATGACGCGACTCAACTCCTGTAAAATCATCTGCTGACCTGTCTGGAGTGCCTCGAGGTGATCTATAATCGGATAATGGCTCGAACTACGAGGCGGTGGAGGTACAACAGAAGATGGTCCCTTCTCGGGGAGTGTTGCTGGAGCTGGTGCGATCTCCTTCTTTGGGAGTGGTGCTAGCGCTGGTGCTATCTCCTCCTCTGTCGCCTCTGGCTCCTCTCCGCGTGTGTGCCCCACAAGGATGTGCCCCGAGGTGTGTATGTGACTAACCCCATCGCCAAGAGAGTAAGGAAGTCGAGTGGCTGCATGACTCGGATCCGGTGTGGTCTAGGGTGAGGTCCAAGTAAACCTATGTCGCGTAGAAGTTAAATGACATAGGGGCCGGGGGAGATCACCCGATTTTTCGCGAAAGACCCCTGACAGGCAATGTAATCAGCAAGGATGTGGCCAATGTGGATGGGGACTCTCTCACCCATACTGTATATCGCTAGGAGGTCCGGAATACTGACATGACCGGTGTTTTCATCCCTCCCCTTGATGGATCTGCTCGTGAGAGCCTGGATGTAGCGGTAGACCGGGTCAGGCAGTATCGAAGCCTTCTTCGGGTCCGTGGTAGCCGCCTCAGAGACTTGTCGCCAGTAGACAGAGAAAGACGCATGCAGAGGGAAATCGACGGCGATGTCACAGTACTCGTCCTGCTCTGTGAAGTCTCTGTCATACAAGCCCAGATGAGTAGAGAAGTCTGTAATGCTGAGCTGTCCCATGACACCGTGAACCTAAAATGTTATGGCGTTCGGGCTCCCCACGGTAAAATGACTAGGATCGACCTCAAAGCTGGAATGCACCTAGAGGGCCATGTCTTTGAAAATAGGCTCGAAAATGGCGAATGCTCGATCCCATCCTCCAAAGGTAATCATGCTCCGAACCTCCTCCTTAATCCCCAGCTCACGGAGCACTGACAAAACAATGTAGCGGGTAACACCGAATTCCTTCAAGCTCAACATGTCATATCTCTTCAGATATCGCTCCTGAAGGAATTGGGGACCCGAAGAGGATGGAGCCTCGCTCCTTGGTCTCTTTGTGCAACCACCGAATAATTGCTTCATCTGTACCATGTCTCCAATTGATGAAAATAGAGTTACATTGCTTTCCCTTTCAAAAAAAGCATTTTTTAGGATAGGTTGCGGGCACGTGTGGGCGCACACTTGCTTGCAAGCTTCAGTCCCCAGTAAAGAGTATGGTAATGCGGCCGCACAGAGTATCAATCACTCAATAATTTAAGGGCAAAGTGCATCCATCATATTCTAAAGAGTATCTAAGCACGAAAAGGGCTAGACCTGATCGTAACCAAAAGAAATTTCAAGAAGAGGAACCTAGAACCCTAGAAACATAAAAAGATAAAATCGAGTGGGAAGATTACCTCGTATGTGCCCTAAATCATTGAGAAACTTCACTAGATTACGGGAGAAGAAGAAAGAGAGTAAGGTGGGAAGAAAATTTGACTACAGCCAGAGTGGAATGATAGGTTGCGGTCGTGTACTATTGTAAAAAGGGGAGAGAAGATGAACATTCACACCCGCATTTGGTGAATCTCTACAGTGTGCCGACAGTGTTGAGGGCGTATGCTGAGCAGCACGTTAGCTTACGTGTTAGTGCGAGCATACCTTAGGCAACACACATCGCTCTTACAGGTTGGTGCGGGTGCATCCTTGTCCAATAGGTCTCCTGTAAAGCTGAAGTAGTGACAATTGCTTGTACCTTATCTCATCTATACTTCTAAGGCTTCAAGCCTACCCTTTGGGTGTGCACTAAAGATCTCTCTAGGCCCATGTGAGAGTATGGGATCGAATCACTTGTTCGGTCTGGTAACTAATCATCTATAGACTAATATTAAAAATAAGGGTTAAAGCCATTTTTGATCCCTGAAAACGGGACCAATGTTCATTTCCATCCCAAAATTCAAAATTTGTTCAATATGGTCCCTATGTATTGCATATTTTGACATTTTGGGTCCCTATATATTCCGTATTTTGGCATTTTTGGTCCCTCTTGCTGACGTGGCTGTCATGTAGAATACCAATGAAATGCATATAATCTTTTTATTATTATGTTTAGATCGTTATTTTGCTAATGTGGAGTGATAAGTGGCAGTATATGCTGATTTGGACCGTATTGAACAAATTTTAAATTTTTGGGATGGAAATGAACATTGGCCCTGTTTTCAGGGACCAAAAATGGCTTTAACCCTAAAAATAAAATCTACGAGAATGGGAATTTTTAGAGAGCTTGGGTTACCTCCCATAAAGAGCTTGTTTTTTAAGTTACTAGCTTGACATTCCTATTTCTTACGCATGGAGGATCAAACATATGAATATTCTCTTGGACCTTACCCTTGAAGCAATTTCCAAACAGTGGAAATCCTAAATTTGAATAAATTGGGGGTTCATCACATTGGGCACTTGCTAGGCGTCCTATCTTAGTGTGGAAGAGGGTTTCCTCAATACTCTTCTCCTTATCCTTTTGTTTCCAAAATCGTAATTGAAGAAGCAACTTCGTTGATCCTTTATCTTTTTTTCGCCTCCCCTTGGTTGCCTTTACTAGCAAGATCAAGGGTAACTTCCACACATTGCTCCTTCTTGTCCTCCAATTTTCCTAAATACACTTCTAGTAAGTCGGCTTCTAGCACTTCTTGAATGCAGCTGTCAGAGATCAATTCAAGATCATCAACAAAATAGGATTTATCATTGTGATCAAGTGTATGCCGCATTGTTGTAGGAAGCCTTAATTCGACCATTCTATCACCCACTCTTAGTGACATCTTGCCTTCAGCATGGTCATGTAGGGCCTTTGTAGTGGCCAAAAATTGTCTCCCTAGGATGATGGGGACTTCAACATCATCATCAATGTCTAGTAGAGCGAAATTAGCCGGAAAGACCAGTTTATCTACTTTCACCAACACATATGTTGCCATTCCTCTTGGTCTCTTAATAGAGCGATAGGCCAATTGAATAGTCATCCTTGTAGCCTCGGGTTCTCCTTACCCTAGCTCCATATACAACTTGTAAGGCATGGCATTAATACTAGCTCATGAGTCTGGTAAAGCACCTTCCTCAACATAATCCCCAATAACGCGAGGGATCACCATACTACCGGGGTCTTTGAGATTCTTTGGTAAATTGGGTTGTAATATTGCTGATAATTGAGAGTTTAAAGTAACTGCTATGACTTCTTCTAATTTCCTTTTGTTGGTTAGTAGCTCCTTCATATACTTGGCATATTTAGGCATGTGAGATAGCACATCAACTCGAGGTAGACTCACATGCGATTACTTTATTGTTTCCAAGAATTTCTTAAAGTGGGCATCATCCTTTGTCTTTTTCAATCTCTCAGGGTAGGGAACCTTAGGTTGATACTCAGGAACGGGCGGTGTTTCTATTTCCTTCTCATTTTCTTGGTTTTCTTTGATAACAACCTTCTTGGTTACTGATGATTCACGAGTTTCTACCTGCGTATCTATCTTTCCAGGTTCCCTAACTAACAGCTCAACTTCTTTACTACTTCTAAGAGTGATGGCCTTTACGTCCCCGCGGAGATTGTCTTTGGTGTTGCTAGGTAGGCTCCCTTGAGGTCATTCTGAAGAACTTCCAGCCATCTGTCTAATTTAATTTGTGAGGCCTTGAATGCTGGCTTGGAAATTTCGCAATGTGGTGTCTATCGATTCAAACCTTGTATTAGTGGTGGCTCTAGGTTGTTGAGGTCTTGTGGGTAAGGAATTGAATCCTGGAGGGGTGGATGGTCCTTGGGGATTGCCATAGGATAGACTCGGATGACTCCAATTAGGTATATAAGGCCGAAATTAGGTACCTTGGGGTCTTTGATTACCCATAAATTGAACCTCATCTGTGGTTGTCACCTTAGCTATTGTAATTGGGCATTGCAAGGAGTCATGTCCGCCTCTATAGGTATCACATGAGATAGCTGCAACTGAGCTCGGTGATCCTCGTAATGTGAGGTAGTCGAACTTCGTTGAGAGTTCCGCTATTTGTGCTACGAGAACAGGGTCTTGATGGTTCGGGATCGCTCCAACGCTATCAGGTTGCCTTCCTCTTGATGACCATGATGATTCAGTGTTGGCCATGTCCTCAATCAAGTGCTCGGTATCATCAGGGTACTTGTTGCCTAAAGAACCAGCAGCTGCAACGTTTACCAACTACCTAGTGCGATTGTTCAACCCATTGTACAAGGTGTAGAGCTTAGCCCATGGTTCCATACCATGATGTGGGCAACGTCGGAATAGGTCCTTGAACCTTTCATATGCTTCGAATAGAGACTCATTCTCACCTTGCTTGAATGCAGAAATTTCTTGTCTGATTTGTGCTCCTTCGCTTTGAGGGAAGTACCTACCTAGGAATTTGTCTAACATATCTCTTCAGGTCCTTATACTCCCTGCCGAAAGCGAGGTGAGCCAGTGATACACTGCTTCTCTTAAGCTAAACGGGAATAACCTCAAACAAATGGCGTCATCATAGACTCCATTGATCTTAAACATATTGCAAATTTAGATAAAGCACGCCAGATGCGCTTGAGGGTCCTCATCAGGGCGTCCATCGGATTGGGCCTGATTTTGAATCATTTGAATAGTGCTCACCTTGATTTCAAAATTGTTTGCAACATGAGGTAGGTGAACACTAAACTCTTGTCCGGTGTACTTCGATCTTTCATAATCCGATAATGTCCTTCTCCTTTCCGCCATGATTGGGGGCTCACTAAGTTCAATGTTTACCTGTAACGTAGAGATGTTGTCAAATTCCGAAGAGGGAGTAATCTTTTGCGGTGAGTGTTGTGCTTCTCTAAGTCTTCGGTGCAAAGTGCATTCAATCTTACTATTGCCTTCCACTAAACCCACTGGATTTGCTCAGGTTATGCACAGGTACCTCACACAAACAAGAAAGAGCAAGAATAAGTAGTGCGAATAATTAGAGAAAGCAAAATAAGACGAATGAAAGAAAAAAATAAAAGGGAAATATTAAAAACCTACACTACGACTAACTAACTGACACTTAGAGATTATTAGTGACCTAAAGGTCCCCAGCAATGGCGCCAAAAACTTGATGCTTCGAGCCTCATGTCTGTGCTTATACCGCAAGTGCACGGGTCGTATCAAGTAATAAAGTGAACTGCGAAAGTCTGATGTCGAACCCACAGAGACCTAAATCATCAATTTTAACTCATCATCTGCTACCTAGCCTATCCAAAGGTTGTCGAATTCCTATTCGAATTACTGAAATTTAAATGGTTTGAGAGAGACTTGAAGAAAGTAGTGATGACAATAATTCATAAAAGAGGAGATACTCGGGCTATGAATCCCGTCCAGATACTCACAAATTAGGGAAAGTATGGATTTTAAATAGATGAATGTTGACCAAGAATTCCTACAATGCTTTCACTCCCTCAGTCGAGGCAAGTTACTAATCTACGATCATGAGTAGTTCTATGGAACATACACAATCTTGGACAAGTTGTGGGAATAATCAATCTTAAAGAGTCGCTCTCTCAAACAACGGATCTCTTGGAGTGCTCATAACTCCCACCTATTGAAGTAGATCTAGGGTTCAAGAGGGAAAATCTACCACTCTATGGATCTAGATTGACACTTAGGGCTGTCGCAACTTAAAGCATCAATACCATACAAAATATCCAATTGGTTCTCAAACATTAAAGACATTCAACTAAAAAAGAAATACATACAAGCCAATCAAATATAAATCCAGAGGTTCATCATGCCCAAGTATCTAACAAGTTAGTTCCCCATCAAAGGACAACACAAATCCAACACAGTGTTCAAGAACAAAATAAGAAACATAATATGAAACACCCTTCCTTCCAACATTGGCTAGGACCGTTGGTGAGGACCATTTCCAATGTGCAAGGAAAGTGTCCCTTTGATGCTTGCCGTCACCTCCTTGCTCTGAGATCTTCAATGATATCCTCCTCTCCAACTTGGAAGAGGAGTGGAGCCTCCAAGAGACGATTAATCTTTAAGTATCCAAAAGCCTAAGTTAACTGTGTAGGTTAATACATGCCATTCAAGACCTAATTAGTCCAATTCGGACTCAAATCAGTAGAAAACTTGGATTAGGTCACGTCTCAGCGTGAGGCGTACTGGCAGTCTTACAGGCGTAAGATTGCCTGTAAGCCTTTCTCCTGGTCTTGCGGTTGAAGATACGGGTGCAAGGTTGCTCGTATCCAGTCATGCGGGTGCAAGCGGGCGCATGATGGGCTGCAGTGCTTCAGAAATACTGCAAATTGCTTCAATTTATGCTGAATTACTTCTATTTTGCTCTTGAAACTCCCTAGTGCCCTGTAATTAAGAATTAACACTAATTAAGTATCAATTTGCTAAAATTACTCAAAATAACATGCATAGTATACAAGGAATTGATATAAAAACATGATCAATTAAACGCTTATCACTTAGGCCTGCAGATCCGAAGAAAATTTAGCCATATGGGCCCATAGACGGGCCATATACGGGCTCGTATAACTCCAAGATGCGCCCATACAACCGTATGACAGACCGTATAGAGGCCCGTATAATTCATACGGGGTGATGTATGACCCCACAGGAGATTGACTATATGGGCCTTGATTCTCCAAATTCATATGGGACTTATGGGAGCCAGTATGCCTGGGTTCTTTCTCCAAGAATGCTTCATTTTGGCCTCAATATCCTTTAAAAAGCTTCCTTTCTCCTGGTTTGTCGATATCTTGCCCTGTTTATCAAAATAAACACATTTTAAGTATCAATGGGTAAAAACTCCTCACAATTTCATGAAAAGCGTACAAGAATATGGTATAGAATTATGCTTAAATGAATACTTATCAGAGAGCTAGAGAGGCCGCACTGTTTGAAAGAAGAAAGCATTGATCCACTCCGGACATAGAGAGATTCCTCGTTCTCTCGTCTCTCTCTCGATCGAGAAAAAACAAGGTTTGCTCCTTTTTATGCTCAATATAGTAAAGTCGGGACATACCCGTCATGGACATCCTGCTTTTTTATACTCTATAGACTTTTACGGGGGGAAAGAGGGAGAAGAGTAAAGCGGCTCATCTCTCACCCTTGCATTTGTCTTCGCTTCGGTTTTATGTAGATCTTTTGAGTGTTCTATGTTTGTATTTTTTTTTTTTCAAGGGGGGGTAGGTCTTTGACACCATGCGAGGTACTAATTAACCTGCGGGTGGTGGCAACCAGGGGGTTGATAAAAGAACAAGAAAGGGGGGAGACAAACACAGAAGAAAGTCTCTTAAATTTCAAAGGAAAGTATTATTCAATATTAAATGACTAAAATTAAACCCACAAGCCGGGTTTAAATAGCTTCAAAAAACTAACCTAAAAACATATCTTTTTATCCAAATTTGTCAAAATTGGCAAATTTTGACAAACTCATCTTACTTAAAGAAAACTAAACAAATCAAATAACTCCTAAAAATCCTAGATCAAATCGGATTCAAATCCTATCCTAAATTGGCATACGAAGTATGACCAAAAATATAAAAAAAACACAAAAAAAATGAATAAATGCCGGGTAAAATAGTGGAATTTTGGATTAAGGAAAGGTCCACTGAGTAAATCTCAATAGACTCTACGTGCGCGTCGAGACGAATTTTCTGAATTGGTGTTAAGCGTGCGAATCCGATACCTATAGCCAAAGATAAGAACAAAACACCAAACCATGTCCCAAACTTTTGCCCAATCACGGAATTGGCTCGATCACCTTCGGCCTTTACATCGATCTGCCAATTCGTGATATGCTAAAGCCCGCATGCTACAATTAGATAGTTAAACATCGTCGGCATCGGCTTCTCCTGCATCAGTCTTGGTGGATCTTGTTGGGGGAGTACGCTTTGTGGTGCTGATTTCGGTGGAAATTGTGGCAGTTGGACAATTGCAGGTGAGATCTTGCGGTTTGAGATCGTTTTAGGTAAAAATGCGATTTTTTTCATATGTGTTTATGTTTCTCTCTTAGCAATCCACTTTCTCCGTTCACTAGCATGCTTATATATATATATTATATATATGTGTGTGTGTGTGTGTGTGTGTGTGTTTTAATCTTTCAGATAAGTTCTATTTGATTTAAATGGTTTCACTGTGCATTTGACATCACCTATTCTCAAATGGCCTTGCATGCCTGGCTTCTCTTTTAGCAAACAAGAAAACATTTTTTCCTTTCTATTTTATTGTTTGAACCCTCAAGTTTGGATTATAATTATAATTTCACTAGAAAGCTATACATACCCAAGTGCTGGCTACTATTGATGATGGAGTTACCGCAGGGCAAGAAGAACACCAGTACAAGTATATGACACATCTTCTTTTGTTAATTCTTGTTTCTTTAGATAATGCTTGTTTTGGTTATAAATCAACTTTTATTGCATTATTGATAATGTTGCAATGTGTGGATAGATGGGTTTTTAGAATTATTATGTATTTCTTATGAACATGTGCCTAATAGGGTTGTTAATAAGCTGCCCTTGTTTTTTTGATAATTAATCCAAATAACTTACTATGACTTTTAATAGAGCATCAAACATTAACACAAATAGTATTCATCTAAACATTGCATCATGGTGTTTGAAATCATTTAGGATTGTACAATGGCTAAGGATAGATATCGGCCATGTGCTCATTTAAATAAGAATGGATATATAACAAAACAATATATGTGGGTAGTTGAAGATTACATAACTTTTGCAATGAACGAGCAATGGTTTTTTAGTGCTGATAGAATTAGATGCCTATGTTTGAATTGTCAAAAGCATCCATTCCTTAAACAAGATGATATGCAACAAAACTTATACTGTAGTTTTTTTTTGTGTAATCAGCCAATTTCTAGTGTTGGGCAATCATCCAGAAGTAGAGGGGAGGTTATTGAGCAACTGTTTGATGTAGAGGTAGAAAATCCATATGCTACTATGGTTAGGGATGTTTTCTTTTAGAATTTTGACGGTAATCGGAATTGTGATGGTGAGTCAGTGTCCATGGAGCATGAGCCTAGTTTCAGACGAACAACTTTGTTCTCTTTGTTGAATTATATTGATGAACCAGTGTGGTCTTGTTGTACAAAACACACAAAATTATCGATTGTCACAATTGTTAAATTGCATATCTTAATTCAACATTAGCGAATCTTGTTTCAATCATCTCACCCTCTACCAGAGAATAACAATTTGCCAGAGAATTATTATCAAAAGAAGAAGAAGATGGCAGCATTTGGCCTTGATTATGTGAAAATTGATGTATGTGAGAACAATTGCATGTTATTTAATAAAGAATTTGAAAGTTGGATTACTGCTCGGCATGTGGTCATCCTCGATACAAATCATGTAATACTTGAAAGAAGGTTGTCAAAAATTTCTTATAAGATTTTGCGATACTTCCCAATTATACCTAGGCTGCAAAGACTTTTCATGTTAAAAAATATTACAAAGAATATGACTTGGCATGCACATAATTGAAGTTCTCCAAGAGTGCTATATCATCCAGTTGATGGAGAGACATGACAATACTTCAATCGTATACATGAGTCATTTTCTAATAAAATGAGTAATATCGGACTATGGCTATGCACAGATGGGTTTGCTTCTTTTAGGCAAGGTGCGAGACTATACTCTTGTTGGCCAGTAATGCTCGTGATATATAATTTACCTCCTTGGATGTATAAAGCAACCATATTTATTCCTTAATATGGTAGTTCTGGATCCAAATAGTCCATCTTAGAACATATATGTCTTCTTGAGAGCTTTAATAGATGAGTTGTAAATTTTGTTGGAGTTCGGTGTTCAAACTTTCAATAATTATAGGAAGATCATTTTCACTTGGGGCATCATTAATATGGACAATTAGTGATTTTCCTGCATATGTATGTTATGTGGATGGAGTACTCATGGAAAATTATCTTGCGCTTATTGCATGGCAAATTTTAAGTCATTTAATGTAAAACATAGCATAAAATAATAGTTTTTTTGTTTGTCACCGACAATTCTTGTCTCCTGATAATCCTTTCCGAAGACAAAGAGATGAAATAAGAAGGTGAGTTGATCATGATCCTCCAATTGTGAAATCGTCAGGTGAAGAAATTTTGAGATATATTGTGTTACGGATATATTTGGTAAGACACGTGTCATTGACCTAAAAGACCACCTGTCACACACAGGACCGTGTTTCTTTGGCCACATGGCAATATTCGCACAATTCCGTTCGGCAAATATCATGAGGATTCGAGCTTACGAACAAGTCCGTCGGAATTATAGCAACCCTCTTATACAAGGCGTGAGGTGGAAAAAGAGGAATAAATATCTAACACCTCTACAGTGGGTAGGCCTTATCCACTCACTACAGTAGGCAGATATTTACTCTATTTTTACCCACGTGGCACCTACACATTAGGCAGTAGATATTTTCCTACCGCCTTAGGAGATATTTTAACCCACCGCCTTACTCCACCGCCTTTCCTAAACCGCCTCTAGGGTGCTATAAAAGGAGAACGGTAGTGGAAGAAAAGGGGGAAAGAAAAGAAGAAAAAACCTCAAGATACAAAGAACTGTCTAATTTAAGGCCCCTGACTCAAGTTTTCTGACTTAAGCATCGGAGTTAAATCCAGGCAGAAAGGCCCAATTCCGATCACTGCCCTCTCCTTTTTTACTGGTTTGTCAATGGGTAATTCCGATCGGACTTCCAGGGTGTTCCCTTAGTTCCCTGTTCATAAGCAGATGTAAGCGCCACACCAATTATAAATTTTAACCGTTTGTCGAAGGCTGAGGCCAGATCACGAGGCGACAGTAGCCAAGGTGTGAGGTGGACCAGTTTTTGGCATCAACAGTTTGGCGTTGTCCGTGGGGACCCTTACAAAATGCCAAATGATTACTACCAGAAGATCAAAACGGATTCAAGAGGCACCAAGTAACCTTGAAGAACCTGGAGAAGTCCGAAGGCATGAGGAGATTCCGTTGAATAATCCGCTGATCTTACCTCCATCGGAAAATACTCCCGTCCCACCCCAAGAACCCATTCTGGAGTTTTACCTCAACGTATAGCAGCAGTTGGAACAGTTAACTCAAGCTGTTCATGCTTTGGCTCATCCGCCAGTTCCTGCCACACAAATTCCACCAAGTGTGCCAACAATCCCACCAGCCAATTCCGAAAGCAGAGGGAGGACAAGGACTCACACTCAGGGAGACAGAAGAGAGAGAACCGCTTTCTCTGCTAGCTCGGAACCCTCCTCCGTTCGACGTCGAGAGCAAGCTGCCACAAGAACTGAACAGCAAGCGAGAGCGGAGCGGACAAGGACCGAACGGAATAGCCCATCTATTCCAACGGTCGACAGAAGAACACAGCGACAGGATCCCTCGCGAGGAAACAAGAAGTCCGAACGGCACGTTCTCAGCATGTGTTCACCTTTTATCAAGGAAATATTGGAAGAGCAAGTTCCTGATAATTTCAGACCCCCTGCTATGGTTGCATATGAAGGCAGAACCGATCCATCTCATCACCTGAAGTATTTCCGATCGAAGATGCTTCGCACAGGAATTACTGACGCTAGTATGTGCCGAACTTTTCCCGCCACCTTAGAGGGAAAAGCGCAAGACTGGTTTGTCGATCTTCCTTCTAGCACAGTTCCTTCTTTTCAAATTCTAGCAGATCGCTTCCTAGCTTACTTTGCAAATTACTCAAAACAAAAGAAGACCCCATCTACCCTTCTGCGCGTTAAGCAGCGAGAGGGGGAAACGCTCCAGGCCTATTTAAATCATTACATAGATGAGACAGCTAACGTTGTGAACCTCCTTCCGCGAATGGCTGTAACCTTTTTAATGGAAGGACTGCTAGAATCCCCTTTTCGTTTTTCCCTCACCCTAGATCCACTAAAGACCATCTCCGCCCTTATGATCCATGCCCAAAAGTACATCAATTCCAATGAGATCTACACGAGTTGGGAGGAGGAAGCCCGACGCGAACCGATGGAAATTCAAAGAGGAAAAACCTACCAAAATGTCAACAGAAGACCTCCGGACATACGAAAGGAGGGAGAGTCACGCAGGTACAGTAAGGGTGGAAATAGAGGTCTGGAAACCCCAACACGACCTCAACGGCATGTACCACAGCCTAGAGAACCTTCAAAGGAAAAGAAAATCGTCAGATATGACCACCATACCCCACTAAATCAAACTAGAAGCCATATCCTTATGCAAATCAAAGAGAAAAAACTCCTAACATGGCCAGAGCCTGCAAGAAAGCCCGAACGACAAAAGAACAGTAAGAGATATTGTCAGTTTCATCGATCTAATGGACATGATACGGAGAAATGTACCCATTTGATGAACGCCATAGAAGATGTCGTTCGAAGAGGGCAACTGTAGCAATACATCAACCTTGAGATTCAAGGGGAACCTGACTCTCCACAACCTGAAGAAGAAGAAGGAGAAATGGTGGGGTTCATTAGTGGCGGACCCGGATGTGGTGGTGAAAGTTCCGCCTCTCGGAAAAGTTACGCCCGAATGATAGGAGTGGCGCAAGAAACAGAAACACCTCAAAGGAGGTCTCGACCTATGACTCCCATCATCTTTTATGATAACTTGATGTCGAGGGGTTCGCCACCCCATGATGATGCTCTAGTCATTGCCATCATGGTTTCCAGCTTCCAAGTGAAGAGAGTTCTGATAAACAGTGGAAGTTCAGTTGACATTCTCTTTTGGAGTGCTTTCGAGAGAATGAGATATGATGCGGATAACTTACTCCCCATAAAATCATCCTTAGTAGGATTTTCCGGAGGAGTTATACAGCCAGAAGGAATGATCTCCTTGCCGGTTATGGTAGGAAAATCGCCAAGATCATCAACAGTAACGACAAACTTTCTGGTTGTATGCTGTGCTTCGAGCTAGAATGTTATTCTTGGTAAGCCAACCCTCGACGCCTTGAAAGCTGTAATTTCTACCTACTATCTCCTCTTTAAATTTCCAACTGAAAGTGGCAGTAAAGAAGTAAGAGGAGACCAACCTTTAGCACGATAGTGCTATATTGCAACCCTTAAAGGAAAAGTCGTAAACGGGGGCAAAACAAAAGTTTCGGAAGCCATGCTAGTCAATAGAATAGCCGAGCAGGAAGAAGAGGAATTCCGGCCAATACCCGTTGAAGAGTTGCATACAGTTCCTCTAGATACAACCAGGATGGAACGTACGGTGCGAATTGGTACGAATTTGACAAGAGTACAACGAGAAAATCTCATGGTGGTACTAAGGACAAATTCCGACCTTTTCGCCTGGTCACCAAAAGATATGCCAGGTGTAAAATGCAACGTCATCGAACACCGCCTCAACATAGATCCATCATTCAAGCCTAACAAACAGAAAATGAGAAATTCGGCACCAGAAAGATAGAAGGCCGCAGAAGAAGAAGTATCAACCCTCTTGAAAGCTGGATTCATCCGAGAGGTGAACTATCCCGACTGGCTAGCTAATGTGGTTCTTGAAAAAAAGCCGTCGGGAAAATGGAGAATGTGCGTAGATTTTACGGACCTAAACAAAGCTTGTCCAAAGGATTCGTTCCCCCTACCTTCCATCGATGGTTTAGTTGATTCTACGACGGGGCATGAGATGTTGAGTTTTCTAGACGCCTTCTCAGGCTACAATCAAGTCCGAATGGCCGAAAAAGAGGAGGAAAAAACATCCTACATTACAAGCACTGGGACTTATTACTATAAAGTAATGCCGTTCGGATTAAAGAAGGCAGGAGCCACCTTCCAGAGACTTATAAATACAGTCTTCAAAGAGCAAATCAAAAGAAACGATGAAGCTTACGTGGATGATATTTTGGTAAAAAGCCAAAAAGCCGACGAACATTTAGCGGATTTACAAGAGGCCTTTCTATCCCTTCGGACTTACAACATGCGCTTAAATCCGAATAAGTGTTCTTTCGGTGTCCGCTCAAGGAAATTTCTAGGGTTTGTATTGACACAAAGGGGGATAGAGGCAAATCCGGAAAAAAACAGAGCCATTCTTGATATGGGGTCACCCAAAACTCTTCAAGAAATACAACGACTTAACAGGCGCCTAGCGGCTCTGGGAAGGTTCATTTCTAAAGCTGGCGAGAAGAACCTCCCACTTTTTCAAGCCATACGAAAGCGCCAAAAATGGAGTGGACAGAAGAATGTGAGAAAGCCTTTCAAGGACTTAAAAATTATCTCCGATCGCCTCAGCTGTTAGCTAAGCCGCAGGTAGGGGAAGAGCTCTACATCTACCTGGCCGCTACCCCTTAAGCGGTCAGTGCTGTTCTTTTAAGAGAAGACAAGGGAGTTCAGAAACCAGTTTATTACACCAGTAAAATCCTTAATGACGTGGAGTCAAGGTATCTGCCACTTGAAAAGTTGGATTTCGCCCTCGTCACATCCGCACGAAGATTGAGGCCCTATTTCCAAGCTCACAGAGTCACTGTGCTAACCGATCAACTACGAAGGCAAGTTCTCCATAAACCATAAAATTCCGGACATCTAGCCAAGTGGGTAATAGAATTGGGTAAGTTCGACCTCACTTATAAACCCCGAACGGCCATCAAGGCTCAAGTGCTAGCGGACTTCATAGCAGAGTTAACCATGCCCACAAGTAGAGATGAGATCCCATCAGCAAATCCAGAAGAAAACCCCAGCATCCCATGGCTCCTATATGTCGATGGATCAGCGACGGAAGAAAAGTCAGGAGCCGGTTTCGTCCTTTATTCTCCCTCTAAGTGGAAGATTGCAACGGTACTCAAGTTCCAATTCCGAGCAACGAATAATGAGGCTGAATACGAAGCCCTAATCGCAGGATTACACTTGGCGGGGGACTCGAATTCGTGAATCTGCATGTATATTCCGACTCACAGTTGGTCGTAAACCACACCTTGGGCAGTTTCGAAGTAAAAGAGGAAAACATGGTTAAGTACCAAGCTGTGGTAAAGAAGATAGTTTTATACTTCGTTCACTTCCAGATTGAAAAAATCGGTCGAGCACAAAATGAAGAAGCAGACGCCTTATCTAAAAGGGCCACGACATCCAACGGAAATACGGAATCCTCTTTTAACCTACAGTACCTTCCCACAAGGACTATTGAAAGGCTCGAAGAGGAAGTGCAAAATACGGAGGAAGAGACGAGTTGGATTGATCCCATTAGAAACTACCTACAAGGTGGACCTCCACCATCCAACAAACGGAAGCCAGACGGATTTCGTATAGATCTGCTCAGTACACCATTATTGGCGAAAACTTATACAAAAGGTCCTATACACAACCCTTCTTACGATGCGTACGTCCCAAAGAAGCCAACTATATTCTGCAAGAGATTCACGAGGGCATCGGAGGAGGCCATATAGGAGGCAAAGCCTTGAGTTACAAAGTCCTGCGACAAGGCTATTATTGGCCAACATTAACTCAAGATGCAGTGGCATTCGCCCGTAAGTGTGACGCCTGCCAACGGCATTCCAAGATCCAAAGACGACCGCCTACGCTGCTTACACCAATTATCAGCCCTCGACCATTTGCTATCTCGGGGGTTGATCTTCTAGGGCCATTTCCTACTTCAACTCGACAGATGAAATTTCTAATAGTTGCTATAGACTACTTCACCAAATGGGTAGAGGTCGAGCCCTTGGCCAAGATCACGGAAAAAGCGTATCAAGGATTCTTATGGCGAACGGTTATCTGTCGATTCGGAATTCCGGTCGCCTTCATTTCTGACAATGGGCGACAATTTGATAACAAGGCTTTCAAAAGCTTTTGTTCTGAACTCGGAATTGAATCCAGATTAACTTCTGTAACACATCCTCAAACCAACGGCCAGGTAGAGGTGACAAACCGTACCTTGCTCCAAACTCTGAAAACCCAGGTGTCCAAAAACGAAACCAATTGGGTGGAAGAAATTCCGAGCGCCCTTTGGGCCTACAGGACAACTGCAAGAACTCCCACAGGGGAAAGCCCATTCTCTCTTACTTATGGAGCCGAAGCCGTCATTCCCGTAGAAATAGGAGTGCCTACCTTGCGAACACAACAGACTTTCTCGTTAGAAGAAAATGAGAAAAATCTCAGAGCGGAACATGATCTACTCGAAGAACGAAGAATAGCGGCGGAAACAAAGGTGGCTATCTATCGCCAAAGAGTGAAAAGGTTCTATGACACAAGGGTGAAAAGAGTCTTCTTCCAAATCGGTGATCTGGTCCTGAGAGAAAATGAATTCCAAGGAAATAAAAGCCGAACGGGGAAGCTAACTCCTAACTGGGAAGGCCCTTATGTCATTCAGAGAATTGTCCGAGCACGCACTTACTATCTAGTAAATATGGAAGGAAAAACACTCAAACGCCCCTTTCATGCCGAGCACCTACGACGCTACTATCAGTAAAAACTGTGGAAGTCTCTTAAATTTCTCATGGAATAAAGGGTCAAGTTTTTCCCATTCTACAAAAATGCGGTGAAATTCCTATTCCTAAAGGATGAGTCGGAATTATCCAAGAAGGATAAAACGACAACTCTCATCCAAAAACAAGGGGCAAGATCCCGATCGAAGTATGAGGCAACAATCTCATTAATGAAGATGAGTACCTTACTCAACAACTTAAAGTCCCATGATCGGACTAAGGAGAGAAGAACCCGTTACAAAGCTTATCTTACCAGCCAAATGAAGAAGGAAAGGCTTTACGAAGGACTTCACAAACACTTCTTTCTTGCATAGTTAGAACAACCATTACACGGGAATAAATCTTCACCAAAATAAAGGTTTACATTTCATTCATATGAATAGAAGATACAATCCAAATGACTAAATATTTACAAAAACAGTTCACAAAAATGCTAAAATATCCCTAAGAACTAGGACCCTCGGGGCAACCAGCTACTTCTAAAGGAACTTGAGTTGAAGGCTCCGAGGGGGCGGGAGTAGAAGCCTCTGGGGCCTTAATAAGTTGTTGCTCTTTTAGTTCCATGTAAGTCTTTAAAACCCCAGCAAGCCCTATAGACAGCACTTCCGCCGGAGGAACATGGTGACCCACCTGCTGCACCACCGAATATATACGGGTGGCGCCTTCTTTAGCTTTCCCCCTAAGCCCGACAACCTCCTTCTCTAGTTTATCCGCTCGCTCTATTAAATCCTTAATTTCTTGCGAGTCGGATTTAGGAACTTTCAAGCGGGAAGCTAAGTCTTCCCTGAGTGTGTCGCGCTCCCCCTTTACTTTCGCCAACTCAGCTTGAACGGCGGCAAACTCAGCAGCCTTCATCTTTAGGTCCCATCGAGCTGTAGCTCGCTCATCCTGAATAGATTTAAGTTCCTTTTTCAAACTGCTAGATTCATTTTGTAACTGTTTGATATTCTCCTCAGCAGTAAGAAGAGAACCCTTGGAAATGGATGACTGGGCCGCTAGATCGTTCTTCTCCTTTTCTATAGCAATCAGCTGTTGCAGCCGCTCGGCTTTATCTCGCTCAAGGGCCTGGATAGCCTCAAACTGTTCTTTCTCCTTTTCTTCTAAAGCCACCACCCTAGAGCTTAACTGGGCGATGTCCGCCTTGCTCGTTTCCATCTTTGCCAAATCTTCTTGGCAAAGATTACCAACTCGATCCGCCCAATGCGCAGCCTACAAAAATAGATAAATCATCGATGTTAACACCGAACTAGAAAGAACTAGAAGGTAAAATAAGAATAGCTCTTACCAACATGACCGAACGGAATAATTGAGAGGTGGCTTCTTCCCTTCCAGCTCTATGAAGTTTAGACGAGAGCTGTTCGGGTCTCATGGCCATCAAAACAGTCTTTGTAGTAACGACATCCCGAAAGGGGACATCTTCGGAGGGCACCTCCTTCCCTTGAGGTGCCGATCCCCTTAAAACCGAGTCCGCCACCCTTAATTTGTCCAGGAGAGCCGCCTCTCCTGCCTCCGCCTGTAAAATAGACCCTAGGTTCAAGATTCTGAACGAAGCATACCCATAAAAAATGTATACATCGAGATTCTCACCTCCATAAGAAGGATATCCTCCGGCCGACTGTAAGAAGGACCTTCGGAAATTGGAGACAAGGCCGGGCGGACTTCGCCCGCACAGACTTCTCCCAGAGGCACCTCGGCTTGTTCTCCTACAATTCCGGGACCCGATGCGTCCTCGAAATTCTTTCTCTTTGTCCTCTTCTCCCGTGAGGACCCCGCATTAAGGTCGCTTTTGACCCCCTTCTTTGAAGAGTCAACTTCTTTTCTCTTCCTCTTCCTCTTTTCCTCCTTGGAGGTATCAGCGCCTGTGCTAGACACCGCCTCCTTCTTCTTCCGCCCGCGAGGCAAAGGCAGATGAACTTCACCTTCAAAAGAAGCCAAAAGGCCCGTAACGTAGCTCAGGTCCTCGTCCTCCATCGGATTTTCTGCAAGGAGAATTCCGAAGCAAGTTAGCTATCATAGTTACAAGTTAAGCTAAATCAGAGACAAGAGTAAGTCCTACCGGCAGACACTATTAAACGACATTTAACAAGATTTTCTTTTGTCAAGAACTCATCCATATACACTTTGGATAGCCCCGTCATCGACTTAAGAAGAACCTCCTCTTCTTTCGTCATTTCCTCACAGGCAATATCATTCAGGGAACCTCCCACTTGGTTCGGACATCCCACTCGGATTTACTCTTAACAAAGAAAAATTTACTCTTCCATCGCTTAATGGAAGAGGGAACTTTCCCTAAAACTTCCTCCTTAACGAGCAGGAAAAGTAATACCATTCGGCATTGGACTCTAAGCATAGACTAAATAACATGCGGAACCAACGGACAGTCGGATTTACTCCGTAATTCATGAAAACAACAACAAAACCGTTCAGTAATCTCCAAGAATTCGGGGTCAACTGCGAAGGACACAAGTGATATTCCTCTAGGATCGCCTTGGCAAAGTTAGAAAAGGGAAGCCTAAGGCCACCCGATAGCGCATCCTGATAGATGGCTATCTCCCATTCCCTGGGAGAACTTGCCCTCTCCCAAGAACAGGGAACCCTAACCTCAAACAGAGAGGGGTCTATCTCATATCTTTCCACCAGGCTATCTACATCTTTTTGCCCAAGGAGACTTATGAACGTACCCGACCCCCTACCCATTGCCCTAGACGCAAGATGAATTGGCGGGCCCTGAACTAGAACGTCCCTAAGTTCGCCTGGAGCCGCACCAGAAATCACGGGGTTGGACGGTAAAGGGATCAGAGGCCCATGAGAAGAACTAGAGGAAGAAGATGTCGCACTAGCCATTACCTTAGAAGGAAAAAAGACAAGAAAAAGACACAGAAAGCTTAGACCAAGGCTCGCTGGAGAAGAAGAAGTCTTAGGAAGAAGACGACACGCTTCTTCTTTCGAGATAAAACCTTTTCTTTTCTGCCTGTACAATTCCGCTTATAAGCAAAGCAGATGGATCCTTCACCGTTGGATCATAGAGCCACACCACTATCGAACCATCGAACCAAAGGTCCTCGAATCAGGACCGTCCAAATAACCATCATTACACCTCCTCAAACAGTTCAAAATTCCGCCCACGTCAGCACACCAAACGCCGCCTGACACACATAGAGAACCACGCTCATCACCCATCATGATGTTGACAAACGCGCACGTCGCACCATTATCTCCCTTTAAAGCCAAATCGTAGAAGGGACACGTGTCTTCCCAGGGCTTTAAAGCCAAATAGTAGAAGGGACACGTGTCTTCTCAGGGAGCAATGTGTGTTACATGGGATGTGGAGCCTGTGCTGCAGAAGACAAGACACACACTCCAACATAGGATCATCAGTGATGACATCATAAAAACACCAAAGAATTTAGAAGCAAAACGATAAATGATCATTTATTCATGTTACAGGACGATCAAAAAAAAAAAAAAAACAAACAAACAAAAAAAAAAACAAACAAACAAACAAAACAAACAGCATAGCAAACCCTAAAGGTGTTTTCCGACGGACTCCCCTAGCTAAACATCCGCGGACCCATCCGAAGACACGCTCGGATAAGACACAGAGGAGACACACGAACTTCCGCAACCATCATCCTCATTATTATTGGGGGAACCTGGTTCGCGGCGGGGACGAAGGTGGGGGCCCACCTCTCTACGACAGGAGTCATCTCCAAACATCTCAACTTCGAAACGCATACCCCCTACATAAGTAAAAATTAAGAGGTCCCCCGCCTCCACGTCGTGATCAACATAGAAAGCTTCCCACCCTGCATCGATGCTCATCTCGCCCACACCCCTGTCAATCAACAGAATAGATGGCCATACACGTACCGCTCTGGACTTACCAAATGGATCACTCCAGTCCTTAATTCTGACAGATGCTCGTAAAAAAAACTGAAAATTCGTAAGTGTCGAGAACACTGAGAAAAAGTAAAAAATTTATAAAAAGACAAGCGTTGAACCATGATGCAAAGACAAAAGTTTTACAAAAGACTTCTGGCCAAACACACTATCCATACAAGCCCTTAAATAGAAGAACCTATCGACACTATAGGCGAGAATTCCGGAAGAAAAATCTACCTCGATAACAGCGAAAGGATAACACAGTAAACGTCGGTCGCCTATTAAAGCACATGTACTTTAGACGTCGTAGACGTAGACAGAGCCTACGCCTACATAGACATGGTGAAAAATACTTGTTCTCGAACCAAGCGAAACGTGCGATTAGCTCACCCCTCGCTCAGATTTTTCGAACAAGTACACTTTGGAGGGACTATTGTTACGGATATATTTGGTAAGACACGTGTCATTGACCTAAATGACCACCTGTCACACACAGGACCGTGTTTCTTTGGCCACATGGCAATATTCGCACAATTCCGTTCGGCAAATATCATGAGGATTCGATCTTACGAACAAGTCCGTCGGAATTATAGTAACCCTCTTATACAAGGCGTGAGGTGGAAAAAGAGGAATAAATATCTAACACCTCTACAGTGGGTAGGCCTTATCTACTCACTACAGTAGGCAGATATTTACTCTATTTTTACCCACATGGCACCTACACATTAGGCAGTAGATATTTTCTTACCGCCTTAGGAGATATTTTAACCCACCACCTTACTCTACCGCCTTTCCTAAACTGCCTCTAGGGTGCTATAAAAGGAGAACGGTAGTGGAAGAAAAGGGGGAAAGAAAAGAAGAGAAAACCTCAAGATACAAAGAACTGTCTAATTTAAGACCCCTGACTCAAGTTTTCTGACATAAGCATCGGAGTTAAATCCGGGCAGAAAGGCCCAATTCCGATCACGGCCCTCTCCTTTTACGAGGTTACAATGGGTAATTCCGATCGGACTTCCGTGGTGTTCCCTTCGTTCCTCGCTCATAAGCGTGTAAGCGTCCACACCAATTATAAATTTTAACCGTTTGTCGAAGGCTGAGGCCAGATCACGAGGCGACAGTAGCCAAGGTGTGAGGTGGACCAGTTTTTGGCATCAACATATTGATATCTGCCAGATTTGACATATGGCACAAAATGTCCTGCATAGAAATCAACGGGTTATGGGTCGACTCATCATAGAACAAAAAAGAGCTTTTTTTGGGAGTTACCTTTATTGCCATACAAATTTGATTTGTCATAATTTGGATGTTATGCACATTGAGGAAAATATTTTTGATATTATATTCAACACCATGAAGGATGTTAAAGGCAAAACAAAAGACAATGTAAAGGCTCGATTAGATATAGCAGAGTATTGCAAACGCCCAGCTTTACACTTGGTTAAAGAGATTGAAAAAACATTCAAGCCCTCGGCTTCATACGTTTTAACGATAGAGGATCAATGAAGAGTATTTAAATGGGTGAAACAGCTTAAACTATTTGATGGCTTTAAATCCAATATAGCAAGATACATTAACTTTGAAGAAGGCAAGGTCTATGCAATGAAGAGTCATTATTGCGATGTGTGTATTCAATGATTGCTTCCTGTTGGTTTTCGTGATTTGATGCCCACTCAAATTTGTGATACAATTACCGAGCTTTCCAATTTCTTCTGAGATCTTTTCTCCACTGAAATAAACGTTGACCATATGGAGTTGTTGGGGAAGAAAATCATTGAAACACTTTGCAAATTAGAGAAGGCTTTCCCACCCAGCTTAATCAATTCAATGGAGTATTTAATAATCCACTTACCCTCGAGGCTGAAGTGGGTGGAAAGGTCCAATATCATTGGATGTATGTATCTGAAAGGTATAATAATTACTACATTTATAATTTTTAGCGAATCCAAATGTTCAATACCTTCATGACTTAATTAACTCTATCTAGTTATGATTCGTAGGTTTCTACATCACTTCAAAAAGAAAATTAATAATCTAACATTTGTCGAAGGGTCTATATGTAAAGCATATATTATTGAGGAAATTTCCTCCTTTTGTGCCTTGTATTTCTAAGATGATGTCCAAACAAGATTTACTCGAGTGCCACATAATTATGATGGAGGTGAGGTGGATCCCATGGGACGTCTTTCGATTTTCAAACATCATGAATGACTGATGTGTTGCTAACCCACAAGTGTATAAGGTCGCTCAAGTAGTAATGTACCCTGAGGGAGGGTAGTCGAATCCACAGGGACCAGCACTAGTCCTCACTAGAACTCAATTACCTAGCCTAGAAAATATGGCTAATGATTTCATCAAACTAAAATCTAAATTAAACTAAACTAAAGTGACAGTTGGCAATCTAGGGTTTATCAATCGATAGAGCATGGTACCCCGGATCACTATCCTCCAAAGATTCCCTTATGGCTAATCCTCTAATATTAGTAACTTAATTAATCTAGTGCTGGACTATGGAGAACCCTAAATTTGTCCGGTCTCGGTCTCTTGGCAACAAAACCATAGTCACATACTGAGACTTCTTACGTACGAATGCATCGTTATGGTGTTCTATGGTTCCCACAATTAGGTTTTACCCTAATCCGGAGAGTGAGTTGGTGCTTCGTTAGCAACTCGGTGAAAACACTTGATCTCTCGGCATGCGCCCCCCGTATTGTTTATGCTACGACCTAGCTTGACCGCGATCTCTCGTCACGCATCAAGCCATTCTAATGGTATGGTCGATGCTTTCGCACTATCAAGCCATACGAAATAAGCATACACAAACAGTTCACAAAAATAAACAAAAAACGCACTAATATTAAGAAGAGAAATAGTCAAAAGTTCTTCTAAGAGATCAAGGATCCAAGGCACCAACAAAGGTTTAGCCTCTAATACTTATGACAAACATCACACTTCTAAAAAAAGAAGACATAATTAAATTCATAAACTTCCTAGCATGATGTCTTCTTCACATTCAGCTTCTCCCCGAAACCCTAGTCGTCGGTTCCTATATGCGCCAAAAGTCCTCAAGAGTAGAACTGACTGAATTTTATAAGCTTCAGATTTTACTATACATACCCGTGCCATTTGGTATATGCCCGTGTCATATTCTACACAGTCATGTCTCCAATAAGTTGAGCGCGCTTCTTAGTTGATCTCAATTTAAATCCATACGTACGCCACTTGACACCCCTATGTGGATGACCTTGTTATGCTTTGTTTTTGGCCCTTTTTGCGCTGAATTGCTCCTGGATTTGTTTCTTTTCTCCAGACTGTCGAATTATCTGTCAAGTTACAAAAAACACCTAGCACCACACAAAAGTAGAAGAAACTATGCTAGAATGGATGAAAAATGCAGGTAAATATGATAAGAAAACATTTATAATTATGCACTCATCAACGACCTCTGGGACCAAAAAAGAATACACTCGATATTTGACAACAAATGAGTAATTTACTCCAGAAATTTATGTCCTGATGAATTATGAAGACATGATTCCGTATATTGAGTGAGTAATATTTATTTCTGTGTTCAACTATGTAATATTGGAATATATTGTTTACCATAACTTGTATATCATATGATTTAAAGCATTCTACGAAACGGTGAGGAGAAATAACCCACATGTTAGTAATAATTAATTGTAAAAAGCACGAGAGACAACATTTACATCATAGTTTAAGCAGTATGTACATATCAAACTATGTGTCTTTCATCATCATTTTATTTTTCATCTAGTATAGTGAATTATTTAAATTCGATGTTTCTCTTAGGTTGAAGAACATTTTTCTAAAATTGATCGCCATATTACTCAACTTGCACATTCTCCATCTCGTTTGGTAATCTGCTGTGAACGTTATTTTATGAATGGTCTCAAGTTTCATACTAAAGAATATAACCATAATCGATCAACACTGAATTGCGGTATATACATGAAAGGAAATTGTTGTAATGATAATAATCGGGACTTTTATGGAGTCTTGCTAGATGTAATTGAGTTGGAGTATTTGGGGCTTGAAACCGCATTGAACTTTTTAGTTGCCACTGGTTTGATACAGATAAAGGAGTTTGTACGGCTCCTCGCCAAGGGCTTGTGGAAGTTAATTATAAATCAATACTTGCCAGTAATTAACAATTTGTATTAGCCTAGCAGTGTCACCAAGTTTATTATAGTCCTTATCCCTCCGCAAGTCCTTATCGCAAAAATTGGTGGGTTGTGTTCAAAATAAAGGCAAGAAGTAGGTTTCACCTTCCTAGTAGTGATCGAGAAGTACAAGATTTGAATGAAGGGGTTTACCAAGAAGTAGAGGTGTGTAGTACTCCAATAAATGTCATTTATTCAGAAGATCTTGACAATAAAAGAATGCTTGTTCATGGTGATATTGAAGAAGTAGATGTAGAAGAGGATGAGGTGAATGAGAATGAGATGGAAAAACAAGAAGATGAAAAAGAAGAAGAAGAAGAAGAAGAAGAAGAAGAAAAAGATGAAGAAGAAGAGGAAAATGAAGCAGAGGAATAAGAAGAAGTTGATAATGATGATGACCAGGATGATGATGATGATGACGATGATGATGAATCGTGTTCATGTTCTCTTCTCTGAGCATTTCATAGTCAGCATGTTGAATAGAACAAGATTGAACAAATTATTTATAATTTAAAGACCTTAGCACATATATCTCATTACTGTTATGTTAAGACTATCCATTATTGTCTATTTGAGTCATTTTGAGGGCCTCTAATAGATATGAAAAATAACTCCAAATTACATTGATCTTTGTGTCAAGGGAGTTTTAATTGTGCTTATCACATCTAAAACTTGAATAGATATTACCTATTTTATGCTTTCTCTAATAGGATGAGAGAGACAAATTGACAAAAGATAACATTCAACCATTGGAAGTTATTCAAGTACCTCAGTTTTTCTTAAACAACATCAACTTATAAATTCCAAACTATAGGTTTTGGATATAAACTCTAATTTAAATGTTGAAACTCAACTTCTTATTTTAAAATTGGCATTAGCCTTATAATGCTATTTACATTCACAGTCTTCATAATCCAAAAATACTGATGAGGAAATTAATGAGTAAATATGTTTATCTTTAAAATGCATATTTTATTTACTTTTGTCATTTTTTTTCTTTAAAATGCTTATTAAATGAAATCTTTATAATCATGAGGATTATATTTAATTTTGGCTCAGTGTTTTATTTTGGATATTTGAAAATATAAAATAACAATTTACTTAATCAATTCATAAAAATTAGTTAACATGATGCGTTTCAGCATTTTACTTTGATTTGAAAACATCATGAAGATGATTTCTGCTAGAAAATAGAAACAAGTTAATTGGTAGGCCTAATTATTTGCTGTCAAATCATAAATAGAGCAACATTTTCTTTTATTAGAAATTAAAATCTCTGTTGGAGCTAACTGATTGGTTTTTATTAATCTATTAGTGCCATTTGAGATAGACTTCATTTTTCATATGCTAAAAATAATATATTCTCAAATAAAGGAGTGTTATGGATGTATGGTTGGCCATCTGAGTGATTAACTTAATTATATTCTATAGGGTAAAACATATTTAAATATATGAAGACATCCATGCTCTTCATTAAAAGCCATGTGTACGGTTCCATGAATGTCCACCTTTTAAAAGACAAAGCCCATGTTTTAGATGCTTAGTATTCTGATCTGAGATGCTGTTCAGTTCTACGGCACGTAGCACCGACTTAGTACATTGAACTAAAATGGTTTCTTATTATTATTAGAGATATCATGCCTAAAGGAAAAGGTGCGAAAAAATCCAAATCTAGGAAAACCTTGGAAGCTGCAGTAAGTAAAGAGCTTAAAATTGCAATGGCATAGGGAGCATTGTTCAGACCTACGGCGCCATCACCCTCACAAAGTGGACATTTCATGAAGCCCTCTACTATCACGCAGATACCATCCATTGAAGATGCAGAAACACAAGATCCTAATTTGTCAAATGAAGCAACTCAGGATGATATCAACTATAACGTAGAGAAAGGGAAAGGCCCAATAGGTCCTAACAAAGGAATACCCACACCAAATAATACAAATGACCGAATCTTCGTTACTACCTTACATGATGAGTATGTTGGTTTGCAATTAAGTTTAATAATGCCAAAGTCATGCTTGTTGAGTATAAACTAATTCCTCTTAATTTATTGTAATATAATAGGAAATTTGTATACCCTAAAATTGTGAGAACAATCACGAAGTCTATCCATCTTAACTTTAGTGAGGCATGGTCAACGTGGAAGAAAATTCCTGAAGCTATCAAAGAGGAGATGTGGGCCGATTTGAGGTACGTATTTGACTTCTTTGCACTGTTTTAATTAATGGCATTTTACTTTTTTCATGGGGAAAATCTAACCTTAAAACAAGTATAAGTTTATCCCTATTTTTTGGGATAGCTCTGTATAATTACTGAGAATGGTTCCTTGTTATGATATACATGTATTGCTTTCCAAATAATGCTTCAATCATTCATTTGTTTCATGTTCATATTTATGTTACAACTTATCAAAACTATTCCATTGTGACCGTGTGAATATTGTTTACTATCAATTGTTATCTTCGACCACCTATTGGACTCTTTGGAATATCTCACCATTTGCACAAGTTATAAGCAATCAGTGTTCTTGATTTAATTTTTCATCTAATGTCATGAATTTTTATTTGGAACATGAAACCGATAGACCTTATTGTATCAGCAACTACATAATTTTTTAGTTTGTACATTATTGTGCATATTATAGCTGTTGTTGGGCTGCAATTGTTGGGCTTATAATCTTTACTTAAATCTAAATAAAAATTACTTTACTTAATTCTAAATAAAAAATGAGCCTATAATCTTATTATTTAGTTGTACATTATTGTGGATCTTATAGTTGTTGTTGGGGTGCAATTGTCAAACAAAACTGTCCGTATTATTTCAACTATATTTCACACATTTTTAATTTGTTTATGCACGATTGTTAATCTATATAGCTTGCTATTGATTATTTGTACAAAATTATATATATATATATATATATATATATATATATATATATATATATATATATATGGTGATGCTAAGATCAGGCCGACTGGATACTGTTCATTTTAGGCCAACCTCCCATTCTGGCACTTGGAGCATGTTTGAAAGATTTCCAACTGTACGGATGGGAAGATCATCGAAAAATAAGCTAGCAAGTCAATTTTCATATAATTTGGTGACCGTTTGGTCCTCCCACTTAACGGTTCTTATTTTAGGGAAATTTTAATGGTTCAGAATTTCAACCATTAAGTGGGAGGACCAAACGGTCACCAAATTGTATGAAAATTGACATGCTAGCTTATTTTTCGATGATCTTCCCATCCGTATACTTGGAAATACTTCAAACATGCTTCACGGAATAAAATGGGAGCTGGCCGGACTGGAATAGTATTCTACTGGCCAACCGCACTGTATCATTTTCCTATATATATACATGGGACTTGATAAGGTCCGACGAGCAGCAACTACGGCCAACCCGCTATGTGAGTACACGGTCAGGCCGGGCTTCGGGCGGCCAGAGGCCTGGCCTGATATGCCATCCATATAGTGGGCGGGCTGCACTTACAACCGGTCGGACCTTATCATGGTCCTATATATATATATATATATATATATATATATATATATATATATATAGGAGTGATATGGTATGGCCGGCCGGATTACTTTTCTTGTAAGGTCGCCTCCCATTTTTGCCCTAAATGGAGGCGACCGTACTTGCACAGTGATAAGGCCGGCCGCATTGTATCATGCCCATATATATAGTTATGATAGAATCATGGCGGCTACATATATATGTGTATTTATGTATATATTATGTATAATGGTGATAGGATTAGGCTAGCTGCAAATCCGGTGGCCTAATCCTATCACCATTTTAATATATTTAATATATTTAAAATATATATTATATATTTTTTATAATATTTTTATTTATCTATAAATTTCAAACAATATATAGATATGTATATATAATTTCTAAAAATATATGTATATATCTATATGTATTGTCATGATAAGATAATTTAAAAGTTATATATGTATATTTATATATTATATAAAATATATAGATAAATCTATATTTTTATAAATACATTATAAAAATATAATATATATATATATATTTTAAATAATTTTAATATATTTGTCACGCCCCGACCCCAAAATCCCGGGCCTCAAGAACGTGAGCAGACCGGCCGTACCCAAGTGGAGACGGGCCCCGCTCGGATACAAGGCCTGAGTGATCACAAAGCAACAACACAAGTGCAGCGGAATAATAACAATAAGTCAGATGACATAAAGCAGAGTATAATATCAGCGGAAGATAAGAACCTAGGATACAGGCACCCTAATAGTTATTACAAGTCTAATCCCATACGGACCCAAATAGGATGTCCTCACACATAAATAAAATGCATAAGAGGTCGCCAACCTCGGCTACGACCCTGCCCCACGTACCATCCTGGTGGCTCACGTCGTCTACTCCGCTGGATCTGAAAAGAGGTGAGAAGAAATGTATGAGCTTTCGGAAAGAAAGCCCAATAAGCACCTCGCAAGTTGAGTTAGCAAGTCATGAATGTCAGGTGATAAGCAAGTAAGGCAAATCAATGAAACATGATTGAGCAAGCACATGGGATTACACCCCGCACAACTAACTATCTAGGAGTCTCGGAGACGAGCAATGACGAGGACTCCTTATCTCAACTACGGCCTCAAAGCCTGAAAGGTCATCCAACAGAAGAGCTCTGAAAGTATCCCCCGATCAGCCTTCAGCCTCAGCTGGAATCCTCCCATGGTCGGGAATTTGGCAGCGCTACCCTTCTACATGTCGACACGGCCAATGTATCATCCCACTGGCAAGGCTGGACGGACAGAGTATCATCCCCCTATCAGGGATAACAGAACGCCAGGGTGTCCTCGGCCCGAGACGCTCCAAGTTGGAGCACCCACACTCCACTGATCCGGGCGGAAGGTAATACAGAACACACATCCAACAGATGCCAACAACCAATGCACATAATTATGGAAACAAATAATCCAATGAAGTCAGACATATGCATATCATCAAGCGATAATAGAGAGATATCAACTAGATAATCATAATAGATCACATCATCAATAAGAAAGGAAACAAGATAAGCAATAGCACTTGCGTGCACAAACATGGAAATCGAAAGATTATCGAGTAATGCCAATAAAGCCCATGTTCGGGCGGGAACTAGGCAAAGACACTTACCTCCGTCAAGGATTTGGGTGATGATTCACATCCTCGCTAGCGAAGCTTGACGCTCCATGTCAGTATCTGGCAATCACAGATCACGTCTCAAATAACGCACACATGCAATTACAGCTATTTTAACTTGAATCATGCCAATTAAAGCATAGTAAAAGTCAAACCATGAACCCTTAATCAATTTAAGTCATGCTCGTCAAGGACTCAACAGAATCTTGCACACCTCTAGCCAACACCCAACTATCAAGCACTATCATCATCAAATTCACAGTCCATATTCACTCTTTGTTTCTGTCTTCCGAGACAATTTCAAGGAACTCATGTGTTCTCATATCCATCCACGCCAACACCATGGATTTTTATCTTTAACCAAGCCTCAAAACCTCATCAAACCAACCTGCTTCTCTTCTACCAAACCTAATTTACTATAAGCACCCACCTGTGCACCCTTACATCATCCCTGCTAAACATATCCTGGGGACTCCTTAAACTCTTCACAGCAAGCATTACTTCATGCTCAGTCTATCAGCATCTCAAGGCTCTCATTAACTCGACTCCCAAGCCCTCCTCTAAACCACAGCGCCACATCTAAAATCAAGAACCCAATCTATTAATCCTATAAGATTGACTCTTCACCTAGTCATCTACTCTCAACTTCCTTCCTTGCACCTAGACTAAATCATGCTAATCCTACATCTCATCCTCGACCACTTGCTTACTAGCCTATACACGTTCTGGCTCCATTCTCTCTCTCTAAACTCATGCACGCGGCCCTCTAAACCATCCACCATTATTATACTTACTAATCTCTCAACAGGCCAGGGGGACAGCAAACCCTACCAAGATCTCCTGCATGTATGGCTTTGAAACGAGGTTTGGGAGTGTACTCACCGAGCAGGGCCTTTGCAGGTCGGCCTGGTTTCACCGAAGTTCCGGTCTCAACGCGCCGAGCCACCCGTTCTAATGGTCCGCCATGTTCTACCGATGCCCTCCCCCCTTTACTCTCCCAGTGACCTCCAGGAGCACGCGTGGGAGTGCTCAATAGCGCCCCTCCCTCTGGTATTCTCCTCACACGATGGAGACGGGTTGCCACTGAGGTGTTTCCCCTTCTTGTTCTCCTTCGATAGAGTAGCACCCTCTTCTTATCCTTGCCTTCGTTGTACAGTGGCCTGTGGCTCCATCAATGGTCTGACCTAGCGGTGGGCGCGAGGCGGAGTGCTGGCCATCACCTCTCTGTCTTAATGGTGACAACCCCAGTCGCTGCACCTCCCTCCCCTACTGTCTGCACAGCTGGTTCCGTGAGCAGAGGCCTGGCGGAGGCGTTGGCCGTAAGTACGTCCGCCTCTTCCCCAGATTCACGCCGCTTTTTTGGGGTACGATCACTCCAGGCTGCCTCGGATTCGTCTCTCGCTCGGATGGACGGCTGGCGCGTAACAGCATCATGGCGTGCATGACTGTTCTGGAGTCTTGCACAAAGGCCCCTCCTTCTTTGAGTTTACTTCAAAGTATTAGTTATGAGAGCGGGTGATATTTTACCTTAGTCCCTGAGTCCCTTTTTAATTATCTCCCTAAAACCATGGCTTGAGAGGGAGAAAAGAACAATTCTTTGCTCTGCAACCCTTGACTTCTAGCATTTTACACCCGGGTCCCTGTCCTTTTTACTTGTGAGAGGGGAATATTACTTTCACCCGCTTTAGTATTTCAATAATTAATCTCATTCCCGGAAATTAACTTAGCATGTAAATAGGGGAGTTTGATCATTCATTTACCAAAGCAACAAAAATAAAAATTCGTGGCTTTTACAATATTAAAATGGTAGGATCAAGCGGCATGACTTTCGGCCAGCAAAATGCTAACACAACTGATATTATATATATGTTGATGCCAAAAACTGGTCCACCTCACGCTTTGGCTACTGTGGCCTCGTGATCTGGTCTCAGCCTTCAACAAACGGTTGAAATTTATATTTGGTGTGGACGCTTACTTCAACTTCTGAACGGGGAACATGGAGAATGCTTTGGAAATCCGCTCGGAATTACCCTAGCTTTCCTTTGGGATGAATCTGTAAGAGGGAGAAAAGAATGATCGGAATTGAGCCTTTTTGCCTGAATTCAGCTCCGATGCTTAAGTCAGAAAACTTGTGAGAAGGTAGTTTTAGACATGAGTTAGCTCTTTGTGTAATGATTTTTTCCCCTCCCCCTTTCTCTATTATCGTTCTTCTTTTATAGCAACTTAAAGGCGGTTTAGGAAAGGCGGTGGAGTAAGGCGGTGAATGAGAAAATATCTTCTAAGGCGGTACGAAAATATGTTCTAAGGCGGTAAGAAAATATCTCCCTACTGTGTAGGTGCTACGTAGGTAAGTAGAAAATATCTACCTACTGTGTAGGTACTACGTGTGTAAGTAGAAAATATCTGCCTACTGTAGAGCAAGTGGATAAGATCTACTTACTGTAGAGGCGTTAGTATCTTACCCAGATGGTTATCACCTTCTTGCATAATTCCGACGGACTTTTTGTAGGGTTGAATCCTCCTTATTTGCCGGACGGAATTTATGCTAATGAATTTGGGGGTGACTGTCTTGTGGCCAAAAGGAATGTAGCCCTGTGTATGACAGGTGGCCATTTAGGCAGGCGACACGTGTTTTACCAAATATTTCCGTAACAATATATATATATATATATATATATATATATATATATATATATATATATATATACGGGCATGATAAAATAAGGACGGTCGGATTACTACTCTAGTAAGGTTGCCTCCCATTTTGGCCCTTTGAGCATGTTTTAAGGATTTCCAACCTTATGGATGGAAAGAACATCGAAAAATAAGCTAGCTTGTCAATTTTCATAAAATTTCGGAAGTTGTAGGGTCTTCATATTAACAGGTGAAAATTTAAAGAAATCTTATCGGTTCAGAATTTCACCCGTTAAGATGAAGACCCTACAAGTTCTCAAATTGTATGAAAATTGACATGCTAGCTTATTTTTCAATGTTCTTTTCATCCATACAGTTGGATTTCCTCTAAGCACTGTGCGAGTGGGTCAAATGGAGGCGACTTCACTTGCACAATGATTAGGCCGGCCGCATAGTATGATCCACATATATATATAGTATATAGTATATACAAAATATTAGATATATTATATCTAATATATGTATGTAATAAGTTATGATAGAATTAGCCGGCTAGATTCTATCATAACTATATATATATACATATATATATATATATATATATATATATATAACTTATTACATATATATATATTAGTATTATATCTAATATATATATGTAATAAGTTATATATATATATATATATAGAGAGAGAGAGAGAGAGAGAGAGAGAGAGGCGTGCCCAACTTGTGACTACATGCTCGGGCCGAGCCAGGGCTGCCTGAGGCCGGGCCCTAGCCGCTACCTCACAAGTCGGGCTTGCCCTAAGTGCGGCCGGCGTGACCCTAACACCAATCTATATATATATATATATATATATATATATATATATATATAGAGAGAGAGAGAGAGAGAGAGAGAGAGAGAGACTAGAGATTACACAAATTTAAAGTTGAATGAATTAACAAACGTTGTGATTTCATAGTGATGAAATTTTAGATTTGATTTGTAATTTCAATTTTGCCATGCTTATGTGCTTTTTATTGTTTGTATTTGATTCTACTCATGGGTTTTATCTTATTAGATTGAATTCTTACCTATGAGTTATTTGAAAGGAATAATTCATGTGGCCTATTGAAAAAGCAAAAGTTGGGAGAAAAAATTTGGGATGCTACATACAAGGAACGGTTTGAAGGAAAGATGGAAGAAGAAAGGAGTCAAGCAATGAAACATTGTGGCTACATATATGTCAAAGTGCAAAGGTTATAATATTGGTTGGATTCTAGTTGACATTTGGGATCAACTTCTTGATAATGTTTGGAGTACTGAAGCGTGGAAAAATCAATCTCAAATAGGCAAGCAAAATCGGAAGAAAGAGAAAGATGGAAGCATTACCAAACACACCGGTAGATCGATTCCTTTTATACTTCATTCGGAGAGGATAGTATGTACATAAGTAATATTTCTTAAAGTAAACTTTAGCAAAGTTTTTTCTTTTATTTTACCTATATGCATGTGCCTTTGTATGCACTAATCCTATTGTTTCGCATCAATTTCTCTATTTTTGTGCTTCTCTTGGTTTGTTTTGTAATTTAGCCGGTAAAATAGGTACCTGGAGCGAAAGCAACAAGAAACGGGATAAACCAAGACGAAACAAGCTGAAAGAGCACCTTATAGAGATGTGCACGACCTTAGTATAGATGTGCATAGCCATGCACACATCAGTGCACTTCTCTGTCTTCAAAACACGTGGAGACCGATTTTGAGAGTTGGCACGGGCATGCATCAGATGCACACGCCAGTGCCAAATTAAAGTAAAATCCTATATAAGTCACTGAGGACACAGATTTCGTTGGCTTTGGCAGATTAGTCTTCGGCGGTTTTCCAGATACGGCTAGGGCTTCAGAGAAGATCGAAGGCGGAGAAGACATCGACCAAGGGAGTCCCCATATTTTCAATTATGTCTTGCTATGGTATCTTTGTTAGTGTTTTCATTAGCATAAGAGGTTAAACCCCTTCTGTGGTGCCTCAGATACATAAACCCTAGGATTATTTGTTAATTGAATTCTTTTATGTATTGGCTTTCTTTTATTGATGATTCTTGTGATTCTATGCTTGATTAATGTGATTGTATTTTGCATTAGCCATGGTCATATACCTCATTATATTCTTGCGAGACACATACGTGCTAGGGTTTTGACTTGCGTGTCTCTTTATGCATAGGTCCATATCTCTCTTGGCTCGATTATAAATAGGCATAGGTAATGAGTTCGATCTACATACCGAGAGATCAGATGTAGCCTTTAGATGGTGCAATTATTAACTTCCCAAGAATTAATCAATGGAGAGCCAATACATAGAATTCTATTATTAACAAGGAATCCTAGGAGGCTTGTAATCTGAGGTGCCACGTTCATCTCTGACTGCTCACTATCTACCAATTGTTCGTGTTGTTTCTTTTTAGAAAAATCAATCAATCACAACTCCTTTCATAATTTTAGGCAAGATATCAACGATACTTAGTACTAGTATTCCCGGCCCTATGGATTTGATAACCCTACATTTGGGTACTTTATTACTTGATCGACCCCGCACACTTGCAGGTAGTTTGTCGCGAACCTTGTGCATATATCAACCACCATCACTGTTAGGCTAGATAATAAACAAATAGCTAGTATTAGTACTTCAAGGTCCCCGAGGATTCGATACCCAACTTTTTTATAGTCCACTCTATTACTTGATACGACCCGTGCACTTGTGGTAGATCGGCAAGCGATTATGTTTTTGGCGTCGTTGCCGGGGAATTAGATTACTAGGAACACTAGGCGTTTATTACTTAAGCTATTAGTTTTAGAAATTTTTCTTTTCTTTTCTTTCTTTTATCTTTCTTTTTGCTAATCTTGAGTACACATTACATCGAAGACTCAGAGAAACGGAGATGCCAGTCTAAGAACAACCTTCAGAGGTAGAGAATCGTGAGGGAAATCAATTAGGAGAAGAGGTATCCGGGCAAGGTATCGCCCTCGGGTTCTTGTGGATAATGATATGTATGGATTCCTATTTGAAGAATGTTAGTTCATTGACCAATAATTCCTACAATGCTTTCACACCCTCCGTCGAGGCGAGTTACTAATCTACTTTCGCGAGTAGTTCTAGGGAACACATAATCTTGGAAGAGTTGTGGGAATAATTCATTTTAAAGAATCTCTCTCCTAAACACCCGATCTCTTGGTATGTTCATAACTCCGACCTATTGAAGTAGATCTAGGGTTATATAGATTGAAGTAGATCTAGGGTTATATAGAGGGAGCGTTATTGTCCTCACCTTCTATAGATCTAAATTGACACTTAGAGTTGTCGTAATGTAAAGCCTCAATACCATACGATACATCCAATAGGTACTCATACATTAAATCATTCATTTAATTATAGAAATCAATAACAAGTAAATCAAAGTTCACACATAGACCCAAGGGTTCAACAATGCCCAAATACCTAACAGATTAGTTCCCGTCGAGGAGTAATACAAATCTAACGTAAATAAAAGAGAAAACATTGATAAAATAACAAATAAACTTCCCTCCAATGTCCCTCTACTATTTGTGCCTCAAATCCTCCTCCAAACCTCGGCGCCGAGAAGCCTTGACGATGAAGCTTGATGCCCTAGTTAATGGTGTGGGAGAGATGGTGATGATGATGACCCAAGGAGTAACCCACAAAGGGCATTATCCAAAGATGCCCCAAAACCCTAATTTATCCTGTATTTATATTGCTTACAATGATAGAAAAGTATATGATATGTGTTGGGTCAGTATTCCTCAAGTTTGGGCTGAAAAAACTGTGAATATCTGGCCGAAATACGTACCTTACGGGCTTGTGCAGGTGTAATTGTACCTGTAAGGCTCTCGGGAGGAATCCAGAACAGCTTACAGGATGCCTTCCGTGCGTAACAATGCCTGTATGAACAGTAAATCTTGTTTTCACTGTAGCTCCAAGTCTGCGTAGTCTTCATCAAGTGCTCGATCGGACGACCAAATCACCTCGGATGGACCTGAGATTTTAACTAAGTATTCTTGACTTGTTGATCTTAAATCTGAAGCGTGAAGATTTGATTTAGAGCCCTGTAGCTCTTGTAATAAAATTCTTATCTTTGCAACTCTTTCAAGATTTCTATAGTTTCTAAAGTTGATTCCTATTTCGACTCAAATGATATCGAATTTATTCCTTTTGATGCTTGAGGCTCTCCAATTCCCTGTAAATGAGAATTGACACAAATTAAGTACTAATGGGCTAAAATTACTCCAAATCGCATACATAGTGTACAAGAAAATGCTATACAAACATGACTAATTTAATGCTTATCAAATAGATACACTTAAGCATTTGCATGTCCTCAAGCAAACAAACAAATAAAAATTAAAGACATGAGAAGCATTCAACCTCAAGATATAAAGTACTTGTATTTTATTTTACTCAAAGCATTCACCATTATCACATACATTTTTCTATTTCAACCCCTCGGACTTAGATCAATTCCATGACACAATTTGGTATAGCTCTATATGAGTATTTCACTGCACTTACCATATTCCCGAGACTTAGAGTGGCAAGGATACTCTCAGTAGACTCCAGAGGTTTCTTGAGACCCTAAGTACAAAACATCTAGCCCTTTAAGAAAAATAAACTTTATTTTTGTTCTTTTCTTTTCAATTTTTCACTTTTCTCTTTTCTTTAAACATAAATCCCAGTAGGGCATCCCTAATTGATCTGACTTTCCGGGGGACCAAAGGTTAACATAGAGTGTAGATCTCCTTTTCTGAGGGATGCACATGCTGGCCAGGCACCGGAACACCAAACTACTCAGAAGATTACAACTCTACATATGCTTGCTCATACTCACAAGTGACTTTTCAGCTTGAGAAATACTATGATCAGGAGCCAAAAGCGCGAGCTTATTTCGTCACTAAAAGTAGAGTAGCAGTACCTTAGTCCTTATTTTTGTGATCTCTATATATATGAATTTATTCACTATGTACAACTCTACTTGCAATGGCTAGAAGTTTGAACTAGTGCCACAAAAACTCTTGGAGCAATTGAAAGTAGTACTTAACAATCTAAATAAAAAAAACATGATCATGGGTTATCTAATGCCACTAGAGAACATATAATAGTCATGAAGATTTTCTCTAAGTGTCCAAGGTGTTTCATAGGAAAAATTTTAAAAATTTGCTCAAATGGTATAAGCTAAGAGGAAAAAAAAATAAAATACAATTTTTCAATATACCGTCATTGGTGTACACTAAGCATGTATATATGTAAAGATTTGCAATGAATTCATAGAATATTATCCCCACACTTAAAGATTTGCAATGAATTAAACAATAAAGATGTGCAATGAATATCAAGGCTACACATGTGTACCCATCCCTACACTTAAAATTTGCATTGTCTTACTAATAGAGCTGTAGAGGTTAAATGATGTTTTTCATGTATCAGCATTGTGAAAGTGCATCAACGATCCAAATCAAGTTCTGATGGGACCAGCCGTAGAACTAGCACAAGATTTGACCTAAATAGAAGGACCAGTACGTATCCTCGAAAAGAAGGAACATGCATTAATGAGCAAGATAATACCTTTAGTAAAAGTACTGTGGAGTTATCACCAAGTGGAAGAAGCCACTTGGGAAAGAGAGGATCAAATGAGGGTACAGTACCCTCAGTTATTTTAGTTACCTATTGTAAGAAAATTTCGCGGATGAAATTCCTAAGGGTGGGAGAATTGTAACATCCCGAATTTTTCTAAATAAAATTTCAGTAAATTTTCAAATTTTAAATGTTGTTAATTAGGTCAGAAATCAGATTAATTATTCTAACCTAAAAGTTGAAGAAAATCGGGAATTAATGGACTCGAAATCCAGCCTCACAACTATAGGGCCGAGATAAGGCTTTATTGGACAAGGCCAAATTTACATAGAATAGTTGGAGGTGTTAAATGATAAATTAATTAAATAGTAAGTAGTTCAGATTAATTAAGTGGAATATATCGGGCAAAAGTTAGAGTCCCGATAAAGTAGATCTGGCCTAGTCAAAAGCCAAGAAACACGGATCTGGGTCGGGAGAAGAGAGGACCCGTAATACTACAATAAGCACGTGTCACTGGGGTCGTCTGACTCGGGATTCCCGGATCAAGGTCGGGGTTAGAGACGAGCCAGATAATATTATTAGTCGCCCTCGTGACGGTACAGTAACAAGATAAGACCAAATAAAGTTGTTTGGCCTTTAGTAGGAGATATTTTACAAGATAAGTTATTTTAATGATTTTAGTTATTAAAACTTTATTTAAATGAAAGTGTTATTGTATATATATATATAGATGTTACGGAAATAGTTGGTACTACATTTCTTTTGGCCACAAGACAGTCAGTCACCACCAAATTCATTGGCATAAATTCCGTCCGGCAAATAAGGAGGGCTCACCCCTACAGAAAGTCCGTCGGAATTATACAAGAAGCAAGAAGGTGATAGCCATCTGGGTAAGAGCATATCTAATGCCTCTACAGTAAGTAGATCTTATCCACATGCCTCTACAGTAGGCAGATATTTTCTACTTACACGCGTAGTACCTACACGGTAGGTAGATATTTTCTACTTACCTACGTAGCACCTACACAGTGGGCAGAAATTTCCTTACCGCCTTAGAAGATATTTTCTTACCGCTTTAGACGATATTTCCTCATTCACCGCCTTACTCCACCGCCTTTCCTAAACCGGCTTTAAGTTGCTATAAAAGAAGAGCGATAATAGGAAAAAGGGAGGATCAGAAAAAATCATCACACAAAAGAGCTAACTCATGTCTAAGACTGCCTTCTTATAGTTTTTCTGACTTAAGCATCGGAGCTGAATCCGGGCAGAAAGGCCCAATTCCGACCGCCCTTTTCTCCCTCTTACAGATTCATCCCAAAGGAAAGGAAAGCCAGGGTAATTCCGAGCTGATTTCCAAAGCATTCTCCATGTTCTCCGTTCAGAAGTTGAAGTAAGCGTCCACACCAACTATAAATTTCAACCGTTTGTTGAAGGCTGAGACCAGATCACGAGGCCACAATAGCCAAAGCGTGAGGTGGACCAGTTTTTGGCATCAATAATATATATATATATATATATATATATATATATATATATATATATATATATATATCATGAGAAGAGAGAGAGAATGAAAAATTTCTTTTCATCTATCTCTCAATTTGGTGTTTAGACAAGCCTCCCCCTTCTTCCTTTCTTCTTCTTTTCCTCTTCACTTCTTTTCCGGCGAACTCCATCCTCTCCTTCCCCTCGCCGGCCCCTCCATTCGGGTCGACATCGCCCCCCAACCGCGAACCACGCACCTCGCCCCTGGCTAGAACAACCCCGCCTCAGCGCTTACCGGCTCCGTCGGCTCCCACTCGCAGCCACCGCCATGAGCTCCACCTCGTGCCAACTTGGAGTCGCAGCCCACCTTCAAACCTGCGCCATCTTTGACCCAGCTTCACCGACAAGAATTGCAGCCCAGATCTGCCCTTGAGCGCGCCGACGCCGTTAACCTGCAACCTTGCACTTCGTCACCTTCATCATCGCAATTGTAGGGTTTTTGGGGGAAAACCCTAAAACAAATTCATGATTTAGAGTTCATAATTGAAGGATTGAGGTGAATGTTATAGGTTAAGAAATTATTGTGGATTTGGAAAGGTTGCATGAGATTAGTTTATAAGTACAAATATTAATTGTATTGTTGTTTAATTGATGAGTTGGTGATGCTAGGAACTCATGTGTTTCATGAGATTTCTTAAGGGTTTAATGTCTGAAATGAGTTAGATTTAATTATTTGTTATGTGAGCATGTTTGTATATTTTTGGAGCACTATAAATAGGAGAGGTGACACAAAATTTTCATGGAAATTTTAAGTATTAATACCCTATTAGTTTCCATGTTATCATATCTACTTGCTTCATGGTTTAGATTAATTGAAATGGGCTAGTTGATCATTTTAAGGGACTTGTTAGAAGATAATAAGCATGAGTTAAGCTAATGTGCGCATGTTGTATATTAATCATATTCTTAGCGATTAAACTAAAGCTATGAACATAATCTTAGTATTTATGAAATTTAGAATCATATACTAGATTTTAAGTAAGAATCATGCTTAGAGAGATTCATTTGTTTACCGTATTCTATTGAGTATAAATTAGAGTATGAGTTAATAATACGGTCTATGTATTCATAATTTTTGTATTTTAATTATTAGGGAAAAGTAAAGGCAATGGCAAGGGTAAAGCAGGAGCTGCTGAAGGATCAAGCCACCCCTAGAGCGAGTTTGACTTAGGCGAGGGAACTAGTTGTACAGTATGACTTTTTATCGTATTTTTATTTTATTACAGTTTTGATTTTAGTTTGAAAAGTATGAATTAGAATTTTCGTGAAAACTTCCTGAGTTTTAGAAAATCATTCATGTATAGTAATCAGTAACAAAATAGTGAAACAGATACAGAAATACAAAGACTACACTTGATTGATATATTTGTTGGTACCAATAGTTGCTCGTATAAAACCAGAGAGTACGGTATTAGGTTATGAAAGGGGTGATTTAAAACTCTGATTTTCATTACCAAACTATTTGTTTTAAAATATTCCTTTTTATAAAATTAAAACCCCCTTTCAATACTCTTGGAGTGCCTAGTGTACGTATATAATTTGACCCTATGTAGTGAGGATAGATCTACCTGTTGGTCGTTTGTCCTATACTATTGAAGTAGATGTGTAGTTAAAGATAATAATATTGTGATGATCAGATGACTCCGTGCCCACCTTCCAGTAGCAATTAGAGATCCACGTAAAGGCATTTAGTACAGATTACCAAGGATAATTTCGGAAATCATTCATAACAGAGATATAGATTATGAGATATATGCATACATCAGATTTCTATGCTTTTGACCTGATTAAAACAGATTAAAGATAATGCATTGACCAACATGTTATTATTTAATATTTCTTTCAGATTTCAGTATTTATTTTCAATTATTTTATGCTTAAGATTTACAGTTTCTATTTCATTATATGGGTACAGTTTTATACCCGACAGTACTATTACCAATTCACTAAGCTCCAGTAGCTCAACCCTTTTCTCTTGACATTTTAATTGCAGGCGATAGATAGAAGACTAGATAGGGGGCGTGTCTAATCACAAGTCTAGTGGAGATGTCCTGTAGCTGGCTCTAACTTCCATGTGTCTTAGTTCCTATTTGATTTCTTTGTTATGAGTGTATTTGAGATGTTAAGTCTAAGATAATGTACTTTATTTGGTGATATATTAAATAGTATTTGGAGTTTGAGTTTATAATACCCATCTCCACACTTAAAGATATACATTGTCCTCAATAAACACATTAATGAAGAATGAAAATATACAATATGCAATAAAAACAAGGAGAAGCACTACAAGAAAAAAGGCCTATAAGGACCGGAAATCTCGTCCCTAAAAGTTTGAATCCGGTCCTTAAAACATCAATAAGGACGAGTCAAATCCGGTCCTCACTCGTCCTAACAGGCTCCGCCCATAAAGGGCTTTAAGGACGAGAACAATGCCCGGTCCCAAAAAAGTTTTAAGGACGGGGTTGTTACTCGTCTCTAAAACCTCTTTAAGGACCGGATTTCTGCTCCCTAAACAAGAGAAAATCTCATCCCAACAACCAAAATTCCGGTCCTTAAAAATCTTTTGGGACCAAATTCTTCATGTCTCTAAACCTCTTTAAGGACGAGGTTTGTTGGTCCATAAAGACCTTTAGGGACTACTTTACATCCGGTCCATAAATGGTTTTATGGGCTAGTTTTCTCGTCCCTAAATTCCAAAACAATATCATGACCCTCTCAATTAGATCCAAACCTTATAACCTGTAATTTTTTCAATAAACTTCAAAAATTATAATAACCAAAATAAAAGTATATACACACAAATTTATCAAAACAATAACCTCATGACATTTTCATTGTCATTGTAATTCAATAAACTGTCATTTAACATCACACTAATAGCACTATATTGTTTGCATAGCACTTATATATACAAAACAAATCATTTGTAAAACAATTTGAAATCCAACATTTAACATCACAAGTTCCAACATTTTCTAGCTTTCCAACTTCTAATCTGCATCCTAGCAAAAGACAGCAGCCAATTCTCTATTAAGTCTTGAAAATGACATTGTTGAAATCCATAAGGAAATCAAAACCTGCAAAAATGTATAAAAATAAGGTGATTAGTTCTCTTCTACAAAACCAAAATCAAAAAAACAAAACTATAAATAATCTATATCACTAACCCGGTATGTGTTTCAAATTCATGGTGATTCTCTTGATTTTTGTGAAAATGGAGGTTGGGCATGAGATTGTTGAGACAAAAACATTTCTTTGAGTTTTTTAATTTCATTTACCTCACTTTCTATTGCAGCCAAACGTTCCTTCAAAGAATTGTTTTCCTCTCGAGTTGAACGTAACTCGGATATTAATTCAGTCTTTGAAGAACCAACACCTTTGAAGTCTTTGGCCTTAACACCACCTCCAAAGACAACCACATGACTTCGATTTTGAGGTCCAAAACATCTTTCCACCATCTCTATGCTATCAAGAGAAGGTTGAGATTGCACCAATTCTTGAATTTAAGCCTACAAAATTGGAGAAACACATATATCATCTCACTATCCAACAACAACAACATATAATATGCATGTTAAATTACTCATACACACATGCTTTTCAATTGTTTCTGGTTCAACAAGATTGTTATTCTTCTTGCGAGTCTCAAAAAAAATGGTTGCCAAGTCCGGTGGATTGCCATCCTTACCACCCTACACATTAAAATAAAGAAAACAAATAATGTATCCTCAATTTTAAGTAAAAAATGAAAAATAGTGTTGTGAAAGATTAAGAAGAAATTAATGTACCTTTTGATAAATAATTTCTCTAATTGGCTTGCTACCAGTATGATGAGGCATCTTTAACTTGGCTCTGTTAGCTGAATTCCTTTTGCTTGTTTCCTGTGTCAGTATAACATCATTGGAATATGATTATATAAGAAGAATCTAATAACACATTTTACATAAATATGTATATATTATGCCAAACCTGAAAACTTTCAGTAGAAAAATGGTTCTTGACTAGCCACTCCCATTGCTTCTTGTCTACTCCTTTAGGCACTTTCCTAAGAGCCTCTTGGATCGGTTTATCCCTCACATATTTCGCATGCAAATTTCCTCTCCATCTATTCCACAATTCTTTCATCCATTCAAAGACATGTTCGCGATGAATATCCATATCATCACTCTCAAATTTATCCTACAATAATCATCATATAATTAGTGCCTCAGTGAATTTGATTATTTATGAGGATTTAGTTGTTGTAAATGTTACCACAACAGCATCCCATAAGTGTTGCAACCTCTCTTGCTCAATGTCTCTCCATGATCCCACAGCCAACGGGCACATATTGCTATCACGAATTAATTTTCCCAAATGTCTCGAAAATAAACGGTGATTTTTCCCAACAGCTCGGTTATTGAAAAATGTGACTTTCAACTTTTCTCCCGGTTCAAGTGCTGCAACTTCTTTGCACTTGTTTTGCCCTCGCACCTTTTTAACCTTTTTAGTAGCACTTGAATCTACACATGCTCAATTACATAAAGTTAACCTTTTTGTTAAATGCTCCAACACCTTATTGAATAAAACATGTTGTAGTCAAATCCAAATCCAAAGCATACCCAAGGGAAAAATACACAAAATTATAAGCAAAGTTAAATGAAGTTGTTGCACATTACCTGTTTCTGTAGATTTTTGGTTCACTTGCATCATTTGTTCAACTTCTACTCTTTGATTGTTTTGTACCACTTGTTCATCTTCTACTCTGTGGTTGTCTTTCATCTTCTACTCTGTGGTTGTCTTGCATCACTTGGTCAACTTCCATTCTCTGACTGCCTTGCATCGCTTGATCAGTTGGATGTAATGAGATATCCTCTTGCATATGTTCTTCCTCAAGAACAAAAGTGTCATAATTTAATAATGGAGTTTCTCGAGGAGCAAATGCATTAGCCTTTGATCTATCACCAATGGGAGTTTTTTGTTTTGACACCCCTAAAGAGCACAAATCTCTGAGTCCTAGCCCTCGTCCTCTCCCTAAAACACCTGGTGCAAGAAATGAACGTTTGATCGCCTTCGAAGTGGTTGTCATCCCGATTTTGGTCCTTGGTGATTTCATATTCAACCTTCAAATAGAAAATCCATTATTAGTACCATTAATTAAAAAAAAATCATACAATTTATCATCTAATACATATTATAATAACGTGACAATCTATAATAAAAAAGGCATTACATAACAACATGTAATCAAAATGCATTTTATTTAAATGCAACAATTCAACCATCTAGAAAACAAAAAAGGAAAGAAAAAAACGGTTATCATCTTACATCTATTATTAATGAAGGAAAAAAAGACAACATCTTACAAATATTATTAATAAAGAAAAAAGACATCATCTTACCCATATTCTAATTAAGAGATAACACACCATCATAAGTTCTTTTTCTTTTATTTTGAGTAGAATTTTCCGGACTAGATTCCACATCATCATCTGCTTGCTGCAAGACCTCATAAGAATCACGAGGTTCCATCTTTCGCACAACACACCAACCTCTGTTGGAGTTGTCATTAGCATAAAACACTTGTGATGCTTGGTTTGCTAACACATAAGGTTCATTTGTTTTCAGAATTCGCCCCCAATTAATACTTACAAAATCATATTCATCTCTTTTAATTCCCCTCACTTTATCATACACATCAAACCAATTACATTGAAACAAAACCACTCTTCTACCCTTGAGGAATTGCAATTCAAGGATATTAGTTAGAACTCCATAATAATCAATGTTTCCACTATACTTGTTTGTCTCACCAACTACAACCACCCCACAATTTTGAGTCTTTAAACGTTTGTCATAATCTTCGACATGAAACCTATATCCATTGGCAATATAACCATTAAAATGTGTCACATATTGGGTAGGCCCCCGTGATAATGACAATAAATCCTCCATGATTTGACTACCATCTTTCTTATGGATTTCTGCAACCTAGCAAGATAAATTTGGATAATTTAGAATGAGTACTAAGACACTAAATTACCAAAATTCAGGTTTATCTTGTACTTACCTTAACTTTAAACCATTCGATGAATTGCCTATTCCATTCTGTATCAGAAAAGTGTTCGGAAGTATCCACAGAAATTTGCAAAAACTCTCTACAAAATAAAGCTAGCTTACACGCAATGTAAAAAGGAAAATAATTGAAAATAAAAAAAATATAATCAAAATTATTAAAAGAAATAATTCCATACTCAAGGAATGGTAGAACTTCATCGCAATTCTTTAATATATATATATGGGCCAACTCCAATTCATTTGCTTCAAGCTCACAATGTTTTCTAGCTCCTAAAGCTCTTCCAGGTTGAGAAAATAATGATAGACCTCTATTAGATTTTTTCGTACCACCATCATAATTCCTTTCTGGTCGATTAAACTTTGTGTCAATTCTATGCAGATACCTTGAGCATAAAGTCATACATTCATTGGCAATATAGCCCTCTGCAATAGAACCTTCCGGACAAGCCCTGTTACCAATAAGAGATTTCAAAAAATATAACCATCGCTCCACTGGATACATCCACCGATAATGAATAGGTCCAGCAATCTTAGCTTCACTAGCTAAATGAATAGGCAAGTGAATCATAACATCAAAGAATGAGGGAGGAAATATTTTTTCTAGCTTGCAAAGAGTTTTAGAAATTTGTGCTTCAATCTGTTCTAACTCATCCATCCGTAACACCTTGGCCCCAAGCATATTGAAAAATAAAGATAATTCAATAAGTGGTTCACAAACTGATTTGGACATCATACCACGTATGGCAAGAGGAAGTAAATGTTGTAATAGAACATGGCAATCATGACTCTTTAGACCTGAAATCTTGTGATCTTTAAGGTTCACACATTGAGAAATATTAGATGAAAATCCATCTGGGACCTTTAAATCTTTTAAGAAAAGACATAATTTGTGCTTCTCTTCAGGAGATAATGTGTAACATGCATTCGGCAATTCATATTTTTCCCCCCTTTTGATTGGGTGCAAATCTGGCCTGATGCCCATTGCTTGCAAATCTAGGCGAGTTTTGATGGTGTCCTTGGTCTTTCCTTTGACATTCATAAGTGTACCCAAAATATTATCACATACATTTTTCTCAATATGCATCACATCTAAATTATGCCGCAATAAGAGATTTTTCCAATATGGAAGTTCAAAGAAAATACTCTTCTTATTCCAATTGTCCTTTCTATCATCACGAGATATTTTAATCCTCTTCTTAGGATCCTTTGTCAACTGTAACCCTTCAAGATCTTGGACTTGGTTAAGTATCTCAATACCTGAAAGCATTTTTGGTGGTAACCTTTGTTCCTTAGTACCATCAAAAGCCTCCTTGTCTTTCCTCCACTTGTGATTAAGAGGAAGGTAACGCCGATGACCTATATAACATTGCTTCTGACCATTGGCTAATCTGATTGAGTAAGTGTCTTTATTGCAACATGGACATGCTAATTTCCCTTTCGTACTCCATCCAGATAAATTTCCATAGGCTGGAAAATCATTGATGGTCCATAACAAAGATGCATGTAATGTAAAATTTTGACTACATGATGCATCATATGTCTCAATACCAATTTCCCATAACTCCTTTAATTCTTCTATCAAGGGTTGGAGATAAACATCAATTGCATCTCCTGGACCATTTGGACCAGGAATAATCATTGACAAAATGAAATTTTCTTGCTTCATGCATAACCAAGGTGGTAAATTATAAGGAATAAGTACCACGTGCCAAATGCTATATTGGGTTTTGAATTTGCAAATGGTGGAATCCATCACTAGCAAGTCCAAGTCGAACATTACGAGGCTCGTGAATCTTTGGATGAAGTTCATCAAACGACTTCCATGCCATTGAATCAGCTGGGTGCCTCATTAATCCATCATCAACTCTTTCATCATAATGCCATCTCAATAGAGAAGATGTCTTAATAGACATAAACAACCTTTGAAGTCTAGGCTTTAGTGGAAAATAACGCAAAGTCTTTGATGGTATTTTCTTGCCATTTGTACGCTTGATTTCTCCACTATTTTTGTCCTTCTTCCATCTAGGTGCACCACAAACTCTGCAAGAGTCAAGCAACCTATCCTCCTTCCTGTACAACATGCAGTCATTTGTACAAGCATCAATCTTATTATAAGAAAGCCCAAGGTCTCGAATTATCTTCTTTGCCTCATAATAGGAATCTGGTAAGTTGGCTCCATTAGGCAACAACTCTTCCTTCAACAATTTCAATAACATAGTAAATGATTTATTACTCCAATGACCAAGACTTTTAATGTGAAGCAGTTTAATCAAAGTAGAAAGCTTGGAGCTCTTTGAACCTTGATACAATGGCTGCTCAAAATCCTCCAATAACCTAAAAAAATTTTTGGCTTCAACATTTGGTTCGTGTTCATCTAAATCATCACCACCAGTGTCTCCATTATCTATATCTATATTAGGACATAGATCTCTCAAAATCCCTTGTATTTCATCCTCACTATCACTCTCTTCTAATTCATTATGCTCTTCATCTTCAGAATCCGATAGCGATTCACCTAATACTTCCCCATGATGATACCAAAATGTATAATTTTGAATTATTCCATAGACTTTCAAATGTGACTCGACAGTCTCACGTGTCCCCAAAGTTGTGTTACAACATTTAACACATGGACATCGTATTTCATTCAGTTCTTCTCGCTCTTCTAAAGCATAGTCCAAAAATCTACGCAGAGTAAGTATGCTTCATCAAGTCGATTATCAACAAGTTGCATCCACTGCTTATTAGGTGCCATGACCTTGGTTTGTAAATGTTAATAGATTAGTAAAAATTCAAATTATAGCAAGGACAACAAACTAAGAAGAAAAAGAACTGGAACACAAGAAAATTAGATAATCTGTCAAATGCATGTAATAGGAGGAAAAATATAATAAACTGATCAAGCATAAAACATGAAAAACAAGTACAACTAGAAAAATAAAAAGATTGGCACACATTTAATAAAATTTAGATCAACCACGAAATAAAAAAAAAGAGGCACAGTAAATTGAAACATGACTGTTAAACACCAATCCCACAAAAACACATGAAAAAAATTAAAAAGAAAAAAAATTACTTCAAGATAAATTTCATTACATCAACAAATAATCTAAACATAAATTTAATAATGGAACAAAGTACATGGTAAATCAAACGCCTCATAGATGATATTTCTAGAAAAAACAACAACAAAAATGACAACCACCAGCTCCTACTTCCAAGACAGAAAGCGGAGACAGTGACACTCTTATTATGCTTATACCTAGTTAATTATCATTTCCATGGATGGCAGTCTTATTATGCTTATGCCCAAGAATAAAAAATAGAAAGAAATGGTAAATAATGAATAGTTGTAGAAACAATTATCATTTCCATGGATGACAGTGACTCTTATTATGCTTATGCCCATTAAATTAATTACTTTATTGGTTGATTGATTGAATCAACAGAGTGTTTTATGAATTTGCCCTATAAAATTTGAATATATCAAAGAACAACTGTATTTTTTTTAAAAAAAAATTATTTCATTAAATATACACTATGTGAGACTAAAAATCTCACGCTGAACATCCAAACATAATATATTTAAATTTAGTTTTATTAAGAAAGTTGATTAATATATTCTTTCTCAATAAAAAAAATTAATCTCTCATAATATTCTAAAATTCAGTAAAACAAAAGTAAACATAGAATATCTTGTCAGTATAGCAAATAGTCATGCATCATGAAATCTATTTATTGATTCAATGCAAGATGAGCTGAACAGGATATTGATGTCGCCAATTTAGTTCATTATACCATGCATTCCAAGTATGTACTTATAATCATAACTGCTAATGCACTCACCTCAAGGAAAATTTGATCAATCTTCTTTGAAATTCAGTTGTCCTCAAGCTGCTATGGTTTTGATGATTGTCAGTATCTGCATGAATAAAAAAGGAGGTAAGCTTCTTTGATTTCATGGTATGGCTCATATTCTCTATCCTGAAAATCTTTTTTTGCCACTTGTATTGAAGTGGAGTAGGCCTACAATGAGTATGATGGTTTGCTGGAGTTCATTAAATTCTATTATTACTAGTTGGAAGATAGCTCTAGATAAAGCAAAATGTAGCCAGTCCTTTGCTCTAAAATAGTAACAGCATGTCCTGTAACTATTGTAAGCAAGGCATATCCCTCATGTTGTGTTTTTTGTAGGAGATGGCTCCCTCTCCGCCTCAGAAAAAAAAAGGTAAAGAAGAGAACCTAACTTAAGATGGTGAGTGACTTAAACAAATGCATACCACCTACATCTTGAAGGGAAAACTCAATGTATGTACATCTCCAATCATTGTTCACTAGCTCAAATTCAAGGATGACAAAAACCAAAACAAAAAACAACAAACAGAAGAAGAAGAAGAAGAAGAAGAAGAAGAAGAAGAAGAAAATATAAAAAAAATACACATCACAAGGATGCAATTATATCTCAATGGATATGCTCTCATTTTGTAGCATAACACTAGCAAAAGATATACCTTTATCCATTATATGTTGTTTATAAAAAATTCTAAATCAAGAGCAACAAATAGCAGATTTGATCAGTTAACATATATACTTTGCTAATCCTAAACAATAGAAGGGTTCATTGCTAGTTTGATTGAAGGGTAAAAGATGAGTTTCAAATTTATGAATTCAACCACAGGGCCATCAAATCTAGCACTTTGAAGAAACTGTATCAATTGAATGGCATATTGTCAGGCCTTTCAGCCCAACAATGCATCAGCTTAAAAGCCACCACTTGAGTAATGCAGACTCAAAAGAATCAACAAAAATTCCATTTTCAGAACACAGAAAATTATAAACACAAAAACATTGCAAACATATCAAAAACCGACAATCTCCTCTTCAACTTTTGAGCTTCAGATCTAAACTAATCCTTGATAAGCTAAGAATCAAAAAACTCCTTAATATGTACTTTTCCATTATGCAAGCAGGTCAAAATTAAAACTTTTTTTCCATCTTCCATTATACATGAAACTCAAACAACTCCTTGATCAGCTTAAACTCAAACAACCAAAACTACTAGTTTCCATCAAGTACTTTACTCATAGCCAAACCATCAACACAACAACAATAAATCCCAAAAAAAAAAAAAACAAAAAAAGAAAGAAAAAAGGATACAAAGAGATAACCTCTGTAGATGTATAAAAGCCCCTCCTTTCCTTCTTATTCTCGTCCTCCCCTTCGCTGCTCCTCCACAGGTCAAGGCAGAAAGGCACAGGAGGCTGGAGCCAAGGGGGTGCTTGAGCAAAGATCAACCCGCGAATTCGTTAAAAGAGAAAACCTAGTCTACAGAAAAGATCAAAACAAGATCTAATCAACTAAATTTGAAGGAAAAATATATAAAACATTCAAACAAGATCTAGGGTTTCTAATCAACAAACAAACAAATCAATCAAATAGATCAAAAAGAAAATATCAAAGAAAAAACAAAAAACCCCTACCTGGATCGGAAGCCAACACCAAATATGATTCACAAGTACACGGATCAGAGTTTTCGATGAAGAAGAAAACAAAGGCGGTTCAAAATTTTAAGAACAATATCCCGCGCGCAGCCCAAATTTTTACTATCTCCCGCGTGAAGTTGGGGAGAATAGGGTTTTAGTTTTTATTTAATTATTTTTAATCCCTGCCAAATTAGTAAATTACATAATTTGAGGATTTAACGACCGGATTTTTTGAAGTTATATGGACCAATATAAAATACGGTCCTTAATATTTTGTAAAAAATTAAACTTTTGGGACCATCAAAATTCCGGTCCCTATTAATATATTTTTTATCACCAGTTTCGCATCCGGTCCCTAAAAGGTGGTCCTTAAAAAGCACTTTTCTTGTAGTGAAGGCCAAAATGAAACTTTCCCGATTCATTGATGATAATTCGGTGTTTGATTCAAATTCAGGGTAGATATTCTTGACGGCCAATATGTCCATGCTCGAGATCCTACAAGACCTTAAGGAACCAAAATAGCTCAAGAGCACCATCATTTTATTGAACACATTAAAACAAACTAAAACTAACTAAGATGCAAAAATAAGAAATATTTCATAAGAACCTTGGGTTGCCTCCCAGGAAGCGCTTGTTTAACGTCACTAGCTTGACGAACCTTGTTCCTTACCTTATGGAGGCTTGAACAAAGTGTGTTCCTCCCAGCTACATCTCACATAGCTACTTCCAAAGAACAAAATTCATACCTACCGGGGTAGTTCTTTTTTAGAGATTTCAGCCAAGTAACCTTTGGGCCTCCATGGAAATAATTTGGCCTGAAATTGTTCAATCCTTGCTTGGGCGGATCCTTGGATTGAATCATCCTCCTCACTCCTATTGTTATCATGGTAATGTCTCCTTTGAGCTTTATGTGTAGGTCAACTTCGAGGTAGAGGATTTCTTCAAATGTTTTCTGTCTTGCCTTTTCTACCACTACATTCTCTTCTACAACAACACATTCTTCCACCACCTCTGTTTCCTCTTTGCTCTCTTCTTCTTCAGTGTAATTTCCAAATGGGACTTCTACTACTTGTTCACCACTACATTGTTTATCAAAAGTTACAACTTGTTTAAAAAGTTTCCCCACTTGGCTCTCAATGTTGTAAATAGAGGCTTTAATGGATTCTAATTTGGTATCATTTTGCAACAAGTATTTTGCCCACACCCCCTCGATATTAAATCTTGTTTGTTGTGGTTGCTCATAATGAAAACTTGGAGGATAATCATGCCATTACTCTTGAGGTGGAGAATATGGATGAAATCCTAATTAAGGGCACCCCCATTGTTGTTCGTACAGATAGCTTGAATAGTTTGGATGCCCTCCACAATATGAATGATAGACATTGTTGTACGGATTGCTTTGAGTTGGCGTATTGCTTATAAGTATGCCGATCATTGATAAAAGAGCATCAAATGAAGCTGTTGAAGCTGACCTCGAGGCATTCATAGTGTAGGCTTTTTGCATGGTACCTCGCATAGAAGAGATCAAAGAAAACAAGTCAAAGATATATTCTTTTCTTTCTATATAAATCAATGAAAGATAAAACCTAGAACTAATGACTAAATTAACAAACTTCTAGTATCCCTAGTAGTCCTGGTCCCCAGCAACAATGCCAAAAACTTGATGCGATGCAAACTACAATGTACGGGTCGTATCAAGTAATAAAGTGGACTATTGAAAAGTCTGGTATCAAACCTCAGGGACCCAAAGTACTAGTACTAACTAGTAATATATTATCTAGTCTAAAGAAAGATTGGTGGTAGTTTGAACTAATCTAAACTAAGAAAACCTAAAAATTGGATATCACTAATGACGGGATGAAATCTTGGGGTAAATCAATCATAGGAAGGGGGGTATTCGGGCAATGAATCCCCCTTGGGTTCTCATAAAGATAGATAATGAATGCGAAGATCACTAGTTGCAATAAATTGGACCAAGGATTCCTAAGGTGCTTTCATTCTTTCTCTCGAGGCGAATTACTAATCCTAGTGCCCTTATCGATGATGTTCTAGGGAACCTAATTCTTAGAGGAATTATGGGAATAATACATAGGGCTCCCAGTATACTCACAATCCCTTCTATTGGAGATGGTCTACACACTGGGAGTCCCACGCTTCTTCCCCTATATGGACTATGAAAATTCCTCCGGGCTTTCGCAACGTAGAGGGATTAACATACTTAAAAAATCCAATAGATCTCAATCATGGTAAAAACCTAGATAACCATTAACAATCAAAATCAAGGTTTATACATAGCACAAGGGTTCGACATGCCCAAATACCTAGAATATTAGTTCCAATGAAAATGGAACACAAATCCAATACAAGAAACGGAGAAAACATCAAAATAAATACAAATAAACCTCCCTCCGATGTCCCCTCCACTGTTGGTGCGTAGATTGGATCATTGATGATGACTCCCTTCAAGCCCTATCTAGTTCCCAAGAGGATCCCTTCAAACACTAGCCATCAATGAACTCCAAGATCTCCAAGTAGGCCCAAAAGGTGGCCAAAGGCCAAGAGATGCCTTCCTAACCCTAGAAAGTTGGTATTTATAGGGGTTATGGCCTTTGTAAAGTATCTCACATTTTTAGGGTCCGTATGGGCAAGTATTGTGAAAATCGGGTGAAAATCGGGTGTAAATGGGGCCCAAAATGGCCCAAACAGGCCTCCATACGGGCGTATATGGGCCCGTACATTCCTATAAATTAGCTCCCTGAATCATATGGGTTGTATGGAATGCAGGTCCATTCGTACGATCGTATATCAGACCGTATGCTACCCCGTATGGCTTATACGGGGTCATATAGGAAAAAACTGAAATTACTGAAGCAGCTAAAATTATTGTAGCATACGGCCCGTATGGTAGCCGGTATGCCTCTCAAAAAACCTTGTTTTTGCTCCAAATCTTAGAGGAACTTCGCCATAATGTATTGGAACATTTGTAGGCCCTTTATAGCTCTTATCTTAGATGTTTTGGCTTGCGAAAGCCTTCAAAACTCTCTTTTCTCTTGAAACACCTTCAATGTGCCATGTTTGACAAAAGTAACACTTATTAAGCATCAGTAGGCCACATTATCACCAAATGGCATTCAAAATATACATGAATATGATATAAAAATATGAACATTTAAACACATATCATGCAGGAAGTGGTAAGAGTTGAAATTGTCAAATTCCTTGATGTCGGGGTAATCTACCCTACCTCACATAGCGCTTGGGTCAGTCCTGTACAGTTAGTGCTAAAAAAGGGAGGCATGACAGTAGTGGCGAACGAGAAGAACGAACTTATCCCCACGAGGATAGTAACTAAATACCGGGTCTTCATCGACTACAGGAAGTTGAATTATGCCACTCGTAAGGACCATTTTACATTGTCGTTCATTGATCAGATGCTCAAACTATTAGTAGGGCATTCCTATTATTGTTTCCTAGATTGTTTTCGGGGTACAATTAGATGTCCATCGCCCCAGAAGATTTGGTGAAAACCACCTTCACTTGACTATGCGGCACTTTTGCATATCGTCGTATGCCATTTGGGATATGCAACATACCCGCCACCTTCCAATGATGCATGCTGGCCATTTTTTAGGTGTATTTGGAGTATATAATGAAGGTATTCATGGATGGTTTCTCTGTTTTTGTAGTTTCGTTTGATTTGGGCCAGCACAACCTAGATATGGTTTTGGCCAGATGTGAGGAAACCAACTTAGTACTCAGCTGGAAAAATATCATTTTATTGTAAGGGAAGGAATAGTCATTGGCCATAAGATTTCACACAATGGAATCGAGGTGGACAAGGCAAAAGTAGAGACGATTGAGAAGCTACCTCCACCTACATCAGTCAAAGCTATTTGTAGTTTCTTAGGACATGCAGGATTTTATAGGCGCTTTATAAAAGACTTCTCCAAAATCGCTAGACCATTGACGAAACTGCTTGTTAAAGACATCCCATTTGACTTTAATAGTGAATATTTGGCCCCGTTAGAAGGACAAAGCTCACTCAAGCCCCAATCATTATTGGAGCCTACCCTTCAAACTGATGTATGACGCAAGTGATTACGCCATATGTGCAGTGCTAGTTCAACGAAAGGAGAAGCATTTTCTGCATATACATTATGCCACTAAGGCCTAGACGTATGCACAGGAAAATTAAACAACAAGAAAATTAGCTTTTTGCCATAGTGTTTGCCTTTGACAAATTCCATTCCTACTTGATCTTATCTAAAGTCGTAGTTTACACTAATCACTCCACGCTACATTACCTTCTAAACAAGGCCGATGCGAAACAATGACTAATTCGTTGAATTTTGTTACTAGAGGAGTTTGATTTGGAAACCAAGGATAATAGGGGAGCAGAAAATCTTGTTGCAGACCATTTATCGAGGCTGGAAAATCCAAATAGGGATAACTCGAAGGATTGAGACAACAACGAGTCCTTTCCCGAAGAATACCTGTATGATATGCATATAGTGAACGAGGAACTACAAGCACTAACTAAGAAGGGTGAGCCACCCTGGTTCGCAGATTATGCAAATTATTTGGTGCTAAAAAAATCCCCAAGGACTACATCTACTACCAAATGAAGAAATTCTTCTCCGATCTCAAACACTACATCTGGGATGACCAGTATTTGTTTGGCGTTTGTGCCGATCAAGTAGTTAGATGATGCGTCCCCAGAGAGGAGTGGTGGAAAATTTTGGATCACTATCATGCAGGACCAGCTAGGGGCACTACAGTATAAACAAAACAGTAAGGAAGGTCCTTGATGCAGGGTTCTACTAACCCACAATGTTTCAAGATTCTCAGGAATTTATTCGTAGGTGTGACAGTTGTCAGCGCTCAGGGAACATCTCCCGTCGTGATGAAATGCCACAAAGCTCGATCCAGGTATGCGAAATATTCGATATTTACGCTATAGATTTTATGGGACTATTCTCGACTTCCAATGGCAACAAGTTAATATTGGTCGCCATTAACTACGCGTCACGGTGGGTGGAGGAACAAGTACAGCCCATGAATGATGCTAAGAATGTGGTTAAATTTTTGAAGAAAATGCTGTCCAAATTCAGCACACCTAGGACAATTATCAGTGATCGGGGAACTGATTTCTGCAAGGTGCAATTCGCCAAAATCCTTAAATGGTACGAGATTATACATCGCACTTCCACTCCATGCCATCCTCAAACTAGTGGCCAAGTGAAGGTATCCAACAAGGAGTTAAAGCACATCTTAGAGAAGATGGTGGCACATCATTTAAAGGATTGGTCTGATAGATTGTATGATGCTCTATAGGAATATGTTACAACATATAAGACACCCATAGGTAGCACCACCTCTCGGTTAGTCTACGGGAAGGCATGTCATCTACTTGTGGAATTGGAGCATAAAGCTTATTGGGCAACTCGAATTTTAAACTATGACCCTCCCTTCTAGGCGAAAAACGGAAACTGCAACTAAATGAGCTAGATAAATGGCGACACACAGCTAACGAGAATTCAAAACTGTATAAGGAATGGACAAAACAATATCATGACGAACTGCTAAGAAAAAGGAAACAGTTAAAAGAAGGAGATAAAGTTCTGGTACTCAATTCTAGAATCAAGCTCTTTCCGGCGAAGTTACGTTCGAGGTGGTCAGGCCCTTTCACTATAACAAAAATCTACCGCTAGGGAGCAGTAGAAATATCTCATGCAACAAAAGGAGCATTTAAAGTAAATGGGTACAGATTGAAACTTTATTGTGAAGGGGATACACACTACACAACTATTACTGCGCTGCATCTATTCTGCCCACCGTAAGGAGAACAAGAGGGTACGTCAAGCTCACGACGTTAATCAAACGCTTCTTAGGAGATAACCCAAGTATTCATGCAGTTTTGATTCATTAATTAGCTGCAAATTCGATTCTTCATATTAGACCACTTCCATGGCACATTCCTTATCTAGCAAACATAATCATCTTCGATTCTATGCATCCGAATAATGTCTAGATCCTCACTGGACGATCTCTAAGGTATAGTATTGTTAGTATATAGGTCCCTAGGGGGTTTAAGTCAGACGGTCCCGTCTAAGTTCTATACAAAATTGTCTGCATTCACCCCCGGAGCTTGTTGCTTTATACTGTCAATCTAATGCCTAAATGGAACTGTTCAGTTCTGAGCCATCAACCAAACGGCACCGTCTAAAACCTAGACTACACCGTCTACATGCATTCAATAAAACACCCATGACCTAAATCTCATTTCCACTTCTGATCATCATTTCCCTTTCAACGCCCCTGTCCTTTCCGCTTAATTCTTACCCATCACATTGCGCCCAACTAGGTCATCACCAACCCCACACCCGATCCGCCATTCAGGTATGCTCTACAGACCTCATCTTCATTTGCCCCTCCATTTTTATTCTCAAGGATTTAGGGTTGTGGATTAGGAACCAAACTCTTGCATAGATTATATGTGTCCTTAATCAATTGCCCTTCTTCTTTGAAAGGCAATTCCACCCCGACTCTTTATAGTGCACTGTATGGCATACCTAAAGTGCGAATCCCATACCCAGGGAACCATCTCATGGTTCCAGCTTGGTCAAACGAGTCCATTCAATAAGCACATGATCCCGTTTTCCTTTTTCAATAGGTCATCCTGAACAATTCTAATTTCTCACCATTTACTCTTTTCTACCATATTTTTCAGGATGAGCTCAAAGAACAAAGGCATTTCCAAACGCTCAAAACGACTGTGTAGTAATGAGCCACAGTTCCCTTTTTCGCAGTTTAAGGAGCGCTATAGTAGATTGGTGACACGATCTTTCTGCCCCACATGAACCATAAACTGGAAAGTGGTTCAAGACGATGGTGGATCAAGTCCGAGAACTCATATCCGTTGGCGGATGGGACCGACTCCTGTCGATTGCTGATTCGATATACACCGATGTGGTACTTGAAGTTCTCTGCAGTTTTGAACTTGATAAAAGTCACATTACACAGACAGCTCTTATCTTTCAGCTATACGGGTAACTACATCAGTTAACCTATAACGAGTTCAGCGTATACATGGGCATCTATGATCAAGACTTCTTACCGACAGCCGAATACGCCAATTTAGCAGTCCAATTCCCTACAGACACGTCATACACCAGCGTCTTGAAAGACATTACGCACAACGGGAGCACCGGCTACTAAAAGGCGTCCTTCTTGAATGACCCGACCTATCATTAGATCCATGTCGTGCTCACCCGCACCGTCAGTAGGTGCGATGACAATAAGGGGGTCGTCACTCGCACCGATCTCTACATGTTATACATTATTATCAGGCGATACCCAATACACCTTGGTTATCTCCTCGCGAACTTTATCGCTTATCAAGGGCAGCATACCAAGCCGATAGCCATCTCTGCCAGACGATATATTATACGGTTATTCTGAGGCATCGGGATACTCCGCAAGCCAGCGACCGTCCCACGACAAACTATCCAGCCTCTCAACCTGAACAATCTTGTACTGATGGGGCTAATCGTATGAACTGACCAGGGCTATACCCTTGCCTAGAGACTAGACAACGGCGATCCCATTGTCCGCGAGGCAGTATATCCAACTACCACCTCTACACCTCCAACCCCTTGATATATTCCCAGATAGTGACCCACTTCAGAGAATGATATTTCAGCTAGAAGACCTACGAAGAGTGCATGAGGTCTCTCATTTGGATCTGAGGCAGCTAGGACGTGCAGAGTTTGGTGGGGGTGCAGCTGCAGATAACTACGGACATCCACCAGATTATGGACATGCTTCACGCGCAGCCTTAAACTGCCGGCTATCCCCTACCGTCTGTTATCATTACTCCAGTAGCCTCTTTAGAGGAGGAGGAGTAGTTTTATTATGGATCAGGCCATGTTATGTTTTGTATCAGTGAGCAAGGCCTTATCCTTTCTCTTCTACTTATAGTCCTCCTATAGTTTGTGTTGATGCCAAAAACTGGTCCACCTCACTCTTTGGCTACTGTGGCCTTGTGATCTGGTCTCAGCCTTTGACAAACGGTTAATATTTATAGTTGGTGTGGACGCTTACTTCTGCTTGTGAACAGGTAGACGCGGAGGGCACTCAGTAATTTCGTCCGGAATTATCCACTGATAGACCTGTGAAGAGGAGGAGAAGTGATCGGAATTGGGCCTTTCTGCCCGGATTTAACTCCGATGCTTAAGTCAGAAATCAGGGTAAGAAATCCTAGGCAATGCTTTGTGTAATGTGTAGTGAGTGTTTCTTTGTTCCCCGGGTCCCTTTCCTTTTTGTCCTTCCTCTTCTTTTATAGCAAGTTAGAGGCGGTTTAAACAAATATCTTGCAAGGCGGTGGGGTAAGGTGGTGGGCTAGGTAAATATCTTCTAAGGCGGTAGGAAAATATCTGCCTAACGTGTAGGTGTTCTGTAGGTAAGTAGAGTAAATATCTGCCCACTGTAGTAAGTGGATAAGGCCTACTTACTGTAGAGGCGTTAGATATTTACTTCTCTTCTTCCACCTCACGCCTTGTATAAGGGGGCTGTTATAATTCCGACGGACTTGTTCGCAGGATTTATTCCTCACGTTATTGCCGAACGGAATTGTGCAAGGTTATTTTGTGATATTGCCACGTGGCTAAAGATGCTACGTGGCTGAGAGAACACGGTCCTGTGTGTGACAGGTGGTCCCTAGGTCAAGGACATCTGTCTTACCAAATATATCCGTAACACTAGTCCCCCCTAAAATGTACCTGTTCGAAGAATCTGAGCGAGAGGTGAGCTAATCGCACGTTTCGCTTGGTTCGAGAACAAGTATTCTTCTTAGTTGGCACGTCTATGTAGGAGTGGGCTTCGTCTATGGCTATGGTATACGTGTTTTGATAGGTGATCGACGTTTACTGTGTTCTCTTTGCGCTGTTATCGAAGTAGATTTTTCTCCGGAATTTTCGCCTATTTTTCTACTTAAGGGCTTGTATGGGTAACGTTCATAGCCAGAAATCTTTTGTATCATGGCTCAACGCTTGTCTTTTTATAAATTCTTCACTTTTAGCCAATACTCCTTTCACGAACATCTGTCGGAATTAAGGACTGGGTTTATCCACCTAGTAAGTCCGAACGACTGTGTGTGGCCGGGCGTTCTATTGATTAACGGGGACCCAGGTGAGATATGTATCGATGTAGGGTGGGAGGCTTTTCATGTTGATCACGGCATGGAGGCGGGGGACCTTTTAGTTGTCACTTACGCAGGGGGTGTACGTTTCGAATTTGAGATGTTTGGAGACGACTCCTTGCAGTAGAAGTGGGTCCCTACCTTCGCCCCCGTCGCATCCGTGTTCTCCTAGTGGGAACGAGGATAGTGATGGTTGCGGGAGTCCGTGCATCTCCTCCGAGTCTCGTTCGAGCGTGGCTTCGGACGAATCCGCGGATATTTAACTTTAGTCCGTCGGATAACAGGTTTTTGTTATTTTTGCTTTGTCTGCGTTCGTCATGTAACCTGAATAAATGATGTTTGTCGTTTTACTTATAAATCCTTTGGCGTTTTTATGGCCTTCACTAGCGATCCTATGTTGGAACGTGTGTTTTGTCTTTTGTGGTGTTGGTCCTATGGTATTGTGCTCATTATTTCTTTGAGGGACATGTGTCTTTGGCACTGTTTCACATTAAAGGGGGGATATGGCGTGACATGCGCGGTGTGCGTTTTGTCAACAGCATGATGGGCGCGATTACCAATATGTGTCAGGCGGCGTTTGGTATGCTGACGTGGACGGATTTCTTGGAGGAGTAATAATGGCTTATTTGAACGGTCAGGATTTGGGGACCTTTGGTTCGACGGTTTTGATCGGAATGTAACACTGAGATCTAACGGCCAGGGATTCGTTGCTTTTCATATATATGCGAAATCGTACAGGCCGAAAAAGGTTTATTTCGAAAGTTGAATCGTGTCTGCTTCCTAAGATTTCTTCTTCTTCTCCGGCGAGCTCTGGTTTCGAGTTTTCTATGTTTGTGTTATCTTTTTCTTTCCTATGGTAATGGCTAGCGCCACTTCTAGCGCTACTTCTTCCTCCTCTAGTTCTTCTCATGAGCCCTCGATCCCTTCTCCGTCCAACCTTGCGGTTTCTGTTGCGATCCCGGCGATTCCTGGTGAACTTCGGGCGTCCGGTTCGTGGTTCGCGGGTTCATCCTGCTTCTAGGGCAATGGGTAGGGGGTCGGACACATTCATAAGTCTTCTTGGACAAAAGGAAGTAGATAGCCTAGTAGCGAGGTATGAGATAAATCTGTCCCTGTTTGAGGTTAGGGTTCCCTGTTCTGGGGAGAGGGCAAGTTCTCCTAGGGAAGGGGAGATAGCCATCTATCAAGATGCGCTATTGGGTGGCCTTAGGCTTCCTTTTTCTGATTTTGCTAAGGCAAGTATTAGAAGAGTATCATTTGTGTCCTTCACGGTTGGCCCCAAATTCTTGGAGACTATTGAACGGCTTTGTTATTGTTTTCAAGCATTACGAATAAGTTCGACCGTCCGTTGGTTCCGTATGCTTTTTAGCCTATGCCTAGAGTCTAACGCCATTGGTATTACTTTTCGCCTGCTCGGGAGGAAATTTTTAGGAAAGTTACTTCTTCCATTAAGCTATGGAAGAGTAAATTCTTCTTTGTCAAAAGTAAGTCCGAGTGGGATGTCCAACAAAGTGGGAGGTTCCCCGAGCGGACATCGCTTGTGAGGAAATAGACGGAGAAGAGGAGGTTCTTCTTAAGTCAATGACGTGGCTATCCAAAGTGTACATGGATGAGTTCTTGACAAAGGAAAACCTTGTTAAATGTCATTTAATAGTGTCCGTGGTAGGCATTATTCGTGTATCTTGCTAGTCCTGATTTTTAACTACTGAATCACTTATTTTGGCCCTTGTTTTGTAGAAAATCCGATGGAGGATGAGGACCTAAGCTATGTTAAGGGTCTTTTGGCCTCTTTCGAGTGCGAAGTTCACCCGCCCTTGCCTCGCGGGCGGAAGAAGAAGGAAGCGGTGCTTGGCCAAGGGGCTGATACCTCCAAGGAGGAAAGAAAGAAGAGGAAGAGAAAGGAGACGGATTCTTCCAAGAATGGTGCAGGGTCCTCACGGGAGAGGAGGACCAAGAGAAAGAATTCCGAGGACGTATCAGGTCCCAGAATTGCAGAAGAACAGGTGGGGGTGCCTCAGGAAGAGGTTCGTGCGGAAGAGGTCCGCCCGGCATTGTCCCCAATTTCCGAGGGTCCTTCTTCTAGCCGGCCGGAGGACAAACTTCTCATAGAGGTGAGAATTTCTATATATATTTTTTCTACGGGTATGTTTCACTTAAAACTTTTAACTTAGGTTCTATTTTATACGCGGAGGCGGGAGAAGCGGCCCTTTTAGACAAATTAAAAGTGGCGGATTCAGTTTTAAAGGGATCTGCCACTAAGCAAAAGGAGTTATCTTCTGAGGATACTCCTTTTCGCGACGCTGAGTCCGTAAAGGGCGTTTTGATGGCCATAAGGCCCGAGCAGTTCTCCACGAAACTCCGGAGGGCTGGGAGGGAAGAGGCCACTTATCGACTATTCCTCTCGGCCATGCTAGTAAGAGTTGTTCTCACATTTCCTTTTACTTCTAAACTTGGTGCGTTTTTTTACGAGCGTCTTGTTATTCTGTAGACTGCACACTGGGCGGACCGAGTTGGCAATCTTTGCCAAGAAGATTTGGCAAAGATGGAAATGAATAGGCGGAACATCGCCGCTTAAGCTCTAGGGTGGCGGCCTTAGAAGAGAAGGAGAAAGAAACGACTTGATGCTATCCGTCCCTTGAGCGAGACAAATGAAGCACAGCGGCTGGCAAATGGCCGCTATGGAAAAGGAGAAGGCCGATTTAGCGGCCCAATTATCTGTTTCTAAAGGTTCTCTTCTTACTACTGAGGAGACTATCAAAGGATTGCAAAATGACTCCAGCAGTTTGAAGAAGGAACTTCAATCGACTCAGGATGAGCGAGCGGCCGCTCGATGGGACCTAAAGATGAAGGCTGCTGAGCTTACCGCCGTGCAAGCTGAGTTGGCGGAAATAAAGGGGGAGCGTGACACACTGAAAGAAGATTTGGCTTCCCGCTTGAAGGCTCCTAAATCCGACTCGCAAGAAATTAAGGATTTAATAGAACGAGCGGACAAATTAGAGAAGGAGGTTGCCCGGCTTAGGGCGAAAGTTAAAGATGGAGCCACTCGTATATATTCCGTGGTGCAACAAGTGGGCCATCACGTTCCTCCTACGGAAGTTTTATCTACGGGGCTAGCTGGAGTTTTGAAGAAGTTCACGGAGCTGAAAGAGCAACAAGTTATCAAGACTCCAGAGGCTCCTGTTCCCGCTATCTTGGAGCCTTCTACCCAAGTTCCTTCAGAAGCAGGCGGCTGCTCTGGGGGCCCTAGTTCTTAGGACGTTTTCTTTTATGAACGTTTTTGTAAATTCTCAATCACTTGGAAATGTAATTTCTATTTATATGAATGAAATGCAAACCTTTATTTTGGTGAAGATTTATTTCCGAGTGATGGTTGTCTTTAAACCATGTAAGAAACTCGCGAACTTCTTTATTCTTCCTTTGGCTTGTAAGTTTCGTAACGAGTCCTTAGTCCAATTATGGGACTTTGTTGAGTGAGGTACTCGCCTTCATGAATGAGATTGTTGCCTCATACTTCGATCGGGATTTTTGTCTTTTGAGAGTTGTCGTTTATCTGTGTAAGATAATTCCGACTCGTCTTTTAGGAATGGGAATTTCACCACATTTTAGTAGAATGGGAATTTCACCGCATTTTAGTAGAATGGGAATTTCACCGCATTTTAGTAGAGAATGGAAAAGACTTGAACTTTACTCCATGAAATTTAAGAGACAGCTACAGAACTCATTGATAGTAGCGTCGTAAGTGTTCAGCATGGAATGGACGCTTGAGCGTTTTTCCGTCCATATTTACTAGATAATAGGTGTCAGCTCGGACGATTCTTTGCACGACGTAAGGGCCTTCCCAGTTAGGAGTTAGCTTCCCCGTTCGGCCTTTATTTCCTTGGAATTCATTTTCTCTTAGGACCAGATCGCCGATTTGGAAGAAGACTCTTTTTACCCTTGTGTCGTAGAACCTTTTGATTCTTTGGCGATAGACAGCGGCCTTTATTTCTGCCATTTCTCTTCGTTCTTCAAGTAGGTCTAGTTCCGCTCTGAGATTTTTCTCATTTTCTTCTGACGAGAACTTCTGCTGTGTTAGCAAAGTAGGCATTCCTATTTCTACGGGAATGACGGCTTCGGCCCCGTAAGTAAGAGAAAATGGACTTTCCCCTGTGGGAGTTCTGGTAGTTGTCCTGTAGGCCCAAAGGGCGCTCGGAATTTCTTCCACCCAATTGGTTCAATTTTTGGATACCCGGGTTTTCAGAGTCTGGAGTAAGGTACCGTTTGTCACTTCTACCGGGCCGTTGGCTTGGGGATTTGTCACAGAAGTCAATCTGGATTCAATTCCGAGTTCAGAACAGAAACTCCTGAAAGCCTAGTTATCAAACTGTCGCCCATTATCGGAGATGAAGGCGACTGGAATTCTGAATCGGCAGATGACCGTTCGCCATAAGAATCCCTTGCAAGCTTTCTGCGTGATCTTGGCTAAGGGCTCAACTTCCACCCATTTGGTGAAGTAGTCGATAGCGACTATTAGGAACTTCAGTTGCCGGATCGAAGTAGGGAATGGCCCTAAACGATCAACCCCCCGAATAACAAACGGTCGTGGACTAATAATTTGCGTAAGAGGCGCCGGTGGTCGTCTCTGAATTTTAGAATGTGCGGCAGCATCACATTTCGGCGGCGCTATTGCATCTTGAGTTAGAGTTGGCCAGTAATAACCTTGCCGCAAGACTTTGTAACTCAAGGCTTTGCCTCCTATGTGACCACCGCCGATGCCCTCGTGAATTTCTTGAAGGATATAGCTAGCTTCTGTAGGATGTAAGCATAGCAAGAAAGGTTGCGTGTAGGACCTTTTGTACAGGCTTTCGTTGATGATGGTGTATTGAGCGGATTTGTAAGCGATCCGTCGGGCCTCCGCTTTGTTGGGTGGTGCAGGCCCACCTTGTAGGAAACTTTTTATGGGATCCATCCAACTTGGCTCTTCGGCCACACTTTGTACCTCTCCTTCCAATCTATCGATAGTCTTTGTGGGAAGGTACTGCAGGTTAAAAGAGGATTCTGCATCTCCGTTGGGCGTTGTGGCCTTTTTGGATAAGGCGTCCGCCTCTTCGTTTTGCGCTCGGCAAATTTTCTCAATCTGGAAATAGGCGAAGCATGGTACTATCTTCCTCACTATGGCTTGGTAGTTGACCATGTTTTTTTCTTTTGCTTCAAAGCTGCCTAGGGTGTGGCTCATGACTAGCTGCGAATCGGAGTACACATGCAGACGCTGAATTCCGAGTCCCTGGGCCAGGTGTAATCCGGCAAGGAGTGCTTCATATTCGGCTTCATTGTTAGTCGTTCGGAATTGGAACTTGAACACTGTCGCCATTTTCCATTTAGAAGGAGAATAAAGGACAAAACCTGCTCCTGACCTTTCTTCAGTTGCCGACCCATCAACGTATAAAGACCACGGGATGCTAAGGCACTCTTCTGGATTCTATGAAGGGAGCTCGCCCTCATTCGCAGGAAAAGTTAATTCTGTGATGAAATCGGCCAGTACTTGGGCCTTGATTGCCGTTCGGGGTTTGTAGGTGAGATCAAACTCGCCTAATTCTATTACCCACTTGGCTAGGCGTCCGGAGTTTTCCGGTTTATGAAGAACTTGCTTTAGTGGCTGATCAGTCAATATCGTGATCCTGTGGGCTTGAAAATAGGGTCTCAATCTTCGCGCAGATGTAATAAGAGCGAAGGCCAATTTTTCAAGTGGCAGATATCTTGATTCCGCATCGTTAAGGATCTTACTTGTGTAGTAGACTGGCTTTTGAACTCCGTTATCTTCTCTCAAAAGAACCGCACTCACTGCCCGTGGGGCAACGGCCAAATAGATGTAGAGTTCTTCTCCCACTTGCGGCTTAGCCAATAGCTGAGGCGATCGGAGATAATTTTTAAGCCCTTGAAAGGCTTTTTCGCATTCCTCCGTCCAATCCATTTTTGGCACTTTTTGTAGGGCTTGAAAGAGCGGGAGATTTTTCTCTCCGGCTTTGGAGATGAATCTGCCAAGTGCCGCAAGGCGTACATTAAGTCGTTGAATTTCTTGAAGACTTTTGGCGATCCCATGTCAAGAATAGCTTTGATCTTTTCTGGATTTGCCTCTATTCCTCTTTGTGTCAAGATAAATCCCAAGAACTTCCCTGATCAAACACCGAAGGAACATTTATTTGGGTTTAACCGCATAGTGTAACTCCGGAGTGACTGAAAAGCCTCTTGTAAGTCTGATAGATGTTCATCGGCTTTTCGGCTCTTCACCAGGATATAATCTACATACGCCTCAACATTTCTACCAATCTGCTCTTTGAAGACTGTATTTATGAGCCTTTGGAAGGTGGCTCTAGCATTTTTCAGGCCGAACGGCATCACACCAGAAAGTAAGTTCCAGTGCTTGTAATGAAGGATGTTTTTTCTTCGTCGCCTTTGGCCATTCGGATTTGGTTGTAGCCTGAAAAGGCGTCTAAGAAACTCAGCATCTCATGCCCCATTGTAGAGTCAACCAAACCATCAATTGATGGCAAAGGGAACGAATCTTTTGGACGAGCCTTGTTCAAGTCTGTGAAATCAACGCACATTCTCCATTTTCCGGACGGCTTTTTTACTAGAACAACATTGGCCAACCAATCTGGGTAATACACCTCTCGGATAAACTTAGCCTTTAGGAGGTTTGATACTTCTTCCTCTGCTGACCTTACGCCTTTACGCGGAATTTCTTCTTTTCTGTTTCATAGGCCTAAATGACTGATCTACATTAAGGTGATGTTCTATGATCTCGCATTTTACGCCTGGCATATCCTCTGATGACCAAGCGAAGAGATCAGAATTTGCCCTTAATACTCTCATGAGGTCTTCTTGCTGGGCGGTTGCCAAGTTTGCCCCAATCCATACCGTGCGGTCTGCTCTGGTTGCGTCTAGGGGAACTGTTAGCAATTCTTCAACTGGTGTAGGTCGAAGTCCTTCATCTTCCCGTTCGGCTATTCTGCTGACTAGCATAGCTTCTGAAACCCTTGTTTTCCTTTTATTTAGGACTTTCCATTTGAGGGTCGAGACGTAACATTGCCGAGCTAAGGGTTGGTCTCCTCTTACCTCTCCACTACCACTCTCAGTTTGGAATTTGAGGAGAAGATGGTAAGTAGAGATGATGGCTTTCAAGGCGTTGAGGGTTGGAATGCCAAGGATCACGTTATAACTTGAAGCACAGCGTACAACCAAGAATTTCGTTGTCACAGTTGATGATCGTGGTGAGTTTCCTATTGTAACCGGTAGAGAGATCATCCCTTCTGGCTGTATCACCCCTCCGGAGAACCCTACTAAGGATGATTTTACAGGAAGTAAATCATCCGCGTCATACCTCATTCTTTCGAAAGCACTCCAGAAGAGAATGTCAACTGAACTTCCACTGTCTATCAGAACTCTCTTCATTTGGAAACTGGAGACCTTGATGGCAATAACCAGCGCGTCGTCATGGGGGTGACGAACTTTGCTAACATCGTTATCATAAAAAATGATGGGAGCCGCGGGTCGAGACCTTCTTCGCGGTGTTTCTGTCTCTTGCGTCGTTCCCACCATTCGGGCATAACTTTTTCGAGAGGCGGAGCTTTCCCCTCCACAACCAGGGCCACCACTAATAAACCCCACCATCTCCCCTTTTTCTTCTTCAGGTTGTGAAGCTTCAGGTTCCTCCTAAATCTCAAGGTTGATATATTGCTCCAACTGTCCTCTTCGAACGACATCCTCTATCGCATTCATCAAGTGGGTACACTTTTCCGTGTCGTGTCCTTTAGATTGATGAAACTGGCAATATCTCTTGCTATTCTTTTGCCATTCGGTATTTCTCATGAGCTGGCCATGTCAGAAGCTTTTGCTCTTTGATTTGCATAAGGATATGGCTTCTGGTTTGATTTAGTGGGGTATGATGATCATATTTAACAATCTTTCCTTCCTTTGTAGGTTCTCGGGCTACAGCATATGTCGTTGAGGGCGTGTTGAGGTTTCCAGATTTGTGTTTGTGCCCTTGTCGTCCCTATATAATCTTCTTTCCTTCCGTATATCCGGGGGCCTTCTGTTGACGCTTTGGTAGGTTTTTCCTTTTAGGGTGTCTACAAGCCCCGTCGGGTCTCTTCTTCCCAACCCATATAAATTTCATCGGAATTGATGTATTTTTGGGCATGGCTCATAAGGGCGGGAATTGTCTTTGGCGGATCCAAAGTGAGGGAGAAACAAAAGGGGGAGTCTAACAGTTCCTCCATTAAGAAGGTTACGGCCATTCGCGGAAGAAGGTCCGCAACATTTGCTGTTTCGTCTATATAACGATTTAAATAGGCTTGGAGTGTTTCTCCCTTTCGTTGTTTAACGTGCAAAAGGGTAGACGGAGTTTTCTTTTGCTTTGAGTAATTAGCAAAGTAGGCTAAAAAGCGATCTGCTAAAATCTGAAAAGAAGTAATTGTGCTAGATGGAATATCGACAAACCAGTCTTACGCTTTTCCCTCTAAGGTGGCGTGAAAAGCTCGACACATACGAGCGTCAGTAATTCCAGTGAGGAGCATCTTTGATCGAAAAGACTTCAGGTGATGGGACGGATTGGTTCTGCCTTCATATGCGGTCATAATAGGTGGCCTGAAGCTGTCAAGAACTCGTTCTTCCAATATCTCCTTGACAAAGGGCGAACACATACTGAGAATATACCGTTCGGATTTCTTGTTTTCTTGGGAAAGGTCCTGCCGCTGGGTCCTTCTATCCACAGTTTGTATGGATGGGCTATTTTGTTCCGCTCTTGTCCGTTCGGTTCTTGTAGCAGCTTGCTCTCTACGTCGAACGGAGGGGGGTTCTGAGCTAGCGGAAAAGGCGGTTCTTTCTCTTTTCTCCTTATGGGTGTGGGTTCTTGTCCTCCCTCTACTTTCTGAATTAGCTAACGGGACCGTTGATACGTTTGGTGTTGGGGCTTGTGTGGGAAGAGGTGGAGGATGGGTCAAAGTGTGGACAGCTTGAGCCAAATTGTTCCAGTTGTTGCTGCATGTTAAGGTAAAACTCCGGAATGGACCCTTGGGGTTGGACGGACGGATTTTCTGATGGGGGTAAAATGGGTGGATTGTCCGACAGGATTTCTTCATGTCTTTCGACTTCACCAAGTTCGATAGATCTTTCAGGGCTAGTAGGTGCTCCTTGTCCTTGGATTCGTTATGACCTTCTGGTAGTGGTCATTTGGCTTTTCGTAAGGGTCCCCACGGACGGCGCCAAACTGTTGATGCCAAAAACTGGTCCACCTCACTCTTTGGCTACTGTGGCCTTGTGATCTGGTCTCCGCCTTTGACAAACGGTTAATATTTATAGTTGGTGTGGGCGCTTACTTCTGCTTGTGAACAGGTAGACGCGAAGGGCACTCAGCAATTCCGTCCAGAATTATCCACTGATAGACCTTTGAAGAGGAGGAGAAGTGATCGGAATTGGGCCTTTCTGCCCGGATTTAACTCCGATGTTTAAGTCAGAAATCAGGGTAAGAAGTCCTAGGCAATGCTTTGTGTAATGTGTAGTGAGTGTTTCTTTGTTCCCCGGGTCCCTTTCCTTTTTGTCCTTCCTCTCCTTTTATAGCAAGTTAGAGGCGGTTTAAACAAATATCTTGCAAGGCGGTGGGGTAAGGCGGTGGGCTAGGTAAATATCTTCTAAGGCGGTAGGAAAATATATGCCTAGCGTGTAGGTGTTCTGTAGGTAAGTAGAGTAAATATCTGCCCACTGTAGTAAGTGGATAAGGCCTACTTACTGTAGAGGCGTTAGATATTTACTTCTCTTCTTCCACCTCACTTTGTATAAGGGGGTCATTATAATTCCATTTTAATTTGTTCGCAGGATTTATTCCTCACGTTATTGCCGAACGGAATTGTGCAAGGTTATTTTGTGATATTGCCACGTGGCTAAAGATGCTACGTGGCTGAGAGAACACGGTCCTGTGTGTGACAGGTGGTCCCTAGGTCAAGGACATCTGTCTTACCAAATATATCCGTAACAGTTTGTATCAGTTTATTTCAGACTTTATGTTATGTTTTATTTCTTGAGCTATATTGGTTCTGCTATGTTCCACATGACTCGAAAATGCTCCAATGGTGGCCCCAAATCTTCCCCAAATTTACACGTGCACTTTGGAAATTAACTCCACGAATTTGGGAAGTCTCAGTTCACCTTCTCCACTATTTATCTCTATCAATTCAATTTCAGGTATTACTATGTGCATTGAGGACAATGCAATTCTTTAAGTGTGGGGATGGGATAACTATAGCCTTTATCAATTCTTTGCAAACTTTTATGTGGGGGATGGATAAGTAGCCAAGGAATTCAATGCAAATTTTAAGAATTGATTACAAATCTTGTATGCAAACACATGCTTAGTGTAAAACAATGACAACATAGTTGAAAATTTTTGTCAGTTCTTCTCTATTCTTAGTGCACATACATAGAAATGATTTTTTTAGATTCTCCTACGAAACATTGTGGACATTTAGAGAAAATTCTTGTGATAACTATATTGTTTGGAAACATTAGATAACATATTGCCATGTTTCTCTTGACTTAGAATGCTAAGTACTATTTTCAATGGCTTCAAGCATTTTCGCGACTCTATTTCAAACTTTTAGCCCTCTAAGTAAAGTCATAGAAAATAAATAAGCACTGTACATAGCAATTGTGAGAAATAAAACCAAGATAGTGCTCCTCTACTCTTAATGGTGAAGTAAGCTAGGGTTTTCAGCGAGCGCATATATGAGAGTTTTAATCTTCTAAGTAGTTGGGAGTTCCACTGCCTGGCCAGCATGTGCATCCCTCAAAAAGGAAGACCTACGCTTTATGTTAATCTATGGGTACCTGGAATGTCGGATCCATAAGGGATGCCCTACCAAGATATATAAAAAAAAAAGTAGTTTAAGGGTTTAATTTAATTTTCTAATGGGCTAATCGTTTTGAACTTAGAGTCCCAAGGAACCTCTAGAGTTCACTAAAGATATTCTTCTAACTGTAGGATATAGAAATATGGCATGTGGAGTGAACAAGCTTTGTCTAGAGCTATATTGAGCAAGTCACTGAATTGATCTAAGTCCTGGGTTGATGTAGGAGAGTACACATTTGATGGTAAAACTAAAGAAGAGCTGAACTGATGTTCTTTTAGCCGTAGGTTGAACACTTATCATTCCTTTAGTTTCTCTTTTAGTTGGTTGAGGACAAGCAAATGCTTAAGTGTGGGGATGTTTGATATGTCACGCCCCACCCCAAAATTCCAGGCCCATGGGCTCGCGACAGACCGGCCGTACCTGAACAGGGATGGGCCCTACCCGGATACGAAGCCTCGATGATCAGTAATCACATATAACATGCAAAGTAGAATATAATATAAAGATATAAGCATCCCTAATGTCATAAGTACAAAGAGGAAGCAAAATACAATCTATAGGTCTGAAGACAATACAGTCATAACATAACTGGCTTCTACACGGGAACCTAGAATAATACGTTCTTACATACAAACTGATCAAAGGTGACCTGTAACGCCCCGACCCGGATCCCGGGACCTCGGGCACGTCAACAGACCGGCCGTACCCAAGTGGAGACGGGCCCCACTCGAGTATAAGGCCTAAAGTAAACAGTAGCAGATAACCACATAAAATCAAAAAGTTTATTAATCCAATAATAAACAAATACAAATCAGAGTGCTAATGCGGAAAATAAGGTACAAGGGTCCAAAGCCCTAACAAATCCAGGCCCTACATATGTTCTAAGCCAAGTATCCTTACTCAGAAACAAAAGTCAAGGAGATCCCCTGACCTCAGCAAATATCCCATCCCCGACTCTTGCACGCATCCTGAGCTCGGGTCACTCTACTTCTCAGGACCTGAAATAAGAGAAGTGAAAAGTATTGAGCTTTCGAAAGGAAAACCCAATAAGTACCCTGCAAGGGATCTCAAAGATGTGAGCACGATAAAAGATACATGATGTCACAATCAACTAATCATCAAACAATCAGATCCTAGGAGTCTACCACAAATAATCAAAGCAAGGTCTCCTAGTCAAATACTAGCCCTCGGGCCCGGAATGGAATTCCAAAAATATATTTGATAACACCAAAATTTTTCCTTCAAATTTCACCTCACTGGAAATCGACCCTCCTAGCATTGTAGCCACCTCTCTCTCACAGGTTAACATGGTCAGTGTATCGTCCAACTGACAGGTCAGACTGCCAAAATATTCTCCCCCCGGGCACGGAACCATCAGAGACGCCAGGGTGTCCTCAGCCCTGAATGCTCCACTCTCACTTGAGCTTTCGCTCCACTGAACCGGAAAATGAACAAACTCAATAAACAGTTAGTGAAAGTTCATCCTCCAATCCGGACGGAGCACAGGCTCACGTGTTTCCACGGCCACGTGCCGATCAATGAATCTTCGTGATCAGTAAACACTACCTCTTACGCTCCACCACACACATGTAAAGAAAGAGAGCAATAGAAGCAGACATGTGTGTGCAAACCAATAAACCGAAAACATCATGAAGAAATGATGCTAACAAATAGCACTCAACCAAAACAAGAAAGCCCCAAGCAATGGGCGGAAACAAGGCGAAGGTAACTTACCTCTAAAATGACGTAGTCTAGTGTTCCACGGAATATCCTCCTGACGCATCCACGCCGATATCTTGTAACCATAAGACCACTCTCAAAACATACTCATGTAATTCGGATTGACTACTACCATATTGCATGTTCACTAAATGGACCCGGCCCATTATTAAACCTAGCTCAACCGTCTCAATTAATTAATCACCTAATTAACTAAATTATTATCTTAATTGAGCCCATAAATTATATTGGAGCTGATTCTTTTATTATTGTTAATATTATTTGCCCATCGGGCTGGCCCACTAGTAAGGCCCATAAGGCCGACCCAGTCCACTTCTCAACCTATCTAACTTAGTTTAATCACTTAGTTAAATTAGTTTTTTTAAACCAATTAATCCCAAATCAGGTTAAGTTGCCAGACTAACCCGATCACACCATTAGCCGCATTTGACTTCGTCGGACCTAAACCTGTTAATTCAGCCCAACCTGATATTACCTACATCTAGTTGTTTAATCAATTAATTTTTCTAAGCTTAATTAAGTTTCTAAAGTCTGATTCCAATCTCACTACTTGGCTGAACCCAAGCCCAGACTTTTATCAAACCAATCCAGACCCAACCAATGTGTTAGACCCATCTCTAAATCAAATTGACTTCAGTTGATCAAAGCCCAAACTTGTCTACCTGACTCAACCCATTCAATATCAGTTCAAATCAAATCCAGAATCTTAGCTTAATTTAGTTAAACATAGTCCAATCGATTCGACCTAATCAATTAATTCTTTTAAACCATTAGTGTCTACACCCGACCACTACTGTTCATCGTGCTCTATCTCTAGACAGAGAGTATCTCTCCCTGGCGGAGCTTCATCGGCACGAGGACGGTGCTCCGGCCCTGCGCAATGAACATCTAAAGGGGGTGGCGACCGGTGGCGAGGTTTTCACCGTCAGAGGTTGTGAGTTCTTCCTGAGCAATGAGAAGGTATCTCACAGCCTCCCCTCGCCGGACCGACATGCAGGTACTCAACAGAGGCTACGAGGACCTCTGTAATCCTTTTCTCCCTCACAGCCCTTCCCTCTAAACTCTCTACATTTATGCAAGCTAGTCTAAAGATCATATGGACAGAGAAGGGAAGAAGACTTACTGTTCCCTGTCGTTCGACGAGGGCCCCGTATAGTGAAGCCTTGTTCCTTGTCCTTCGTCGCTGTGACTATTGGCTTCGACTTCTTCTCCCTCTCTCTCTTTCTCTCTCTTTCTCTCTGTCTATCTTGTAGCGTCTCTCCGAGAAGGTCTCGCCGCGGCTTGCAGTACTTCTCCTGGCTTGCTCAGGAATCCTTCTGTTTTTATAGAGCCGCGAAACCTTATCTGATTACGTATTTTGATTTTATTATCTAATAATTTGATTTTTAATCAATATCCATCATAATATTGATCCTTATAAGTCCTTTGAAATTTGAAGACTAAGAGTACAATTAATATTTTTAATCAAGAAAATCACTATAAGCCTTTATTTCTAATAAAATTCCAAAATAAATCCTTGGGAGTTTCTCCCTTATTTTCTAACACGTTTTGAAACTAACATTTAATAAAAGAAAATATAATCCCTAAAAATTATGGGCCTCACAATCCCCCCCTTAAAAGGATTTCGTCCCCGAAATTACTCATGGTCCCCGACGTCCATACTTGCCTCTTCTCCGGCCTCGGGTGATGCTTGAACTGCTTCAGTAGTCATGTGATAAACTCGTCCGTAAGTTGGGGGCCTCTGATTGGAGGAGGATGGTGGATTTATCCAGGTTCCTTTCCCTTTCTTCTCCCCACCAGGTTGTCCCTGAGTTGGTGCACCGGATTGCCGTGTTGGTGCGCCCTGTATCCGATGGCTAGTCCCTTGCTTGGCCAGATATTGAGGACACTGTGCCTTCCGATGTTCCATGCTACCGCAGACAAAGCAACCACTTTGAATATCGGACATTGAGCCTTCTTGTGCGGTCCCCCGCACGTAAAACACTTCATTGGGTGCGATACACTAGCATGAGACTCTCCATCTCCCGATGCGGCTGACGACACGGAAGGTTTGCCATATGGTTGGTACTTGTATCCGGATTTCAATTTCCCAAAACTCTTTCCTCCAGACTGTCCCTGACTCTTATCTTGCTTCATTTGTGGAGGCACAAAGGTACTCCCCAGTATGGTAGCCTTAATAAACTTGGCCCTGGACACCGCATCACTATAGGTGGCGCACATGTGTCCAGCCACATGATCTCTGAGTGACGGATGCAAACCCTCAATGAATCTCTGTACCTTGCTCTCCTGTGTGTAAACAAGGTTCGGTGCAAACCTGGCAAGCCTGTCAAACTCCGCCTCGTACTGCTCTACTGTCCCAGTACCCTGAGTAAGAAACATCAGCTGCCTCTCAATCTGTAGTAATCTCCCTCGTGAGAAATACTTAGCCAGAAAGGCCTTCTTAAACTCACTCCATGTCTGGAAAGGCCTTCCATCCATGAGTCGTACCTCCCCAAGGTACCAATCCTCACAGCACCCAACATCAGATAAGCCACTGTCCTGATCCTCTCTGCATCGTCCGTCTGATGAATCTCAAAGGCTTTCTCCAGTTCTTTGAGCCAAGCCTCCGCTGTATGAGGGTCGGTAGTTCCCTCAAATGGTCTAGGAGCAGGCCTCTTAATATCTCCTATAATGCCTCTGGCGGCCGGTGTTGCTGGCGGAGGTGGAGGAGGTGGTGGTGGCGGCTGCTGCTGCTGTACCCTCTTGATCAATCCCGCCATTTGTTGCATCAACCCCAATACGGTAGCCAGGGATATCCCCCCTAAGATCCGGGCCCGCTGCCTGTGGCCCTGCATTCCCTGATTGAGCAGGTTGCTCCTGCTCAACCTCCATCTCCTCTGGAGGTGGGGGAACCTCCTCCTCCTGGGGCTGTGGCATCTCGTGTAATGGAGGCTAAGGCACCTCCACACGGTGAGGCCGTCCACGTCCACCATCCCCACGTGCCATAATAGCTGCAATGTATTCACAAAATTATCACTCTACTTAGCATGAAAAGCCACTTACACTTCTTAACAGAATCAAATAGATTTATTCATAAACAAAAGAATGTTCAGTAGTCCACACATCGATTTTATTCGACTCTAATTTCCTAACATATCTCCTAAACCCATTTCGAATAATGATACTAATAGTAATGATCCTCTCCTTTAGAATTGAATCACATAACTACGTTTCTTCCAAGGAGGGACTTTCGGGCAGTTGGCCCTGTGGTGGTCCGTATCACCACAGTAACGACATTTTGGAAGGGGATGGCCGCAATCCACAATAAGACCTTCACAGAGAAGACACCACTCTGATATACAAAGTTCGTCTTCATCGTGAGGGGGTCCTCCGCAATAGGTGCACCTGATCGCGTCCTTATTCTTCCTCCCTGTGTGAATGAAGAGGCAGCCGAAATGTTTGCGACGTTTCAGGACAAGTGGTGGTAGCTCCTCCTTACGTTCCTTCTCCTGGGTTACTTCTTCTTCCGAGCCTTCCCCCTTCACTAGTTCCTCCACCTTATTCTCCCGATGCTTTCTGCATCTTCTAGATGCTCTTCTATTACCTCTGAGCTCTCCACTTCTTCTTCCTCTACTTCCTCTATGTCCTCCATGTCTACTTCTATCCACTCCGTGCTTTCCGTGTCTGACATAATTGTTTTTCTGTCCAACAACAACACTCTTAGTCATTTTTTGTAATCAATTTATCCTAACTATCGTAATACTCAATCTTAGTCTAAGTCACTAGGGTAACTAGGGTGTCCGTTATCTGCATATCTCTGATACCATATTAATCTGTAATATCCCGACCCGGATCCCGGGACCTCGGGCACGTCAACAGACCGACCGTACCAAAGTGGAGACGGGCCCCACTCGAGTACAAGGCCTAAGTAAACAATAGCAGATAACTACATAAAATCAAAAAGTTTATTAATCCAATAATAAACAAATACAAATCAGAGTTCTAATGCGGAAAATAAGGTACAAGGGTCCAAAGCCCTAACAAATCCAGGCCCTACATAGGTTCTAAGCCAAGTATCCTTACTCAGAAACAAAAGTCAAGGAGATCCCCCGACCTCAGCAAATATCCCACCCCCGACTCTCGCACGCCTCTTGAGCTCGGGTCACTCTACTTCTCAGGACCTGAAATAAGAGAAGGGAAAAGTATTGAGCTTTCGAAAGGAAAACCCAGTAAGTACCCTACAAGGGATCTCAAAGATGTGAGCACGATAAAAGATACATGATGTCACAATCAACGAATCATCAAACAATCAGATCCTAGGAGTCTACCACAAATAAGCAAAGCAAGGTCTCCTAGTCAAATACTGGCCCTCGGGCCCGGAATGGAATTCCAAAAATAGATTCGATGACACCAAAATTTTTCCGTCAGCCCCCAGCCTCTGCTGGAAATCGACCCTCCGGTCGTACCTCGGTAGCGCCACCTCTCTCTTACGTGTTAACACGGTCAGTGTATCGTCCCACTGACAGGTCGGACTGCCAAAGTATCCTCCCCCCGGCACGGAACCATCAGAGACGCCAGGGTGTCCTCAGCCCTGAACGCTCCACTCTCACTTGAGCTTTCGCTCCACTGAACCGGAAAATGAACAAACTCAATAAACAGTTAGTGAAACTTCACCCTCCAATCCGGACGGAGCACAGGCTCAAGTGTTTCCATGGCCACGTGCCGATCAACGAATCTTCGTGATCAGTAAACACTACCTCTTACGCTCAACCACACACATGTAAAGAAAGAGAGCAATAGAAGCAGACATGTGCGTGCAAACCAATAAACCGAAAACATCATGAAGAAAAGATGCTAACAAATAGCACTCAACCAAAACAAGAAAGCCCCATGCAATGGGCGGAAACAAGGCGAAGGTAACTTACCTCTAAAATTACGTAGTCTAGTGTTCCACGGAATATCCTCCTGACGCATCCACGCAGATATCTGGTAACCATAAGACCACTCTCAAAACATACTCATGTAATTCGGATTGACTACTACCATATTGCATGTTCACTAAATGGACCCGGCCCATTATTAAACCTAGCTCAACCGTCTCAATTAATTAATCACCTAATTAACTAAATGATTATCTTAATTGAGCCCATAAATTATATTGGAGTTGATTCCTTTATTATTGTTATTATTATTAGCCCATCGGGCTGGCCCACTAGTAAGGCCCATAAGGCCGACCCCGTCCACTTCTCAACCTATCTAACTTGGTTTAATCACTTAGTTAAATTAGTTTTATTAAACCAATTAATCCCAAATCAGGTTAAGTTGCCAGACTAACCCGATCCCACCATGAGCCACATTTGACTTCGTCGGACCTAAACCTGTTAATTCAGCCCAACCTGATATTACCTACATCTAGTTGTTTAATAAATTAATTTTTCAAAACTTAATTAAGTTTCTAAAGTCTGATTCCAATCTCACTACTTGGCTGAACCTAAGCCCAGACTTTTATCAAACCAATCCAGACCCAACCAATGTGTTAGACCCATCTCTAAATCAAATTGACTTCAGTTGATCAAAGCCCAAACTTGTCTACCTGACTCAACCCATTCAATATCAGTTCAAATCAAATTCAGAATCTTAGCTTAATTTAGTTGAACATAGTCCAATTGATTCGACCCAATCAATTAATTCAAACTACACTAGACGCGTTAAGGTTTTTAACCCGTTAGTGTCTATACCCGACCACTACTATTCATCATGCTCTATCTCTAGACCGAGAGTATCTCTCCCTGGCGGAGCTTCACCGACGCGGGGACGGTGCTCCGGCCCTGCGCAATGAACAGAAAGAGGCGGCGACCGGTGGCGAGGTTTTCACCGTCAGAGGTTGTGAGTTCTTCCTGAGCAATGAGAAGGTATCTCACAGCCTCCCCTCGCCGGACCGACGTGCAGGTACTCGACAGAGGCTACGAGGACCTCTGTGATCCTTTTCTCCCTCACAACCCTTTCCTCTAAACTCTCTACATATATGCAAGCTAGTCTAAAGATCGTATGGACAGAGAAGGGAAGAAGACTCATTGTTCCTTGTCGTTCGACGAGGGCCCAGTATACTGAAGCCTTGTTCCTTGTCCTTCGTCTCTGTGATTACTGTCTTCGACTTCTTCTCCCTCTCTCTCTTTCTCTCTCTTTCTCTCTCTTTCTCTCTGTCTGTCTTGCAGCGTCTCTCCGCGACGGTCTCGTCGCAGCTTGTGGTGCTTCTCCTGGCTTGCCCAGGGATCCTTCTGTTTTTATAGAGCCGCGAAACCTTATCTTATTACGTATTTTGATTTTATTATCTAATAATTTGATTTTTAATCAATACCCATCATAATATTGATCCTCATAACTCCTTTGAAATTTGAAGACTAAGAGTACAATTAATATTTTAAATCAAGAAAATCACTAGAAGCCTTTATTTCTAATAAAATTCCAAAATAAATCCTTGGGAGTTTCTCCCTTATTTTCTAACACGTTTTGAAACTAACATCTAATAAAGAAAATATAATCCCTAAAAATTATGGGCCTCACATGACCGACCTCAGTAAATCCCAGCAAGTCCCCGCAGGTCTCACGCGATGCTCCCATGGCCTGTGTCCTACTTCTCGGGATCTGAAAAAGGAAGTCAACAAATGCATAAACTTTCGAAGGGAAAGCCTAGTAAGTATCCCACAGGGAAACACAATAAAGTCATATCAAACTCAATGAAAGATAAGCAAATGCATGGGCAAATCAAGAACATGACCATCCCCACCAGCCATACCATCTTGAGTCTCATACCTACCCAATGAAAACTATCCAAAGGTAGGGACTCCATAACTACAATTTGTAACACCCATCTCCTTTTCAGAGGACATGTGTCACACCAGCTAGGTCTAGGGGATGAACCCTAAACCTAAGTCTATAAAGTGCTAATTAACTATAAAATTAATAATATGCGGAAGCTAAATAAATCAAACTGAATATATTAAAAACTTAAACTTCTATCTGGTTTAATACAACAGCATATAAATATTGTCTTAAACTTTAAGTCTTACAAACACTCATGATCAAACAGAACAAAATAACTAGACACGGAAGTCAGAGCCAGCTACAGGACGTCTCCACTAGACTCGCGATTAGACAAACCCTCTATATAGTCTTCTGTCTATCGCCTGCAATCACAATGTCAAGAGAAAAGGGACTGAGCTACTGGAGCTCAGTGAGTTGGGAACATATCTGTCGGGTGTAACTGTACCCGTATAATAAGTAAAACAGTAAATCTAGAGTATAAAACATGTATAGGAAATAACTGAATATAACTGATGAAATCTGGAATAATACTGTGCAAATATATGCTGGCCAATGTATTCTCTTTAATATGCAAATCTGATTTCCTGTTTCTCTGTCTTGTGAATTATTTATGAAACCGACATTCACCTTGGGTAATCTGTATCTGTGCCTCCTCTCTCCAAGATAAAACTCAATCTCTCTAGGAGATGAGGAATGTGGAATCATGTGATAATCACAAGACTAAAATCTATAACTACACATCTACTTCAATACTGTATGACTAGCGACCAACGAGTATATTTGATACACGAGGTCATCTATATACGTACACTAAGCACCCGAAAGGATGGAAAGGGGGTTTTGATTTTATAAAATGGAAGTGTTTTAAAAACAGGTAGTTCAGTATTAAAAACAGAGATTTAAGTCACCCCTTTCTTAACCTAGTGTCGTACTGTCTGGCTAGCCACGAGCCACTACTAGGCCATACAAGCATATCAATAAAGTGTAATCTATCTGTTTCTGTTTTCTGTTACTGATTACTGTAAATGAATGGTTTTATAAAACTCTAGAAATTTTCATAAAATTCCTAGTTCATGCTTTTCAAAACTGAAATCTATACTGTATAAAAATACGATAAATAAGTGAAACTGTACAGCTAGTTCCCCTCACCTGAGTCTGGTCCGAGCTTAAGTCTGGCTCGGTCCTTCGGCAGTGGTTTGCTTGCCTTTGAATTTTCCTGATCATTGAAATATGAAATCTATAAATACGAAGGTCGTATTCTTGACTCGTACTCTAATTTAAATTAAACAGAATACGGTAAAATACGGAATTTATTCTTCCTACTTACTACACTTATCACATCATTAAAATAACTTGAAGATAACTAACATGCTCTTCTTAAGCAATTATGGCCTCATAATTAAGATGATTAAGCATGAAAACATTAACTAAATCTCAAATAAACCCTTAACTCCTATAGATTTTCAAGAAAAATCGGACAGCACCTCCTCTATTTGTAGGGCTCCCGAATTACTACAAACATTCACCACATACTAACAACTTAATTAAACATCAACATATACATGCAAATCTAACATCTCATAGCCCTTATACATGCATATCATCATCAATCTCCAAACCCTAAAGTCATGAATTCAATTAGAGCTTTTCCTTAATCTAATCCTTCAATTATCTAGTTAATTGTAGGGCTAGTCCCCGGAAGCGCACAATAGATGATGAAGAGCTCGTCGGCGCTGTGAGGGACCTGACCAGGCGGAGCTGGCTGCTGGCCAGAGTTGCTGACCGAAGGCGCGAACAGGCGGCGGCGACGGAGAGGGAGCCGGCGGAGCCTCCTGCTGGCCGGGAGGGGAAAGGAGTAGGGCGCAGCCTAGAGGCGCGCGCGCTGCTGTCGCTCGACGGAGAGGTACTCCAGCGGCGTGGGGCTCTCCTTGGCCGGGATCAAGACCGGCCGGCGGAGGAGGAGAGCGGCCGAGGGCATGAGGGCCGGGCGCACAATAGGCGGCGGTGGCGGTTCAGGCCCGCTGCGGCTGTGGGTAAGAAGGAGAAGACTCGCAGCTCTGAGGATCGAGAGAGAGAGGGATTGAGTTCTCTCTCTCTCTCTCTCCCTCTCACTATACTTATAAAGGATTTTAATCAGATATTTTGTTTTTATTCTAATTTAATAATTAAATCAATACTTTAGCTTATCTATTAAAAATAATTTTTATTAATTAATAATATCTTTTAAAATATCCCTACTAAAGACTTAACAACTTTTTGTTGATCTTATCTTATTACTGTGCCGTCATGAGGGTGACTAATAATACTATCTGACTCGTCTCTATCTCTGACCAGATCTGGGAATCTCGGGTCAGGCAACCCCAGTGACACGAGCCGACTGTAGCATCACGGGTCATCCCTTCTCTTGACCCAGATCCGTGTATCTTGGCTTATGACTCGGCCAGATCTACTTTATCGGGACTCTAACTTTTGTCCAATATTCCTACTTAATTGGTCTGGATTAATTAATATTGAAATAATCTCTGGTTTAATTAATCTAATACTGCCGACCATCCACCTCCAACTATTCTATGTATCTCTGGCCTGGCACAATAAGTCCTTCTCTTGGCCCTATAGTTGCGAGGCTGGATTTCGGGTCCATTAAAATCCAATTTCCTTTAACTTGAGGTTAGTAATGATTTATGTGATTTTGAGCTAATTAACCTCATTTAAAATTTCAAAAATTTACTGAAATGGACTTAGAAAATTCTGGGATGTTACACAATCAGGTCACCTCGAGGCAAGCAACTCAAGCGAAGCTTGCAAATTATCCCCTGGGCAGCCATAAGCCTAAGCCGATACCGATCCTCAGTCCGTAGCGCTACTCTCACATACATGTACGTACACGATCAACATATCATCCCACTGAAAGGCATACAAGACAGCCAGAGTATCGTCCCCCTGACAAGAAAGTACGAACCGGGTGTCCACCGGCCCTGAACGTCAATCAGGAGCCACAAACTCCACAGCACCGGGTGAAGAATCAACAAGAATGACGCATATCGAGTGGAAACAACCATACAATTGAAAAAATATATATACATGGATATAGATTCATATATTAAAGAATAATCATCCACAGAAGTAGATATGTATGTATATACCACAAACGTCAAGCACCAATGATTTAAATACATCTAATGATAAAAGATCTAGGCTAAGGTACTTACCTGATCAACGATGTCTCTACTCAGTCGCTAATCCCGTCTCGATGCACCTTCTCACTCTATGTCGAGAGCTGGTAATTAAGTCTAAGCTTGATATGTATGCCAAGTCCATAATAATAAACATGCTCCTAATTAAATTGCTTGACTCATACACGATTATGTACTCAGAGTTACGATATTGGTGTCCGGGCAACAGTTGGATAATTCACCTATTATCCTTAATCAATTAATTATCAACGGTCATCCATTGTTCTAATTACTCGTGGGCCTACTTCAAAATGGTAACACCCGGCCCACAATAATCTAGATGTGAGTAACCATCAACCAACCTTGTAATGTATTGGTAACACCCGGCCCACATTAATTGGTTGCTCTCCACCAATTACCATTAGGTTCTCATGACCATTCTTATAAAATCCAGAGAATGGAACATGTTTTAAACTTCTCATATTTTATACTTAAGCACACATGCATGAATATATAATTTGTAAAGAGAAATAAGACCAACACTTTTGTCCATGCATGACTTCGAATAGCACCTCCAAGTTTCCAAAATATAACCTTGTCTCTTAATAAAGTATAATTTGAGATGAACAAATGGTCTCTCTATCAACTCAAACATGAAGACAAGGACAACAGTTACAGCCTCATTAGTTAACTTTCCAAAACAATAACCCATACAACCCGATTACTGTCTTAATAGGCTATCATTTGGCTACCATAATTTAGTATTACATTTCCTCACTAATATCGGGCAGCTCACTTCTTAAAGCTTAAAAATCCCTATATTTGCTTCCATAAATTAGTGAGTAGCTTCAACTCTACAACCTATAGCACCCATCCCCAACACCAACTCTCTGTATTACTAGCATACATAGGACACTCAACTAAACAGGGAGCTGTTGTAATACCTCCATTATATCCACCAACAATGAAGGCATCACAATATGGCGAACTTGTTTTTTTTCATATCATACCTTTCTATTGAGATAGCCATCACCTTACAAACCCAACAGTCATGATTTCTCCATCTTATAACTCCTTGTAAAAGAGAAGATTAGTACACTTTGAACATACAATTTTCTTTGGATAAATCCTCATTCAATCATTTATTCACAACCAGTAGATGTGCATAAAGGTTTATCCATGAGTCCTCTACTTACAACTCACACTAACCATTATAGGTTCTATACCAACCCCTTAACATTACATGCATAACTGTACACCCAAAGAAAGAAACCATGTACTATCTTTCAATGTTCAAAGGCTTACAGAAGGATGGACTGTCGCTGTGCTTTGGCAGTGAGTTTTCGGAGTACTGCTTGGTTTTAGTCAAAAGCTCCAGAAATTCTCTCTCTCTTCGATAACCAGCTCTGACATCTCTCCGCCTTATCTCATGGGATAGCAGGCAAATAGTTTAGAGAGTACATTTGTGTCCCTTAAGTAGCCCCAGAAGAAATCAATTAAGGTCTTCGAGGCTACAACCTTCAAATGGGATGAGACACTGCTTGCTTCCCTAGCGCCCAGAGTCGATCGCGCTCGACTGCGTGGCTCCGGATTCTCGTCAACGCACAGCAGTGTCAAGGGGATGGGATAGCATCGTTCCTCTTGGATCAATTCGTGGGTTGGATAACCGGTAGAGATTTCCTCTCGTGCTGGTGAAGTGAGGGAAGATTGTGGTCATGCCTCAACTTTGGGTCACCGTTTGGATAAGAGGTGGATCACAGCTCCTCGTGGGGTGCTAAAATACTTTGTTTCCATTGCATTACTTGTTTTCCCCTCCCTCTCATAACAGCCGGACGATAGTGGTTGTGCACCCATCTTAAAATCCAAACCATTGATGCCCCAAAATCATGCATTAAAAATGAATCCATTTGAACAATTAATTCTTTATCAATCTTTGACCACCATGTCTTAGTTCATTAAATCCCAAGACTTTTCTACTTTTCTTTCTTTTCTTTTTTTTTTTGCAATTTCATTTAATTTTATCCATGAACGTTGTTGTCTCACAATGCATCACTAACAAGTTATAACGGGCTTTTATGCATTTAAGTCCATTTCCAACATCCTTTGCATCTAAGTCCAAAGATTTATATATATACATTAATATCAACTAGAGAAGGGAAATTTAATTAACCCAAATAATCAAGATTGAGATCTTTTGCATTTAAGACCCTCATTTATTTTATAGTTACATGCAAACCCATTGCTCATTTAGATTTTGAGAGTGAGTGTAACTTGCACTTTAGTCCTTCATTCCTGAATTATTTCAGCTAAAGAGATAGCTACTTTGCACTTCAATCCATTTTTCTTTAAAGTTAACATGCTAATCCCTCCACACATGAAACACGATGGAAAGCAATTTATGCCATTAAACCCCCGTTAATATTTCATATAAACCAAGTGAGGCATTAAATTTTTTTAAAACATAATTAGAATAATAATTAGGGATTTAATTAAGTCGTAAAACATAGCGGCTCTTACATGATAAGTGTTCAAATTGCTATATTTGATTATCATAATTACATACACCTACTATGTGATCCTGGTGATTTAGGGGTCACCAGTACTTAAAATGTGTTATTTTTGTGAATCATGACAGACCAGGGCAACTCAATGAGAAAGTTAGGGTTTTAAAGCAGATTCAGCAAAGAAGGCTGAAAAAGAGGACCAGACAGACCCATTCAGTAACAGGCGGCCCCTTCTGCAGTGAAAGAGCTGAATTCAAATGCTAGACGTACCTGCCCAATTTACTAACAAGATCGTCTAATCAAGATGGAACGAAAGGGGTCCAGACCTAATTCAATAAACTTCCCCGTACGAATCAAAAATGGTACCATCAATGAGGTCGCATGTGAAGTATACGAGGTCGTTCATTCACATGGAACCAGATTTGAAGGATTAGACGGTCCCGTCTACTACCCGATGGTCCTGTCTATAATGGACCCTCAATAAAGTAGTGTTAATCTGTTTAGTCTAAGCGCCTCATAAATTATATTCTGATCCTAATGGTGCTGAGGGCTATAAATATTGAAGATTAGGGTTTTATGAAGGAGCTTTCAAACTCCAAAAACCACCCTTGAAGGCTCTCATCACCCATCATCACCACCATCTACCATTGAGAAGGAATCAACTATGAAGGAGCATTGCTAGACGACGACAAAGCATCAGGGGAGTATATGCAACGGTCCTCGCCAAGAGCTTTTGGAATAGTGTATCACTATCCTATGTCTTTTACTGTAGTCTTTTACTTGGGTATTGATGAAATCATGGGTTAAGTTTAATGTATGACAATGTTTCTTGCTTGTTTGATTAATTGATGTGGATTGAGATTTATTGAGTCTAATTATTTCATTGAATGCTTACGTTGTGACAAACCTACTATTCAATAGGTTCAAATGAGGGAAGAAGCGAACGCCTCATCGTATTAGAACTACCTTAATAGAAAGGACTGTGAAATCAACGAGAACTCGGGCATTAAGGAGAGTAACTCTTTCATATATCTTATTCCCAGATTTCTTCCAAGAAATAGATTCCCTAAAGCCCCATTCAATATTAATAATTCGGCCATGACAGCGGGATTCAAAGCAATATAGGAACCCTCGGTCCAATCCTTATTAATCAACAAGTAGGAGGTATTATCTGTATCCTGTGTCAAAAACCCAAGAGGGATTTATACCCTAGTATCCCTTCTCCTGACCGATTGCCCTTAAGTTTTATCCCGTTCTTCACTTCATACTGATTCCAGTTCTCTTCCTTAATTTCAGCACTTAGATTAGTAACCATCACAACTCTATTCAGGTTAAATAGTAGATAAATAGCCAGTACTAGTACTTCTTACAAATCTATATGGATTCGATACCCGATTTCTTAGTACATTATATTATTTGATACGACCTGTGCACTTGCGATATAAGCATAAGTATTAGGCTCTCAATCAACTGGCCTCAACAATGAGGTGTTGTTTTAACCCTCTCTTGATTGATTACCTTGGCATCCCACTTCCAGGATGCAGACCTCGTAAGGCAAACTTGGACATGCTCATCCAAAAAGTGAGAAATAAGTTGGCATCTTGGAAATGGAGATTATTGTCAATGGGAGGCCGCATCACCCTAGTTAACTCGATCTTATTGAAAATCCAAAATCATAGGATGGCCATATACAAACTGCTGCAGTAGGTGATCCGAGGCATTGAAGGAATAAGAAGAGACTTCCTATGGAGAGGAGCCAACCCCGATTCCAAAGCCTATCGGCTAGTAAAATGGGAGACTCTTACAAGACCTAGGAGGATGGGGTATTCTCAATATGAAAGCCTTCAATGAAGCTCTCCTTGGCAAATGATAGTAGCGACTGCTAAATGATCTGACCGGAATCTGTATAAGGATCATCTCACACGCCTGCTACAGAAGTGTGCAGGTGAACCCGTTTAAACCAGCACCCAATCGGGCCTCCTTCCTCTGGAAAGGGATAGTTGATCAACAGGACCTCACCATGCAAATGTGGTAGCCATACTATAACGCCCCTGTTTTATGAATAATTATTGGTTAATTCTTAAATAATAAATCGGGGAATGATTTATATAGAGATGAAAGTAATTAAAATAATAAAAAGGGTAATAGAAAGTAAATTAAATTGGCCAATATTTCCGGCTCATTGGACCAAGTCCAACCCAGACATTTAATTGGGTAACCAAATTTGGCCCTAGTGTGACCATTGTTTGTATGGTAAATACATACGAAGATAATGAAATAAAAAGCATGGTAACTAATAAATCAATTGTGACAAATGCCTAGGAATTTAATGCATGGCCTAATAAATAGACAAGTAAATAAATAAATAAATAAAATGTGTGTTATTTTATTAGGTCATAGGAAACTATAAATGAATATGAATTGTTAATGGTCTACAATGGGACATAGGAAGTGTGACAATTAATTTGGCTAATGCTTAATTGGGCTTGGTGTGTACTAATGAATCAAAACCAAGAGTGACAAAAGTTTGGATGGATAAATTATTTAATTTATGTAGAATTTTTATAAAAATTATAAGGGATGAGATTATTTTTCTCTCCCTTCTACTTTACTCCCCCCCTTCCCCTTCTTCTTTTCCCCCTCAATCTCTCTTTGAGCCCTACCGGTGAGCAAGCTCGGCAACCACCCCTGTGTGCCCGCCCCGGCGCCACTCCATGCCTCCTCCGCCAAGCAGCCCCCAAACCCCGTCTGCCCCTTGCCTCGCCCTCCACCACGGCCCGCCTCAGACGGCCGGGCGCTTAGCCACCGACCATATCCTGCCCATGTGCCGCCGCCTTGCTCTGCAACCCTTTTTCCCTTGTCCGGTGAGTAGATCCTACCGGCGACGAGCTGCTAAGCTCCTTGTAGAACAAGGTTGGTTAGGATTGGGGAATTGAATACTTGGACATTGTTCTAAAGAGATTGTATGGATTTAGATGTTATAACCATGGAATTCAACTAAGTATGATTCACCGATTTTGTGTGAAGGATTGGTGTTAGCTTTGAGTTATCAAATGTTTGTAAAATTCAAAAGTTTAGTACTTGAAGGGATGTAATGTTGCTTTGAAAACTTAGCATGCCAATCATATGTTTGTAGATATGTCTCTAAAAACTTTTTTGTTTTAAAAGTAAGGTTTTAAGGCATTAATGGTATAGAACATGTGTGTGGTTACATCTAGTACATTTGAAAGTAATTTCAAGGATTTATATAGTTGTGATAGAGTGGATCTTTGAAATGCTTGTAGATGCACACCAAGTGTTCGGCAAAATGCCTCCATAAAGAAATGAGCATAAAAAGGTTGAGTTTTAGAGTTTTACAAGTTATGTGGTATTCAATTAGGATTGCAGAGTATAACCAAGAGTTGTAGAATGATGATCAATAGTTGTAGGTCTAAACCTCCTTGTTTAAATGGATTAATCCTAATGAGGTTGTATTGAAAGCCGAACAACTACAATCTTGTTTTAGTTCATGTGTTGGTTGTTAAACCAATTATGAATCATTAATGGTTAATGAATGTATGGAACATTCTTAACTTGTGATGAGTTCATATTGTATAATTATAAGCTCAAAGATTCATTGATGTTATGTTGTTGTTTTAGAAATGAATATGCCCATGTGGTGTTTGATGAAATGCCAAAATGAATAAGAATTTAAGGAATGGTTCCATTAAATTATGTTAATTTTATTCAAGATTAAGCATTAGTTAACAAAGGTCATCACTAGTTAAATGACTATGCAAAATATTTGTAGAACTAATAGTGAGGAATTATGTTAAATGAGCCCTATAGAGGATTCTATTTCCATGGAGTTAATTCCTCATGAAATGAAAAGCAGGATGTTAATTAGAGACATGCCAATTTTTTGTAGAAGCATGTAATTATTATTATAAATTGAAATGCTATGTTTATGGATATTTTGGAGAATATTTGTATAATTTTCATGGCCCTATAAATAAAGGAGAAACTGCCAAATTTTCTATGAAAATACAAACTTAATTCTCCATGATTATGTATAACATTTGATTACTTTTAAGGAGCATGTTAGAAGCTTCCAAGTATGCTAGCTTGTGATCAAGTTAATTACATCTCTTAGGAAGAGTAATTTCCGTATTCTCATGCCCTTAGAACAATGTAATACATGTTAAATAATAAATCATAGCTTTAGAGAGTTTAATGTCTTTACCGTATTCTATCGAGTTAAGTTAGAGTTAAGTTAAGAATACGACTTCCGTATTCATGATTTCCCTATTTCAATTGTTAGGGAAAGGTAAAGGTGAAGGCAAGGGCAAAGTAGGAGCTGCCGACAAAACGAGTTGATCTTAGAGATCTACTAGACTCAGGTGAGGGAACTAGCTGTATAGTATGATTTTGCATCGTATTTTCATTTTATTACAGTTTTGATTTCAGTTTGAAAAGCATGAATTAGAACATTCATGAAACTTTTCAAAGTTTTGGAAAATCATTCATGTATAGTAATTAGTTATAGAATAGAGAAACAGATATAGAAATACATAGACTACACTTTATTGATATATTTATCGGTACCAGTGGTGACTCATATAGAGCCAGAGAGTACGGCATTAGGTTAGGAAAGGGGTTATTTAAACTCTTATTTTCATTGCTAAACTATCTGTTTTTAAAACATTCCATTTTTATGAAATTAAAACCCCCTTTCCATATTCTCGGAGTGCCTAGTGTACATATATAAGTTTGACCCTGTGTAGCGAGGATAGATCTACACGTTGGTCGCTAGCTGGTTCTACATTATTGAAGTAGATGTATAGTTAGAGATGATAGTATTGTGATAATCAGATGACTTCGTATTACCCACCTTCCGGTAGCGGTTAGAGATCCACCATAAAGGCATTTGGTATAGATTATCAAGGGTAATTTCGGAAATCATTCACAGTATAGAGAAACAGATTATGAGTTATATGCATACATCAGATTTCTATGCATTTGATATGATTAAAACAGATTGAAGATAATGCATTGACTAGCAAGTTATTTGCTCAGCATTTCTTTCAGATTTAAGTAATTAATTTTATTTATTTTATATGCATATTTTATGCTTCAGTTCTTACAGTTTTATTTTATTATACGGGTATATTTTATACCCGACAGTACTATTCCTAGATCACTGAGCTTGACTAGCTCAGCCCCTTTTCACGTTATTTTTATGCATACGATAGACAGAAGTTCAGGTAGAGACTCGAACCTGTGAGCTAGAGTGATGAGTATCTGTAGTGGGCTTTGACCACCTATTATTGGATGTGTATTCTGTTGATGTATAGGAGATTGTGGAACACCTACCATGTTTAAGATACCATGTTTAAGACAATTCTATTTGTATGTCAGTACTTTTATTTGGTGTTATATTACAATAGCAATTTGATTTCTGAGTATGGTACTAGATTTCTTGCTTTATTAGCTTCCGCATGTTTATATGTTGTTAGTTTATCAGGTTATACAACCTTAGGCTCAGGTTCACCCCTTGACCTGGCTGGTATGACACGTGTCCCCTGATTTGGAGATGGGTGTTACACATACCTGGAACAGGGGATAAAATCAGAATTTGGTTTAACAACTTGTTCAACAGACATAGCCCCTGTAGATTGTCACCAGAGCTACAAACACTATGGTGGAAAGCAAAGCCCATGATCCAAGAAGCACTGCAACTACAAGGAGGGGAATTCCACTTCTCAAACTGGGGTGCCTTTCGTAAGGGGCGAGGAAGTTGTGGCAAGGACTAAAAGAGCACCTTGACCGCGAGGAAACCTGATAAGTGTTCCATTGATCATATTTTTATATCATTTTAATGTTCATTTTAAATGTGATTGGGAGTAGTTTTAGCCTACTGATACTTAATTTGTGTTAAATTGCAATTACAGGGCATTCGAAGGTCTCGAGAGAAAAAGGAAGTGAATCAGCATCATTTGAGGCTAAAAATACACAAACTATGGTCGTACAGGCAAGCGTGTAGGCACACGTACCCGCAAGAAGCATAAATCCAGCTGCACTGGCAATCGCACATCCGCACCGCTCGACCACACTACGCTTAAGAGTTGGTTCATATTATATAGAACGGTGTGTGAATGGTTGGGCGGCCATACAGATCCCCAAATGATTTATTAGAGGTCCTCCCGAGAGTTGTGCGGATGATCATTCATCTGCGCGCACTATTGCGCGGGCCAAGCAGCACTCCACCAAAGTGTGCGAACGCCCACGCGGCCGCATGGTTACCCGCTCTGGTCTGGATCTAAACTTAGGCAGGCTTAAAATTATTTTATTTTTGGACTCATGCGAACACAGATGATACCAACTATGTTCTAAATGTGTGAGGGACTATAAATAGCTAAGATTAGGGCCAAAGAAGGGCATTTGATCTTTTGATTGTTTTGGAGTTCTATCCCCTCTCCCACTTGGAGATTAGGGTTTTGTTGAAGATCTTGGACCGAAGGACATGACGGCAAGCAATAAATGGCTCTATGCACTCCGCCAATGGTCCTCTCCAAAGGTGGAGCCAATGGTGGAGGGAATAGTGTTTCACATTATGTGGTGGAGCCAACGGTGGAGGGAAGGGTGTTTAACATTATGTTTGATTCCTTTCTCTCATATTTTGTATTGGATTTGTGTCCCCCTTTAATGGGGAACTAACTTGCTAAATACTTGGGCATGATGAACCTCCAAATTAGCAATTCATTTGGTGTTATGGATTTCTATATATATTGAATGAATGCTTCATGTTTTGAGATCTATTGAATATCTTGTATAGACTGGCTATCTACGTTGCGACAACCCAGATTTCTAATAGGATTCATCGGGGGAAGAAGCGAACACCTCCGCGGTGTAGGTCTACTTCAATAGAGGAAGCTATGAATACGCCTAGAGATCGAGTATTAAGGCAAGAGACGCCTTTAGATTTCTTATTCACATAGTTCTTCCAAGACATAGGTTCCCTATAACGTTCATGCAATGAGGGTATTAGGTCTAGTAATCACCTCGAGAGAGGAATAAAAGCACTATAGGAACACTAGGTCCATAATTTAGTGTTCATCGATATAGGGATCTCCGCGAAATATTATTAGACTAGACAATAGAAAAGTTGGTAGTACTAGTATTTCTAGATCCTTGTGACTTGTTCAACTCATGCACTTACGGTTTTAAGCATACGCATTGGGCTCACATCAAAACCCCTCCGGCAGATCATAGGAAATGGAGACTTACCCCAACTTAGGAATTCACTATCAAGTCTCTCTACCGCTTCTGAATCGATGGTGGCACAAGAAGCTCCCTCATGACGACCTTTTGGAAGCAAGCAACCCCCTGAAAGTTAAACTATTTTCCTGGTTGGCATGGGCAGACAAGCTTCCAACACCACTCAACTTGGCAAATAGGAACTAGCAAGGGGAAAAGACACACTACTACAATACTGAACACCTACTAGTCAAATACCACTACTTGGCAGGATCATGGTCCCACTATACACACCTCATAATTCATCGCTTGGCCTAAAGCTGAGATAGTACCTCCAAAGGGCTAGCATCTGCTAGTGTAGGCCGTCACTTAAAACTTCTGGCTAGAAAGGAACTTGAGATGCTTCAACGCACTTCAAGAAATTGCATCATTTGTGGAGGCAAAATTCATGACAAAAAGTTTAATAAATAGCCATTACTACTTAGAGTGATAATTTTTTCATTTCGTCACTTGCCGTCACAAATAACCCCTTCACTATTTCATTAGTGACCACATTTAAAAATTGGCAAAATTATACAACACTTTTGTGACAAATATGTTGATACTAAAAAGTAAAATATTGGTGATGAAATTGGTGTAGTCACAATAACTCCAACCAATTTTGACAATTTTATTGTCTCAAAAAAGTCTAAATTGTGACCGAAAAAAACATGACAATAGCGTATATTGTTGTGACAACCGTATTGGCACTAAAATTATTGAGAACTTTGACGATAAAATTTGTCACTAATATTCTTTTCATTAGTGAAAGTTATATCGTCACTAATGTGCAAAACAATGGTGTCTAACAAAATTGCTGTAGTCACAATAACTCCAACCAATTGTGTCAATTTTATTGTCTCAAAAAATTCTAAATTATGACCAAAAAAATTGTGACAATAGAATATATTCACTACAAGAAAAATACCAATTTGCTGGCGGTTTTTAAGTCATTTAGTGGTGGTTTTTTATTATTTTATTTTATTTTTAAATACTTATATGTTTTTTCTACAATAATCCAAATATTTACTATTAAATTCCATCCATTTTAAATAAAAAAGGTAATATAAAATTTATTGAGAATTCAAAAATAATTAAAAAAAATTATATTTAAAGATTTTATACAATTTTTCTCAAATACAAGTCAGCAAAAAATTTATTTACAGAAATTGTTTCCAAACATTCAACAAAAACGATATCGGATGGGAGATGAGGAAAGTTTGGAGAAACTCGATGCCGTCATTGGTGAGGTACTAGTAGTAATGCATCCATGCAAACATCTCCCGGACATACTCCTTCGACTTGAAGCTCTACATCAGCTTTATGACTTGCAGGTTGCGCAAGTCGATCAATGGGTGCTTCGCAAGGTTGTAGTCCTTCTTCGCATATAGTACCCCTCTACAACACCAACCAGTGAATCCAGCCTCAAAACCAAACCCTAGCTCCAATCGAACTAAAAACAAAGGAAAAGAGGAGGAGAAGTATGATACCTTAACATGCTACCTTAGAAGAATTACTTGCAAATCTCATGTCAATTCTTCTTCGAGATGATCTATAAAAAAACGTATAGATAAATCGAGAAAGAGAAAAACTGAAAACCCTAAGCGTAGTTTGGAAGAGGTGAAAAAAGTTTTCAAATTTACCCAAGCTCAAACGAACTATTCCTTCCTACGATCCCGGTTGGCGTAAGGGCAGAGACAAAGGTGTGGGTAATGGAATAGAAACAAACATGAAGTTATTATACTCTTTCAAATTGAAAATTCTAAAATTTTAAGAAAATTTCAAAATCTCAATCTAATGTTTTTAATTTTTAAAATTAATTAAAATTATCTATAATCGATTTACTTATAGATAATTATAAAAATTAAAAATACTCGACTTAGTAATATAGGTTGACCTTTTAAAATTAAAACATCCAATGAAAAAATTTCAAAATCCCACTAGTTTTTTTGAATTCAAAATTAAAATTATATCTAACCAATAGACTCTTATTAATATATAGATAGATACCTTTTAAAATTAAAAATACTCTCGCTTATTAATGTAGATAGATTTTTTAAAATTTAAAAATCGATAAATTTCAAAATCCCAATATAATATTTTATTTGAATTTTTAAAAAATTAAAATTATGTTCGATAGACTCCCATAAATATATAAATATATAGATAGATGGATATCTTTTAAATTAAAAATACTCTTGTTTTGTAATATCGATAGGTTTTAAAAATTAAAAAAATTCTACAATTCTGAGAAAATTTCAAAATACTACCCAAATTTTCTATTTTTTTGGATTTCTAAAAATAAAAATTAGACTCACTTTTGCTTAGATAGATTTGTGAAATTTTATAGTTTGGCCTCTTAGCTTTTTATAAATTAGTATATAATATAAAAAATATATATATTTCAGAAAATTGGTAAAAATCTTTAGTTTTGCTTGGTTTTTTACAAATTAGTATATTTAGTATAAAAAATTATAAATTTAGAAAAATATTTGTAAAAAATCTATTGTTTGGCACCAAAAATAATTCATTTTTATGTGGCCCTTAAAAAATCCCGTTAGGTAGTTGGATTTTTATTGACGGCAATGTTAGTCACAAAAAGTAATAGATTATATGACGAACAACTTTCCCATCACAACAATTGAAAATAATAGTGATTAAAAGATGATTGGTCACAATTACATTTCATAACGAAAATTTTTGTCACAACTGATTATTAGATTGAGTGATCGGCAACTTTTTCATCACAATAAATAAAAATATCAGTGTCAAAAATATGTTTTGTCACAAATATACTTCATTCACGCCAATATTTCTCAACCACAAAGGTATCTACATTATAAGTTGATAGGATGGTTATAAACGAAGACACATGGCACACAGGTATCCAGGCGTGTGCATGTCACGTGACAGTCCTTGTGGGGACAGACTCACTTTCTCTATGGCCGAGCTCCTCCACCTCGGAAATTATGACAAATTCCGAGGTCCTCACGGAGGAGCTCGGAAATTCGTATGAAAGCGTGCCACCTTCGATTCCCCTTCCAGCAGTTATCGACGCGCGGTGACTCGAGACCTTCTAGAGGCCCAGTCAGTTGCAGAGACAGTTGAACAATTCGAAAACGGTTAAACGGTTGAAGAGCCAACCTGGAGTCTGGAAGCTTCTAGAAGCATGCTGAGCTGGATTCGCTGAGTTGGCATGCTGAGTAGGCACCCACGTGCTTGATTAGAAAGCTTGCTCTCCAAGCAACACCTCAGCTTCCCGACCCTATAAATACCTCCTTCCTCCAATTCAACAGCAAGAAATTGAGACCCAGCGAAGCCCTGCCTCTCCGGCGACTGAAGCTCCTCTCTCCCCCTCCAATTTTCTCCATCTTCATTTCTCTCATTCTAGAGTTCAATCTTGGAGCTTTGATTTGTAAGACTGGAAGAAGTTTAGTGGATTCATCCTCAGAGAAGAGGATCGTGGTTTTTTCCCCTTCATTTGGGGTTTTCCACGTATATTCTTGTGTGCTTTACTTTGATCCTGGTTTTCTTCTTGATCTTCTGATTCTTGTTCTTCCCTCTCAAATACAAATTTAAAGTGTTTGCTCGAAATTGGGGCTTGATCCAATTTTGGAGCTAACATTTTTGGCGCCGTCCGTGGGGACAGAGCAAAGAGCCATGCCTGCAACCAGGAGATCGAGGCAAAACCAGACTCTGCAATGCAGGATTCCAGCCCAAATGACATCCATGGTGGGAGAAGTGAACACCCCAGCAGCTCCTAATGGAGCCCCCACAGTTGGTGAGAATCCACTAGCTCAATCAAATTTGGTGGCCATTCTAGAAGAGCGATTCACTGCTGTGGAGAGACAGTTGGCAGCGCTCACTACCACGATCATGGCTGTTGAACGCCATGTCTCACGGGCTACTGTACCACCCCCACCACCACATCAAGATAGCCCAGCCCATCAAACTCGCTCTTCCAGGGAACAGAGGAGCCCTGCATCATCTTCAGAGAGTTCTGATCCCCCCCGTCGAAGAAGAGTAAATCGGCGGCATCACTCCTCTAGAGGGCATGAGAGGAGAAGCCGACCTCCTTCGAGATCACCACCTCGTCCTCACTCACAGAGACCTTGGTCGCCGGTTCAGTATGGAGTGCGACCTTATTCTCCGAGGTACTCTCCCCCGAGGCGCTACACGCCTCCTCGTCCCCGTTCCAGAAGTCGTTCACCTAGCGACATATCTCCCCAGAGACATGGGTCGAGACATCATTCCCCTGTACACCCCCAGGAGTATGAAAGAGGACGTCGAGGATATCTCTCCCACAGAGAGCGTCTTAAGGAACGCATTCACGCTTCCGCCTCCTCGTTTATCAGAGCCATTTGGGAAGCCCCCTTCCCAGAGAAATACATTCCTCCAAACATCAGATATTATGATGGTACCTCAGATCCAAATGAGCACGTGGAGAGATACTGCTCCGAGATGACGGTGAATGGCACTTCGGAGGTGGTCTTATGTCGCGGTTTCTCGAAGACTTTATCTAGAACCGCGTATGACTGGTTTTGAAGCCTACCCAAGGCAAAGATTGCCTACTTCGCTCAAATTTCATCGATCGCTTTCTTCGCCAAGCCACCAATTTGCGGCATAAGAGGAATCCAGTTATGTTGCTGAGGTGCAAGCAGAGAGAGGGAGAATCTCTCAGGAACTACCTTGATAGATTCAATGAAGAAACTCATGGGATGTCTGATCTGGATTCCATCATGGTAGTTGGAGCAGTCCTAGATGGGCTGCGGGAATGCCCATTTCTTGATTCACTAACTCGAGATGTTCCGAGGGATCTGTCCGAGGTGATGAGCAGAGCTCAGAAATACATTGCCTCTGATGAATTTAAGGCAGGGAGGAAAGAACAGGCCCTTCAGCGAGCAGAGGAATTCCGCAGAGAGGAGAGTCGAAGAAGCGAACGGGCACCGCGGAGGGATATGGAACAAACCCGGTACCGACCTCCTCGTGCTGATGATAGAGGCGTTCGGGACCAAAGCAGACCCCGTATTCGCCCCAGGTATGACAATTACACCCCCTTGAATACTTCAAGAGAACACATAATGATGCAGATCCAAGATAAGAAGATCCTCAAGCCGGCGGAGCCCGTCAAGGAGACCTCCTCGGCAAAAAGAAGCGGCAAGTTCTGCACTTACCATAAAGTCCGAGGTCATACTACAGAAAATTGCATCCACCTCAAAGATGCAATAGAGGATCTCGTTAGAGAAGGGAAGCTGAGCGAATTCCTCAAACAAGAAACCAGTAAGAAGGAGGAACAGCACACCCAGTCAGAACCTCCTCGGAAGAAGATAGATCTCACTGTCATAGCCGGCGGGCCAGGATGTGGAGGAGAAACTTCATCCTCCAGAAGGAGTTATGCCCGCATGGTGGGTACGATGCAGGAGCTTGCACCACAAAAGAAGAGCCGAACTACTCTCCCAATTGAATTTTCTGAAGAAGATTTGAAGGGAATCTGTCAACCACAGGATGACGCCCTTGTCGTGGTCCTTGATATTGGGATCTACAGGATGCACAGGGTGCTAGTTGACACTGGGAGCTCGGCTGACATAATTTTTTGGGATGTGTTTGACAGAATGAAAATTGGAGCTGAGAATCTTAAACCATGCAAGACTCCTCTAGCTGGATTTACTGGAGATCCTATTTACCCAGAAGGTATCATTACTCTTCCTGTTACTCTTGGTACTCCTCCACGAACTGTTACAGCTCCAATCAACTTTCTCGTGGTACGCCATCCCTCAAGTTACAATGCAATTATGGGAAGACCTTCTCTAAACAAGCTAGAGTCATACTTCGACCTATCATCAAGTTGAAATTTCGTGACCGATCACGTACCGCTGAGAAGTGAAGGAGATCAACCCTCTTCCGTGCAGTGTTACCTTGCTACTCTGAAGAGACAACTTGGCGATACAAGCAAGACTTCTGAGTCTCTAGCTATAGAAGATTTCCACCAGGAAGATGAGAAGAGAGAAGCCCTCAGGCCTACCCCTACCGAAAGCAACTCAAGCCTTACCCTCGACGCAGGCCTTACCCGAAAGCGAACCGCAGCTTGGAGTTGGGCTTAGTGCTGATCAACAGAAACAACTCCTCGAATTGATCAAGGCCAACTCGGATGTTTTTGCATGGACAGCCGAGGACATGCCGGGAGTACCAAGGGAGGTGATGGAGCACCATTTAAATGCTGATCCAGCTGTCAAGCCGGTGATACAGAAGAGAAGAAATTATGCTGCTGACAGACTGGAAGCTGCTGAAGAGGAGGTCGGCAAGTTGCTTAAGGCGGAGTTCATTCGGGAGGTCCAATACCCCGAATGGCTCTCCAATGTTGTCCTTGTAAAGAAAGCCAACGGAAAATGGCGTATGTGTGTTGATTTCACAGATCTCAATAAAGCTTGCCCCAAGGATTGCTACCCCCTGCCTATGATAGATAATCTGGTAGATTCCACATCAGGATATGAGATGCTCAGTTTCCTCGACGCATATTCTGGTTATAACCAAGTTAAAATGTCTAGGAAAGATGAAGAAAAGACAGCCTTCATTACTTCCCGAGGGACTTATTGCTACAAGGTGATGCCGTTTGGCTTGAAAAATGCGGGAGCAACCTTCCAAAGACTAGTGAATAAGGTCTTCAGGAAACAAATGGGGAGGAATGTCGAAGCATATGTTGATGACATCCTCGTGAAGAGCACTTCAGCTGAGCATCATGCTGCCGACCTCCAAGAGACATTTGAAACACTGAGAGCTCATGGAATGAGTCTCAACCCAACCAAATGTGCATTTGTTGGCCGCTCAGGAAAGTTTTTGGGTTTTATGCTCACAGAGAGGGGATAGAGGCCAACCTGCAACAAATCCGAGCTATACCGAGATGAGGTCTCCCCAGATCAAGTAAAGAAATACAAAGCCTCAATGGGAAGTTAGCAGCAATTGGGAGATTCATTTCACGGTCAGGGGAAAAGAATCTTCCGTTCTTCAGAGCACTCCGGAAAGCCCCAAAGGTAGAATGGACAGAAGAGTGTGAAAAGGCCCTCACACAGTTGAAGGAGTACTTGCAGTCACCTACCTTACTTTCCAAACCAAAGCCAGGAGAGGAACTCAGTATTTACTTGGCAGTTTCTGATATGGTGGTCAGCTCGGTTCTCACTAAGGAGGAAGACGGAATCCAGAAACCGGTTTATTATACTAGCAAGGTTCTCAATGATGCAGAATCCAAGTATCATCCTCTCAAGAAGTTAACCTATGCACTAGTCACAGCAGCTCGGAAACTTCGTCCTTACTTCCAGTCACATAAAATTAAGGTACTGACGGACCAGCCCTTAAAGCAAATCCTCCATCGCTCAGACGCCTCTAGACGATTGACGAAGTGGGTTATTGAACTTGGTGAGTATGACATCACATACGAGCCCCGCACAGCCATCAAAGGTCAGGTCCTGGCTGACTTCATCGTTGAGCTCACAATCACTAATTCTGAAGAAGCTATTCTTATGGATTCCTCTGAACCGAGTTCCTCTTCTATGGCGCAATGGTTGTTACATACCGATGGCTCAGTGAATGCCGAGAACTCTGGAGCTGGCATTGTGCTGCAATCTCCTTCAGGATGGAGCACCTCGGCAATCTTAAAGTTTGGATTCAAAGCGACCAACAACGAAGCTGAGTATGAGGCCATGATCGCAGGTTTCCAGTTAGCAAGAGGCCTTGGAGTCCAGAATTTGTTAGCAAACACGGACTCCCAATTAGTTGTTGGTCACATGAGCGAGGAATTCGGGGCGAAAGAAGAAAACATGGTGAGATACAAAGCCTTGGTCCGAAAATTAGCTGCTAGCTTCCAGAAACTATCCATTGCAAAGATTCCGAGGGCAGAAAATCAAGAGGCCGACCTCCTCTCAAAACTTGCTTCCTCCAGAGTTGAAGTAACATCCCCCGTCAATGTTCAGTACTTGCCGGCGAGGACGATTGATTGCCGACCTGAAGATGAATTATTTGAGGTGACGAATGAACCATGCTGGATTGATCCAATCTTAAATTACCTCCAAAATGGGTCTCTACCTTCAGATCCAAAGCTAGCACGCCAGGTCAAGGTTAGGGCCAACCGCTTCACTATTCTGGATGGACGCCTTTATAAAAGATCATTTACTCTCCCATTGTTGAGATGTTTGCGTCCAAGTGAAGCAAGTTATATCCTTCAAGAGATCCATGAAGGTATTGCAGGAGATCACACAGGGGAAAAGCACTTTGTCATAAAATTCTAAGACAAGGTTACATCGCCCACTTTCTTTGAAGGATGCAAAAGCATTTGTCCGTAGATGCGATGCGTGTCACCGCTTATTCAAATATCCAAATGACGCCCAAATTTCTCAACTCACCCCCATAGTGAGTACCAGGCCATTTGCACTTTGGGGAGCAGATCTCCTTGGTCCCTTTCCGAGAGCAGCCCGGCAGATGAAGTTCTTGATTGTTGCCAAAGATTATTTCACCAAATGGGTAGAAGCAGCCTCTCTCCTCCATCACCAAAAGGTGTGCCGGAAATTTCGTGGAAGTCGGTGATTTGTCGATTTGGGCTTCCTACAAAGATTCATCATGCATAATGGAGAGCGGTTTGCGAATGCTGCATTCGAAAATTTCTGCGAGGAGCTCGGAATTGAACACAGGCTTACTTCGGTCACTCACCCTCAAGCAAATGGGCAGGTCGAAGTAACGAATAGGACCTTGCTTCACACCCTCAAGACTAGAGTGCTCCGGAATCAATCTAATTGGGTGGATGAGGTGCCAGGGGCACTCTGGGCCTACAGAACTACTTGTCGGACTCCTACTGGAGAGACTCCGTTTGCTCTTGCATTTGGAGTAGAAGCAGTCCTCCCTGCCGAAATTGAGGTCCCAACTCCACGAATCCAGGCCTTTGATCCGACAAGCAACGAAGAGGTACTTCGAGCTGAACTCGATTTGTTGGAAGAAAGAAGGGAAGAAGCTGCCCTTCGAGCTGCTGCATATCGCCAGAAGGTCAAACGTCACTACGACGTCAAGGCGAAAGAGGTAACATTCCAAGTAGAAGATTTGGTCTTGAGGGAGAACATTTTTTATGGCAACAAAAGTAGAACAGGGAAGCTTAATCCTAATTGGGAAGGCCCTTATGTTGTAACCAAGATAGTAAGACCTGGCACCTATTGGCTCTCCAAGATGGACGGAAAAAGACTCAAACGCCCTTACAATTCCGAACATCTTAGGAGGTATTATCAATAAAGCTTCCTGTTCTACAATGTGACTAAGCATAACACAAAGAACTTCTTGCTAACTCACACAGCAGCGGGTCAAGGCTCGAGCTGTGATGAAAATAGCAAACAACCTAGAAAATCCCCACAAAGTACTTAGTTGCTACACAGCAGCGGGTCTAGGCTCGAGCTGTGACACAATAGCAACTAGCCAGTGAGAACGGTTCCGTTAACGAGCCAATTGATCAAAGATCCCCTCGGCAATTAGTCCAACAAATCCGAACTCCTTCTGGTGGACCTCGGAAACCGAAGTCAAAGAATTCTTGTCTGATTCTCCAAATAAGATGATAGCGGGTCTAGGCTCGAATCATCTTAAGTGAGGACGCACACTAAGGAAATCAAATGACAAACACATTTCTCCAAACAAGGTGATAGCGGGTCTAGGCTCGAATCACCTTGAGTGGGAACACACAACAAAGAACTCAATCGTTGGCAACTAAGGAACGGAAGAATAAGAAGCGCGGAATATAATCATGATAGAGAATTCAAAATGCTTTCCATAGGTAAAAGTCAATTTCATTTATCAAAATAATACTAACATTTGTAACAGGAAAAGACGAACAAAGCTACACATTTTCAACAAGGGGCAAGTATAGAGCGAACGAAACACATCAAAAATTGAGCTACTCGCTCCCTTTCAGAAAAGCTATGGTGACACCATCACTGTTACCGAGCTCCTCCTCCATGTTGGCATCGCATGCCCCACCAGCAAGAGCTTCAAGTGCCTCAATATAAGTAAGATTGGCGAAATCAAGGCTCGAAATTTCGTAACAAACTCTTTCAAAACAGGAAAACTTTCCTCCCTCCCTTCGTCGCGTGCCTCCTCAAGAGCAGATTCAGTCACTCGACGAGCTTCAGAGCAAACCATTTCCAACTCCTCTACTTTTTGTTTGCTCTCAGACAAAGACTTCCGACAAGCTTCGACCTCCTTGGAAATACTCTCGTGATCATTCCTTAACACATCCCTTTTCGAAGTGATAGTAACCAAGGTGGAGTTATTGTCTTTTAATTGCCTGAGAAGCTCACCATTCTCTTTCTCCGTAAACTCACACGCCCAAGAAGAAGTTATTTCCAAGGATACGCTTTTAACTTCCTCCTTGGCCTCCTCAAAGTTTTTCTCTCAAGAAAGGAACGCTCCACTCGGCAGACTTCGAATTCTTGAGAAGCTCGGAATTATTGGCATTCAGAGCAGCAATCTCTTTCTCCAAAGATAAAATCTTCTCCTTGGCCTTAAGCTCTTTCTCCAAATGTCTCTGGGCCTTCTCATTGGATTGTTTCAATATCGCATCTAACTTACTCTTCCCAACCAGAGCCAAGTTCTTCTCCTTGGAAGCCTTCTTCAACGCCGTGTTCAAACGACCGACCTCAGCTTCCAAGTCTCTGTTCCTCCGGATATATTCCGTTAACAAGGACATCCGGCTCTCCTCCTCTTCTTCCAAAATACTTGCGGCACGATGGCTAAGAAACAAGTTCTACAAACAAAGATTAAATAAGTTCGAAATCGGCCTAAGTCAGGAATGGGTTCAAGATAAAGAAACACTTATTGAAAGCCCTTGGAGGCGAAGGAGCTCGGCAAGATCAAGCCGTAATAAACGTCCAAGTCTAGATTCAATTTCTTTCAAGCAGCCGAATTTAATTACGTATAAAGCAACTTTAGGATCATCAACCAGATCCCTTCCCTTGGGTCCACATGAGATGATCCCTTAGAACCCTCGTAAAATCGGGGCCACAAGCTCGGAAACTTGAGGAAGGGCGGGTTGGTCGAGTAACTCGAATCCGGACATGATCAAAGTTGATAGTGGGGTCAGTATTCACCCTTTCAGAGACCCCAATGATCTCAACCTCGTCCTCCCCAAAATCTCCGGAGGATCTCTCGGAAGATCCGAATGTGCCCAAAAATGTCTTCTTCAAGGGGATGTATGGTGAAAGGATCACCCGAATTCCTCTGTCCATGTGAATCTCCTCCTTCACTACCGCTGATGAGATTCCGTGATAACGCCGCCGCTGAAGTGTCCTTTCGCAGGGAACACGCGCGGATAAGGGAGAGATGGCCAACGCCCTCTCGGTGTTAGGTGGATGAGATGGCTCAGGCTGTCTCTTCTTTCCTTTGGAGACCACCTGTTTCTTCCTACTAGCCATCTTCCGAGCTGGTTCATCTTCGACAACCTCTTCAGAATCCCGAGCTCTCTTTCTTGAAACAGTTTCAGAATGTGTAGGCGGTTCAACCTCAACCTCTTGTGGGGGATGAAGTTCGTCGACTCCTTGTGGTGTGGATGATTCTTCAACAGCTACAGGTTCATTAGTACTCCCAGTTCCGGGCTCCTCTGCAGCCACTTTCTTCCGGAGCTCAGCCTTCTTATGCTTCTCCAGACGTGCTGTATTGAGCTTCTCGGCACGAGCTCGGGCTTTATCCAACAATGACTTGGCGCACTTGGAAGCTTCCATACCTTCACCTGGAACGAAAAGAGATTTGGTTAACGACAGAAAGAAGCAATTCGGAAAAGAACAACGTAAGTATAACAGTTCCTACCCTTCACTACAAAAAGTCCACTTCTCCGTAAGACTTTGTTGGTCAGGAACAGGTCAGGAGGGATCTGGGAGCACTCTCGCAACCTTTTCAGATAACGTGTCTCTTTTTTGGAAAGCTTCTCTCTACTTAACACTTGAGTCCGAGGTACTCCCCACTCAGTCCGAACTCCAAAACCCCCTTCTAAGGAAACAAAGAAAAACCTCTCCTTCCATCTCTTAATGGAGGTCGGTACAGGACCTAAGAAACGTCTGTCAGGCCTCGCACCAAAGAAGTACCAATCCGTATTGGACTCCCTATTGAGGCAAAATAGTGCCTCAAACAGAGACAATATGGGGGTAACTCGGCGATCAAGGCACACAGTTACAAACCCACAAAGACATCTCCAAGAATTTGGGGTTAATTGAGATGGACAGACATTGAAGGATTGGAAAATTTCGAGAAAAAGAGGAGGGAAGGGGAGTCAAAGTCCTCCTAATAATGCATCTACATAAATAACAAGTTCACCATTCCTACCGGAACTCGCTCTATCAGAAGGATCAGGCAACCTAACTTCGGGTTGGAAGTTCTTATATCTAATCTTATAATATTTGGTTTAAAGATCAACTTCATCCCGATGAAGAATGCTAGGGTATGAATTGGAGCAAGGAAACTGCCTTTGCTACGCTTTTGCACCTACGCTGCTAGTCGAAGGAACAAAGATTAGAAGAAGAGGCCATACCTTGAGGAGTTTCAAAAAGAAGAATGTGAGAATCGCAGTGAAAAGGTAAGTTGCGCTTCCTGCTAGGGTTTGAAGAAGGAGAAGAAGAAAATGAGCAGTTGCATCGCGAACTTCAACGCAATATTTGATAAAACTTAAAGGGCGCGTGAGATATCCAACGGCTCAGATAGCTTCGTTTGGAAACGAAATAGTATCCAAGGGACACCTATCAACTTCATCTAACGGACAGGGATCGCTACTTACGGAGTCACCGTGGATGGATGCCACGTATACCATGGAGAACGAGCCCATCATTGCACATTGTTGCACGCCATACCGTCACTAGAGAAAAAGGTCATAGAAAATCGTGCGGCCGGCTAGCAATGAATGCGCTATCGCTCATCGAAGTGACGCTTACTACCGCTTCGCCTAGAGCACCTCGGAAAACATCAACAGAAAGAATAGATCCTCCAAAGAATTCAAGATGCTTAGCTAACTTCGCCAAAAGATTCGCAAAGGCATTCGCCATCTTCCGAAGCTCATCGCAAGCATACTTGAGGGGACTCATGATAGGATGGTTATAAACGAAGACACATGGCACATGTGTATCCGTGCAGTGCATGTCACGCGATCCCTTGTAGGGACACTCACTTTCTCTATGGCCGAAGCTCCTCCACCTCGAAATTATGACAAATTCGAGGTCCTCACCGAGGAGCTCGGAAATTGCATTGAAAGCGTGCCATCTTCGATTCCCCTTCCAGCAGTTATCGACGCGCGGTGACTCGAGACCTTCTAGAGGCCCAGTCAGTTGCAGAGACAGTTGAACAATTCGAAAACGGTTAAACGGTTGAAGAGCCAACCTGGAGTCTAGAAGCTTCTAGAAGCATGCTGAGCTGGATTCGCTGAGTTGGCATGCTGAGTAGGCACCCACGTGCTTGATTAGAAAGCTTGCTCTCCAAGCAACACCTCAGCTTCCCGACCCTATAAATACCTCCTTCCTCCAATTCAACAGAAATTGAGACCCAAATAAGCCCCTCGCCTCCTACATCAAGCTCCTCTCTCCCCCTCCAATTTTCTCCATCTTCATTTCTCTCATTCTAGAGTTCAATCTTGGAGCTTTGATTTGTAAGACTGGAAGAAGTTTAGTGGATTCATCCTCAGAGAAGAGGATCTTGGTTTTTTCCCTTCATTTGGGGTTTTCCACGTATATTCTTGTGTACTTTACTTTGATCCCGGTTTTCTTCTTGATCTTCTGATTCTTGTTCTTCCCTCTCAAATACAAATTTAAAGTGTTTGCTCGAAATTGGGGCTTGATCCAATTTTGGAGCTAACATAAGTGATAATTTTATTGTAACAAAACAGTTTTCAACACTATTAATATATTAATTATGATAATTCATTTGTGAAAGACTTTAAATCGTCACAATTATTAATATATTTGTGACATACAAATAAGTGATCACAATTAAATCCAACAATTGTGTCACATAATTATTTTGTCACAATAAATCTATATTTGTAACAAAATGATTGGGAGTCACAAAAAAAAAGTCACTATATGTCTTCATTCTTGTAGTGATGATAAACGCCGCGTTTATCAGAGACCAATTCATCATATTAACTTCCTTTTCTTCTCTTGGTTCGACAGTGCCCATACCACCCATCAGACACAGCTTTAACCAATGATCATTTTCATCAAATGCAACCTCACACTCACGAAAAGGAGCACGTGTCGAAACTCTCAGGGGCGGACTTTGAACAGGAGGATCTAGAAGGTCCGATGGACACCTATCTCCCCTCCCATCGCCAAACATTGGGAATTAATTGTAACACTTGGTCCAACAAGGGACTATATAAAATAATATTTTTTGTTTCATCGAACTTGGACATCTTATGTCACCAACCACGCCCTGTGCAGTAGACAACCGTCAAGACTCCAAACAGGGACTAGTCCCCGTTCAGGCACAAGGCCTTAGAAACTCTTATACAACAAGTATTCAGAGGTAATGATAACAGCGGAATTATAAGATAGAATAAGAAGGGAGTTTATACAACTCCATAGCAGTACAATACCGGGTTTACACAACCGAAGACTACGATCTAGTCCAGTCACCCCTAGAAATCCATACAACAAGGAATACAAAATACAAATCTCACACAAGATAAAAGAGGTACGCAGACCTCGAGACAAATACAAATAGCCGAGTCAACCACTCGGTATATCCCCGCCTAAGCTCGACCCTACTCCTCCTCGTTAGAACCTGAGAACACACAAGTCAAGTGCATGAGCCTAAAGAATAGGCCCAGTAGGGTCGCATAAACAATAAAGAGGCGGAAGCCATAAACAAAGAACAAAATAAAGCAAGTATGAATATGCAAGTGCAATAACACCACAAGCAAATAATAAGTAACTGGAATGTGGATAAATCCACAGATATACTAAATCTCTGGCATATATGATACTAAAATGTCTACGACATCCACGACACCATCAGTATCATCTTCAGCCTAAGCTGGATAATGCTATAGCTAACATGTGCACATGGTCAGAAAATGCCGCCTTTTGACCGGTGCCAGCGCCGATATTATACGCTCTCTGCCGGGGCATCCGTCCGATGGAGCATCACGTGCTCGTGGCCAGATATTATACGCCCTCTGCCGGGGCATCCGTCCGAAGGAGCACCAAGTGCCCGTGGCCAGATATTATACGCCCTCTGCAGGGGCATCCGTCCGATATATCATGCCTGAAAGTAAGAGATTCTAGTACAAATACCTAACAACAGGTATACATATATATCCAAGGCAGCAACATCTTGAATATATAAAGATCAAAGACCTCATCGAGATAGGAAGCCAATACGTATCTAAGGAATAAACTCTACTCAAATACGTATAAGAACATGAAAGCAATAATCTCCTCGAGATATAAAGCCAATACATATGAGGAAACCCATCTCGAATATGTATTGGAAACATCTCAAGAAAATAAGATTATGAAATCAAAAGTAGGGTAAGAGGAAGGAATACTCACAAACCTCCCGTGCGAGAGCCTACCTGGCTAAAAGCAAATCACTGATCCTCGTCGCGTCTCACGCGTCCGGCTCGGGATCTAGTAGATAGAGTGGCAACCTTAGTCCTTTACATTCTAATATACCGTATTTAATTCGAAATACGGTTATTCACGAAGTTCTAATTATTTATTTTCAAGGGTTAAATCATCAAGTGATAGTCTCTCAAATCTTATCATACTTGAAAGTCATAAAACTCACTCATAGTATGCTTCCTTATTTAACAAGCATGTCATGCCTTTAAGATTCTCAGGATGCCCTTAAGCTTTCTTAAATATCCAGGATTACTAGTCCATCGCATGAATCCTTAAGCATGTTATTCATAGAAACAAATCATAACTAAGAATGTTAACATGAACATCAATGGGCATTTCTACTGAAGGATTTTCATAAAAAATTCGGCGACACCTCCCCTATTTATAGGGCCCCGAATTATACAAGCATTCTCACACAACATCAATTATCATACAATTTCCTCTTTTACAACCATTAATCTTCATACATATTCAATTTACCCCTGCATGCCATGTGGACACATTCATACATGAAAGTAAATCCTCCATCTTCTATCCAAATCACCTCCAACATGGGTAGATCACTCTCGAACCAACTAATGATCAATTCATGCACTTAACTAACCCGTTAATTAAGAAATCGTTCAATTAAGAGTTCAAGGGTTTACTTGGAGCTCTTGGTACCCCTATGCGAACTTCTCTTCGCCAACTTGGGCTAACCGTTTGCCGGTGTATGTGGGGGCCTTTGATCGCCGCCGATCTTGGTTGGCCGCCGCCGGATCTCACCGGAAAAGAGGAGGACAGGGGCTGGTCGTAGTCGCTCAGGAGTGCGCGAGAAATGCCGCCAGAGTGGTGCTGAGTCACGGCGGGCTGCTGGGATTCGTCGCCGGTGCCGTGGCTCGTCGGATCCACCGGATTTGCATCGGGATCAGGAGAAGCGGCGACGCCGATGCGTCCTCGGTGGCCAACGCTGCCAGGAGTGCGTCGAGGGTTTAAGCGTCATTGGCCGGCTGCCGGTGGCCGGGGTGTCGCCCTCACCGGTGCTCAGTTTGACGAGAGAGGAGCCAAGTAAGGGGCGCGAGCAAGGGAGAAAACGAGAGAGAGAGAGAGAGAGTCACGTCTGAATCTTAGATGTGAATGTGAGAGTGAGAGATATTTTCTTCTCTCTCTCTCTCATTTCTCATTCTTATAGATATATAATTTATCTATTTAATTAATAACCCAATTATTATAACTCATCTCCAATTATTTTTGTTTTAAAATTCCAAAAGTTGTCACATGCCTACTGTTCATTCACGGGTGAGTAAATTATTTCTTGCCGGAGTCCACTGTCTTGATTCTCTCATCCTCAGGCCCGAACCAAATCCGCGAATCTCGGGTCAATGGTCCCGATGGCACGGGTGCCCTATAGTGTCACGGGGTCTGTCTCTCATCGGACCAGATCCAGGAATATCGGCCTTTAGTCAAATCCTCCGTCACGGGCTTACTGTGGTATCACGGGGCTGTCTCCGTCCCCGACCGGATCCACATTTCTAGGGATTTGAATATCTGTTTATCTTCTTTTCTCGATAATTAATCCGAATTAATTAACATATAGTTAATTTGGATTAATTAACAAATAAATGATTTTGATTAATTAATGCTTAATTAATCGGGATTATTCAGACATATGATTTCTCCCAAAATTTCATTGCTCGTCATATTAAATCGCCATTTAATAATCATGGGAAAATAAATAAATTTTTTTTTTATTTATTTATTTCAGGGCGGGTTTTACATCTTACATTGTGGGTGGGGGGCAGAGAGAGAGAGATAGGATAATATATTTGGAAAACTTGTTTTCTTTTCACTTAGTCAAAGTTTTGGAAAAGGACTATGATAAGCATCATACCAATTTTTATGCAAAAGCTATTATTTGGAAAAGCTATATATATAGAGTCATGGTAGTGTGAAATCGGCCGCACTTGTGGCCGACCTGCTATGTAGGACAATATATCGGGATCGAGCCCTGACTGCCCAAGACCCGGCCCAATAGTACACTCAAATAGCAGGCCGGCCGCAACTAACATTTTCCTATATATATATATAATCACACTTTCATCTTAATTAATCAATTTTAATTAAATAAAATTAAGTTGTATCAATTCCATTAAAAATTGATAATTTAGTTGAGTTACGAATTGAATATAGATTATGTTAAAGAGTAGTTCCATTTTGGTTAAGAACTTTTAATAATTTCTCTTTAATTGGGTTACCTTAAGTTATTCTCCAACAAAAAAGAATCCATGTTTCAAGTTAGGAGGGGAAAAAAAATTGATAAAACACAAGAACCGAATAGAATGCTTCTAATATAATATATTCATGACATCATGTCCAGACTAACTAAAAGAAAAGTTCATACAAATCCTCCCAAAAGATTAACCAAATGTTGTTGATTTTGAGTGAGATAAATTATTCACTATCCTTTTCAATCTCTGTTGATTCCTATTTCTTTAAGCAAATATTGATAGTATCATCATATTCATCAAAGGAAAATTATAAATTAAAATAGTGAAACATTTAGTCTAAGGAAATGAATTTTTTTTTAAGGATAGACGATTTCTTTGTTTATTATTATTGTTGTGGTGGTGGTGGTGTTCATTGAAAATGAATTCGAGAATCTATGTTTCTCCTTGATATATATATTGTAGTAAATAACAAACATGATAGGTGACTAGTATAAGCACCTTTTCTAAAAGAAAGTCTCAAGGCAAAGTGATCAAATTGTATCTAGTGAACAATTCTAGTGCTTGTGGATAATGTAAATTTATTCTCTAATTTTATGATAAAATAGATAAATCATATTTATTTATTTAAACTAAATTTATTCTCTAATTTAGCAGAGATCTTTTGACATATTATATACTATAATTTTCAAATGTATATACATATATTTTTTTTGATAAATATATATTCTTCAAATATTTACTTCATTTGATATTCCAGAAGCACGAATTGACTACAAAAGTTATACCCCTAGATATCCATTTATTTTATTCTGAGAAGCTTCATTTTTACTTCCATGGATAATGCATTGCAGTGATGGAATTAAAAACAAGAACAACAAAATAAATGAATAAAAGAGGAGTTACTTACATAAATAAAACATGATTTATTCACTTAAATTAGAAAAAAAAGAAAAAAAAAAGGTAAGATAAGAAGAGAGAGAAGAAGAAGATACTGAATGTAATCGGGCCTTATAAGAGAAAGAGGGGTAAAATTCTGAACGTCACATGTTAATTTCCACTTGAACCATTTCTTACAAGAAGACCATTACATTACAGACCAAAATGAGAGAGAAGAAGAAGATTAAATATAACAAAAGAAGTAAAGTTAATTAAGAAGATCAAAAGACTAAAAAGAAAAAAGCAACTCCACCTGGTACCTCAACTCCAAGCACCATTCCCTGTCCCTCTTTAATCGATCCCTTGCACGCATAATAGAGAAAATAAAGAATAAAAGTACTAATTCTAATCAACTAGGCCTTTGGTGCTTCCTTTCCAATCATTGTAGCCTCTTGTACCGGTGGCACACTCACTGCCACCACTCCTTGGTCTAGTGATGAAGAAAAGGTACCATTAGACTTTGCCTTCATCTGATCAGGCTCAACCTCATGCTGTATCTCTTTGATCTCCATGATTTTCCCATTTCCTTCAATTCCCTTCAAGGCCAATGGCAGCTCCATGGCTTCCCTCTCCTTCTTCTCTTTGTTCTCCTTGTACTTTCCCCAAAGCACTGAGTAGAGCCCTCCAACAATCAGGACCCCTCCAAGAAGGCTACATGACCAGCAGTAGTAAATCAAGATATTATTAAGTTCAAGGCTTGAGAGAGATAGCGAGAGAGAGAGAGAGAGAGTGAGAGAGAGAGAGGGAGATAAATTAAAGATTTGTTTTGTTTCTAATTAATAACTCACCCTCCCAAATAAATCTTCTCTGAAAGAATGAAAGACCCCATGATGGCCACTATGATCATCATCAATGGACTAAAGGCTGATGCAAAGACTGGTCCTCTTTGTTGGATCACCAATCCCTGAACATAGTATGCAATGCTTGATGTCACAATCCCCTGCACAAGAGAAATTGAGGATAAAAAGTACTACTCTGTTAGCATAACTATGATATAGATAGCATAAGGAAATTATTTAAAGAGAGATGAGTGCGATGGAGACTAACAGCATAGGCAGCTGCAAGGAGGTTCATGTCCAAGCCTATTCTCCAAACTGAAGGCTTGTGTTCCATGACAAGAGTGACAGCAATCGCTTGCAGTGTACCCACAAAGCATATCAAGGTTGTGAGAGACAGCTGAGCAGAATATTTCTTCAGTGTTGCTGCCTGGAGGATGAAAAGAGAAGCCCATGCAAGAGTCGCAATGATCAGGAAGATGGAGCCTTTGAGCCAATCCTTGTCTGTTGCTCCTGTGTCGGAGGCCGTGTTCCCTTGGTGAGGATGGACATGCTTGCTCCATACCATCTCCATGACTGGCCCTTTGTAGAGTGTCATCAGCATGGCTCCGGCCACTGTCACAACAGTCCCCACCACCTTTGCTTGGCACCTAACCTTCTTCATATCTACTTTCTCCATCCTGGTTTCATGAGTTATCCACCACAAATTAATTAATTAATTTCCTAGCTAGTGTTTGGATTAGTGTATCTAATATTAACTGGCTAGTTTGTGTTTGCAATATTGCATTTAAGAATATATATATATACCTGCATATCACTGCAAGAACAAAAGTCATGGCAGGCAAGATGTTGCTCATGGCGCATGAGAAAGTAGGGGACGTGAACTTCAAACCAGCGTAGTAGAAGTTCTGATCAATCACTGGACTGCAAAAACATGCATGCTCGATCAGTGTCAAAAATAGTAACTCCACGTAGGAACTCTCTCTGTATGTGCTAATTATTTAATTAATGCAATAATTAAAATGCATATATAATTAATTACCCGAGGAGTGCCAAGACGAATATCTGCACGAAGATTGGGAATGTGATCTTTGGTCTCACTTTCCTGTAAGGTAAGCACACCTCATTAATCCGTATGATTGATCTTAAAATTAATACCAATAGTGAATAAGAAATAAACATGTATAGCTTGTAAGAGCTAGCAAATTAAGAATGTTGGTATGATATCTAAAAATATATATACCTTTCTAGGATGAGAGCAAAGGGAGCAATGGAAAGAGTGGCGAAGGCATGGCGATAAACAACAAGAACGTAGTGGCTCATGCCATGGTTGAGGGAAACCTTGGTGATAATGTTCATGCCTGCATAGCCGAACTGAAGAGAGATCATGGCGATATACGGCTTGAACCTCTGGAAAAGGTTGCTACTCTCCATTGTTATAATATAATTTAGGAGGCTTGAGAGAGAAAAGACGAGAAGACTAGTGTGGAGTGTGGATATAGTTGTGGAGAAGAAGAACAGAGACCAGAGCTGGACCAGATGGTTCTATTGTTCCCCCTGAGAGTGAGGATGGACAAACTCGTAGTATTTATAGAGTTGATTAAAGGAAAAGTTGAACAACAAGTGGGATCTCATTGAATATTCTTGAGGGGAAGGATGGGCCCACTGCATAGGTCATAGGTGAGTGTTGGGTACACGTGGCACCAATTGGGTGGGACCCGGAGCAAATTGGGGTTTAGTGGTGAGCGATTTGAGAGCCACCCAACCATTTCGGTGCGTGCTGATGTCCATGGGCTCACAACCCCATTCTTCTGCGAACAGCTCACATGTGTGGAGTGTGTAGGGATGCCAATTATTCCCGGTGAATTTAATATATATATATATATATATATATATATATATATATATATTGTTAGCTAAAATCGGTGTCGCTTGGGGATTAATACCGATTTAGTCTAATTGTCGAGATTTATATTTAGAGGAATGCCAGATTTATGTGAAAAATTTCATAAATCAGGGGAAAAAATCACGGACTCCAACTGCAAGAGCAAATCCACTATATGGCGGTAGATTACAAGAATCTTCCTCTCAAGGAGTACAACATGTGCATCTTGAAAACCATGGAGGGAGCTCAGTATGAAGATGCTCGATTTGGCTTGGCCTTGGAGATGCTCGGTCTCAGCCTTGAAGTTGGTCTGCCTTGGCCTTTAAGTAGCTCTGCATCAGCATTGGAGATGGTGGAAGAGAACATTATATAGGCTTAATGAAGAGCTACCTTGGAGCTTTGGAGAAAACATGAAAGTCTTGTGGAAATCTTGAAGGCCTTGATGAGAGTTTGCCAAAGAACTTGCTTGGGCCCTCATCTTTTTTATCCTCAAAACTCACTTGAAGCTATTTAGGGATGAGCATGTAGTTAGTCATGAATGACACCATGAAAAAGGCCTTGAAGCACTCATGAAGATTGAGAAGCTCTCATGGAGTTGGAGAATCTTTCCTCGCCCCTCCACTCGTGCTGGAGAGTCCTCCTCCTTTATATAAGGGCATGGCTTCATGGTTAAGAGCCTCCCTGGGCTCCATCTCTGTCAGAACATCCCCCCTTCTTCACTTACCTCCTTATCTCCTTGGACCTCGTGCCCCTCTATTTTCTTATCTTCTTGGGTTCTGTTCCCCTCTTATCTTCTTATCTCCTTGGGTTTTGCTCCCCCCCACCTATTGGAGAGAGCTCGGCTCGGCCTTGGAATATACCATAGGGTTGGGTCAGCCTTTTAGCACGCCATGGGTAGGGTCGGTCTTGGATGTGCCACGTGTCAGGCATCCAGGTGATTGACCCTTTTTAACTATATATATATATATATATATATATATATATATATATATATCCGCCTCCCATTTTGGCACTTGGAGCATGTTTAAAGGATTTCGAACCATACGAATGGAAAGATCATCCAAAAATAAGCAAGCATGTCCATTTTCATACAATTTGGTGACCGTTTGGTCCTCCAACTTGACCGTTCTTATTTTATAGAAATCTTAATGGTTCATAATTTCAATAGTGGACTACGGTGTAATACAACACTGGTTGAACGCGGACTCGGTCCAGAAAATGGTTATCCAGAAGCGAAGTCACTTTGCCCCTAAAATGATGACAGCTATCGAGAAAGAGGTCAGGAAGCTGCTTGATAAGTGTACAATTGTACATCTATTTCCACCATATTTGTATGCACTTATCTAGATATTTTGTGTCATTTTCTCTATTTTGGTGCTTCTATGGGTTTGTTTTGTGTTTAAGCAAGTAAAATAGGTGCCCGGAGCAAAAGGAACGAGAAATGGGACAAACTAGGGCGAAACAAGCCAATAAGGACCTTTACAGAGATGTGTATGGCCATAATACAATGTGTCATGCCCGTGCCAAAAGGTGTGCAACTCTCTAGTCGACTGAACGCGTCGAGGAATTTGGCATGGGTGTGCAAATGTTTGGCACCCCCGTGCACCCTAAGGACACAGCTTACAGACACTACAACATTCCAAAAATTATTTAAAAATATATAAGACTCCAAATTTGATCTCCACCATGAAGATTGAAGAGGAAGGGGTTAGGAATATCCAGTAAAAATCCCAGTTCAATTCGAGTTGATTTAGTCACCCGATCAATCAATTGATGAAGACTGCTTTGACCTGGAATTTCAGTCCGAATTATCCTGAATTATCTGAAGATTATCTGGACCCAATCCAACTCAAACCTAGAAGTAGGAGGATGATTTTATTGGAGAATTACAGCCTATAAACCCAATGAAAGATGAGATTAAATGATCTTTGGACAGGAGCTCGAGATTGGGACGTTAGTTAGAGTAGCAAAAGAGAGTGAAGACGGACAAGATATAGAGAAAGGAAAGCCCTAGTTTTTTTAATTATGTCTTCTCCTATATTCTCTGTTAGTGTATCCATTAGCATGAGAGGCTAAACCCCTTCGGTGGTGCCTCGGACACATGAACCCTAGATTTCTTTACTAATTGTATTCTATTATTTATTTGTTTCCCTTTATTTGATAATTCTTGTGAAGTCTGTGTTTGATTTATGTGATGATACTTTGCATGAGCCATGGTCAATTGCCTCATTAGATTCTAGAGATACACAGGTGTGTTTAGGGTTCTAACTTGCATGTCTCTTCTATGCACAGATCTATATCTCTTTTAGTTAGTTGACAACTAGGCATTGGTAACGAGTTTGATTCGTATACCGAGAGATCGGGTACAGCATCTAGATGGCGCAACTGGCTAACTGCCAAAAATTAATCAATGGAAACCAATATTTAGAATTCAGTTATTAGTAAATAAATCTTAGGGGATTGCGATCCGAGGTGCCACGCTCATATCTGATTTCTCACAACCAATTGTTCTCGTTAGCTTCCGTTAAGATCAAAACAACCAAACACAACCACTTTTCTTAGTTTCACACTAGATTGCAAGTATGGTCAGTACTAGTATTCCAGTCCCTGTGGATATGATAACCCTACCTTTTGGGTACTTAATTATTTGATCGACCCCATAAACTTGTGGGTAGTTAACATGTGCATCCTGCGTGTGCATCAAGTTTTTGGCTCCATTGTCGGGGATGAACAACACTAGGAACATTAGGATTTGTTACTCACGTTAGGTAGTTTAGTTTAATTTAATTTTACATGAATTCAAAAAAATAAAATATGTATAAAAAAAATAAAAAATAATAAAAAATATAAAAATATATTTCTTTCTTTACTTTCAGATTCACTTTCATCCTTTTTTACCTTTGTGAGGTACCGATGCATGACTAGGAGCAGGACTCCATATCCAGAAGGATTACCTTATCCAGATTTCGAGCGCAACATTCATCGTCGACTTCGAGAAGCCCTTCTCAAAAGACGGTGACAAAAGAATCCAACACGGAAGTTGATCAACCAGAACCAATGGAGGCACAGGAACCAACCCGATCCATATTGGACTTCGCGAAACCAAACCTAGATGGCATCGGCTCAAGCATTAACCCACCATCTGTCAAAGGACACAATTTCGAGTTGAAGCCCACGTCATCCATATGGTCAAGCAGTCAAGCCAATTCGATAGATTTCAAGATGAAGACCTATTCGCGTACCTGTCATGCTTTCTCGAAATTAGTAACAAGATCTCAATAAAGGGATATCGCCTCATGTTATGTCCCTTCTCAGTCATGGGTAGAGCAAAACAATCACTACAAGAAAACTGGAAAATAGCTACGGAAAAATCCCTCGCTAAATCATGAATTTCTGTTGCTAAATGCTAAATTAATTTAGCGAGACAATAGCGACGGATAATTTTCTGTCGCTATATTGATCCTAGCAAATATATAGCGAGGAAATGGTTCGTCGCTGAATTTTAGCGAGGGATTAGCGAGGACTTTTATCCTTAGCTATATGGCGAGGAACTGTATTCCGTCGCTGTTCCACGCTAATTTCTCGCCCAAACATCCCTCTTTATTCTATGGGTTGCAAGGATATAGCGAGGGCTTCTCTGTAGCTATTGAGCGATGGCTAAATAATTGTCGCTAGTCCGTAGCTATATTCCGTCGCTGAATCTCCCCTATAGCGATGATATAGCTAGGGAGAGTCGTAGCTATTTAGCGAGGTCAATTTTTTTCCGTCGCTAGTTCACGCTAAATTCTCACACAAACATCTGTCGTGATATGGTAAGTTGCAAGGTGTTAGCGAGGGATTTCATCAGAGCTATTTAGCGAGGGTCCAAATGTCGTCGTGAATCCGTAGCTATATTTCATTTTTAAAAATTGATGCCCTCGCTATTCCGTAGCTATTCTCTCACTAATCATTTGCCACCAATATATATATTTATATATATTTTTATTTATTGGTACCCTGTATTACAAAATTAACTACCAATTATAAATTCATAAACAAGAGAAATAAAATTTAAACTTCAACATAAACATATAGGAAAGAAAATTCAATTAAAGCAACATCTGAAATTTATATATTATCATTCAACTTTTACATTAGATTCTCATCCACCACTTACATATAGCATTCAGTTAAATGGCACCACTATAATTTAATAAAGTTCCCAGTGATTTAAAAATCTAAGATCTCACAGGATGAGAATCAGAAAACACTATAATAGTATTCATATAGTTACAATTACATACAAACCTCACAACATATAAGCAAAAACTATGGATTGAAGAATAGAGAGCATGAAGGCATTTATGCTAAGAAACCAAGCCTCTTTGCATTCTTCTTGGCCAATCTGATCGATAAGCCCCTGCCTCTAGTTATTATCAACTCCTATGGTCTTGCAAAACTCAGTTATCACCTACAAACAACAAGAACACATCTTGGAAACACAACCAAAATGAAAACAAGCCAAATTCAACAAAAGAAAGGATAAACAAAAGAGAAAGAATAAAAAATCTTAAACGAACAGATAACTATTGATTAGGCAAGAAATATCTTTCCCTTGAATATCCACAAGCATCACATCACTTCCTTAGCAGATAGATGTTCTTCAATTCTATAAACTGGCTAGAAAATCACAACTCATAGCTTTGCAATGAATCCAAATGATAACTATATATATATATATATATATATATATATATATATATATATATATATATATATAGTGAATGCTTCTCAGCATATAAATTAAGTGAACATATAGGAAATGAACAAATTTCATTTCAACACTGAAGCATTGAGTTTTTTTCTTATACACATACACTTCACAGTGCTAAATCTACACTATAACACAATAAAACATTTCTTATTGGATATATATAAAAGCAATAAGAACTCTATTTCAACATCATAAAAAACACTTGGTAATGAAAAATTCATACCCTAAGATGAACAACATGATACTTTTTAGATATTAAAACAACAATAAGAACTCCACAATATGCTATAATATTCATACAATAATATAACAAGATTTCTCTTAGACATAATTAAAATTCCATTTCAACACCATACAAAGGTTTTACAAATCACAACACTGAAGTGTTCAAGAGTTTTTTAATCTTACATGCACTTTCACAATGCCAACTTCATACAACATAATTAAATAATTACAACAACATTCTTCCATATAAAGGCAACAATTAACAAGAAGCTTAACAAGACACTTACCTTCATGCAAAGATCCAACTTTGTTTCTCATTCTGCTGCAGCAGCTGCTGTTCCTGCAACTCAAAATCATCAATATTCATCAGTGAATCAATGAAACTAAATATTTGATCATCAATACTCTCCTCATCATGAGATACCATACTGAACAAAAAGTTGAATATAAGAGACTCACCAAAGCAATAACTATGATTAGAATTAATACAAACCCTAAATTCAATGATTCAAATTCTATTGCTTATAACTATTGTTTAGGCAGGAAATATCTTTCCCTTGAATATCCAAAAGTATCACATCACTCCAAATCAAGTCAAGAGCACTAAACAAGACAGAAGCTGATCTCCAAACATTTTTAAAATCTATTACTAAAATGTTGACTTCATACAGGTCAGAGATTTAGCATCCAAATAACATATGCAAAATACAACTACTTGTGAAATTTGGAAACATAAAATCAATATATTAAAATATCAAAATACAACACAAAAGTTTAGCACACTATCCACTACAAGGAACCAGCTCAAGGGATCGATTTATAAACCAAGTAGTCACATATGGATATCAATTGGGAAGTAAAGATGGCAATAAAAATAAAACCTCATTTAACTACTAAGCTTACTAAGAGTCATGGAAAGGGATGAATATAATGGATGTTCCAATGCACAGAGATATTCCCAAGATGAAGAAATCAGCCTAAAAAAGAGTACAGATGTCCCTGTCTGTTTATATCATCACTTGCATAATTCAATTATATTAGAGCTAACATAGGTTCCAAAAGCTTTAAGCTTTGCAACATAAACATAAGGAATAAGAAGCATAATAACCATTAGTCCAAAAGAAACACATTGAATTACAAACCATGAATTAAATTGTGAAATAACACATTGATCATCGTAGAATAAAACACCAATACCAAAATCTCATGATTTAAAAAAAAAAAATTTGATCTATCATGTCATTACCTCAAGTCCCATCAGACGGTAGGTGGGAGACGCGGTCAGAAGGTTGAGATATTTGGTGGCTACCTAACATCTGTTGTATTTGTTTATGCATCTTCCGCTGCATCTCCAAGATCTCTCAGATCTCATCTCAAATGTATGCTCGAACCTCCTACTGTAGTCGGATGCTCAATCTCCTCTGTAAGAGATGCCCGAATCTCTATCTCTCGCCGTTGCATCCTCTCATTAACCATCTCATCCATCCTTTGCTCTATGGATGAGATAGCAAATTTTGCACTGCTTGGTTGATCTCTCTAGCATTATGTGCGTTAGATGCACGACTTGCCGAAGAGGATGCTTCCTCATAGTATAAGCTAACCTGTGTTCCCATACCAAAGAGCTTCTTCTTCTTTATCCCACCTGCAGCCTCACAATATATGCTATTTTCATCAACTGTCCCCCCCGAATTGTTTCTCTCCTCCAACAAAGTGACGTATCGATCCTAAGAGAAACATGTAATAATTCACTCAATCTAACACAACTATACACTTAAACACAAGTCAATCATCCATAAAAAATAACAACTCACATTAACATTACGAGCTTTGTCACTCGTAAATGTTTCCTCATCCCCATTCTTTGTGTGTGTGCGCTTAAAGACCTCAAAGGGTGTTGGGGGACGGTTATATTGTTTCTCCTGCATAACAATATTGGCATAGGTCAACTGAACAAAATATACTCAAATAATCAATATACACAACTTAGATGTGTTTATAAAACTTTAGCCCATATAAAAAAAACTTACCAATCTCTTCCCATGCTCAATGGAGGAGATGGAGCCTCCATTGTGGGTAGAAGGACACTGACCATCATCAACTCCACCACGCCTATTTTTCGCATTTTGTTGGGACATGCGCACAATTTCAGGTTCCCTCCATGCCTCTTTCCACTTCATCCACACGGATTCAGGAACATATGATGGTCGGTTAGGCTTCATCTTTAATTTACACATCATATCTGAATATCGTGTTGATGTCTTCATCATCCAAGCATCTTTGACCAGGTGGTCAATTGTTGGATCCCAATAAAAGTATTTCTACATCATAGGAAATAATGTTATATGATACAACCAATTCCATAAATAAGACGATCATAATTTGCTAATAGTAACTTAGGCTTACCTTGAACTCCTCGAAGTAAAACTCTTTGGTCTCATTGGAGACCAACACCCACCTAGCCCCCTCTTCATCAAATCTCTCCTGAAATATGGATCGAATTCGGCGAGAACATTCGGCTAATGGAGCCAAACTGAAAAAAAAAGAATGTATATCAACAAGTACACAAAACCAAACTAGCAAAAATAATATTTACCAACAAAGAAATTAAAGTATTTTTGTATACTCACAACCCGTGATCCACTGTGATCCGCCTACGATTTGTGCCTAGAGGTTCAATATGTATTGGATGTTCTTCCCCATTAACACTTGTTTGTGCTTGAGATTCACTATGTTGGGTTAATCCAATAATCGGTGGCGCATCATCAGACGGTAAAGAACGAACATTTGTTGAAGCAATTGATTGAATTTGGTTCAAACGCAACACCTCTGGTTGTTGTTGTTGTTGTTGTTCTGGTGGTGTAACAGTAGGAACACGTGGTGATGCACTCGGAATAGGTGGCAATGGATCAGCTCTTGCACCTCGTCCCCTCCCTCCAACAATACGACCAGCTCCACCTCGTCCTCGCGCCATATCAACTAGAATGAAAATAAAAATAAATGTTATCATTTTTCATGAAACACATTATGCAATAGCACATACCATTTTCGTCAAGTACACAAAAAAAAACGGAAAACAAACACATTTACTAAATTGTTAATAAGGTTGATAAATATATAAAGAAATGAAATACTATGATTTTAGAAACTATAGATATAAAATTAATAATCTAACAAGCCATCTAATGAGTGATAAGAAATTTCACAACAATTCTTACCGGTATTTCCACAAAAATTCTTATTGTGGTCAAGCATTCACAACAATTCTTAATGTGGTAAGGCACTCACATCAAATCAGTAGAGTCAAAAACATTGCCTTCAATATGGAAAGTCTTAAAATTTAATAGACCAGAGTTGTCTTTTTCAATTACACAAAACAGAAAAACAAACAACCTTACTAGGAAATAAAAGCATTATTATATAAGCCTATTCACTATCACTTCTTTCCTCGTAATCTTCATCATCATCCTCATCAATTTCGTCCCCTAACGAGGATTCCCATTCCGGTTCTTCTGATACTTCACCATCTTCATCTTCCTCGAGTTCTATGATTTCACCACTTGGATGATTCAGGTTTTGAACTTCCTCATTAATAAGACTATCATCAATTTCATGTGATTCAACCACATCTTCTTGAAATGCCACTTTTAAATTTTTATCCTCTTTAAGTGATTCGAACATCGATCTCGGACCTACCTTGCAAACTGCCAACCAATCAATGTTACCCCTTCTCATGCTTGGATATGATACATAATATACCTGTGTTGCTTGCATTGCAAACACAAATGGCTCGTACTTGGTGTACTTTCGCCGTATGTTGACATCAACAAATTTATACTGCGCATGTACTCTAGTCCCAATATTTGGACTGGGATCATACCATTTGCAGTTGAATAACGTAACCCTCTTGATTGGTAATCCTGGATACTCTAACAACAATATTTCATCTAAACGACCATATAAGTCGCCACTGTTATCACTATAGTTTGTTCCTTTGATGCACACGCCACTATTCATTGAGCGAGACCCAGAAGCATGAGATTCTGTATGGAATTTATAGCCGTTCACAAAATAAACACTGTATGATTGCACTGATCTTAATGGCCCTTGCGAAAGTTGTTGTAGTTTGATATTCTCCATCGGATTAGCTTGCATCTATAATTTAAAAGGCACAAAAACCATTAGTTTACTATTATTAACATCAACTCTTCCTCATCAAAATTTCACTTATTTATATGTCCATTTCAGTTTAACTTACATATTGTTGAAACCATCTAGCAAACTCATTATCAAGCTCTTGATCTATTTGCATATCACTTATACTGGTTGTTACTCGCCGTAGCTGGTCCACAAACATGCTGCATTTATCAAATCATACATGATTAGACATGGTCTACACAATATCATCATATCACTTAAGTTAGACACGCAATCTTACCTAACATAAGGTGAAACCTCATCACAATTCAAAAGTATATATGTATGTGCAGCCCTATATTCCTTGTCAACTAGTATCCGCTTATTTGGTTTGCCATAAAATCTACCTGGATGTGTAAAGATCGAAAGACCTGCCTCAGATATGTCATCCTCTCCTCCATCATCATTTCGAGGAACATCTCGATTTCTACACATGACATGTGGCTCAAAATAATGACTGCAAAAATTAGATGCCTCCTCAACTATGTAAGCATTTGCGATTGATCCTTCGACTTGTGCCTTGTTCTTCACATTCTTTTTAAGATGTCTAAGGTACCTACATTATAATCATAAACAAAAATATGATGGAACCACATTAACAACATTGCCGATATATGCACTCGTTTTTTAAAGCAAACACTCTAAGGTTGTAGAATTTACCTTTCAAAAGGGTACATCCATCTATATTGCACAGGCCCGGCAATTCGTGCTTCATATGGGAGGTGAATCGGAAGATGTTCCATTGAATCAAAGAAACCATGAGGGAAAATTTTTTCCAGTTTGCACAATATAATTGGGATAAGAACCTCTAATCTCTCCATCTCATCTACTTTGACTATTGTAGATGCTAGTTCTTTAAAAAAGCAGCTTAATTCGGTTAATGCTTGCCAGACATTAGTTGGAAGCAACTCTCGAAATGCAACAGGAAGCAAGCGTTGCATGAACACGTGACATTCATGGCTTTTCATCCCAAATAACTTATACTTGTTCATATCAACACATCGGCCCATATTGGAAACATGTCCATCAGGGAACTTCAAGCTCTTCAACCACTCTAGCAATACCTTTTTCTCCTCCTTTTCCAATGTGAAGCAAGCTTTGGGGAACTTACCCGTTTGTGTATTTATTTCCAACTCAGGTCTACTACATATATTGCTCATGTCATGTCTTGCCTGTAAGTTGTCCTTTGTCTTCCCTTTGACATTCATTACAGTATTGAAAACATTGTCGAACTCATTATTCTCGATGTGCATTACATCCAAATTATGTCTAATTAGATTAGTCGACCAATAAGGTAAATCCCAAAAAATGCTTCTTTTACTCCATCCATATAACTTACCTAGTCGATCATTAACTTCAGTAGAACCAGGCTCTGTCACTTTCAGGAAACCTTTAGTGTCAATATCATCGATAACTTCCTGACCTGTCCGAATGGGTGGTGTAAAATCCACGAATTTTTGGAAATAAATATTTTATTATTTTCCGCGATTAGTGATAATGTGGGATTAAATGATTTATCTAAATTAAATGGAAATTTAATTATTATGGGGTCTGTAGGGACTGAATAAAAATTGTCAGAAGGTTGAGGACCTTAGAGAAGTTGCTTCTCTCACAGCTGCGAGGACTTCATGGAAAATAAAATAATTTGAGGGACTTAGAGAGAAAATGCTCTTCTCACAGAAGATGGACTGATTTGTTAAATAAATACTTTTGGGGACTTCAAGGAAGTTGTGCTAATAAGTGTTGGTTAAACGGCTTAGATCGTTTAATCTCTGCGAGAGTGGATCGCGAGAAGAGATGGAGAGCAACGTTGAAGCCACGTGTCATGCTCAGAAAGGATCATCGACCCAGATGGTCTAAACCCGAGGAGAAAAGGCGTAATCTGAGCCACACGAATGAAAGATGATCTCGATCGTTCATCGAGATCTCTCGCTCAAGCCCGGAGCAAGGAAATAAGTCCCAAAGATGAAACTCCAATTAGATCGTGGCCGCTTGATCCGAAATGTGAACGAACTAGAGGTAAAATGAAAGGATGGATTACTTGATGCAAGCGAGACCGCCGCATCACAAGGGAAGTGTGATCCCGAGGAAGCATCGCTAGCCCCACAACCCAACCCGTCGTTCCTTGTAACGGCCGCGCGCTAGCCGGAAAACGGCTGCACCGCCACCGCTTGATTGGCCGCCTCCCCCGGTCGTTATGGGTAGCGAACAGACGCCCGTTGAGCTCCCTCGAGCTCTATAAAGCAAAGACGGTGCCGCGAAAGCGGATGGCGTAGAAGCCACGTAAAGGCGAGAAGTTCACGGGCGAGGTTGACCGGAGAGAAGGGGAGGAGCTCCACCGCTAGAGTCCGTGTCACCGCAGCTTCAGCCGCCGGAGCCGCACCGGCCGATGCAGAAGGTAGTAGGCTGGGAAGAGAAGATAGGACGCGGGAGGAAGCGCGGCAGGGGATCGCCGGAAAACAGAGCTCTCCCACCGGTGCTGGAGAGCTTGTCGTTAGCACCAGCTCTCGTCTCTGATCGCACGGTAAGAGTTCTCTTCCTCCTTAGTCCTAGATAGCATCTCTGCATGGGTAGTTAGTTCGCCGGAGGGTGTCGATCTCGCGACCGAGCACCTCGGGGAATACCGGCTTTGGAGGAAAGGTTGGCGATGCACCGGAGGAGCCGGTCGTGATCGCAGGGCTTTTGGCGATGGAGGTCGAGTGCGGGCCGGTGCTCGGAACCACCGGAGACGAAGATCGGAGCCGTCAGGTTCTCTGTCGTGCGAGTGAAAGAGAGAAGAGAGAAACGAAGAAGAAGATAGTTAAAAAATATATATATATATAATAATAGTCGTTTATAAACTTAGGGGTGTGACACTAATTAGGTTAAATAAAATAATTATTTATTTTTCCTCTCTTCTAATGTGAACATTAGTTGATTATTATTGGCTAGACATGGTATAAAATGGGGGAAATAAGGACATGTGACAAATTTATTTGGGGTATTGTTAAATTGGATGAGTATTGCTATTTAGTAACAAATATTTATTAAATTGTCAAACTTAGATTGTGACAATTAAATAACAATTTGAAAACTTAAGGTTTTAAATAAAAAAGAATTAAAACCTTAGTGTGACAATTAAATAGGTAGTGTCTCCATTAATAGTAATGATACTACCAATTGTATAGTTCGGTAACTATATGGAGCTATGAGTGTGTGACATGATAATTAATTAATAATTATTATGAAATATTGAAATGAGATAAATAGAAATTAATTAATTAATTTCTTAAATTCGGATAATTGGTTGAGTGATAATAATTATTTAGTAAGGAAGCTAAATAAATTCAATAAGGACTAATAAACCCTAAGCAAGGTGGAACCTTAAAACTTTAGGGTCAAAATTTGTTAATGACCAAAATACCCTTCCAGGGTAAAAAGGAGGTTAAGATCAATTTGAATAGACCCAACTCAACCAAAATGACTTAATAAGAGTCAGACTCAACAAATAGACCAAGTTGACTGGATTTGACCAAGGTGGGGCCAAAAGTCAACTAAAGAACATAGAAACGGGAAGAAGGGCTGGTAACCCGAGAGATGGTCCTTAGGACCCGTTAGTGGGCTTAAGCCCAACGAGTACGTAGGACATGCATGTGAAAGTAGGAGCTTATAGAAATCTTGAGTCTAACAAAGTCTGTGTATGCCAGATCCTCCCAGGGGAAACGTAAGGCATTTCAAAGGGGGCCAGGAAGACATTTAGTCTTACCAGGAGGTAAGTTCACTTGCCTAGTTTCCACCCTAAGAACGGATTTCTTGGACTTGCTATGTATTCTTGTTACATGCACCGGGGCCATACATGCTATTCATATCTGTTTTTGAATCCTGTTGAGCATGTGTGTTTGTTTTCGGGACGTTGGTGTCCCTGTTTGCTATGTTCTACTGCCCGGACTCAGTGGAGCTAGGGAAGCTCCAATAAGGGATTGTTCTGGGACAGGACCCCCTGGCATTCCTGTCTGCCTTACCAGAGAGGCAAATCTCTGGAGGTCTTACCTGTCAGTGGGCATGGTACACTGACCATGTTAACACGTAGGAGAAGTAGTTCTACTGATCTGTGACCGGAGGGTCAAACGACCATCTAGGTCCTATTTATACCCAAAAGCTGGACATACTGGCCCAGAGTAAACTTTGAGTTCTCTTAGAACTCACTACAGAGCCCGAGGGCTTCTGTATCAGGGGTCGTACCTTTGACTTGCTTGTGGTAGACTCCTAGGACTTTATTGTTGATATTATGATCTCGTTGACTGTCATATTTCCTATTCATGACACTGTGACCTGCAGGGGTACTTACTGGGCTTTTCTTTCGGAAGCTCATGTGTTTTCTCTTTCCTCTTTTACGCATTCCGAGGTTTAGGAGGGGAGGAGCCCTGGGAGAGGACTTCGAGGACCAGAGGTTATAGGAGTCTTCTTTATCTTTGTCTTTGTGAGCTTTGTTATTGTAGGACCCGTGATAGGGACTGTGACTTATATAGGGCCTACGGACCCTAATGACTCTATGTTCTTATGAACTCGAGTTTATGTTTATTTATGGATTGTTATCTGCTTATCACATTATTAGGCCTTGTATTGGAGTTGAGTTTATCTCTTCTTTAATATGGCCGGTCTGTTGACGTTACAGATTAAAGTGGTATCAGAGCCAGTTCTCTAGATAGAGCAGATAGCAGACCCTAGATACCCTTAGCCAGTTGCATAGACTGAGTGTGGGACTGGGGTAGTATAGATAGTGGTACGTTAGATTGACACATAGTTTTACCTACAGGATGTCGGGACCGTCATACCGTGATTCGTCTGACGATGTGGTGGAGTCTGTTCGGGAGAACACTCCACCACCCAGAGCTGACTCCTCCGAGCCTGCAGAGGTCCTCGCTGAGATGAGGAGGACGCTTGAAGCCACCAGCCGAAAGGTTGACAGGCTTCAGACTACAGTCACCATGTTGGTCCAGGGACTCAGGGACCACATTGATATGCAGAGGCCAGTAGGACCCAGGGTTCCGTTAGCACAGGAGATCGTGAGCCCTAGTATTCCTCCACGACGCGTGTGTAGAGCCCGTGACTATCGCCGTGCATTGGGGGTTCAGATTCGGGAGAGAGCTACAGGTCCATCTCCTGCCATTCTCAGTATCTCATGGTGCCATCGATGTGGAGTATACGGGCACCGTATGACAGAGTGTAGGCGCCCTGCCCTCTGGTACCGTAGTTTTGGCAGTCGGGAGCACCTAGCTTTCTACTGTCCGTCTGGGGCGCCAGATTCCTAGCAGGGACCCTGTGGGTCCGTGGACATCGACCTTGCCCTGACTACACTCCACTATCGCCCGACGAGCATCATCTGGACTGAGATCTAGTTTTAGTTGCTAGAATAACCGTAGTCTTACACACTTATGTGTTGTATGAACTACTTTTATTATGTCCTTTAGTGCCTTTTGTTTTAGCATGTTGACTCTAGTTGTTGCATTTGAAATGAATAAAAGTATGTTTTATCATCATCTGTCTTGCTGGAAATAAAAATAACCTTGTAATCCTTATACAGTTAAACTATGGATCACTTGCGTGGAGGTCGAGGTGGTAGGGGAAGAGGAAGGGGTAGGCGAGGGCGACCTCGTCGTACCGAAATGCCACAGCCTCCTATGGAGGAAGAAGTCCCTCAACCGCAGGGTGGGGAGGTACCCCCGCCTGTGGATGAAATGGAAGTCGAGCAGGAGGTGCCTGCTCAATCCAATGCTCAGGCGCCTCAGGCAGAGGGCCAAAACCCAAAGGGGGAGGTACCCCCCATGAGCATGATGGAATTAATGAGGGAGATGTTGGGACTAATTCAGGAGACCCGACAACAACGTGCACCACCTCCGTTATCTACCCCCACGTCAAGCAGAAGATTACTTGGGGAGATCAAGAGACCCTCTCCTCGACCTTTCGAGGGGGCTGCTGAACAATGGATACGGGAGATGGAGAAGACCTTCGAGGTCTTCCAGACTACTGAGGCGGAGAAAATTAGGACCGCCGTGTACATGCTCCAAGGACCCGCTGAAGACTGGTACTTCGGAGAAATCAGGTTGAGGAAGGGAGAGGCCTTACAGACTTGGGAAGAATTCAGGACTGCATTCTTCGCCAAGTATTTCTCGAGAGGACATCTGGTACAGCTCGGACAACAATTCTCCCAGTTATTTCAAGGAGGCTCCACGGTGGAGCAATATGAAACTGAATTTGACCGGTTGGCTCGCTTCCTGCCTGACATGGTACCGACAGAAGAGAGCCGGGTGATGAAGTTTGAGGCCGGACTACGGCCATCGTTGAAAAAGATCGTGACTAGCCACATGTGCAAGACCTATACTGAGGTTGTGGCTAGGGCCAAATACACTGAGGCGTCTTGCCAAGGGGACGCCCAGGGGTCGTCCCAGAAAGATAAAAAGGATAAAGGGGCAAATAGCCAGGGCCAGTCATCAGGAAAGAGCTCTTGAAAGCGAAGGCCTGATAATAAGTATCGGCCATATGGGAAGCCGACCAGGTCCACAGCCTCATCTGGAGGTAAAGGGTCATCAGCCAGTGTGACCCAGAACATTAAGTGCTATGAATGCAAGGGACCACATAAGAGGTCCCAATGCCCAAGGATAACTAGAGGGTGCTATTTCTGCTTGGCCTTGGATCACCAAAAGGCCCAATGTCCCCAGCGTCAACAAGGACAGAGTGTGGTGGGGGGAAACCAGGGTTCTCAACAAACTTCCCGACAATCTGTTGGACCACCACCAAGATCACAAGGTGGGGATAAGAAAGGGAAGGCGACTTCTGGACAGCCTTCTACTCCAAACCAACCCCAACAGCAACAGAGGCCAATGACCCATGGTCGGGTCTACCATTTGACAACCGAGGAAGCACAGGCATCAGCAGATGTCGTGGCAGGTACCATTCCAGTTAATTCTTTTTATGCCTGCACTTTATTTGATCCTGGAGCCACACACTCTTTCGTGTCTGCACGGTTTGCACGAAAGCATACATTGCCTACTATAGATCTACCCCAGGACTTGTGTGTAGACACCCCGGTAGGAGCTGCCATGATGGTAAGGAGTATGGTACCGGCATGCCCTATAATGATTGAGGGGCGGAGATTACTAGCAAACCTGCATGTAATGGACCTGAAGGATTACGATGTGATCCTTGGGATGGACTAGCTCTCTTCAGTTTACGCAGTGGTAGACTGTCGAGGGAAGAGAGTTGTATTTAAGATGCCGGGAGGAGAGGAATTTACTTTTAAAGGCAGCCACACCTGTTCCTTAGTACAGGAGATCTCAGCTCTCTCGTGTTCGAAGCTCCTTAGGGGTGGATGTATAGGCTACTTGGCTTCTATTTCCGAGATGAAGAAGGATAAGGAGATTGTAGTCTCGGATGTACCGTAGTAAGGGAGTACCCGGCGTGTTTCCTAAGAGTTACCGGATTACCCTGAAAGAGAACTAGAGTTCTCTATTGATTTGGTACCGGAACAGCTCTCGTGGTTCTAAGGCTCCTTATCGGATGGCTACCGCGAGCTTAAGGAATTGAAGACCCAACTAGAGGAATTGTTGGACAAAGGTTTCATCAGACCTAGTATGTCACCTTGGGGAGCACCCGCTCTTTCGTCAAGAAGAAAGACGGGTCGCTAAGGTTGTGCATTGATTATCTGGAGTTGAATAAGGTGATCAGAAGAATAAATATCCTCTACCAAGAATTGATGACCTGCTGGATCAGCTACAGGGAGCTCAAGTTTTCTCAAAGATTGACTTGAGATCTGGGTATCACCAAGGAAGGATTAAAGAGACGGATATCCCGAAGAGTGCTTTCCGTACTAGATACGGGCACTACGAGTTTCTGGTAATGCCGTTTGGGCTTACCAATGCCCCGGCAGTCTTTATGGACATGATGAACCGGGTATTCCGTCAATATTTGGACCAGTTTGTGGTGGTATTCATCGATGACATCTAATTTACTCAAGAAGCCACCAGGCCCACGAGGAGCACTTAAGAATAGTGCTAGAGACCTTGAGGGAACATCAGCTTTACGCAAAGTTCTCCAAGTGTGATTTTTGGTTGGAAAGTGTAGCTTTCTTGGGCCACGTGGTAAGTGGAGCTGGAGTTTCAGTAGATCCCAAGAAAATTGAAGCCGTTGTGGAATAGAAAAGACTAACAACGGTGCACGGAGATAATGGAGTTTCACGGGATTAGTGGCCTATTACACCGGAGATTCATTGAGGGTTTTTCGGTTATAGCAGCACCATTAACCAAGCTGACCAGGAAGGGTACCAAATTCATTTGGACTGAATCCTGTGAAAAGAGCTTCCAGGAGCTGAAACAGAGGTTGATATCAGCACCGGTGTTGGCGCTACCACAAAGCAATCGTGGGTATACGGTCTACAGCGACGCCTGCAAGACTGGTCTTGGATGTGTGTTGATGCAGGATGGGCGCGTGATTGCTTATGCATCACGACAATTAAAACCTTTCGAGGAGAACTATCCTACACACGATCTTGAGTTGGTAGCGATCGTGTTTGCCCTAAAGATCTGGCGACACTTCCTCTATGGTGTACCTTGCGAGATCTACACCGATCATAAGAGCCTCAAGTGCATATTCACACAGAAGGAATTGAATATGAGACAGCGGCGATGGTTAGAGCTAATCAAGGACTATGATCTCAGTGTCCATTACCACCTGGGCAAGGCGAACGTGGTGGCTGATGCACTGAGTAGGAAGTCTGGATATGGTATTGCCGCTATGTTAACGACGCAAAAGCCTCTATTGGAGGAAATGAGGAGGCTCAACTTAGTGGTCGTATTGCCTACAATGGATGTCACATTGGCCAGCTTGCATATCCGACCCTCGTTGTTGGAGAGAATTAGGGTTGCTCAGGGACAAGATCCTGAACTGGAGGAGATCAAGGAACACGTAGGCCAGGAAGAACCAACACGGTTCAGAGTCCATGAAGATGGCACCCTTAGATTTGACGAAAGAATTTGTGTACCAAATGTCCCTGAAATAAAAACGGAGATTCTGGAGGAAGCCCACTATTCGGGCTATACTATTCACCCTGGAGGTACCAAGATGTACAGAGGGTTGAAGGACCACTTCTGGTGGAAAGGGATGAAGCGAGATGTTGCGGAGTTCGTGGATAAATGCATCACCTGTCAGATGGTAAAGGCGGAACACCGTGGTTTGCGTGGATGTTACAACCCTTACCCATTCCGGAGTGGAAATGGGAGCACATTAACATGGATTTTGTAACGGGGTTGCCATGCACTCAAAGAGGCCATGAATCGATATTGGTTATTGTGGACCGACTGACAAAATCGGCCCATTTTATACCGTTAAGGACGGGAGCATCCTTGGAAAAGTTGGCCTAGTTATATATAGATCAGATCGTCAGATTACATGGAATACCGGTGACGATCACCTCTGATCGAGACACTCGGTTTGTCTCTAGATTCTGGGAGAGCTTGCACACCGCTTTGGGCACAAGATTAGCGTTCAGCACAGCTTTCCACCCACAGACTGATGGACAATCTGAAAGGACCATTCAGGTGTTAGAAGACATGTTGAGGGCATGTGCAATAGATTTTACGGGGTCTTGGGATGAACGCCTAAGTTTGATAGAATTTGCCTATAACAACAGTTACCAGGTAAGCATCAAGATGGCTCCGTATGAGGCACTCTATGGGAGGAAGTGCCGAACTCCCATATGTTGGGGAGATGTGGGAGAAAGGAAGCTGGTAGCTGAGGCGACACTTAAGCAACCTGATTTTGTAAAACAAACGGAGGAACATGTCAAGATGATCAGGGAGCGACTCCAGTCAGCCTGTGAGTAGACAAAAAGAGCTATGCCGACCGAAAAAGATCTAATCAAGAGTTTCAAGTGGGAGACTTGGTATTCTTAAAAGTGTCTCCTATGAAGGGGGTGGTAAGGTTTGGACGACGTGGAAAACTTGCTCCGCGATACCTTGGACCTTTTGAGATATTGGAGCGCATAGGAGTGGTGGCATATAGGTTGGCCTTACCTCAGGATCTCGCTCAGGTTCACGATGTCTTCCATATTTCAATGTTGAAGAGGTGTATTCGTGATCCTACCAGAGTGATTCCACTGGTTCCGGTGGAAGTCCAAGAGGATATGTCCTACGAGGAACGCCCAGTAGCTATTTTGGGCCGAGAGGACAAGCAGTTAAGGAATAGAACTATTCCTTTTACTAAAGTAAAGTGGAGTAATCACACTGAGCGAGAAGCTACATGGGAACGCGAGGAGGATGTGAGGCAGCGTTACCCGGAGTTGTTTGTATGAGGTGTAAACGGCGTAGAAATTTCGAGGACGAAATTTTTGTAAGGGGGAGGATCAGAAAATCCACGAATTTTTGGAAATAAATATTTTATTATTTTCCGCGATTAGTGATAATGTGGGATTAAATGATTTATCTAAATTAAATGGAAATTTAATTATTATGGGGTCTGTAGGGACTGAATAAAAACTGTCAGAAGGTTGAGGACCTTAGAGAAGTAGCTTCTCTCACAGCTGCGAGGACTTCATGGAAAATAAAATAATTTTAGGGACTTAGAGAGAAAATGCTCTTTCTCACTGAAGATGGACTGATTTGTTAAATAAATACTTTTGGGGACTTCAAGGAAGTTGTGCTAATAAGTGTTGGTTAAACGGCTGAGATCGTCTAATCTCTGCGAGAGTGGATCGCGAGAAGAGATGGAGAGCAACGTTGAAGCCACGTGTCATGCTCAGAAGGGATCATCGACCCAGATGGTCTAAACCCGAGGAGAAAAGGCGTAATCTGAGCCACACGAATGAAAGATGATCTCGATTGTTCATCGAGATCTCTTGCTCAAGCCCGGAGCAAGGAAATAAATCCCAGCCGTAAACTCCAATTAGATCGTGGCCGTTGATCTGGAAATGTGAACGAACTCGAGGCAAAATGAAAGGATGGATTACTTGATGCAAGCGAGACCGTCGATCACAAGGGAAGTGTGATCCCGAGGAAGCATCAGCAGTTCCCCGTCAACCCAACCCGTCGTTCCCTGTAACGGCCGCGCGCTAGCCGGAAAACGGGCCGCGACCGCCACCGCTTGGATCGCGCCTCCCTGGTGCCGTTATGGGTAGCGAACAGACGCCCGTTGAGCTCCCTCGAGCTCTATAAAAGCAGCACGAAGCTGCGAGCAGAGGGAAGAGAAGCCACAGAAAGGCAAGAAGTTCGCCGGCGAGGTTGACCGGAGAGAAGGGAGGAGCTCCACCGCAGCAGTCCGTGTCACCGCAGAGCTCACTGGTCGGGAGTGACCGTGAGACAGAGAAGGTAGCAGGCTAGGAAGAGATGACAGGACGCGGGAGGAAGCGCGGCAGGGGATCGCCTGAAAACAGAGCTCTCCCACCGGTGCTGGAGAGCTTGTACGTCAAGACGACTCTCGTCTCCTATCGCACGGTAAGAGTTCTCTTCATCCTTAGTCCTAGATAGCATCTCTGCATGCGTAGTTAGTTCGCCGGAGGGTGTCGATCTCGCGGCCGAGCACCTCGGGGAATACCGGCGTTGGAGGAAAGGTTGGCGATGCACCGGAGGAGCCGGTCGTGATCGCAGGGCTTTTGGCGATGGAGGTCGAGAGTCTTGGGCTTCGGTGCTTTGGAACCACCGGAGACGAAGATCGGAGCCGTCGGGTTCTCTGTCGTGCGAGTGAAAGAGAGAAGAGAGAAACGAAGAAGAAGATAGTTAAAAATATATATATATATATATATATATATATATATATAAGAATAGTCGTTTATAAACTTAGGGGTGTGACACTAATTAGGTTAAATAAAATAATTATTTATTTTTCCTCTCTTCTAATGTGAACATTAGTTGATTATTATTGGCTGGACATGGTATAAAATGGGGGAAATAAGTACATGTGACAAATTTATTTGGGGTATTGTTAAATTGGATGAGTATTGCTATTTAGTAACAAATATTTATTAAATTGTCAAACTTAGATTGTGACAGTTAAATAACAATTTGAAAACTTAAGGTTTTAAATAAAAAAGAATTAAAACCTTAGTGTGACAATTAAATAGGTAGTGTCTCCATTAATAGTAATGATACTACCAATTGTATAGTTCGGTAACTATATGGAGCTATGAGTGTGTGACATGATAATTAATTAATAATTATTATGAAATATTGAAATGAGATAAATAGAAATTAATTAATTAATTTCTTAAATTCGGATAATTGGTTGAGTGATAATAATTATTTAGTAAGGAAGCTAAATAAATTCAAAAATGACTAATAAACCCTAAGCAAGGTGGAACCTTAAAACTTTAGGGTCAAAGGTTGTTAATGACCAAAATACCCTTCCAGGGTAAAAAGGAGGTTAAGATCAATTTGAATAGACCCAACTCAACCAAAATGACTTAATAAGAGTCAGACTCAACAAATAGACCAAGTTGACTGGATTTGACCAAGGTGGGGCCAAAAGTCAACTAAAGAACATAGAAACGGGAAGAAGGGCTGGTAACCCGAGAGATGGTCCTTAGGACCCGTTAGTGGGCTTAAGCCCAACGAGTACGTAGGACATGCATGTGAAAGTAGGAGCTTATAGAAATCTTGACTCTAACAGAGTCTGTGTATGCCAGATCCTCCCAGGGGAGACGTAAGGCATTTCAAAGGGGGCCAGGAAGACATTTAGTCTTACCAGGAGGTAAGTTCACTTGCCTAGTTTCCACCCGGTAACGGGATTTCTTGGACTTGCTATGTATTCTTGTTACATGCACTGCTGAAGCCATACATGCTATTCATATCTGTTTTTGAATCCTGTTGAGCATGTGTGTTTGTTTTCGGGACGTTGGTGTCCCCGCTTGCTATGTTCTACCGCTCGACTCGGTGGAGCTAGAAGCTCCAATAAGGGATTGTTCTCGGGACGGGACCCCCGGCATTCCTCATGCGCTTTACCAGAGGCAAATCTCTGGAGGTCTTACATCGATTGGGCATGGTATAATCGGCGGTGTTAACACGTAGGAGAGGTAGTTCTACCGATGCTGTGGCTGAGGGTCAAACGACCATCTAGGTCGTATTTATACCCAAAAGTCGGACATACTAGCCAGAGTAAACTTTGAGTTCTCTTAGAACTCACTACTGAGCCCGAGGGCTTCAGACGTGGGTCGCACCTTTGACTTGCTTGTGGTAGACTCCTAGGACTTTATTGTTGATATTATGATCTCGTTATTTGCCATCATATTTCCTATTCATGACACTTTGTGACTGCAGGGTACTTATCGGGCTTTCCTTTCTAAGCTCATGTGTTTTCTCTTTTCCTCTTTTCTGATTCCGAGGTTTAGGAGGGAGGAGCCCGGTGAGAGGGACTTCGGAGGACCGTGAGGTTATAGGAGTCTTCTTTATCTTTGTCTTTGTGAGCTTTGTTATTGTAGGACCCGTGATAGGGACCCAGGACTTATATAGGGCCTACGGACCCTAATGACTCTATGTTCTTATGAACTTCGAGTTTATGTTTATTTATGGATTGTTATCCGCTTATCACATTATTAGGCCTTGTATTCGAAGTTGAGTTTATCTCTTCTTTAATACGACCGATTCATTGATGTGCTCCGAGGTCCCGGATCCGGTGGGGCGCTGGTGGAGGTGCAAAATTGCCCTTCTTCCCCTTTCGAAAATTCCTTCGATTTCTTCTAAACGGATGATTAACCGGTAGGAATTTTCTATGGTTATCAAACCATGAACATTTCTTCCCATTAGGCAAAGTAAATCCCTTGGAATGTTCCATGCAGTATGGGCATGCCATTTTACCATATGTACTCCACCCAGACAACATTGAGTATGCTGGGAAGTCACTAATAGTCCAAAGAAGTGCCGCACGCATTTGGAAATTTTGTTTTCTTGACACGTCATATGTATGTACCCCTGTCTCCCAAAGCTGATTTAATTCTGCAATCAATGGTTGCAATTACACATCAATTTTTTTCTTAGGGTTATGTGGACATGGCACAATTACTGTCAAAAACATGTAGACCTCCTTCATGCACATAGACGGAGGTAAATTGTACGGTGTCACTATAACCGGCCATGATGAATATTGTTGTCCCGATTGACCAAATGGTTGAAACCCATCAGTACACAATCCCAACCTTACATTTCTAGTCTCATTCGCAAAATCTTGGTGAATTTCATTGAAATGCTTCCATGCTTCTGCATCTGATGGGTGACACATTACTCCCGGATTTGTAATATGCTCGGCATGCCATCTCATCGACTTTGCTGTTGATTCAGATGCATATAACCTACGCAACCTGTCAGTAAGTGGAAAATAAAACATTTCCTTGTAAGCCACATTTTTGTGCCTTCCAGATCCTCTTCTTCTTTTGTATCTGTCATTCCCACAAAATTTACAACTTGTAAGATCATTGTCTAAACCCCAATAGATCATGCAACCAATCTTGCAACAGTCAATCTTCTCGTAAGGCAATCCTAAGCCCTTAACAAGCTTCTTTGTCTCATAAAAACTTTCCACCATCTTGTTTCCTTTGGGTAAAGCCTCACGCATTAATTGACATGTCAAATCATAACACTTTTCTGACAAATGATGCTCAGATTTTATGTTCAACATCCGAGCGACTGCTGATAATACAGAATGATTGTCACAACCAGGGTACAATTCCTCATCCACTGCATTCAACATTGAGTAAAATTGTTCTGCTTGAGGATTCGGAGATTCCTCCATTTGGCCATATGTTGGTGCAGTTTCACCGATAGCTTGGTCGTGCGTCGAGGCTGATGTTTGTTCATTAAAAGAAGGACCGGCTGCATCTAACACCATCCGTCTATATGGATTCATCTCTGGCAACTCTTCACAAACGAATTCATTTCTTTGAAAGAGTGAACTTGATGATAAAGTGGTTGGTTCTCCATGACACCTCCACTCAAAATAATTTGCAACAAAACCCTTCCTTACTAGATGCATCCTTACTTCCTCTGGAAGCTTAAATGTGCGGTTACCGCATTTTCTGCATGGACACCTTATGTTCGGCCCATCCATGAATCTTGGATTATTACATGCAAATTCGAGGAATTGTTCAACACCAACATAAAAGTCAGGGTTAATATCCCCTCGAGGAAGACGTCGAGCATACATCCAAAATCTATCAGGGGTATTCATCATCCTAAGGTGTATTAAAAAAAAATCAATAATTTTGTTTCTTAAAAATATTAAACATATTGCAATATCAATCATGTTAATCTGTTATGAAGATTGAAGGAGCGTATTTGGAGAAAAACAAAGGCTTAAGTCATTGGGATATTTTCACTCACTTTTCATTTGTAATTATCTTCTATAAATACTCAGGTCATATTTTCTAAATGCACATATATTGATAAAATATCAAACAGGAAATGTTGTTATAACTTTTCCAAATCTAACACATTGTACCAAAATAATAAAAGCTACAAAAAAATTCCACCATATATGTGCATGTCAGTATCAGTAAAGCTAATAGGTCGAAATTGAGTAATATTTCAGTGTCTTTGTATGTAGAGTTATCTCAAATTTGTTCTCTGTTCCACACTGAAAACCATAGTATCCATATATCCTACAAATACTGTTTTGATAATAACATTGAGTTAAAGGAGGAGAATTTTACACTTACTTATGACACCAAAATTCCTCGCAATGTAAAAATTTTGTATCACTCGGAGATAAAGAGTATGCTTTGTTTTTTTTATCGTGATGTCATCTGTCCATTATATATTTGATAACAGTCCTGAGTAGTTTGAATAAAAACAATTTTATGTTAATATTGTATTTTAGGTCTTGCGGAATTGAGTAATGTTTCAACCTTCTTTGAGCGTATAATAATGTTATTAAGTTTTCATATCTAGCTTCTCGATGAGTATGTCTTTCCTAACTTCGGAATTCCTATTTGGATGAACTGATTTTCCTCTAAATTCTTCAAGAGTTTTCATCAAATTAAATGTTTCAATATCTTTTTAAGTGAAAGTTTCAGGAAAAAATTAAGGGAAGGAGTTGATTTTCAGTAAAAATTTATCATCAATTCAGGGCCATTCAGTACCGTAGCTGTTAAGGTGGAAAATGAAAAGAACAAAGATATTGTCTCTTCTTTCTCTTCTCTCTTGTACTGATATTTGGTAAATCACTAGTATTTTTATTTCCTATAACTTCAGCTTCAATATTTCATTCTTATTCTACAGGAGGAGGAGGAGGATTATTTTCTAAAGTAGAGCAGGTGAGTTCCAAATTCTTGATTTAAAAAAAAAGTTAAAATTTTTAGTTAATTGAAGGCATTATTTATGTTCTTTCTTATTACAGAAATCATAGTGTGTTCCCAAACCTTGAGCAGATAATGCTACACTTTGGGAAAACCTCAACTTTGCTTGTTCTTAACTTGATTTCCTTATACTTGAAAAGGACCAGCCTTGCTATTATCCACTCACTATAAGATCTTATGCTTCTGTAGCCATGAATATCTATTACCAAGTTTATGGCAGTAATAGCAGGAATTGTGAATTCAAACGCTCTGGAATCACTATCATTACTGATCCCAGTAAGAACTCTTAATTTCACTGCAATTTGTTTACTCATCATCACTTTGATTATACAAATGTTTCTTTCTTCTTTTTTTCTGCAGGTTTTGGCAAGTATACTTATCTAATCATTGATTGATCAACTTAGAGCTTTGATATGTAATTGTTGAACAATCAAATGGAAATTGAATAAAAACATGTATTTGATCCTTGTTTCGATTATTTTTACAGTAATTATTATAGTCTACATGTATTCGTGTTTGCCATGAACCTTGGCCTCTGAATTTCAAACAATTACACTTGTCATCAGTTGGATAACAAGCCAACTAGTAATGTTGGGTATTGGAATTTCTTTTGAACAGATTAAGCTTAGTGCTATTGCAATTCAAGGAGCTAAACTGTTGTTTCTATTATTTTTTTTTAATTTTTTAGGTAATATAGGCAGTTTAATCATTTTGTACTTTGGTAGTTATTTTTGTTTTCATATAGGAAACGTGTGATAATCACATAAGAATCACCATGAATTTGAAGCACATACCAGGGTATAGGGTCTTATAATGAAAGTAACAAAATTGTATAAGATCCTAGGGTGCTAGTTTACAGCTATCATCAAAATCAACATGAGATCACTACAATTCAATTACTGTAGGGAAATGAAGTAGGAAAATTCTAGGAGCTATCATGACAAAATCAGCAATGAAAATAATCAAGTTTCAATCGATGCTTCTAATCTACTAATCAAAATCAAACCAAATTAATCAAACATTAATATTTTTAAACAGATAGAATCATCAAAAGATGAAGAATAATATTTAAAGAATTAGTGTTGATCAAGAATAATAAGTATTAGATTAGTATTCATGGAATAAAATATGCTATGTTTAAATCCTACCTCACCAAATGAACCTTGAGATGATAAAGTACGGGGACCTTGTGATGCATAAAACTGTGACCCACCAAAGCTTGAAAGAAAAAGAAAGGATATATAATTTATCAATTGAATAATTAAGAGATAAAGAAAATAAGAAGATAGACTCCAAATTTGATGACTTTGCTTCTAGAGAGGAAAAAAAAAAGAAGCAACACATGTGTACATGACCTCATCGATCTCTTGTTTGTGAACCAAATGACCACAAATACCTACCAAATTCATCAAACTGAAATGATACCTTTCTCTAGTTTAGTATTTGTTCTAGCTTGATATTTAAAAGTCTAAAACATGTGCAATACAGCTTTGGACCATGAAGAGAATAATAAATTTTTTTATATTCTTCATCACTTCAATTCTGAAAAAACAGAAGGAATCTGCCAGCTTTATGTTTTATATCTCATTGATGAAGTGAAGGGCCCTCCATGTTATAAACAATTTAAAGTAACTTTGTTTTGACTGCAAGTGGTTCATGGCATTTGCTTTCTTTCTTTTTCATGAAGAGGATGGGGCTTAAACCAAAAAGAAAACTAATATATATGTGCCAAAAAAAAATCATGAAATTACAAATTCTCCATCACGCTTTCTTTCCCTTCCATATATCTCTCGAGTATATATTGAATATTGAAGAACATAAGTAGATGCATGCCATTTAATCCCTTTCACATATTAACATGAAAATCTTTGTTTCAACCTGCTGAATTTGTACATATCCCAGTCATAAATTTTACCAATAAGTTTTACCACTAATTAAAAATGCTATAATAAAGATGTAAAATGTATAAGAAACTAATAATATCTTAATTAAAAGCATCACATTGTTCTATCTATAATCTCAACTGGCTGTTTGTACATAATTTCTTAATTTTACAAGGATGAAAATTGTCAAAAAATTAGATCATTTAAACAAAAAATGGAAAGAAAGAAAAGTTTTCAAGAACAAACCTGGAGGACACCCGCAGGCTAAGAAGTGTTTCCACACTAAAGAGGCCAAACCCGAACTGCAATGGAAAAATAGAGTGTCTCAAATTTCTGCTTGACCAATAAGTGGATTCAATTATAAATTACTGCATGGTTCTTATAAAAATTAAACAAAAGATGATCAATTTACTCAATCCAAGTTGTATATATACTCATCATTGATAACTATGCATCTGAGTTAAACAAATAGAGAAACCCAACATACTATACTAGACATAGGAGAAATACTATACCTAAACAAGGGAAATATGAGATATTTGAGAACCGAGTCCATCTTCTTCAGCACATATGTAATCCCTTGATCAATTAATGTCCCTGCAATATGTATGATTCACAACAATCACTTTTAGCATAAATTAATCCACAACAGTTGGTATGCTCTAAAACTTTATTGAAAACTCTTCATGCTATTAAAAATTAAAGAATAAATAAATAAAACAAAAAAAATTCAAGTAACATCTAGATGCAATTCTTTTTTAACTTATAATCTATGTAAAGATCCATTGATCCAAAAATAGAACTCCAATAACAAGCTAAAGACCTGCATCACTGTGCTTCTAGATGGATTTCATCTTCTTCGCAGTTTCAGTCATATCACATCTTTCACAATTTCATCATAACATTAATGTAATTTCATCAATTTCAATTCAACTTTACATGCACTCATGAGATCTATATGAAACATGCATGCAAATCACTAATGATTTAATAGAACTTTATTGAGAAGTGGAAGTTGGAAAGTTAATGGGGTTTCTTTCAGCTCAAGATTAATAGGAGCAAATCAGATTGTAGAAATTAAATGATATGGATGCTGTAACGCCCCGACCCGGTTCCAGGGACCTCGGGCACGTCGACAGATCGGCCGTACTCAAGTGGAGACGAGCACCACTCGAATACAAGGCCTAAAAATGATAAGCAGATAACAATAATAATCAGATGTTCATTAATAATAAAGAACAATATCAGAGTTATACAACGGAATTAAAATCATGAAGGGTTCCAAGTACCCTACAAAGCTCTATACAAAATCAGGCCCTACATGGGTCCTATGCAAATGTCCTCACACACATGAATATGAAATAAAGAGATCCTCCGATCTCGGCAAAGACCCCACCCCGACTCTCGCACGTCTCCTGATGCTCGAGTCACCTACTCCTCAAGACCTGAAATGAGAGAAGGGGAAAAGTGATGAGCTTTCGAAAGGAAAGCCCAGTAAGTACCCTGCAAGGATCTCAAAGACATAAGACGAAACATGATATCAAAAATCAAAGAATCATCAAACAATGGGGATACACCCCGTACAAACAGATCCTAGGAGTCTACCACACACATCAGCAACGGTACGACTCCTATCCGACATCAGCCCTCAGGGCTCTGGAAGAGAATTCCAAAAACAGCTCAGCAATGATTTCCCCCGGTCAGTAACACACAGCATCTGCTGCCAGCGACTAACCTGTCGCTCCTCGGTAGCGCCACCTCTCTCTCATGTCGACATGGTCAGTGATCGACCCCACTGACTGGCAGGGACAACCAGAGTATCGTCCCTCTGGCCAGGAATGCCGGAACGCCAGGGTGTCCCGTCCCCAACGCTCTCGCAACATCCGGAGCTCACCTGCTCCACTGAATCCGGGCGGAAGAAGAAACTCAGTTGGCGCACACCTACCCGGCCAGCACACAAGTACTGCGTATCTCCATGGTCTCATGCCAGACAACAGGAGGCTATGCTCAGCGAGCCCGCTCACTCCACTGACGCATACCTACCTAGCTGCACACAAGCACCACGAGTGCCTACAGTCAAGTGTCGGCCCACGGGAGGGCAAGCCCAACAGAGCATTCCAAACAAACAGGTAGTGACAACACTACCACAAGCACATCAATCACACACATACGAGGAAGGAGAGCAATAAATATTATGTATGTGCATGCATCCAAAAACAACAAGTATCACAAAGAAAGACATGCCAACAACCAGCATTTAGCAAAACAAGAAACCCAAGCAATGGGTAGAAGCGAGGCAAGAGTAACTTACCTCTGATCGCAATCCAATTGAACACTCTGAATCTGTCCCGTCGAAGTGCCACGCTCGTCGACAATATCTGTATACACAGGTCTATACTCAACGCACGCACAAGTGCTCGAAATAGTATTATCTACAATGCATGTACATCTAAATGGGCCCAACCCATTAAATTCAACTCAAACCTTTAATTAATCTTAATTCCTTAATTATCTAGGATAAACCCTTTATCCTCAACTTTCCAAACTGGCCCAAAGGCCCAACCCACTCGATCACAACATCACTAAAATAACAGTTCTTAAGAACCTAAAAATAATATAAATGCAGAATTTCTGAACCCGTTGTGCAGTCCCAAAGAACAACCCATATCTTTTGATCGAGAAATCCGATCAAGTTGTACCAAGGCTCGTTAGAAAGATCTTTTCCTCATCTTTCCAACGGTACCTTACATGACACTATCTGATGTCTACACACTACCCAGATTTCAGTTGAAGTGGTCAGCCAGGCAACAGCCATTCTCCAACTCTAATCTCTGTTCCTTCACATAAAATCATAAGCATAATCCTTATTCAACTTAGGACACAACCAAAGGCCCAATAGTATTTATCCTCATCTAATACCTCCAAGTATGCATCCAAACTCACACAAAACCTCAGAAATTAATCAAGTTCTATCAAACTGGGGACCATCAATTGCTACCACTATTTGAGCTCATATAACAAACCACTACTTGCCAACACATTAATAACAATGAAGATTTACAAACCCTTCACAAACATCCATCTATAACTTTTAAACCCAACAGAGAGTAACTCTCTTCCATCTACTAAATAATAACCAAAGGCAACTTGGTTTAATCTGAGAACACCATGTTTAACAGATGCCACTCACCATATATACCCCCACGGCCATGCTTGTATATATATATATATTTTTGGCATCCAAAGGGCGTAAGAAAGAAGGAGATAGAGAAACCTCTAACGCCTCTACAGCGAGTGGGCCTTATCCACTCGCTACAGTAGGCAGATATTTTCCTACCGCCTTTCCCACCGCCTTAAGAGATATTTTCCTACCGCCTTTCCCACCGCCTTAAGAGATATTTACTTAATTCATCGCCTCACTCCCACCGCCTTACCCCACCGCCTTTCCTAAATCGCCTCTAAGGCACTATAAAAAGAAAGCACTAATAGAAGAAAAGGGATCCGAAAAAAATATAAAAAGCTCATCACACCTAAAGTACCTAATATTAAACTTCTCTCGTCAAGTTTTCTGACTTAGGCATCGGAGCTGAATCCGGGCAGCAAGGCCCAATTCCGATCACCATCCTCTCCTTTTTCACAGGCTCGCTGACGGGTCACTCCAGTAATTCCGAGCGGAGAGGGGTGGTACAACCAGAAGGAATGATCTCCTTGCCAGTTACAATAGAGAACTCGCCAAGGTCATCAACAGTAACAGCAAACTTCTTAGTTGTACGTTGTGCTTCAAGTTACAACGTAATCCTTGGCAGACCAACCCTCAACGCCTTAAAAGCCGTAATCTCCACTTACCACCTTCTCCTCAAATTCCCGAGAATGGCGGTGGAGAGATAAGAGGAGATCAACCCACAGCACGGCAATGCTATGTCTCAACCCTCAAAGGGAAAACTCTCAACGGCTGACAAGACAAAAGTTTGAAGCTATGTTAGTCAGCAGAATGGCGAGCGGGAAAAGCGAGGAGCTTGACCTACACTGTCGAAGAATTGCTACTTGATCCCCTAGACATAACCGAGGCGGATCGCACGCAGTGCAGTTAGGGGCAGATTTGGCAGAGAACAACAGAAGATCTCATGGGACTATTGAGAGCAAATTCCGACCTCTTCGCTTGGTCCTCAGAGGATATGGCGGGTGTGAAGCGTAATATCATCGAGCATCATCTCAACATCGATCAAGCGTTCAAACCCACAAAGCAGAAAAGGAGAAATTCCGCTTTTGAGAAGGCGTAAGAGGCTGCGAGGAAGAAGAAGTGTCTAACCTCCTAAAAGCTAAGTTTATCCGAGAGGTATACTACCCAGATTGGTTAGCCAATGTGGTCCTGGTCAAAAAGCCGTCCGGAAATGGAGAATGTGTGTTGACTTCACAGACTTAAACAAAGCCTGCCCAAAAGATTCATTTTCCTTACCGTCAATTGATAGCTTGGTTGACTCAACAACGGGGCACGAGATGTTGAGCTTCCTGGATGCTTTCTCAGGTTACAACCAAATCCGAATGGCCAAAGGCGACGAAGAAAAAACGTCTTTCATTATGAGCACGAGGAGCGTCTTTGTTTTAAGGTAATGCCGTTCGGTCTAAAAATCACGAGCCACCTTCCGCAGGCTCATAACTTCTGATTTTGAGAGAGCAAATTGGCGGGAATGCCGAAGCCTATGTGGGCGATATCTTAGTAAAGAGCGAAAGGCCAATGAACACCTATCAGGACTTACAAGAAGCTTTTGATCTCTTGAATTTATACTATGCGGCTAAACCCAAACAAATGTTCTTTTGGCGTTGATCGGAAAATTCACAGGATTTATTTTGACACAAAGAGGGATAGAAGCGAATCCGGATAAAATCGAGCCATTCTTGACATGGGATCGCCCAAAGTCTTCAAGAAATTCAGCGGCTTAAGCGGACGTCTCGCCAAGCGCTTGGCGATTCATCTCCAAAGCCAGGAGAGAAAAATCTCCCACTCTTCCAAGCCCTAAGAAAAGCACCCAAAATGGAGTGGAGCGGAAGAATGCGAAAAAGCCTTTCCAAGGCCTCAAGGACTATCTCCGGTCACCTCGGTTACTAGCTAAGCCACAAAGTGGGAGAAAGAACTCTCACGTTTACTTGGCGATTAAGCCTCACACGATCGGCGCCGTTCTTACGAGGGAAGATAATGGAGTTCAAAACACATCTACTACACAAGTAAAATCCTTAACGATGCGTAATCAAGATATCTACCACTTGAAAAGTTGGCCTTTGCTCTTATCACGTCTGCTTGCGGAGGTTGAGGCCGTACTTTCAAGCCCACAAGATCATAGTATTGGATCGACGCCCCTAAAGCGATTCTCCATAAACACGAAAACTCGGACGCTTAGCCAAGTGGGTGATAGAATTGGGCTGAGTTCGACCTCACCTACAAACCCCGAGCGGCAATAAAAGCTCAAATCTTGGCGGATTTCGTGGCGGAATTAACTTTCCCAAAGCGAGGATGAACTCCCGCCACAGAGTCCGTAAGAAAGCTCTAACATCCCTTGGACCTTATATGTTGTGGATCGACAGCGGAAGAAAAGCGAGGCGAGGTTTTGTCCTCTACTCTCCTTCCAAATGGAAAATCAGCGGCGATCTTGAAATTCCAATTCCGAGCAACCAACAATGAGGCAGAATACGAAGCCCCCATCGCAGGATTACGTCGGCCCGAGGGCTCGAATTCAAGCACTGCATGTATATTGACTCACGACTAATAGTAAGCCATACCTTGAAGCTGACTTTGAAGCGAAGGAAGAAAACATGGTCAAGTATCAAGCAGTGGTAAAGAAAATAGTTCCACACTTCGCCCGCTTCCAAATCGAAAAAGTATGTCGAACACAAAACGAAGAAGCGGACGCTTTGTCCAAAAAAGGCACAGCACCGAACAAAGACACAGAGCCCCCCTTCAACCTGCAATACCTTCCCACAAAAACCATCGACGGATTAGAAGAGGAAGTACAAAGTACAGTCGAAGAGCCAAGCTGGATAGACCCTATCAGAAATTATCTACAAGGTGGATCGGCACCACCCGATAAAGCAGAAGCCAGACGGATTTCTTACAAATCCGCTCAATACACCATCATCAATGAGAACCTATACAGAAGATCTTATACGCAACCCTTCTTACGATGCTTGCGTCCAACCGAAGCTAGTTATGTTCTTCAAGAAATTCACGAAGGCATTGGAGGAGGTCACATAGGGGGCAAAGCCTTAAGTTACAAAGTCCTACGACAAGGTTATTACTGGCCAACACTAACTCAAGGCCTTAATAGCATTCGCTCGGAAATGCGACGGCCGCCCGGCTGACATTCCAAGATCCAAAGGCGGCCATCACGCGACTACTCCCATCATTAGCCCTCGTCCATTCGCCATCCGGGAATGATCTCTAGGGCCGTTCCCCACTTGATTAGGCAAATGAAGTTTCTAATAGTCGCCATTGACTACTTCACCAAATGGGTGGAAGTTGAACCCTTAGCCAAAATCACGGAGAAGGCACATCAAGGATTCTTATGGCGGCGATTATCCGCCGATTCGCATTCCGATTCCATGCCATTTCGATAATGGGCAGCGGTTTGACAACAAAACCTTCAAAAGCTTTTGCTCGAGCTCGAATTGAATCCAGTTAACGTCCGTAACACATCCCCAAGCTAACGGCCAAGTAGAAGTGACAAACCGCACCTCGCTTCAAACCGAAAACGCGTACTTTCGAGAAGCAGGTACTAACTGGGTAGAAGAAATTCCGAGCGCCCTTTGGGCCTATAGGACAACAACAAGAACCCCCACCGGAGAGACCCCATTCTCCCTCACCTATGGGGCAGAGGCTGTCATCCCTGCAGAAATAGGGATGCCTACCTTGCGGACACATCAAATGTTCTCCTCAGAAGAGAATGAGGAAAAACTCCGAGCGGAACTTGACCTACTTGAAGGACGGAGAGAAGCTATGGAAACAAGAGCAGCCATCTATCGCCAGAAGGTAAAAAGGTTCTATGACACAAGGGTAAAAAGAGTCTTCTTCCAAATCGGCGATCTAGTCCTACGGGAAAATGAGTTCCGTGGAAATAAAAGCCGAACGGGGAAGCTAACTCCTAACTGGGAAGGCCCTTACGTCATACAAAGAATCGTCCGAGAGAGCACCTATTATCTAGTAAATATGGATGGAAAGACACTCAAGCGTCCATTCCATGCTGAACATCTAAGAGGCTACTATCAGTAAATTTTGTAGCTGTTCCTTAAGAATCACGGAATAAAGTGCAAGTCTTTTTCTATTAAGATGTGGCGAAATTCCCATCCTACCAAGATGCGGTGAAATTCCCATCCTACTAAGATGCGGTGAAATTCCCATCCTACTAAGATGCGGTGAAATTCCCATCCTACAAAAATGCGGTGCAATTCCCATTCTTGGAAAAAGAGTCGGAATTATCCCGAGGGATAGAACAACAACTCTTATCCAAAAAGCAAGGGGCAAAAATCCCGATCGAAATATGAGGCAACAATCTCATTTATAAAGGCGAGTATCTCATTCAACAAAGTCCCGCGATTGGACTAAGGACTCGTCACAAAGCACCTTACAAAGTCAAAGAAAGAAGGAAGAAAGAAGTTTACCAAAGGCTTCGGCAATTACTTCTCGAATAAATTTCTTATATGATTAAAGACAACCATCTCTCGGAGATAAAACGTCATCAAAATAAAGGTTTGCGTTTCATTCATATGAATAGAAGTAAGTAAGCATTTACAAGAACATTCATAAAAAAAAAAAAAAAAAACAAACAACATCCTAAGAGCTAGGACCCTCAGGGCGACTGCCTACTTCTGAAGGAACTTGGGCAGAAGGTTCCAAAGGAATAACTAAAGGAACTTGGGCAGAAGGTTCCAAAGAGTGAGGGGCGGCCGGAGCGAAGCTTGAGGAACCTCCGGGGTCTTGATAACTTGTTGCTCTTTGAGCTCAGGTGAATTTCTTCAAGACTCCACCCCATATAGACAAAACCTCCTTAGGAGGAATATGATGGCCCACTTGTTGCACCCACGAGATATATCTGAGTGGCCCCATCTTTGACTTTAAGCCCTAAGTAGGGCAACCTCCTTCTCTAAATTTTCCGCTGCGTTCTAATAAATCCTTAATTTCTTGCGAGTCGGACTTGAACTTTCAAGCGGGAAGCCAAATGCGCCCTAAGTGTATCACGCTCCCCTTTATTTCCCGTAACTCAAATTTTGAATCGGCTGTAAGCTTTCGGCACTTTCAACTTTAAATCCCATCGAGCAGTGACCCGCTCCTCTTGAGTGGATTGGAGTTCCTTCTTCAAGCTATTTGGATTCATCTTGTAGCCCTTTGATATCCTCCTCGTGATCGAGAGAGAACCTTTGGAAATAGATAATTGAGCCGCTAGTTAGCCCTTCTCTTTCTCTAGGGCGAGATAGTTGTTGCGGCCAGCTCGAGCTTTGTCTAAGCTCGAGGGCACGGATGGCGTCATGTTGTTTCTTCTCAGCCTTCTCTTCCAAGGCCGCCACCCTAGAGCTCAACCGGCGATATACGCGCCTATTCATTTCCATCTTAGCCAAATCTTCTTGGCAAAGAGCACCAACCCGATCCGCCCATTGTGCGGTCTATGAAATAACAAAGCGCTCATAAAAATATACTAAGCTTAGAAACAAAGGGAAATATGAGAACAACCCTTACCGGCATGGCCAACGGAATAATTGGTAAGTGGCCTCTTCCCTACCGACCCTCCAGAGTTTGTAGAAATGCTTTCGGCCGCATGGCCATTAAAACATCCCTTACGGATCTTGGCATCACGAAAAGGAGTATCCTCGGTAGATAACTCATACGCACAATGCAGATCCCTTTAAAACGGAATCCGCCACTCGTAATTTATCCACGAAGGCCGCTTCTCCTAACTCCGCCTGCAAAATAAAACCTAAGTTAAAGGTTATAAGGGAAAATACACTTGTAGAAAATAGAAATTCTCACCTCTGCGAGGAGGATGTCCTCCGGTCGGCTGGAAGAAGGGCCCTCGGAAATTGGGGACAGCGTCGGGCGGATCTCTTCCGCACGAACCTCTTCCTGAGGTGCCCCCACTAGTTCTCCTACAAATCCGGGACCTGATACGTCCTCGGAATTCTTTCTCTTGGTCCTCCTCTCCCGTGAGGACCCTGCACCAGGGTCATTCTTAACCCCCTCTTTGGAAGAGCCTGTTTCTTTTCTCTTCCTCTTTTTTCTTTCCTCCTTGGAGGTATGCCCCTTGGCCAAGTACCACCTCTTTCTTCTTAGTCCATGAGGCGGGGCCAGGTGAACTTCACCCTCGAAGAAGCCAAAAGACCCTTAACATAGCTCGGGTCCTGCGTCCTCCATCGGATTTCCTATATCAAAAAAAATTATTATTAGATAATCTGTAGTTAAAAAAATCGGACTAGTAAAGTAAAGCGAATAATTCCTACCCTGCGTGGGACACTATCAAACGACATTTAACAAGATTTTCCTTTGTCAAAAACTCATCCATGTACACTTTGGATAACCCTGTCATTGACTTGAGAAGACCCATCTCCTCACCCGTCATTGGTGATCGGAATTTTCCTCACCCTGATTGAGTTTCCATTACTTGACCAAACGACCCCCAATTCAGTTATCTCAACTACATCGAATGATCTTTCGAATTGGTCAAGACTATCCAGTTTATGGCCACTTCTCTATGGTACCAGTTTTATTTATTTATTCTTTAATTTTTAATAGCATGAAGAGTTTTCAATAAAGTTTTAGAGCATACCAACTGTTGTGGATTAATTTATGCTAAAAGTGATTGTTGTGAATCATACATATTGCAGGGACATTAATTGATCAAGGGATTACATATGTGCTGAAGAAGATGGACTCGGTTCTCAAATATCTCATATTTCCCTTGTTTAGGTATAGTATTTCTCCTATGTCTAGTATAGTATGTTGGGTTTCTCTATTTGTTTAACTCAGATGCATAGTTATCAATGATGAGTATATATACAACTTGGATTGAGTAAATTGATCATCTTTTGTTTAATTTTATAAGAACCATGCAAGAATTTATAATTGAATCCACTTATTGGTCAAGCAGAAATTTGAGACACTCTATTTTTCCATTGCAGTTCGGGTTTGGCCTCTTTAGTGTGGAAACACTTCTTAGCCTGCGGGTGTCCTCCAGGTTTGTTCTTGAAAACTTTTCTTTCTATCCATTTTTTGTTTAAATGATCTAATTTTTTGACAATTTTCATCCTTGTAAAATTAAGAAATTATGTACAAACAGCCAGTTGAGATTATAGATAGAACAATGTGATGCTTTTAATTAAGATATTATTAGTTTCTTATACATTTTACATCTTTATTATAGCATTTTTAATTAGTGGTAAAACTTATTGGTAAAATTTATGACTGGGATATGTACAAATTCAGCAGGTTGAAACAAAGATTTTCATGTTAATATGTGAAAGGGATTAAATGGCATGCATCTACTTATGTTCTTCAATATTCAATATATACTCGAGAGATATATGGAAGGGAAAGAAAGCGTGATGGAGAATTTGTAATTTCATGATTTTTTTTTGGCACATATATATTAGTTTTCTTTTTGGTTTAAGCCCCATCCTCTTCATGAAAAGAAAGAAAGCAAATGCCATGAACTAACTTGCAGTCAAAACAAAGTTACTTTAAATTGTTTATAACATGGAGGGCCCTTCACTTCCCCATCAATGAGATATAAAACATAAAGGTACATGATTCCTATTACATTTTTTGAGGAATTAAGTGATAGAAGAATATAAAAAATTTATTATTCTCTCATCATGTGGGTGGCGAACTTCCTGCTTGGCGGTCGTTGTCATAAAAGATGATTGGGGCCGTAGGTCGAGATCGTCTTCGTGGCGTTTCTATTTCTTGCGTGGCTCCCACCATTCGGGCGTAACTTTTCCGTGAGGCGGAACTTTCACCACCACAGCCAGGACCACCACTGATAAATCCCACCATTTCTCCTTTTTCTTCTTCAGGTTGCGAGACTTCAGGTTCTCCTTGGATCTCAAGGTTGATGTATTTTTCCAATTGTCCTTTTCGAACGACATCTTCTATTGCGTTCATCAAGTGGGTACACTTTTCTGTGTCATGTCCTCTGGATTGATGGAATTGGCAATACTTCTATCGCTCTTTTGCCGCTCGGCGCTTCTTGCGTGCTCGGCCACGTCGGAAGTTTTGTTCTTTTGATTTGCATAAGAATATGGCTTCCGGGTTTGATTGGTGGGGTATGGTGATCATATCGACAATTTTTCCTTCTTTAGAAGGTTCTACGGTATGTAGCGTATGTCCGTTGGGGTCGCGTGCGGAGGTTTCTGTGCCTCTGCTTATGCCTTTGTCTTCCACAATGCGATCCTTTTTCCTTTCGTATATCCGGGGCCTTACTGGCGGCGTTATGGCGGGTTTTTCCTTACGGGTGTCCATAGGTCAGCGTCTAGCCTCTTCTTCCCAACCCATATATATTTCTTCGAATTGATATACTTTTGGGCGTGGATCATAAGGGCGTGTATGGTTTTGGTGGATCTAGTGTCGGGGAGAATCGGAAGGGGAGTCTAATAACCCTTCCATCGGAAAAGTCCATGACCATCCGTGGCGGAAGGTCCACAACATTAGCCGCTTTCGTCTATGTAATGCCTTTAAATAGGCTGAGCGTTTCTCCCCTCATTTGCTTAATGCGCGAGGAGGGTAGATGGGGTTTTCTTTTGCTTTGAGTAATTGGCAAAATATGCTAAGAATCGATCTCACTAAAATCAAAAAGAAGTAATTGTACTAGATGGGAGATCGACAAACCCGGTCTTGCGCTTTTCCCTCTAAAGAGTGGCGGGGAAAAGCTTCGGCGCTATCTTGGCGTCTGTGATTCCAGGAGGAGCATCTTGATCGAAAAGATTTTAGGTGTCGGGATGGATCGGTTTTGCCTTCATATGCGATCATAATCGCGGTCCAAAGTTATCCGGAACTTGCTCTCCCAATATTTTTGACAAAGGGTAGAACACATCACGAGAACATGTCGCCCGGACTTTCGCTTTCTCGAGAGAGGTTACGTGCGTTGAGTCCTTCTATCAACCGCTTTGAACGGATGGACTATTCCGCTCGGCCCTTGTCCGTTCCGGTTCTTGTGGTGGCCTCGCTCCTTCTGGCTGAGCGGAGGAGGGTTACGAACTAAGCGGAAAAGGCGGTCCTTTCTCTTCTCTTTATGAGTGCGTGTTCTCGTTCTCCCTACGCTTCCGAGAATTATCCGATTAGGGCTGTTGGTATGTTTGGCGTTGGAATTTGTGTAGGAGGAGGAGGAGGAGGAGTCAAAGCATGAAACGACTGAGTCAAGCCCATTTCCAATTGTCAGCCAGAGGTTAAGATAAAACTACGAAATGCAATTCTTGAGGTTGAATGTAAGGACTATCTGATGGCGGTACGATGGGCGGACTATCTGACCGGATTTCTTCCTGCCTTCGGACCTCGCCAGATTTTTCGGGATTATTTGGGGCTCCCTGTTCTTGAATTCGTTTTGATCTTCTGGTAGTGGTCATGTAGCTTTTCGTAAGGGTCCCCACGGACGGCGCCAAACTGTTGATGCCAAAAACTGGTTCACGTCACTGTTGCCTCGTGATCTGGTCTCAGCTTTCGACCAACGGTTAGAATTTATAGTTGATGTGGACGCTTACTTCTGCCTATGAACAGGGAGTGTATAGAAATTCCGCTCGGAATTATTGGAGTGACCCGTCAGCGAGCCTGTGAAAAAGGAGAGGATGGTGATCGGAATTGGGCCTTGCTGCCCGGATTCAGCTCCGATGCCTAAGTCAGAAAACTTGACGAGAGAAGTTTAATATTAGGTAGTTTAGGTGTGATGAGCTTTTTATATTTTTTTCGGATCCCTTTTCTTCTATTAGTGCTTTCTTTTTATAGTGCCTTAGAGGCGATTCAGGAAAGGCGGTGGGGTAAGGCGGTGGGAGTGAGGCGATGAATTAAGTAAATATCTCTTAAGGCGGTGGGAAAGGCGGTAGGAAAATATCTGCCTACTGTAGCGAGTGGATAAGGCCCACTCGCTGTAGAGGCGTTAGAGGTTTCTCTATCTCCTTCTTTCTTACGCCCTTTGGCCCTTTATGAGAGGGTCGTTACAATTCTGACGGATTTGTTTGTAGGATTGAATCCTTACACTATAATTCCGAGCGGACTTGTGCAATTCCGAGCGGACTTGTGCAAGGATGGTGATGGTGATAGTGTCGTGTAGTCAAAGGAACAAGTGGCTCTTTAACTTAACGACACCTGTCTTTACCAAATATATCCGTAACATATATATATATATATTCTCACTCCATTCTCATTCTACCTTGGTCTGACTTCACTACACATAAGACTATACTTGAACCCATGCATGCTTCTACAACTTCTCAAACCCCAGCAACCCAATGAGGAAGTATGCATCACATCCGGAATCCACTAAACTAGTGAACTAGACCCACTTGCAGCCCTTATAATATCAAAGACATGACCATATATTCATTCATACATGCATCCTAAGTCCTAATATATAGAGATTCAGATGGTCATAATGCTTGCACTCTCAATTGTAATCAATTCTCTCATGCATGCCCTACATGTATCTTGTGGAAGCTTTTTAGAGATCAAACAACTTACCAACGAAAGTGGTTGAACATGGTGTTTATCTCATGGTGGAGTTTCAGCGTTGCCTCCCTTCTTCTCTGCCTCTCCGGTTGTGGCTCTGGTTACGAACGAAAGAAAGCGGCGCTAGGGTTTGGGAGAAGCACTAGTTTTATAAGACTCGCGGAAGATGGAAGGTGGGATCTTGATGCATGTGATCGCGGGGGCGAGCGCAATCGCGATTACATCCTACCATCACTGGCCGGCCCACTAATCACGGAGATAAACGGTTGGAGATTTCTCTCTCTCTATGCAAGTCTTTCTCTATATAAATAGTTATATATATTAGACTGGGGAAATCTCTCTCTTTCTCTCTCTCTCTCTATATATATATATAAAGGTATATCACACAATCATCCACGTGCTTAAAATTAATCAATTCCAATCAGCATGTATGTGATTCCCAAAAAAAAAACAAATTTCATTCCTGCATGCTTCTCTCATCATAATACATTCCTTATAATTATATATATATATATATATATATATATATATATATATATATATATTAATAACACATCACATCTATCACATCATCATCTTTATATTTGAATTCAAAAACTGAATCACATCGGTATAATATATATATGTATATAGAATATATAAAATATCTGTCTAATTATACCCCTTTTGTTTTTCATGCTTTAACAAAAGTCCTTGCCTTTTAAACCTTTCACATGCAGGTCCCTCACCATGGGGAAACTCAAATTTCAGTTAAGTCCCCAGGTTTTCCTAAAATTATGAAAAGGTCCTTGACGACTCCAATTAATCCTAATTGTGGGATTAACCATCTTAATCCCTCTTGTCCAAGTAGATCAAACTATAGGGAATTCCTTTAATTAACAACACAATTAAATATCTACTAAGAATCCACTAATTACTTAAAGAGTAAATATGAGATCTTAAATTCCAAAAATCCGAACAAATCCAACTCCGGGAATTTTCCCTTATCAACAAACCGACTTAAGCAAGAGATTTTTTTTTCCCTAAAATCCTCGGATTTTACAGATGCCATACACCATTATAAAATTTACAGCTTTATCTTCGTTGAATTGGACATACAACTCAACCAAGTTAGGTTGGAAGACTGGAAGCTATAAACCAATTAAAACCTAATTCGTCAACTCATGATTGTAAATTAAAAATTCAAAAAATCGTCCTAAAGCAAATAACACCAAACTTATAGCAATTAAAAACAAATTCAATATAATTTAAGAGGATATCAAATTTCAAAAACACATTTAGGCAATCTTCAAGCTAGATTTTAAAATCAAAGGAATAAGATATTAAGAAAAAAAAAAAAAAAGAGGGAGGCAGGTAGAGAGCCATGGGATAAAATGCAAGAGTTAGGACAAAAGAGAAATTTCTAAAAGCTAAATAGATTAAACCTACCAAATATATGTTTATATAATTGAGTCTAATTAACTTAATTAGTAATCAAGTGTCTATATAATTTATTTAATTTATGGGGGACTATATGTAAATCTTTGAAAATTGCTGAGAAAATATTTATTGATCATATCCTATCCAAAATTAATTTAATATATGGGAGAAATTACTAAAAAATATATAAAAATAATAATTTTCTAATTAAATCATAGCTAATAGTCATCAAATTAATGAGGGAAAATTTGAAAAATATTTAAAACTAACATATATTAAAAAAAATCCAGGGGAGACAGTTGCCCCAATTGCCCGCATCATTGCCCCCACTGTGAATCCATCCACTCTGAGTCAAAATTACTACCCTTGAATGGCCCATCCATGACTGGATTAGACCTTTTTGTAATATAAACCTCACTTGTATAATCTAGTTCATGAAAATGAAGAAGGAAAAGGTTATGAAAACTCAACTCACCAGATTGTGTGGTATTGAACCACTGGAACCATGTCCTGAGGCGAATGTAAGCTCTGTCTAAGAAAGCAAAAACTTCAGTTGCCTCTTTGGTAGAAAACTTTCTTTCCTTCAAACCGTTTGCCAAGTCTGTAGGAACAAAAATTTAAGAACCTCTCTGATTTGTGCTTATAGAAACTAGACAGATCACAATTATATGAGCAGGTAAAATTGTGTGTGTGTGTAAACTCAAAATTAAATAAGTGAGCAGGTGTTGGTGGTTTCATATATATTTTATTTGTATAAGTGCACATTATTGAGCAGGTAAATCACTTGAAATTTAAATTCACATATATTTCAAAATGTATAAATTTGGATTTTTCATGCATTTCTCATCATTCTTGCAGTAGAGCCATCGTAGATGACTAGTAGTGAAGAAATGAATGATTAAAAAGAGAAGAGAGAGAGAGAGAGAGAACCCCTGTCTTCCTTCTTCGTCTTGTTTCCCTTGAGCTTGTTGTTTCCTTTGCCTGATCTCCCAGCCTTGGGAGCAATGAAAAGAGTCAGTCAGTCACATTATCTTTTAGAAAGAAAAAGAGAAAGAGCAAGAATTAAAAGAAGTAATTAGAGAGAAACTCAAGAGAAAGAGAGAGGGAGTAGATTGCACAAAATATGTGATTGCAATTGTTCCATTTTACAATATACAAATAGCAACTCTGATAAAAACACAAGACTTTAACTCAATATATCATTAATTGAAGTACTAGAAGAAATACTACATAATCCACAGAAGAAATTTTGACAAAATCCAGCAATCAATTAGGATGGCAAAGGTTGTACTAGAGCTTTCTAATTTTGATTTAAGCTCAAGAAAAGGCCCATTTCTTCACTTTGTTATAATTTTCAAACATACTCCAATCAATCAAATATATGAAAAGCAATAACTTCTCATATATTGAGTATATGTCACCAAATTTTGAAACATTGGATCATTGTGCATTGACTTTGATCCATGTTTTAACAAATCACAGTTTCGATGCAGAAAAAAAAAAAAAAAACTAATCTTGATCGTGTTAGGTGGAGAAATTAACTTCACAACAAGAAGCTAATTAAACATGTACATGATCTGAAAATCATTAAAACATCAATCTTTTTTCTAGTTAACATAATGTTATATATCCAGTGGACCTTCTTTCCTTAATAATCAATCCTTTTTCAATATTTCTTAATTTGCTTTCCTTTCTGTTTCCCTTTTGATGTGAACAATAAAGACCCTAATTAAATAAAAAATAGAAACTACAATTACAACAATCCATCCTAATTGACACTCAATGGTCAAGTATATATATATGTCATATTTTTACTAATAAATTTATTCATCCAGAGAGAGACTATGTAGTCCTAAGAGTTCACACAGCTATATATATAGTGTTATAACTACAATTACCTTTAATTAGGAATACAATATTTGAAGTCTATTATGACTTTTATAAGACCAATTAATTCATATTTTAAAGGTACGTAGATCATGCAACAAAAGCCCTTAATTTGCTCTATCATTTCATATCATCAATTCCCTCTGTTTCAATCCAGTACTCCTTTGCCTTGATCATTATGGCTTCCAACACCCAAGAAATCAAAGGCGTGGAGATCAACCAGAAGATTGACTACTACATCCTTTATCTCGCAAAATATGCTATACAAGTGCACAACCAACGCCAGGTCAACATTTTTTTTAAAGTATTTTCAAATAATAACATAATGAACTAGCAAGCTGGCTACTACTTGAACAATTAAGTTTAGCAGAACTTTGAATGTGAACGTGCAGATTTATGCTCATCTTGTGTTCATGCACGTAGTCAAGGTAACCAAACAGTACTCAGCAGTCGGAGGAGTGCTTTACTATATAACTCTAAAAGCCAGCAACTTGGGGGTTGAACAACTTGGGAGTTATTTAATTAGGGTCTTTATTGTTCACATCGGAAGGGAAACAGAAAGGAAAGCAAATTAAGAAATATTGAAAAAGGATTGATTATTAAGGAAAGAAGGTCTACTGGATATATAACAAATTTAATCATACTTCTCTAACTAGTTTCTATGAACAGTTTGAGCAGATTTCTAGTCTGCCCTTTTCAAAGTATCTCATTTTTAGTACTATTGTATTGGCTTTCAGGTATATACAAAGGAACAAAAGATTTCAAGAAAATGAAAAGGAATAGAAAGATGAGAATTTCTGATTTCATTGTTACCTAGAAACAATCGGTTACACAAGAGTTCTCAAAACAGAGTGACGGAGGAGCCCTCGTCGCCGGAGATTCAACGTAGATCAGAGAGGACCAGCCTATTGATCGTCGCCAAAGTTAGAAAAGAAGAAAGGGAGAAGTGAAGATCAATGGCGGACTGGAGGAGGCGGGATTACTCATCGGCAACGGATCTCAGGTGCTCTCGGAGAGGATGACTCTTCTTGGGTAGTGAAAGAAGGATGACTCTTCTTGGGTCGTCGTTGTTGTGATCGCTTGATGTTCCTCAACTTCTTCGTTTTCGGAAAGCCTCGTTGCAATTCCGCTTGGTAGCCGCCCGGAAAGAAGAGAAAATATAGATTGACGGTTGTGCTCAATATTGTGATACGGAGAAGAAAGGGGCGCTCAAAAACCCTAAGTCACAAAGTCAAAGAGAAGGAAAGGAAAATTAAAACTTGGCGCGTCACTGAAAATTTTTGGGGCGTAATTTAGCTAGGGAAATATCCCTAGCTAAATCCCTCACTAACTATAGTCTCGTACTTATACTAGCTTAGCAATGGAACAATCCCTAGCTATTTAGCAAGGGACATATTCCGTCGCTAAATGCATGGACATAAGCAACGGATTTATATGTAGCTAATTAGCTAGGGACAAATCCGTCGCTACTTATCCACTATGTGTAAGATATGATTCCAAATTATAATTAGCTACGGATTTTTTCCATAGCTAATTAGCTACGCCTAAATCCGTCGCTAATGACCACTCTAATCAAAGTAAATTCATGGATATTAGCGACGGCGTTTAAGCCGTCGCTAATAGCATTATTATATATGATATTAGCGACAGATTATGCCATAGCTAATTAGCTACGGCTAGTGCCGTCTCTAACCTCCATGAATAAACTTTGAGTAGAGGGGTTATTAGCGACGGAGATAACCGTAGCTAATTACCTAGGATAATTCCATCGTTACCTATCCCCGTAAGATGATTGCAAATTAAAATTAGCTATGAATTTTCTCCATAGCTAATTAGCTAGGGAAAATTCCGTCGCTACTTATCCACTATACGTAAAATGATTACAAATTATAATTAGCTACGGATTATATCCATAGCTACTTAGCTACGGCCTAATCCGTCACTAATAACGCCTCTACTTATTCATGGATATTAGCGACGGCAAGGGCCGTAGCTAATAAGCTATGGCATATTTCGTCGCGAATATCATATATAAAATGTTGATCCCAAAAACTGGTCTACGTCAAGCTTTGGCCACTGTTGCCTCATGATATGGCCTCAGCTCTCGGTCAACGGTTAAAATTTATAGTTGGTGTGGACGCTTACTTCTGCTTACGAACAGGAAGCACGGAGAACATTATGAAAACTCCGGTCGGAATTACCCATGAGCGAACCTGTAAAAAAGGAGAAGTAAGCAGAAGTAATTGGGCCTCTCTGCCCGGATTCAGCTCCGATGCTTAAGTCAAAAAACTTGAGTAAAGAGTCTTTAATTTAGGCAATTCTCTGTGTGATAAGCTTTTTTCGATCCTCTTCTTCTATTAACGCTCTCCTTTTATAGCACCTTAGAGGCGGTTCAGGAAAGGCGGTGGAATGAGGCGGTGAGTTAGGTAAATATCTCTTAAGGCGGTAGAAAAATATCTGCCACCTAGCGCGTAGATAACACGCAGGCAAAACGGGGTAGATATCTGCCCACTGTAGCAAGTGGATAAGACCTACTTACTGTAGGGGCGTTAGATATTTCTCTCTCTTTCTCTCCCTACCCAGCGCCCTGAAGAGGGCTGTTATAATTCCGACGGACTTGTTTGTGAAGAGGGTTGTTACAATTCCGACGGACTTGTTCGCAGGATTGAATCCTCACGTTATTTGCCAAACGGAATTGAGTGAAGACCTTATTGCCATGTTGTCAACGGAACAAGTGGTCCTTTAGGTTAATGCCATATGTCTTCACCAAATATATCCGTAACACCAGTCCCCCCCAAAGTGTACTTGTTCGAAAAATCTGAGCTAGGGGTGAGCTAACCGCATGTTTCGCTTGGTTCGAGAACAAGTATCGTTCTGAGTTGGCATGTCTATGTAGGTGCAGGCTTTGTGTACGGTTACCTACGTCTAAAGTGCATGTGTTTTAATAGGCGACCGACGTTTACTATGTTATCCTTTCGCTGTTATCGAGGTAGATTTTTTGCTCCGGAATTTTCGTCTATAGTGTTGATAGGTTTTTCTATTTAAGGGCTTGTATGAATGGCGGTTTTAGGAAAAAATCTTTTTATACTCTTGTATCTTTGTATCATGGCTCAGCGCTTGTCTTTTTATAAGTTTTTTACTTTTTCTCAGTGTTCTCGACACTTACGGATTCCCAGCTCTTTTTACGAGCATCTATCGGAATTAAGGACTGGAATAATCCACTTAGTAAGTCCGAATGGCTGTGTATGGCCGGCTATTCAGTTAATTGACAGGGGGGTTGGTGAGATGAGTATTGACGCTGGGTGGGAAGCTTTCCATGTGGATCATGATGTGGAAGCGGGGGTCCTCTTAATCTTTACCTATGCAGGGGTACGCGTTTCGAAGTTGAGATGTTCGGAGATGACTCCTGCCACAGAGAGGTGGGCCCTCACCTTCGCCCCCGTGCCGAGCCTTGATTGCCGTTCGGGGCTTATAGGTGAGATCGAACTCGCCTAACTCTATCACCCACTTGGCTAATCGTCCAGAGTTTTCAGGTTTATGAAGAATTTGCTTTAACGGCTGATCAGTCAACACTGTGATCTTGTGGGCTTGAAAATACGGCCTTAATCTCCGTGCGGATGTGACAAGAGCAAAGGCCAACTTTTCGAGCCGTAGATATCTTGACTCCGCATCATTAAGGATTTTGCTCGTGTAGTAGACTGGTTTTTGAACTCCGTTTTCTTCTTTCAAAAGGACTACGCTGATCGCATGCAGGGCGACCAACAAATAGATATAGAGTTCCTCTCCCACTTGCGGCTTAGCTAATAGCTGAGGCGATCGGAGATAATTTTTAAGCCCCTGAAAGGTTTTTTCACATTCTTCTGTCCACTCCATTTTTGGTGCTTTTCGCAGAGCTTGGAAGAGTGGGAGATTTTTCTCTCCGGCTTTGGAGATAAATCTGCCAAGCGCGGCGAGGCGTCCGTTAAGCCGCTGAATTTCTTGAAGACTTTTGGGTGACCCCATGTCAAGAATAGCTCTGATTTTTTCTGGATTTGCTTCTATTCCTTTTTGTGTCAAGATAAACCCAAGGAATTTTCCCGATCGAACGCCAAAAGAACATTTATTCGGGTTTAACCGCATAGTATAAATCCGAAGAGACTGAAAAGCTTATTGTAAGTCTGATAGTTGTTCATTGGCTTTTCGGCTTTTCACCAAGATATCATCCACATAGGCTTCAACATTTCTACCAATTTGCTCTCTGAAGACTGTATTTATGAGCCTCTGGAAGGTGGCTCCGGCATTCTTTAGGCCGAACGGCATCACCTTATAGCAGTAAGTTCCCGTGCTCATAATGAAGGACGTTTTTTCTTCGTCGCCTTTGGCCATTCGGATTTGGTTGTAGCCTGAGAAGGCATCTTAGAAACTTAGCATCTCATGCCCCGTTGTGGAGTCAACCAAACTATCGATTGATGGTAAAGGGAAAGAATCTTTTGGACAAGCTTTGTTTAGGTCCGTGAAATCAACGCACATTCTCCACTTTCCGGACGGCTTTTTTACTAGAACCACATTAGCCAACCAATCTGGGTAATGCACCTCTCGGATAAACTTAGCTTTTAGGAGGTTTGATACTTCTTCCTCTGCGGCCTTCTGCCTTTCTGGCGCTGAATTTCTCCTTTTCTGTTTCGTAGGCTTAAACGATTGATCGATATTGAGACGGTGTTCGATGATATCGCGTTTTACGCCCGGCATATCTTCTGAGGACCAAGCGAAGAGGTCGGAATTTGCTTTTAATACTCTCATGAGATCTTCTCGCTGCTCGATTGTCAAATCTGCCCCAATCCGCACCGCGATGCGGTTACGCTCTGTGGTGTCTAGGGGGACTGTTAGCAATTCTTCAACAGGTGTAGGTCGAAGCTCTTCACTTTCCCGTTCGGCCATTCTGCTGACTAACATGGCTTCTAAAACCTTTGTCTTGCTGTTGTTGAGGGTTTTTCTTTTGAGGGTTGAGACATAACATTACCGTGCCAGAGGCTGATCTCCTCTCACTTCTCCACTACCACTTTCAGTCGGGAATTTGAGAAGAAGGTGGTAGGTAGAGATTACGGCTTTCAGGGCGTTGAGAGTTGGCCTGCCAAGGATCACGTTGTAACTTGAAGCACAACGCACAACCAAGAAATTTGTTGTTACGGTTGATGATCTTGGCGGGTTCCCTACCGTAATTGGTAAGGAGATCATTCCTTCTGGCTGTACCACCCCTCCGGAGAATCCTATTAAGGATGATTTTACCGGAAGCAAGTCATCCGCGTCATATCTCATTCTTTCGAAAGCACTCCAAAAGAGGATATCAACTGAACTCCCACTTTCTATCAGAACTCTTTTCATCTGGAAACTGGAAACTTTGATAGCTACAACCAACGCGTCATCATGAGGGTGGCGAACTCCGCTGACGTCATTGTCATAAAAGATGATTGGAGCCATAGGTCGAGATCGTCTCCGTGGCGTTTCCATTTCCTGTGTGGTTCCCACCATTCGGGCGTAACTTTTCTGAGAGGTGGAACTTTCACCACCGCAACCAGGACCACCACTAATAAATCCCACCATTTCCCCCTTTTCTTCTTCAGGTTGTGAAACTTCAGGTTCCCCTTGAATTTCAAGGTTGATGTACTGCTCCAATTGTCCTTTCCGAACGACATCTTCTATTGCGTTCATCAAGTGGGTACACTTTTCCGTATCATGTCCTTTGGATTGATGAAACTGGCAATATTTCTTACTATTCTTTTGCCGTTCGGCATTTCTTGTGGGTTCCGGTCATGTCAGAAGCTTTTGTTCTTTGATTTGCATAAGGATGTGGCTTCTGGTTTGATTCAGCGGGGTATGGTGATCATATCTGACAATTTTTCCTTCCTTTGAAGGTGCTCTGGGCTGCAGCATATGTCGTCGGGGTTGTGTAGAGGTTTCCAGACCTCTATTTGCACCTTTATTATCCCTGTGCGATCCTTTTTCCTTTCGTACATCCGGGGACCTTCTGTTGACGTTGTGGTGGGTTTTTCCCTTCTGGGTGTCCATAGGTCCACGCCTAGCCTCCTCTTCCCAACCCATATAAATTTCCTCAGAATTGATGTATTTTTGGGCTTGGATCATAAGGGCGGGAATGGTTTTTGGTGGATCCAGTGTGAGGGAAAAACGAAAGGGGGATTCTAATAGTCCTTCCATTAGAAAAGTCACGGCCATCCGCGGAGGAAGGTCCGCAACATTAGCTGTCTCGTCTATGTAACGGCTTAAATAGGCACTGGGCGTTTCTCCCCTCATTTGTTTAATGCGCAGGAGGGTAGACGGGGTTTTCTTTTGCTTTGAGTAATTGGCAAAGTAGGCCAGAAAGAGATCTGCTAAAATCTGAAAAGAAGTAATGGTACTAGATGGGAGATCGACAAACCAGCCTTGCGCTTTTCCCTCTAAGGTGGCGGGAAAAGCTCGGTACATGCGAGAGTCTGTGATTCCAGTGAGGAGCATTTTCGACCGAAAAGACTTCAGGTGTCGGGACGGATCGGTTTTGCCTTCATATGCGGTCATAACCGGCGGTCCGAAGCTATCCGGAACTTGTTCTCCCAATATTTCTTTGACAAAAGGCGAACACATACTGAGAATATGCCGTTCGGACTTTCCGTTTTCTTGGGAGAGGTCTTGTCGTCGAGTCCTTCTATCAACTGTTTGAATAGATGGACTATTCCGTTCCGTTCTGGTAGTGGCCTGCTGTCTGCGTCGAACAGAGGGGGGTTCTGAACTAGCGGAAAAGGCGGTTCTTTCTTTCCTTTCTTTATGGGTGCGGGTTCTCGTCCTTCCTCTGCTTTCAGAATTATCCAGCGGGGCTGTTGGTATGTTTGGTGCCGGAACTTGTGTAGGAGGAGGAGGCGGAGGATGGGTCAAAGTATGAACAGCCTGGGTCAACCGTTCCAATTGTTGCTGTATGTTAAGGTAAAACTCTGGAACAGATTCTTGGGGTTGGACGGAAGGAATTTCTGATGGGGGTAAGATGGGCGGATTATCTACCCGGATTTCTTCATGCCTTCGGACTTCGCCAGGTCCTTCGGGATTACTTGGGGCTCCCTGTTCTTGGATTCGTTTTGATCTTCTGGTAGTGGTCATTTGGCTTTTCGTAAGGGTCCCCACGGACGGCGCCAAACTGTTGATGCCAAAAACTGGTCTACGTCACGCTTTGGCCACTGTTGCCTCGTGATATGGCCTCAGCTCTCGGTCAACGGTTAAAATTTATAGTTGGTGTGGACGCTTACTTCTGCTTACGAACAGGAAGCGCGGAGAACATTATGAAAACTCCGGTCGGAATTACCCATGAGCGAACCTGTAAAAAAGGAGAGGGTAGTGAGCGGAATTGGGCCTCTCTGCCCGGATTCAGCTCCGATGCTTAAGTCAGAAAACTTGAGTAAAGAGTCTTTAATTTAGGCAATTCTCTGTGTGATAAGCTTTTTTCGATCCTCCCTTTCTTCTATTAACGCTCTCCTTTTATAGCACCTTAGAGGCGGTTCAGGAAAGGCGGTGGAATGAGGCGGTGAGTTAGGTAAATATCTCTTAAGGCGGTAGGAAAATATCTGCCACCTAGCGCGTAGATAACACGCAGGCAAAACGGGGTAGATATCTGCCCACTGTAGCAAGTGGATAAGGCCTACTTACTGTAGGGGCGTTAGATATTTCTCTCTCTTTCTCTCCCTACCCTGCGCCCTGAAGAGGGCTGTTATAATTCCGACGAACTTGTTTGTGAAGAGGGTTGTTACAATTCCGACGGACTTGTTCGTAGGATTGAATCCTCACGTTATTTGCCGAACGGAATTGAGTAAAGACCTTATTGCCATGTGGTCAAAGGAACAAGTGGTCCTTTAGGTTAATGACATCTGTCTTCACCAAATATATCCGTAACATAAAACAATAATATATAATGATATTAGCGACGGTGACAACGCCGTCGCTAATATCGATGAATTTACATTGATTAGAGGGGTCATTAGCGACGGATTTAGTTGTAGCTAATTAGCTATGCCAACAATCCGTAGCTAATTATAATTTGCTATCGTATCTTATACATAGTGGATAAATAGTGACAGATATTTCCCTAGCTAATTAGCTACGGTAAAATCCGTCGCTAATGGCCATGTATATAATTTGTAATAGAGGGGTATTTAGCGACAAAGAATTTCCCTAGCTAGATAGCTAGGGAATGTTCCATCGCTATGTAATTTCCCAGTTACCTATCCTCGAATTAGCGAGGGTTATATGCCTAGCTAATTAGCTAGGGTCATATCCCTCGCAAAGTTCACGCTAATAGGCGCGCCAACATCTTCGCGCGCAACTTTAGCAACGGATATTTGTGGCCCTCGCTATTCGGTAGCTAAATACAACCTCTTGGAGTGCAACTTTAGCAATGGAGTGTTTTCCCTCGCTAAGCTCTCGCTAATAATAAATCCGTCGCCAAGTTCTAGCAGATTTGCAATGAAATTTGTCCCTCGCTAATATCCGTCGCTATTTGACTGTTTTCTTGTAGTGAATGGCTGACATCCCTTACCACACGGTTCCATCGCGACATGGGTTGGCTGAAAAGTTCTTGTTCAAATACTTCCCACCGGCCAAAATAACGATGCTACGGAACGATATCTCTTTCTTCATACAGTTGGAGATGGAGACATTATACGACACATGAGAGAGATACAAGGATATGCTCAGGAAGTGCCCCCAACATGGGATAGTAGATTGGATGCAAGTCCAAACCTTCTATAATGGACTCATCGTAGCCACTAAGCAAATATTAGATGCAACAACCTGTGGCTTTCTTTGTAGCAAGAACCCTCAAGCAGCCAAAAAACTAGTGGATGAGATGGTCACCAACGTATATCAATGGAGCTCTAAAAGAATCAAACCTAGCAAGGTGCCTCGGATCCATCATGTAGATTCGATAACAGCCCTAGAAGCCACAGTGGAAGCCCTCAGCAAAAAGATAGACAATATCGGCATCCAACAACAAACGCCGGTGTTTATGTGCAGCGGGTGTGCAAGCAAGCTAGAGGAAGGGAAAGCCGAACTAATTGAGGAAGTTGATTTTGTGGGGAGAGCACAAAATAATCCATACAACTTCATCTATACCCTAGATGGAAGAATCACCACAATCTTGCCTTTGGCACCCCAAACCAAACAAGGACAAACCTACCTCCAGGTTATCAACCACCAGCACAAGAGAAGAAAGGAGCAAGCCTTGAAAGTTTGATCACATAGTACATCCAAATGAATGAGGCACGAGCGGTAAGGTATCAGGAGATAATAAGAAACCATAAGCATCTCTACAGAATCTCGAACATCAAGTTTCCTAGGTAGCTAAAACATTGACAAAGAGGTCGGCTGGCACTCTCCCAAGCAACATAGAGGTCAATCCAAGAGAGTCTGTCAAGGCTATAACCCTAAGGAACGGAACATAACTGGCACCATCTCTGGCCAAGGAAATAGAAAAAACACTCTCCACACTCCCTAAAGAGGAGGGTTCAGAAAGTGCAAAAAGGACTGTTACAAGTGACGAAAAGGAAGTACCTACGGTACCTGAGTACAAACCGAAGATACCTTACCCATCCAAGCACAAGAAAGACCAACAGGATGAACAGTTTTGAAAATTTCTAGATGTTTTCAAGGCACTACACATCAATCTACCCTTCGTTGAAGCACTTGCACAAATGTCGAGATATGCGAAATTTTTTAAGGAGCTTCTCATCAACAAAAGAAAACTGGACCAAGTGTCTTTAGCAACCTTGAATGAACAATGCTTGGCCGTTCTCACTAATACATTACCTAGAAAAGAAAAGGACCTAGGGAGTTACATAATTCCCTACACAATTGGAGGATTGGTAGATGAACAAGCCCTAGCTGATATTGGAGCAAGCATCAATCTCATGCTATACAAGATACTCCAAAAGTTGGGCATTGGAGAGCCAAAACAACCAAAAGTGACACTTCAGGTGGCAAATAGATCGATCTCTCACCCTCAAGGGGTAGTTGAGGATGTGCTAGTAAAGGTCGATAAGTTTATCTTCTCGGTAGATTTCTATATTTTCGATTTGGACGACTAGGTGGAAGTGCCACTTATTCTTGGAAGACTTTTCCTGAAGATCGCTCAAGAACTATTCGATATCAAAGATGAGTGAATGACATTGAGGCTTGGAGAAGAAGCAGTAGTCTTCAAACTCAAGGATGCCATGCAACACACCATGGAACTCGATGACACTTGTTACTTTATTAAACATCTTGATGATTGTGTTTCTGAATTTGTACAGGATTAAACTTTTGAAAGATCAGCTGGAAGACTTGTTCAAAGATACACCACGTTGGAAGGACTCTGACAAGGAAGAAAAAATGGAGAAGCAAGCAAAGTCGATGACTCGAGCAGAGAAAAAGGGAGCGTAATGGCAGAAATTCAGAAAAAAGGAGAAGAAATCACACTACTCCTCTTTCAACCCCCAAACCAGGACATCTCTCAACAAACCCCTTGTGATTATGAATTCATCGCTTCTTTAAGTATACAACTAGCATGGTATGACCCTCTCGGCAGGGAAGTAGAGAGGGCCCATCTATTCAAACACCATTGAGCTTAAACATGTAAGTCAAGCTAGCGACATTAAATAAGCGCTTCTTGAGAGGCGACCAAAGTTAGGTTAGTTTCTAGTATCACTTTAGTTTATCATAGAGATACAACTATGATAAAATTATTAATTAGATGATGCTCTAACTTATCTAGTGATTTCCATGTTTTCAATGACTAAACATTTGCTTCTAGAGTCACTAACACACAGATTGGAAGGAAATTGAAGAAAAAATGGACCACTTCGTCAAAACAGAAACATACACGGCCATAGTTCAATTCGGCATGGTTGTGCCAAAGGACGTGCATCTCTCAGATTTTTTCACTCACAAAGGATTCTTTTGCGCATGATCGTGCCGTGACAAGCAACGCTCGAACAAAGAGCTTGGTACAGCCTCGCGCACACGAGTACGTACGGTAATTCGCGAACCGAAAAAGCTTTTTAAGCCCTAGCCAGCGCGAGAGATTCATCTTCTTCCTTCTCTCGCGCATGACCGTGCGCCGCTGTCTTCTTGCACAAGCACCACCCCACCTTCCTCCACCGAATGGCCACCACTATTGAAGAGCATCATGCTGCCGAAGAAGCCATCCAAGGAGCAACCTAGGAGGGAAAAGCCGAAAGGAGAGGGGAGCTCCCATCACTAGGCACCCTCATCCACCACCACCCCGCAATAGCTGATGTTCACCACGTCGATGTTTGACGGTAGGCACTTCCGTCTCTGGCGGTTGAGCTTCAGCGAGGGCCGCTGCATCAATTAGGGCGTATTGGAGTTAGTGGTCCTCGCCGTCGACATGCAGAGGTACTTAGACATAGGCGGATGACTGCATCTCCTTGACAGTTAGGAGACGACAAACCGGGAGCTGACATTTGAGGTGCTCCAACAATTTCAGCATATTCCCCCTTTTTTCACTTTCTTTTTCTTTTCTCCTTTTTCTTTTTCCCTTTTGTTTTTTCCTTGTTTTCTCTTTTTCTTTTTTTCAACATAATTAAAAAATGTGACCACTTCTCTAATGGTTAAACTAACTTAAGTCCAAACCTAAGTAGGCAAGTAATGTCAGGGTTTTGTGCTCAAGATTTTTGTGAGGTATAAGGTAAAGTCAAGATTAAATATATTTTTGATAAAATTTCACACATAACACTAATGCCAACCTAGACAATCAAAGAGTACTCCAATTAATTTGCTCATAAATCATCATAAATCAGCACTCATCATAATCGATATAGGTCCCTAACAGTTAATCCCTCCCCCACACTTAAATTGTGCATTGTCCCCAATGCACGTGCTATATGAAAATAAAAAGAATATGAAATGCGAAAGCAAAGTGTGAGAGGTGAACTTCGCTCATTGTGTGTCCTGATGTGCTTTGTTCTTGCATTGTGTTTCCTGTCCAAGTGTGAATCCTATATTTCCTGAGATCATTGAAGGAATATAAAAGTGAATCTCCATATCATATATAAAGACTAAACCCTTTATGAACATACTAACTAAAAGAAAAAGAAAATACAAAAGAGATAAATAAAGATAAAGATAAAGATGAAGCTCAAGGGCTGAAGTCATTGTCCTCCTCAGAGCTGTTGGTGTCCCCTAAGGAGTCTCATCAAGTCACCTCATCTTGTGGTGCCACCCTCGTGCCCCTCATAGTCTGGGCTAATAGTAGTGGCGCGGGAGGACATACGATGCCCTGGCGGCCCAACGATAGCTGTGTGGTGTGTACCAGCAAAAGGAGGAGGGCATAGCGGTTCGCTGGGTCAATGATGGAGTTGGAGGTGGTGCTACTGGAGGGGAAGAGGTGCTCTGTCTTGCCGCTGCTGCCTTCTACTGCTTGGGCCGCTCTGTAGGTGCCGGGGGCTCGTTAGGGGCTACGGTCGTGTATCTGATTGTCTGAGAGGTCCATACAGCTCGTTGCATGCCCATCACCCTTAGTATATCTAGGGTGACGGGGATACAGCTCCCTACGATTGCCATCTTCCCGGACATATGTGGTGGTATGACCCCCATCCCCTGGACCAGTCTTGTGATATATGACCCTACGAAGATAGCTCCGATCCGGGTGTGGGTCACCTGATATAGAAGTAGGTCACCTACAACCCATCCCAGGTACAGAGAGAATCCATCCAGCATGCTTTGGAGGTAAAGGAAGTCTTTGGTACTGATGACCCCCATGCTCCATCCCCGCCCTGTAATCGAATGGCTCATGATCAGATGTATGTACCTGAGGGCTGTGGAGCAGAAAGTAGACGCCTTCAAATGGCGTGGGTCATAGTGCTGGTCCATACTGAGTCTCATCCAGACGGACTCCTGTGTCTCACTGGCCGGCTTATCTATCCTGAGAGTCTCTTAGGTTGTCGTGAACTCCCGATCATAGAGCCCCAGGTGGACACCGAATTATTCGTTATTAACTCCAGATTATCTGGACCCATTCCAACTCAAACGAAAAGTTATCCAGAAGTAGGACGACGATTTTGCTGGAGATTTCCAGCCTATATAAGTCGAAGGAAAGAAGAGATTTAATTATCTTAGGATGGGAGCTGGAGATCGGGACGTTGGTCAGAGTAGTAGAAGAGACTGAAGGAGGAGAAGATATTGAGCAAGGGAAGCCCTATGCTTTTAATTATGTCTTCTCCTATTTTCTCTATTAGTATATCCATTAGCATGAGATGCTAAACCCTTTCAGTGGTACCTCAGACACATGAACCCTAGATTTCTTTATTAATTGAAGTGTGTTATATATTGATTTTCCTTTATTTGATAATTCTTGTGAAGTCTGTGTTTGATTTATGTGATGATACTTTGCATGAGCCATGGTCAATTGCCTTGTTAGATTCAAGCGACACATATATGTGTTTAGGGTTCTACTTGCATGTCTCTTCTATACATAGATCCATATCTCTTTTAGTTAGTTTATAACTAGACATAGGTAACTAGTTCACTTCGTTACCGAGAGATCAGGTACAGCGTCTTGATGGCGCAACTGGATCTCCCAAGAATTAATCAATAGAAACCAATATTTTGAATTTAGTTATTAGTAAAGAAATCTTAGGGGAATTGTAATTCGAGGTGCTACGCTCATCTCTGATACCTCCCAACTAATTGTTCGCATTGGCTTCCATTAGGATCAAAACAACCAATCACAACTTCTTTTCTTAGTTTCACACTAGATAGAAAGCATAGTCAAAACTAGTATTCCAGTCCCTGTGGATATGATAACCCTACCTTTTGGGTACTTTATTACTTTATCTACACCATACATTTGTGGGTAGTTGAAACGAGCATCCTACGTGTGCATCACTGTTCGCTGTCAGGTTCATCCGGGAGGTACACTATCCTGAATGGCTCGCCAACGTCATCATGGTGAAGAAATCCAGCGGGAAGTGGAGGATGTGTATCGACTTCACCGACCTCAATAAGGCTTGTCCCAAAGATAGCTTCTCACTCCCAATGATAGACAATCTTGTTGTCAAGCCTCGACCCGGTTCCCAGGGCCTCGGGCACGTGTACAGACCGGCCGTATCCAAGTGGAGATGGGCCCCGCTCGGATACAAGTCCTAAGTAAATCAGAAACAGATAAGAAATATAAAAATATCTCAAAATTTATTAATCAAAATTACAACGGAATTTAAAAATAGAATTCATACACCCTATATTAACCAGGCCTTACAGGGGTCCTACAAGTCAGAAATAGTTGAGATTTCCCAACCTCAGTAAGCTGTATTCTGACTCCTCACGTCGCTCCTAAATCTGAAACAACTATCCTTTAAGACCTGTAAAGAAAAGAAAAGAAAAAGGGATGAGCTTCCAGAAAGAAAGCTCAGTAAGTTCCCCGCAGGGATCACAACGAAATCAAACCGATAATCATGATAAGGGTATATCATAAGTCAATAGTCAACAAGTCAAGCAAGCAGGGCTATGCCCAGCACAAACAAAATTCTAGGAGACTTGGAAAGAAGAAACTCCTAGACTAAGCAACAAACTTCTCCAGTCAGCATCCAACCTCATCTGGAATCGAGCTCGATCTCTTGTACGTGTCGACATGGTCAGTATATCATCCCACTGACAGGTTGGATCGTAATGGTATCCTCCCCCTAACATGGAGCTATCAGAACGTTAGGGTGTCCTCAGTTCTGAGCGCTCCACATGAGCATTTGCTCCACTGAACCGGTAGAATAAGAACCCATCTAGCGCATACCAGCTTGTCAGCACATAAGACCACGTGTCCATAATCAAAAGTCGGTCACAGGGCGGTGTTCAACGAAAAAACCAAACACACGTGATGAAATAAAATTCGGGCACATCAACTATGCATAGTATTCCAATAAACAGAAAGGCAACAAATATGCTAAAAGAAATAGCAACAATAAAACCAAGGACCTCGATAATGGGTAGAAAACTAGGCAGAGGTAACTTACCTTTGTTTGCGATATCTGGGATTCCTTCCTGACTCTTACTCCTGATAAGTCTCTATATCGGTATCTGGCAGCAAAGTCTAATTTTAATAATGGCATCGTTTTAAAATTTCTAATAAAACATGCATGATGCCCTAATTTGGCTCAAGTCCAACTCATAGGTCTTCAAGTGTTCTCTATGTCGGTTTCCTTTTATTTTTTAAGCTTTTGTCCCTATAATAATAGACTTTTCTCTACTTGTTCCAAAAGAATTAACTAGTATAGTGCTTAAGGCCCACCAAGACCAAGTAGGAGAACCCTGGTTCAATCCCCCTCCTCTACCCCTTTTTCTCTATAGTTTTGATAGTCTTGATTCAAACATGATTGGACTCAACCTCTTAATACTGGTGCACCCGACTTAATTGATCAAGCCCAAAACCCATCATAGAATAGACCCAACTTATTAAACAATTTTGACTAAGCCCAAATTGAAATTCTGATCAAACCCAACCCAGTTATTTTTCTAAATTGGTTTGCTTTTAAACTTAGTCCGACTCAACCCAATCTCTTAATTGACTAAGCTAGTTAAATCAAACCCAACTCAAACTCACAAATTAAATCCAATTAATTCACAAATCAACTAACTTAGTCGATTCATCTTAACTCAAACCCAAATCAATTCAGACTTGACCTAACGAAATTTTAAAACCTAACTTATGACTTGGCTAACCCATTGTCTAATTTAAAAGCCACACCTGATCAAATCAAATCAGTTAATTAAACCAAACCAGACCTATTAACTAGTGAAAATGGGTCACTATTCATCCTCTCCATCAAGGTCGCCTCGCCTGCGAGGAGGAGGGCTCGATGGTAGCCGGTGGTTCCTGGATGGCTTGAGTTGCCTCCGTCTCAAGGTTCGATCGTCGGAGGCCACCTGCATATCGTGAGGGTTCTCTGAGCAGGGTTCCTTTACCCTCACTGGAGCTCCATCCTCCCGAGCGAGCTTCACCCCTCTCTGGCATTCAATCTCTCGGCCGAGGGCAACGGGATTTCCTGAAGCTTCCTCTGATGTCAACCCCTACTTCTATATGCATGCACACAACTGGTAAAAGATAGACAGAGAAGATGAACTCACTGGAGGATCGCTGTTCGTTGATTCTCTTCGCGCAGTAATGCTTTGTCTTTCCTTCTTGTGCTCGTTTGGAGACTCCGGTGAGTGCTGTCGATAATTCAATACTCTTTACTCTCTATTTGTTTCTCTGTTTTCTCACGGAGAAGCGGCGGCGCTGGTCCTTCAATGATCGATGAAGGTAGGGCTCCGAGGTCCCTCTCTTCGTAGAACCTCCAGTCGAGTTTAGATCAAACTCAAAGATTAAATTTAGCGTTCGGATAACGCTTATCTTAAGATTTAAACTTGTTTCTAGAAGCTCGACGGCGAGGATTATCCTCAGGGCGGCGTACGCGGCGGTGACGCGCTGGAGAAGAACAGTCATGGTGCCTCATGATTGATACTTCCCAGATGACCAGCTGAGATGTAACGCATGTGATCCAATGGTGGGTATTTCCTCTTCGTGCCTTGGATCAAGCACCCCGTCTGGATGAACGGTTGATATTCAATCTCTTATTCGAATGAAGGGACGGTTCGATAGAATCCGTCTGCCTTAAACTTGAACGAACTAATAGATGGATGGCTGTGGTTTACTCCATCTCAATAAAGCGAATGGAGAGCCAGTATTAAATCCTGTGCCTCGAGCTTAACCGCATCATGAGATTATCTAATCTCAGTCGTCTGTCTCTGTCTCAAAATGATTTCTTGTGTCATTTTTCATTTGAGTCCTACTATTTTATTTACATTACATGTAGGTCCCTTTGATGAGAGAGGGATACGATATTCTCGTTAGGTCCCCGACTCTTCTAATTTAACAACTAGATCCCTGGTCCAAAGAGGGACACATTATTCTTCAGTCCCTAATTTTTCAAAAAATTATTATTAGATCCTTGATGATCCCAATTATTACGGACAGATTTGGTAAAACACATGTCGCCCACCTAAATGACCACCTGTCATACATACGCAGACTAGGTTCCCTCGACCATGTAGTAATATCACCAAATATCCTAGTATAATTCCGTTCGGCAAATAAAAGGTAAGGCCCAACCTTGCCAGCAAGTCCGTCGGAATTAGGGCTGTTTAACCAGTTAGGTAAAAAAATGTCTAATGCCTCTCTACAGTAAGTAGATGTTATGCACCTGCCTCTACAGTAGGCAGATATTCTCTACTTACCTACTTGGTACCTACCTACGTAGCACCTGTGTACTGCCTACACAGTAGGCAGATATTTCTTACCGCCTCTGGAGATATTTATTTACCGCCTCAGGGGATATTTACTCACGGCCTTCCCCACCGCCTTCCAGGAGATTTTTTCCTAAACCGCCTTTGAATAGATATAAAAGGAAGCTAATGATAAAGAGGGGAGGGAGGATAAAAGGAGAGTGAATAACTTTATGCTTAAAATTCCTTTTTTAAGCTCCCTGACTTAAGCATCAGAGCTAGATCCGGGCGGCAAGGTCCAATCCCGATCACTCTTTTCATCACAGATCCTATCACAAATTCCGATCAGCATTCCGGAGGCATCTCCTATTCAGAATCTGAAGTAAGCGTCCACACCAATTATAAATCTCAACCGTTGGTCAAAGACTGAGACTTAATCACGAGGCTACAGTAACCAAAGTGTGAGGTGGACCAGTTTTTGGCGTCAACACCAATTAACCCTAATTAGGGTATTTTTCATTTTAATCTCTCTTTCCACAATCAACCATAAAATTTCCTTTTTCGATAAGCTTCTCAAATTACAAATTAATTGAAAAGATCAACAAATCTTTATTCAAATAAAAATTTAATTACATCCTATCTTAAGGACTTTTATTAGCCAATGCACCAAAGTAATAAACTAATTAAAGGCGAATGTAAACACATTTATTCTCGTATAAAATAAAACACTAAAAAAAAAATCATGGAACTTACACTTGTGGACTCAACCACATGTCATAAATGCTCAGCTTCCTTGCCACCTTCTCTGGCTACAACCAGGTGAAGATGGCCGAATCAGACGAAGAGGCTGGTAATGAAAGTTTTCTAGACCTAACTAGGAAGAAACGTGGAGGTGTACATGGATGATATACTAATCAAGAGCAGACAAGCTGGTGATCACATTGCTGACCTCCAGGAGAGCTTCTTCAGAACTATGGGATGCTCCTTAACCCAAGCAAATACGCGTTCGGAGTTGGATCCGGGAAGCTCCTCAAGTTCATGTTCACCCAACGAGAGATTGAGGCCAATCCTTATCAGATCCGGCCTGTGCTCGAGATGAACTCCCAGAAGACTGTTTGTGAGATTACGAGGCTGAACGAGAGGCTAGCGTCCTTGGGTCGCTTCATTGCGAGGTCGAGGAAGAAAAGCCTCCTATTCTTCAAGGCCCTTCGTAAAGCTCCGAAGGTGGGGCTCTCCCCCTCTCTTGAAGAGACCATAGGAAGGAGACGAACTTCTCCTATACCTCATAGCTGCCACCCAAGTGGTGAGGTCGGTCCTAATTAAAGAAGAGGGTGAAGTCCAACATCCGGTCTACTACACCAGCTTGGTGTTGAATAACCCGGAGTCAAGATACTTTCCCATTGAGAAGCTAGCCTATGTCTTGGTTACTTTTGCTCGAAGGCTGTGACTATACTTCCAAGCACATCGAGTCACAGTCTTGACGGACCAGCCGCTGAGATAGATTTTGCAGAAGCCAGAGGCCTACGGGAGGCTTCTGAGGTGAGCTATAGAGCTCAGCGAGTGCAACCTCACGTATGAGCCCCGCACGGTGAATAAGAACCAAGCACTGGTCGACTTCGTAGCGGAGATGACCACCTTGGAGGACAGCCAAAGATCTTGGGCCTGTATGGCCCTCAGGGAACGGAGACCTGGCGAACTCGTGGCTCCTTCACGTCAACAGCTCCTCGACAAACAATCGCACAGGAGCTGGACTGGTACTAAAAGTCTCCAGGCGTATGGAAGACTACTGCCGCTGTCAGGGTCGACTTCAAGGCTACCAATAATGAAGCTGAGTACGAAGTGTTGATCGTCGACATGAAGTTAGCAATCGGGCTCGGGGTGAAACGCATACATGCGTTCACCGACTCACAGCTAGTAGCCAGAACCTGAATGAGGGATATGAAGCTAAGGAAAGAAACATGGCTGCATATAAGGGGGAAGTAGAGAGCTAATCTGCCGATTTGGCCACTTCCAAGCTAATCTGCCGATAAGGCCGATGTTTTGACAAAACTGGCCTTAGCCCAAGGGGTCGACTCGCAGTGCCCGGTCAAATTTCAGCAGCTCTCAGAGTGAAGCATCGGCATGACATAGCTTCAAAAGGTAGAGGTGGCTCACAAGGGGCCGTCCTTGATGGACCCCATTGTGAACTATCTCGAAAGAGGCGTACTCCCATCGGACCCAAAAGGAGCCTAAAAGGTGGTAAACTAGTCGGTAAGGTTTACCTTATTGGAAGGTCAACTGTACTCGAGATGCCTAGGGCCAGCGGAAGCCGCCCTAGTGCTCCAGGGAATCCATGGGAGAAATGGGACAACCATTTGACGGCGAGGGCTCTAGCCCAAAAGGCCTTGCTGTAGGGATACTACTGGCCAACCATGGTTGGAGGCGCAGAGTCACTTATGAAGAGCAACGAAGCCTGCCCGCTACATTCTCGAGTGCAGCGCCGGCCAGCAGCGCTACTTGCCCCAATCGTGACGCCAAGCCCTTCGCTATTTCGACCGTTGACATCCTCAATCCCTTCCGATGGCGGTCAGGCAGCTGAACTTCCTCATTCTCGCCATTGACTACTTCATGAAGTGGGTGGAAGTGGAGTCGCTGGCCAAGATCACCCAACCGGTATGCCAAAACTTCTTTTGGAAATCCATAGTCTGCCATTTTTGCATCTCTGTGACCTTCATAACATACAACAGGAGGTAGCTAGACTGCTAGAGGCACCGAGACTTGTACAACGAGCTTGGCATTGAAGCGAGGCTGACGTTGGTAACCTACCCCCAAGGCCAACAGGCAGGCAAAGGTTACTAACCGTAACCCTCATTCAGAGTCTTAAAACCAGGGTGGAGAGAGCCAAGTCTAGCTTGGTAGATGAGCTCCTTAACTCCCTTTAGGCTTATCGGACCACCAGTCGTACCCCAACTAGAGAAACTCCCTTCAGCCTAACGTACGGGGCGGAGGCGGTCATCCCCGCCAAAGCCCTGGTACCTACCCTCCGGACACAAAGCTTCAACCCAGCAAGTAACCAGGAAGGCCTTCGGGCCGAACTTGACCTCCTCGAGGAGATATGGGAACAAGCAAGCATCCGAGCGGCGGACTATCGGCAGAGGGTCCGGCGGTTTTACAACTCCAAGGTGCGTGAGGTCACCTTCCATGTGGGGGATCTAGTCTTGAGAAGGAACAAGTTCCGGGGAAACGAATGCCGGGTCGAGAAACTAACCCCCAATTGGGAAGACCCATATGTCATCATGGGGATTGTCCGCCCTGGCATATACCGACTAGCCGATTCGGATGGGAGCAAGCTCAGTAGGCCATACAATTTGGAACATCTTAGAAGATACTACCCCTAGATGTAACGTTCTAACTCCTGAATGAAATTAAGACCTTTGTCCACGGAACGATTCGTCTCATTATTGGTCCTACCTCTTCAAGGCAGGGCACCTTGAGTACCTCCCACTGGCCCACAAAAGGGCCAGTATAACAACCTGAAATTTTTAATAAATAATCAAAAAAATTTAAAAAATTTCAACAAGATTAATTAGCACAGAAAATAAATTAATTACTTTAAATCTTAATTAAAAGAAAATCGCGAATGAATAGATCTAAAATCTAGCCTCGCAAACTATCTGGCCAGAGAAGGCCATATTGGGCCAGGCTATTTATACTTGTCATAGTTGGAGGCGGATTGAAAGGATAATCCCGGTTAATTAATTGAGAGACTTATTATGTGTTAATTAATTTTGATTAATCAAGTGGTGATACGTGACAAAAGTTTGAGTCCCGATAAAAGAGATATGGCCAAGTCAAAAGCCGGGAAAAACGGATTTGGTTCTGGAGTTGAGACATCCTGTGATGCCCCAGTATACCGTGACAAACTTGATAATAAAGCCCGGCTACGTGTGACCAACCAAGATTCAAAAAAAGTGGATCTTGGTCGGGTCCAACAATTTTCCAAGTAATACTATGAAGAGGGAGAATAAAAAATTAAATATAATATTATATACATACCTAGATTATTATAAGGGGGACTTAGGGTTCATGAAACCAAATCAAAAGAAATTGATCGTGCCTTCCTCTCTCCCCATCTCTCGATCTCATCCTTGCTCGCCATCCACTCACGCAAGTAGAGCGCCCGGCTTTGCGCCTCGTTGTTCGAGCGCCAGCTCGCCCGTGCTTCTTCTCTACACGTGCCTGCGACAGTGAGCCTCGCTGCGGCCTGTGACCCGACTCCATCCTGTGTTTCCTCACACCCCACGAACACGAATGGAACAGCTCCACCGCCAGCCACCGGTTAGGCCGCGCATCCGCCTTCGACGTTGATCCCTGCCGGCTGGTCGCGGCCTAGTATAGATGTGCCCCTTCCCTTCGCCACCTTCTTGCTCCGACCAACACTCTCTCTCTCTATTTCGACGAGCTCCGGCAAGGACTAAGCGTCGCCGGACAGAAGCTTGTTAAGGAGCATGGCGAGCTTCATCTGAGCGCCGGTGAGTAGAGGTCTAGTTTTAGGTGTGTTGGGTGGGGTTAACCCGAAATTATTTAAATGGAGAATTTGGACTTTTGGATGTGTTGGTTGTTAAACTTCATGAATAGGGTTGCTATGTAGGTATTCGACAAGGATCGAAGGCGACGAGTGCGAAATAATCTTCAACTCTAGGTTAAGGAGACAAGAAAACTTCTTAAATTTCATGGAGTAATATATGAATGAGTTAAAGGCTAAAGAATACATGTTGTATGGCGAAGTTAAATTAATTTGTGTGTATGGTTGTATAATTTCGGGGCTCTAGAAATAGAGGAGATGATGCCCGATTTTTCATGAAATCACATAATTAATTTTCCAAGTTAAGTATATCATTCGGTTTATTTAAAGAGCATCTTAGGGACTTTCAAAAGGTGCTAAGTATAAAGATATTTAAATCTCTTATTATGAGTAGTCTCTGTATTTTCTTTTCTTGTCCTTTAGAAACATGAAAGAAATGGTCTAATCAACTTGATGTCTTATTATACTCTTTCGAGTCTAAGTTAGAGTATAAAGTAAGATTACAATTTCCGTATTCCTAAATTATCATATATTGATTATTAGGAAAAGGAAAAGGCAAAGGTAAGGCCACAACTGCTTAAGGACCTAGCCAGCCTTAGAGGCTACCTAGACTTAGGTTAGGGAACTAAACTGGATATTCTATATTTTCATCATATTATCTATGAAGTGTCTGTTTCTATTTTGAAAAGCATGAAATTGAATTTATATGAGATTTCCTAAGTTTGGAAACTGTATTAAATTGATTGATGGTTTTATGCTTCGCAAATAAACTTTAAGATATTCATGAAAAGATTCCAGTTAAAGAAATATATGAAATAGAAAAAGAATAATTAGAAGTATTAATTCTCTGTATCGTACTCTAATACTTGCTTGTACCAGTGGTGGCACTTTGACAGAGCAAGATAGTACGGTACTAGATAGGGAAGGGGTGATTTGTTAAACTCTGTATTTCTTAAAGTCCAAACTATCTGTTTTAAAACTTCCTATATTCAAGAAATAAAAACCCCTTTCCGTACTCATAGAGTGCCTAGTACACGTATATCCTATCTTAGAGATAGTCACCTCGCGGGGCCATAGTAGAACCGTGAGGGCAGAGATAGTAACCCGACGGGAGCCCTAGAGGACCGTGAGGGTTCATCCTAATCACACACTAGTTCTACAATTATTGAAGTAGAGGTGTAGGTGTAATTGATACTATTGAGATATGAGATATGTTTCTGTATATCCCACCTCACGGGAGCCATATGAGAACCGTGGTGGCTATTGGTGTCGATATTCATCCACCAATGGAAAAATACAGAATCATACATGGTACCAATGATGAGATAAATAAGATGATCATCCATGTTATTTCACTTATGATTTTATGGAAACTGGCATGATTATATCTGATCGAAGATAATGCATAGATTGACACATTATTTTTGAATTGCATAATTTTTTCATACTTATATTTATTGCTTATGATGAGAAATTATTTTGAAGTATTCTTATTTGACTTCATACATGTATAGTATACCTGATAGTACTGCTTTCCGCACTAAGCTCGAGTAGCTTATCGTTCTTTTATGTGAATTTTTGCAGGAGATAGACAGGTACTCGATCATATCTAGAGCCGAGAGAGAGTCCTGTCACCTATAGTTGGCTCTAAACATCCCGCTGCTTGATATTGTTTATTGTGTACTCGATTTAGGAGATACATGAACTCCTTGCTGGATTTATGTTTGTATAACTTTAACTATTTGGTATTGTACTTCCAACTGTTTGAGTATCTATGACATTCAAGCTTGCTTATGTGTTAAGTTTATTAGATTAATACAGCTTTAGGCCCAGGGTTGACCCCCTGACCTAGCTGGTGTAATATATGTCCCCTATTTGGAGATGGGTGTTACAGCCGGAGTCTCCAACGGCACCTCTTTAGGGCCGGACACCTTGAGTACCTCCAACCAGCCCTCATCAAGGTCGGAGCCTCCAACGGCACCTCTTCAAGGCCAGGCACCTTGGGTACCTCCCACCGGTCCTCATTTGGGCCGAAGCCTCCAATGACACCTCTACAAGACCGGGTACCTTGAGTGCCGCCTACCAACCGTCGTAAGGGCCGAAGTTTATGATGACTCCTCCTACGTCCAAACACCTCGCACACCGATGAACTATCTTTAGCTTGGGCCCGGACCCGGCGACAGTCCCCTTATTCGTTGCTGCATCTCACATGGCAAAAAAAAGGAGTGCAAAGGAAAGAAAAGGGAGCAGAGGAGAAAGTCACCCCGGGGGCTTAAAAGGGCCGTAAGGTAAGAAAAGCTTTCATTTCAAACTTTCATTTCATGAAAACATTGCAAAGGAGACATCTAGGGGAAAAAAATGCATAGTCACTAAGAGGAAGGTGGATCACGAGGAAGGTATTGGAATGCCAACTGCAAAGGGAGGAAGTCAAGGGTTATGTCGGGCAAAGGCGAGCAACCTCTTGGTAGACCTTGAAGCCTTCATGTGCGCAAGCCCGGGCTGCCTCCCCTAATCTCTCCTGGTATGCTCTTGACCTTCAAAAGGCCTCCACAGAATTTCTACTTTCCTCCTCTGCTACCATTGCGGCACTAATGGCCACCTCTAACCGCTGCTGTAGCTTCGCATTCTTCAATCTCAAAGCATTCAGCTTGTGAGAGTGCATCTCCTTAAGCCGACGGATGGCAAGATCGTATCGAGCCATCTCAGCCCTCACCCCCTGCAAATCAGCGCCCATCCGCTCTTGTTCGACGAGTGTTGCCTCTCGCAACTGAAGATGGGTACGTGGGACTGATGTCATGGTGGGAAGACAGGGTGGCGAAGAAGAAACCCCCCTCCCCCAGGAAATCCGAGGGAGGTCTTCCCTCATCCGAGGATGTGGAGGAGGAAGGAGCAACCACCGATCTACCGAGCCCAGGACCCTCCTCCCCTTGCTCGCAAAAAGCGCCGTAGTGATTACGGAAATACCCATCCAGGGTCCTCAACACATGCTCGCTATCCATGGCAACTAATAACACTAAAGGAACCACTCAGAGAGGTAAACCCCGAATCTTGGGCTTTAAAGAAAGAAAATAGGCGACAATCTCGAGAATCCTTAGGGGCGCGACATGTCTGAAGTCGACGCTTATCTTGCCCCCTCACAAGGGAATGTAACGACCCAAGAAAACCACGACTCCTAAAATACAGCTACAACAACGACGTCATTTGACTCGACCTGAAAAATGCCATCCTGTACGTTTGCTTTACCCTACACACTCCAGGCCATCCCTCCTCTATAAAGGGGGTGGGGGGGTGGGGGGTGGGGGAAGGGAGATACCCTCTGGCCAAGATACCATCGAATGTAACGCCTATGACTAAGATCTGCAGCTGAACGCAGTAACAGAGAAAAGCACGAGCCCAAAGGAGGGCTGGCAAATGAATAGATAAAAACAAAGCAATGAACTTTTATTCATCCCGTAAAGGGGCCGGAAGAAAGAAAGATTACAAATAAAGACACTTTAAAACTTGGTGAAGACTGTAAAAGTCTTAAGGTCCGATAACCCGCAACCCGACATAAGTTTGTGAGGGTTAAGGCTGATATGTGAGCTTAATGCTTATACTTATACCGCAAGTTCACGGATCGTACCATGTAATAAAGTGGACTATGAAAGTCGGATATCTCACCCACAGAGACCTAAATCACTAACTCTATCTAATTATCTGCTACCTAGCCTATTAAAATGTTTTTGAATTCCTAATCTAATTTCTAAAATTAAAAAGTGACTTGGGACCAACTTGACAAAAGTGATAATGGCAATCATTCATAAAGGGGAGATACTCGGGCAATGAATCCCCTCTGTATATCTATAAATTGGGGAAAGTATGGATTTCTAATTAGTGAATGGTTATTTATGGACCAAGAATTCCTACAATGCTTTCACACCCTCCGTCGAGGTGAGTTAATAACCTAATCATCGCATTAACCTTCTAGGGAATATTCATCTTGGAAGAGTTGTGGGAATAATCAATCTAAAAGAGTCTCTTGCCTAAATACCCGATCTCTCGGCATATTCACAACCCCCACCTACGGTAGTAGATATATATGCATATAGAGGGAGTGTTAATTCTCTACACCCTAATAGATCTAGATTGACACTTAGAGTTGTCGCAACGTAAAGCATCAATACCATACATAACATCCAATAGGTTCTCAAAACATCAAAGACATTCATTCAAAATAGAAATCCATATAAGTAAAGTTAAACATAAATCTGGAGGTTTATCATGCCGAACTATCTAACAAGTTAGTTCCCGATGAAAGGGGAACTCAAATCCAATATAATATTCAAGAGAAAGAAATGAGAAATGAAATGAAGCACCCTTCCCTTTACCGTTGGCGATCACCATTGGCGATATGCATGGAGAAGCCCTTTTGATGCTTGTCTTCATCTTCTAGCACCAAGGTTTTCAATGATACCCTAATTACTAAGATGAACGAAGGGTAGGAGCCTTCATGATAGGTGATGAGTTACAAGTTACAGGACCCTTCTCTAAAACCATAAATTGGCTATTTATAGGGCCCAAGTCAATTTACAAGTTAGTGTTTGAGTCCACAAAATCTGGCCTCAAATCAGCCATAAACTGGGTCAGGTTGTGTCTGAAGCGCGAGGCGTGTGGGCGGTCGTACGGGCGCACGCCAGCCCACATACCCAATTCCAGGAGTGTGTGCTCTGGGATGCGGGCGCACGAACACCCATAAAGCTCTGTGTAAGATTGGAGATCTATGCTCAGTGTGCTCTTATGGGTGTGTATGCCGCACGGCTGCCTGCTTCCTGCTTCATTCGAGCTCGTGCGGGCGCACACCAGCCCGCACGGCTTCAGTAAATCCAGTTTAGCCTCGATTTATGCCACGTTACTTCCATTTTCCTCTCGAAGCTCTCTAGTGCCCTGCAAATAAGAATTAACACTAATTAAGTATCAATGGGTAAGAATTACTCGAAATCATATGAAAAGTGTACAAAGAATTGATATAAAAATATTATAAATTAAACGCTTATCACAAATATCCTCACACTTAAGCGTTTTCTTGTCCTCAAGCAAACAAACAAATAAAAATTCGAGATATGAGAAGCGTTCAACCTTAGGCTACAAAGTATTTGCATTTCGTTCTACTCAAAGCATTCACTATTGGCATATGTATTCTCCTATTTCAACACCTCTCCTATTTCAACACCTCGGACTTAGGTCAATCTTACGACACATTTTAGCATAGTTCTAGATGAGAGTTTCAGTCCACTTACCATGTTCCCAAGTCTTAGAGTGGTAAGTATACTTTCAATGGACTCTAGCGGTTCCTTGAGACCCTAAGTACAAAACAACTAGCCCTCATAAAAAGAAAACTTTTTTTTTCTTTTGTTTTCAATTTATAGACTTTTCTCTTTTCTTTTCATATAAATCCTGGTAGGGCATCCTTAATGGATTCGAGTTTTCGGGGACCAAAGATTAACATAGAGTGTAGATCTCCCTTTTTTAGGGATGCACATGCTGAAAGGGCACCGGAACACCCAACTACTCTAGAGATTACAACTCTGCATGCACACACTCATGCTTACAAGTGACTTTTCAGCTTGAGAGATACTCTAATCAGGGGCCAAAAATCCAAGCATATTTCGTCACTAAGAGTAGAGGAGCACTATCTTGGGTCTTATATTTGTAGTCTCTGTGCACAAAAATTATTCACTATTTACAACTCTACTTACAAGGGCTAGAAGTTTTGGCTAGTGCCACGAAACTCTTGGAGCCATTAAATGTAATACTTAACAATCTAAATCAAAGAAACATGATCATGGGTTATCTAATGTCACTTGAGAGTATATAATAGTCATGAAGATTTTCTCTAAGTATACAAGATGTTTCATTGGAAAAATTTTAAATTTGGCTCAAATGGTGCAAACTAAGAGTAAAATAAAATTGAATACAATTTTTCAACATGTCGTCATCAGTGTACACTAAGAATGTATTTCATATAGAAGATTTGCAATTTCCCTTACACTTAAACATTTTCAATGAATTAATTTTTAAATATATGCAATGAAGTTCATAGCTACACATGTGTACCCATCCCCACACTTAAAATTTTTCATTATCCTCAATGCAAATAATAAAGCATATAAATGTTAAAAACATAATAAATTAAAGAGATGGGCACATTGAAACTTCCCTGGATATTTGGTGAGTGTGTACATTGCTTGAGTGAAGATAGAACAAGTCTTCATCCAACATCTCATAAATATATCTGCAAGCACGAGGAGGATCACAAGACAAAACCACATAAGAAAACTAGATATCATAGAGAAAGACGTCTCAACCGACAGTGGAAGAGAAGATAACAAAATATATAGCAGGAAAAAACCCTTACTAACTAAAAAAAATACGATACAAATCCCAAGAGGTCTGCTCAAGGTGGTGTCGATGAGGACACAATCGGTGTTGCCCGTAGAGTGCTCCCAACAGGTGTTGTAGGTAGGCCTCATGCGGAGAAATAAGGGGACGGATAAGTGAGTGGTGAAATAGAGGAGGTATGTATAGAAGTCGGTGCTGCTGGCGATCCCCCTCGCTCGAGGAGCTTGTATAAAATCTGACCAACATCGCATCATAGTTGCTCATGCTGGTCCTGGGTCCGTCGGTCTTACTCGAAGAGCCGTTGTAATGCTGTGCGAATCTGGCTCTGCTCTACCTCGAGTCTCCGCTGTGAGTCGGTAATGTGACGTAACTGCTGCAGGATCGTCTGTTGGCTCATCCGAATCTCCTCGAGCTGTTGGATGATTAGCTGATGGCTCTGGCTACGAGGTCGTGGAGGGGCAGCTAAAGATGTGCCCTTCACGAGAAATGGTGCTGGAGTTGGTGGGATCTCCTTTACGTCCGTCATGGGCTCCTCTCTGCACTCACGCCCCTTAATGACATGTCCTCATAGTGTGTGTATGACTAAGCCCCATCGACTAGAGAGTAACAAAGCCAAGGGGTTGCATGACACGGATCCGGTGTGGTCGGGACTGGGGTCCAAGTAGACTCATGCTAAGCAAGAGTGCGGTGATATGAGGGATGGCTGAAATCACCCTATACTTCGAGTATGACCCCTAGCGAGCGATATAGTCTGCAATGATGTGATCGAGGTGGACAGGGACTCTCTTGGCCATACTGTTCATCGCCAGAAGGTCGGCAATGGTGACATGGCCAGTGCTGTCGTCTTTCCCCGTGATGGATCTTCTAGTAGGAGCCTGAATGTGGGTCAGCTAGGCGTGATGCCTTCTTTGGGTCCGTGGTAGAAGCTCGGGATACCTGTCTCTAATAAGAAGCGATGGCGTGTGTACGGGGAAGTCAACAGCTAGCTCCTGGTACTCGTCGGTCTCCGTGTATGCTCGGTCGTATAGGCCGAGATGGACGGAGAAATCTGTAATGCTCTGCTCTCGCATAACATCGTGGACCTTAAATCTGATGTCTTTTGGGGTCCCCACGGTGAAGTGGCTCAGATCGACCTTAAAGCTGGATAAGACCTAGAAAGCCATATCTCTATAAACTGGCTCTAAAATACTGAAGGCTCGATCCCATCGTTTGAAGGAAATCATGCTCCAAACCTCATCCTCTATCTCATGCTCACGGAGCACGGTCTAATCAATGGTGATGCCGAACTCCTTCAAGGATAATATGTTGTATTGCTCCTGATAATGATCTTGAAGGAATTGCTCGAGGAGGATCGATTTGCGCTCCTCTTTCTCTTGACGCCCTTGCTAGCTACTTTCTTTGTTCGCTCTATATCTGCAATTGAAGTGAATTGAGAATTAATCGCATGGAATAATTTTTGTTCACAGAGGGGTTTCAGTCTAGCGTGTGGGCGCACACTAGCCCGCATGCTTTGTACAGAGCTTATGCGCATAAGGTTACAGTTATGCGACCACACATGACTCTATTTACTTGGAAAACATGGGGAAATTTACATTCTCGATGAGTAAATGGCTATTTAGGTTCAAAAACCTTAAACCAACTACGAAGAAAAGGGAATCGATGGGGAAAACCTAGAACCCTAGGAATATAAAATTGAAATCGAGAGGGATGATTACCTTGGAGTTGCCCTAAATCGTTGATGGAGCTAGCGGGGATTGAGAGTGAGAGGAAAAGGAAAGAAGGATAGGGATGTTCTTCGATGTTTTAAGGGTTCTGGTTCAGAAGGGTGCAAGCGCAGGGCTATGTAAAGGGAGAATGTGAACAGTTGCGCCAGCAATCTGTCGATTCGCGCATCGTGCGGGCTGCTATGCGCGCGCATGCAAGGCCACACGGAGTGTCTCGCAAGCTTGTGCGGGAGCACGCTTGCCCGCACATGGTGTTTTACGTTCGGTGTGTGCTCACGCTTGCCCGCACAACTTCCCTGTGCAGTGGAATTAGGTTACTTCCCTGGGCATCCCATCTTAACTCCTCTCGATATCCTTACCTATTCTTCTAAGCTCCAAATCTTACCCTGTTGATATGAGAATGAGGTCTCATATTAGGTTCTTGAGGGAGTAATGTAATTGATCACTTATTTCAAAATGACAACCAACTATCTCTAGACTGACACTATAAAAATCCTAAGAAAAGAAATTTAAGGGACTTGGGTTGCCTCCAAAGAAGCGCTTGTTTAATGTCACTAGCTTGACATTCATGTTCTTTTCTCACGGAAGATCAAACACATGAATTTCATCTTGAACTTCCCCCTTGAAGCAGTTTCCAAACAATGAGAATCCTAAACTAGAATAAATGGGGGATTCACCATATGGGGCATTCATTATATGTCCTGCCTTGGCGTGGAAGACAGTTTCCTCATTGCTCTTCTCCTTGTCTTTTTCCTTCCAGAATAGTTGCTGGAGAAATATTTTATTTAATCCCTTATCATTCTTCCTCACTTGCCCTTTGTTGCCTTTACTTATGCACTCAAGATTTCCTTCCACATGTTTCTCTTTTTTATCGTCCAGCTTTCTTAAGTACACCTCAAGTGGATCGATTTCTAGCACTTCTTTAATGCAGCTATCGGAGATCAGTTCAAGATTATCAATAAAATAGGATTTGTTATTGTGGTCAAGTGTGTGCCGCATTGCTGTGGGAAGCTTTAACTCAACTGTGCTATCACTGACACTTAATGACATCTTGCCTTCAGCGTGATCGTGTAGGGTTTTTTCAATGACCAAAAATGGTCTTCCTAGGATGATGGGTGCTTCAACATCATCGTCAATGTCCAATAATACAAAATCAGCGGGGAACATGAGTTTATCTTCCTTTACTAATTTATCCACTGCCATTCCTCGTGGTCTCTAAATGGATCGGTCGGCGAGTTGAATGGTCATCTTTGTAGCCTCTGGTTCTTCTAGCCCTAGCTTTATAAATAACTTATAAGGCATGACATTGATGCTAGCGCCTGAATTTGTTAAAGCACTCTCCTCTACACCATCCCTAATGATGCAAGGAATCACCATACTTTCAGGTTCCTTTAGCTTCCTAGGTAGGTTGGGTTGTAATACCGCTGAGCATTGAGAATTCAAAGTTACTTCTGCCACTTCTTCTAACATCCTCTTATTAGTTAGCAGCTCTTTCATATACTTGGTATATTTAGGCATTTGAGAAAGTACATCAACCAGAGGTAGACTCACATGCAGCTGCTTGATTGTTTCTATGAATTTTTTGAAATAACATCATCCTTTGCCTTCTTCAATCTATCAGGATAGGGAATCTTGGGTTTATATTTAGGGCGGGTTGAGGTTCCAATTCCTTATCATTTTCTTGATTTTCTTGGACAATGCTCTTCTTCACTCCTAATGTTTCACCAGTTTTCACCTGTGTGTCTACTCTTCCAGGTATCTTGACCAATAGCTCTACCTCTTTACCACTCCGAAGTGTGATGGCCTTTAGTTGCTCACGGGGATTATCTTCAGTGTTGCTAGGTAGGCTTCCGTGATGTCTTTCAGATGAATTTCTAGCCAATTTTCCAACTTGATTTGCTAGGCTTTGAATACTTGCTTGGATATTTCGCAGCTTGGTATCAATTGTTTCAAATCTTGTATTTGTGGTTACCATGAACCTAGCTAAAACATCCTCTGTTGTGTGTTTTGGTGGTTGAGGTTTTGGAGGTAAGGAGTTGAATCCTGGAGGGGTGGATGATCCTTGGAGATTACTGTAGGATAACCCCGGGTGATTCCAATTAGTCATATAAGGCCTAAATTGTGTACCTTGGGGTCTTGGGTTACCCATATATTGAATTTCCTCCATGGAGAGTACTTTAACGCCTGTAATGGGGCCATTGTGATGAGTTATGCCTACCTTTGGCAGTATCCCACGAGACAGCTGCAATTGAGCTAGGCTATCCTCCTGATGTGAGTTGGTCGAATTTATTTCAGTGATCTGCCACTTGTGCTGCAAGAGCAGGGTCCTTGTAAACTAGTCTGGCTCCAACACTAACTGGTTGCCTCCCTCTTAGCGAGCATCATGACTTAGTATTGGCTATCTTCGATCAATTGCTCGGCATCCTCGGGGTATTTGTTGCCTAAGGAACCGTCGGCGGCTGCGTCCACTAGCTGCCTGGTGTGATTGTTCAACCCTATATACAGGGTGTGGAGTTTAGCCCATGGTTCTATACCATGGTGTGGACAGTGCCTGAATAAGTCCTTGAATCTTTCATAGGCTTCGAACAGTGTGTCTTGCTCACCTTGCTTGAACTGGGAGATTTCTTGTCTGATTTGCGTTGTTTTACTTGGACGGAAGTATCTACCTAAGAATTTATCGAACATATTCCTCCATGTTCTTATACTCCCCTCAGGAAGCAAGGTGACCCAACGATATGTTGCCTCTCTTAAGCTAAACGGGAATAATCCCAAGAGGATGGCGTCCTCAGAGTCTCCACTGATCTTAAACATGTTACAAATTTGAATGAAGGGCGCTAGATATGTGTAAGGGTCCTCATTAGGCCGTCCGTCGAATTGGGCAAGATTTTGAATCATTTGAACCGTGCTTGAGTTGATTTCGAAATTGTTTGTAACCTGCGGCTGGTGGACACTGAATTCCTCCCCTGTGTACTCCGATCGCTCATAGTTGGATAATGTTCTCCTTTCTTCCATGATTGGGGGTTCTCTCGATTCGATGTTCACCTCTGTAGGAAAGACATTTCTGACTCTGAAGAGGTCCCAGAGTTATCTCTCGTGGTGGGCTTTGTTCATCTCTAATCCTCTTGTGTAAAGTACGCTCGATCTCACTATCCCCTTCTACCAAAATTGTTGGATTCGCTCAGGTCATGCACCAAGTCCTCACAGAAACAAGAACGAACAAGAATTAGTAGTGCGAATGCTCAGAGTAAGCAAAACAAAGTAAATGAGAGAAAATCAAAAAGGAAAATATTAAAAACCTAAAATTAAAACTAACTAACAGATTCTTAGTATTCTTAGTGACCTAAAGGTCCCCGACAATGGCACCATAAACTTGATATGTGAGCCTAATACTTATGCTTATACCACAGGTGCACGGGTCATACCAAGTAATAAAGTGGACTATGAAAGTAGGATATCCAACCCACAGAGTTCTAAATCTCTAATTCTATCTAATTATCTGTTATCTAGCCTAGTCAAAGGTTGTTGAATTCCTAATCTAATTTTTAAATTTAAAAAGTGACTTGGGACCAACTTAACGAAAGTAATAATTGCAACCAATAATAAAGGGGAGATACTCGGGCAATGACTCCCCTCCAGAGATTCATAAATTAGGGCAAGTATGGATTTCTAATTAGTGAATGTTGGTTTATGCACCATGAATTCCTACAATGCTTTCATTCTCTCCGTCGAGGTGAGTTACTAACCTAGTTTCATCATCACATTAATGTTCTAGGGAATATTCATCTTGGAATAATTGTGGAATAATCAATCTAAAAGAGTCTCTCGCCTAAATACCTGATCTCTCGGCGTATTCACAACCCCCACCTATTGAAGTAGATCTATATGTATATAGAGGGAGCGTTCATTATCTACATCTCAATAGATCTAGATTGACACTTAGAGCTATCGCAACGTAAAATATCAATATCATACATAACATCCAATAGGTTCTCAAAACATTAATGACATTTATTCAAAATAGAAATCCATACAAGCAAATTTAAACATAAATCTGGAGATTCATCATGCCAAAGTATCTAACATGTTAGTTCCCCATCAAAGGGGAATTCAAATCCAACACAATATTCAAGAGAAAGAAATGAGACATGAAATAAAACACCCTTACCTCCACCATTGGCGACGACCATTGGTGGTATGTTTGGAGAAGCCCATTCGATGCTTGCCTTCACTTTCTAGCTCCAAGGTTTTCAATGGTGCCCTAATCTCAATGATAAAAGAATGATAGGAGTCTCCAAGAGAGGTGATGTGTTCCAAGTTCCAAGCCCTTTCTTTAAAACCGTAAATTAGCTATTTATAGGACCCAAGTCAATTTACAAGATTAGTGTTCGAGTCCACTAAATCCGGACTGAAATTAGCCATAAACTGGGTCGGGGCGTGTCTGAAGCGTAAGGCATACAGGCGGTCGTACGGGTGCACGCCAGCCCGCATACTCAATTCCAGGCCTGTGCGCTCTGGGATACAGGGGCACGAATGACCATTAATCTCTCTGTAAGATTGGAGATGTGTGCTCAGAGTGCTCTTGTAAGTTTGTGCGGGCGCACGGCAGCCCGTTTCCTACTTTCTGCTGGTGCGTGCAGGAGCACGCCAGCCCGCACGACTTCAGTAAATGAAGTTTAGGCACGATTTGTGTTGTGTTACTTCCATTTTGCTTTCAAAGCTCTCCAGTGCCTAGCAAACAAGAATTAACACTAATTAAGTATCAATGGGCAAGAATTACTCGAAATCACATGAAAAGTGTACAAAGAATTGATGTAAAAATATGATCAATTGAAAGCTTATCAAAGCCCACACGACTGGGCACGTGGTAACTGCCTGGGCAAGCCTTTAACCCCACAAACCCATGTCAGGAAGCATAATGTCGCCCATGTGACGATACCAAATCCAGACGGACAAATGCCTCCTCCGCCACACCTCGACATCAGACTAGGAATCCGCCTTGACCCCAATCTAGGTGGCTGCAGAGAATATCATCCAAGATGACAGCGAATCAGGCGCCCCCCAAGAAAGACGGAAGTATCACCCACGAAGCCTCCAGGAGAGCACATGTGGGAAGGGCTTTGACTGAGTCCCTGGTTGGAGGGAAATTCTCTCTCTTTTTTGTTCTTCGAGATTTGGAGAGACCCCCAGCCTGGTTCCACGGGCGAGCTACATTTAGAGAAACATAGAACCCATTGACTATTCCTAGCAAACTCTCTTCTAAGGATAGATTAAGGACTTGTTCAGGCGAAGGAGCGTCGACTCCATGAGAACATAAAAGCAAGTTCAAAGGGAATGAAAAGACAAGGCTGCCTACCACGACCTCTTATAGGCAGGACGAGAGGAAGGTGAGTAGTCACAACGTGCAACGAAATTAATGATGAAGGAAAATCCGTATGACCCCTCTGGAAGTAAGAGACGGTGGCTCTCACTACAGCTCCCTAGGAACTCCCACAGATTTGGTAAGTTACAAGGCGAGATCTTACTCAAGGCGGCGTGACGAACGAGGAAATCAAAAGACGTGCGAAAGAAGTAAGGCATGCATCCCTCCAATTAAAAAGTGAGATGCAAAAATGAAACCTAAGTCTATGGGCTAGGGGGCATCCCGAATGACGCGGTGTATGGAAGCGGAGACCTGTCTCGAGCAGAGCCGGATCTGCTGCATCCTTCGAAGGCATCCTTGTCTCTCTCGAGAGGCTCTGACAACGAGCCACCTTCAATTTCACGAGCCTCCTCGCTACCACCGCCCTCCTGACCACAAAGAAGTCTCAGAGCTTGGTCGTCGTCGATCACCGAAAGGTCCACAGTGGGCCGGCTACGGATGAAATCCTGGAGGGCCTCGAAGCTCCTTCAAGAACCGGCAGTGGCTGCCTCATTGATTAGAAGACTATACTTGGGCCCCTTCCTGAACCATGCCATAGCCTACGACTGGCAGTTGACGAGTGTCTCGGAGAGGTGTTGGAGTCCTTATACTTCTCAACCTCCTATCTCCTGGCTAACTCAAAGGAGCTTGCGTTTTCCTTCCTCAGGCGCATGATCGAGCTTAAGTGTCCTGCTTCAAGCATCCGATCTCGGCCTCACGGTCTCGGATACGTTCGTGCACATCTCTGACAATCTTCTGTAGCTACTCACAGTCTGCAGAAAACTCTCTCCGGAAGGAGTCCACACCATCCTGGCGGATCCCCAAACAGTGACGAGCCTCCCCAGTGATAATTCTTCATTTGAGCTTATTTTTATTCCATATTCTTGTATGCTTTGTATGTAATTGTGATGATTTTGGGCCTACCAATACCTAAAATGTGTTTATTTCAATAAACATGGCAAGATAACAAGACCCAGGAGAAAGGAAGCTTTTTGATGGAAATTGAGGTCGAAGTGAAGCATTCCTGGAGGAAAAACCCAAGTATACGGGCTTCCATATGGCCCATATGTACCTGAAGAATCGAGGCCCATACAAGTGATCTCCTTTGAACCCAGATAACCCCCCCTATGGCTTATACGGGCATCCATACGGTGTGATATATTGCCCTATGGATGCACCTGGAAGCCATATGGGCCCGTATATGGGCCATATATGGTCCCGTATATCACAAGTTTCCAGTGATGCTGCAGACCTAGAAAGGGGCAAAATGGAAAATCTCGCCCTAAAAACCCTAAAGGTATAAAAGCCGACTAATGAGGGTTTAGAGGGGAGGAGGCAGCTTGGGGAAAGGGATTGATCTTGAGGAGAGCTTGAGGATTCTCATCTTCAAGCCATTGGAGCAAGAAGAGGGGAAGACATTGAGGAGGAATCAAGGAAGCTATCAACAGTGTATACAGTAGTCTCTTTCCTTATGATTTCTTTGATTGTTTTCATCTTTGTATTGGATTGTTGCTCTCCTTCCACAGAGGGCTAATTTTGTAGATGCTTGGATGATTGATGAACCCTTGGCTATGATTTAATTGATGTTATTTCTCTATTCTTGAATGCTTGGTTGAATTCATGAGTCTATTGGATGTTTTAATGTCAGTGAATCCCTCTACATTGCGACAGCTCGGAGTGGTTTTCATAGTCCATATAGGGGAAGAAGCGCCTCCCCGTGTGTAGACCATCTCCAATAGAGAGGATTAGGAATACACCGGGAACCCGGGTATTAAGGAGAGTGAGTCCTTTAAATGTATTATTCCCATAATTCGTCCAAGAATTAGGTTCCCTAGAATATCATCGGTAAGGATACTAAGATTAGTAACTCGCCTCGAGAGAGGGAGTGAAAGCACCGTATGAACCCTTGGTAAAGAACCAACCAAGTGTCAAGATAGAACATATCATCCATTCATTAGAAGTCCAAGGGGTATTCAATTATCCGACTATCCCCTTTTTATGATTGTTTAATCACAAGAACAATTTGATTTCCTTGTTTGTTTCTACAATTTCTTAGTTTAAGTTTAGTATAATCATTCACATTTTGGATCGAATAGATAGCAGATGAGCAGTGGGTACTAGTACTTCCATCTCCCTGAGGATCAATAACCCGACCTTTGAGTCCACTATTATTATTTGATTATAACCTACATACTTACGGTTGCATCGCATAAGTTTTTGGCGCCGTTGCTGGGGAGAATTGGACTACTTGGAAAGCTAGGAGTTTACTAATTTAGTTATTTTTCTTTCTTTGTTTCTCTTTTCATTCAATTGAAATTTTGGATACTAATCTTTGTTCTCACTAAATCTTGTTGCGAGGTATTGATTGTATAACCCGCGAAAATTCTAAAGGATTGCTTGAAGTGGATAGTTAGATCGAAAGAACTTTTCATCAGATATTGAAAGAAGGCGGGGAGTACTTCTGGGATCCTCTTCAAAGTCAGACAACTTCACTCCTGTTGAAGCTCTTGGTGGATTGAGAGAAGCGCCCACTATGGCCGAGAGAAGGCAAACATTGTCACAATATGAGAGATCTAACTACACAGGGGAGGAATTCAGTATCCATCCTCCTAATGTTAATATGAACCATTTTGAGATCAAGGCAAGTACAATGAACATGATTCAGAATTTAGCTCATTTTTATGGGAGGCCCGATGAAGACCCCCATATACCGATCTAGCAAAATTTATCCAAATATGTAACATGTTCAAGATCAATGGAGCTTCTAATGATGCAATTCGCTTGAGACTCTTTCCATTAAGTTTGAGGGAAGGAGCTTATAGATGGCTTACCTCATTACCTTCTGGCTCTATTCGTACCTAGGCCGAGATGCTTGATAAATTTTTGGGCCACTATTTCCCATCGAGCAAGGCCGCAAAGTTAAGGTTAGATATCTCAGTCATTAAACAAAGTCATACCGAGACATTCTTTGTAGACTATGAGAGGTATAAGGATTTGCTTCGACGATGTCCACAACATGGTTTAGACCCTTGTGCTAAAGTTCGAACATTTTATAATGGGTTAGGACAACTCTACTAGACAATTGTTGGATGCCGCTGTTGACGGGTCATTGGGAACAAATATCCGGAGGATGCCGAGCAAATCTTTGAAGATATGGCTAGTAATGAAGCCCATTGGTCTACAAGAGGAAAGCAAGTGAAAATAGTTGGGTCCGTTGACAAGGAAGATTGAGCTACTTATATCAAATAATAGCTCAAAAGCAGCCACAGTGATGTTTTGCAGTACTTGTGGGGGAGGACATGAAGTATCAAGTTTTCCCAATGTGAGCACCGAAATGGCCCCCATGAAAAAAGTACAATATATGGGAAATGCTTAAAGGCAACCCGATGGTCAATACCGACCATATGCTCCTAAATTGATCCATCTGGCATTGTCATATGGAAATCCACAAGTGGGCACTATCCTCACGGCTTTCAACACCCTCCAAAGCCGCAAGAAAGAAAACACAACATAGAGGAGTTGATCTTGAAGTACATGAAGAGCAATGACACTACAATTCGGAATCTACAACCTACATTTCATAACTTGGAGAATCAAGTTGGGCAAATTGCAAAGGCCCTAGCCGAAAGACCACAAGGTAGTTTGCTGGGCAACACGGAGGAGAACCCTCGGGGAGAACAATGCAAGGCCATCACATTATGAAGTGGGAAGGAGGTGGAACTCCCTGTCTCAAAGCCTCAAGCGAACACTCCAATTGGAATTGAACACTCTGAGCCTGTTGTTAATCCCGAAGAGGAGAAGAAAGGGAAAGAGAAACTTGTAGAGACACCATCCGTACCTCATTATCAACCTCAAGTTCCTTATCCCTCGAGGTTGAAGAAAGTCAAGGAAGATGCCGATATAATGAAGTTTAAAAATATGTTGAAGCAACTACACTTAAACATGCCGTTGGTAGAGGTTCTGGCTCAAATGCCGAAATGTGCGAAGTTTATGAAGGAGCTCCTCTCCAATAAGAGGAAATTGAAAGATGTGGGTGCTCTGACACTTAATGCTCAATGCTCAGCCATTATCCAACAAGTTATCACAAAAAAATTAAAGGATCATGGTCGCTTTGTTGTCCCTTGTGTGCTTGGAGAAGGAGTCACAAAGAAGGCATTGGCAGACTCTAGAGCAAGCATTATTGTTCATTCATAGCCCTACATTATAATGGATGGAATCCCCATTTTATGATTGTTTGATATCAAGATCAGTTTGATTTCCTTGTTTGTTTCTGTTACGGATATATTTGGTAAGACGCGTGTCATCGACCTAAATGGCCACCTGTCATACACAGGACTGTGTCCCTTTGGCCGCACGGCAATACCACAAAATATCCTAGTATAATTCTGTTCGGCAAACAAAAATGAGGGTTCAATCCTACAAACAAGTCCGTCGGAATTATAGCAACCTATCCACAAGGCGTGAGGGTCTCATAAGGTGCGTATAGCCACCTAGGGAAGAAAATATCTACCGCCTCTACAGTAAGTAGATCTTATCCACTTGCCTCTACAGTAGGCAGATATTTTCTACTTACCTACGTAGCACCTACGCAGTAGGCAGATATTTTCTTACCGCCTTAGAAGATATTTACTCACCGCCTTACTCACCGCCTTACTTACCACCTTACCCACCGCCTTTCCTAAACCGCCTTTAAGTTGTTATAAAAGAAGAGCAATAATAGAAAAAAAGCGGGAAGAAAAAATCATTACACACTCATGCCTAAGACTTCCTTCTCTCAAGCTTTCCGACTTAAGCATCGGAGTTAAATCCTGGCAGAAAGGCCCAATTCCGATCCCTCCCCTCTCCTTTTTACAGATTCATCCAAAAGCAAAGAGCTGATAATTCCGATCGGAATTCCAAAGCGTTCCCTGCGTTCCTTGTTCATAAGTTGAAGTAAGCATCCACACCAACTATAAATTTCAACCGTTTGTCCAAGGCTGAGACCAGATCACGAGGCAACAGTAGCCAAAGCGTAAGAGGGACCAAATTTTGGCATCAACAGTTTCTATAATTTCTTAGTTTAATTTTAGTATAATCATTCACATTTTGGATCAACTAGATAGCAGACGAGCAGTGGGTACTAGTACTTCCATCTCCCTGAGGATCGATAACCCGACCTTTGAGTCTACTATTATTACTTGATTACAACCCGTACACTTGCGATTGCATCGCATTGCCCCACAAGACTGGCCTACGAAAGGAAACTATCAGGTAGTAACAAACGGGATACTAGCCCTCGCACGACCGGAAAGACATAGAAGAGGCATACCTGATGCCCAGAGAACTCCACCAGAGTCTTCTCCAGGTTCTCGATCAACGCCCTCTCTGGAGCAACTCCTCATAGATCTTCATCAGGACGTCGCGGGGAGGGCCAGAAGATGACGCACCCTCTTAGAGCAGAAGGACGGAACTGACTGCCAGTAATATGAACTGCACAAGTCAACAATATGATCAGCACAAAGAAGTAAGAACAAGTCTGTGGACGCCAAGACTTCCACTCACCTGTGCCCCAACCATTATTGTGCCACGCGCCAACTCCCCCTGACCAAAGGAGTTGACGGCGGTCCTCGCATGATCCGTGTAGACACCTAGGAAGGTTGTAGCTGATGCAGAAGCACGCAAGAGGAGGAGACATAGGCGATGGAGATGATTGCGGTGGGGAGGCACACGCAGTAGAAGCCGGTGCTGAAGGAGCCTGGAGAACAGGGTCTTCCGCCAACTTGGACCTATTCCTAGGATACACCCTACTCCCCGTGGACCGCTTGGACTTCCCCTAGTAGGCCATTCCCGAGGGCAAACCTTCTAGTCCATGGAGTTCTCCTAATGCCAGTTTTATGAAAAAGGCAACGTAGGGAAAAGTTCCTACAAGCGCAGCGAAAACATGTTACGACAAGAACACCTTATGGGAAAGACGACAAGAAGAAAAGGCTTACCCCTCATGAAAGTCCCGCAAAGGCAAGGTCAGACTCAAACGCCTTCCCGAGGTTGAGAGGAGCGCATGCCATAAGCGCCTCCTTCTAGCTCGCCTCCATGTCCGACAGGCTCAAATTGAAGTTAGGATACTAGAGAGAAGAGCCCCACTCCTCAGGCACATCCCAATGGCCACCGCAGGAAACATAGAAGAAGTGGCACCTCCACTTTTCCCACTTAGAAGGCAAGGGGCCTAGGAAGGGGTACTTGCTCTCCCTAGATGAAAGATAGATCCAACTACTCGTGGACCCAAGGGTCCTCCTCAGGTGGAAAAGCAGTTGCACCCACTGCGGGGTGAGCTCTACCCCTATCATCTTGAAAAGGATGGCCAGACTGCAGTGAGTCTGCAAACGGTTGGGATGCATCTTGCCAGGGCTAATCAAGAAGGTTTTGAAAATCCTCCAGAAGACCTCAGGTATCTGAAGATAGAGCCTCAACGGAAAGGATTCCCGGTACAGCGTGATCTCCACTGGGCCAAGGTGGTCCGCCCTCTCCGTGGGACCCGACGGACGAAAACTGAAGTGGGAAGGAACCCCTAAACTCTTCGAAAGCTTAGGAAACTCCGACTCTTTGATGTCGTTGGTGAGGATGCAAGAATAACTTCAGAATCACCTTGCTTCTCTGCCATGATAGATACAATCGAGAGTTGTTGCAGCGCTAGGGGAACGTTATCCCCTTTAAGAAGGAAAAGCGTGAATAGGGCCCCAGCAACGAGGAAGGGAAAGCGTATTGCCGTCGTATCCAAATAGGCAAGGATTCCACAGCGTGCGGAACCAACAATCCAAATGATGGCCACGTGGACTGCGACCATCACCCACTTCCCCTTAAGGGGGGCCTCGGGAAACACGCCTAATAGGGCTTCGCCATATTGCATTAATAAGAGCCCATGACCCCGCGATGGGTCTGGTATCGATCTCACTCCAGATGAGGCCGCGTTAGAAAGCCCAGTGTCCTGAGGCACCTGGCCTTCCTAGGCCCTTAGCGAGGAGCCAGATCGGAGCAAGGGGCCCATAGTGAGGTTGTAGGTCCGAGAACATTCGCGTCCTCCGCTGGCCCAGAGCCGAGGTTGATCATGGATAAAACCTGCGACCTAAGCAACCTTCTTGGCTCCCCAATTCGGTCCGCGTAGCCGAGGGCTAGCTTATCTGACCTGTCAGAAGAAAACTCGTCGGGCCAATAACTTGAGGGGCAAGTGTTAAGGGGGAAAACCCCCCTCCTGCCATGTGGTAGAAATCGTGGCAGCCCCGTAGGAAATGGTTCTACAGGAGAAGAGAGGGGCGAGATTCACTTCTCATCCATCAAAAGGCGGGCCTGTACTGACAGGAGCCGCTTATGGCAGGAGCCACGTCCATCAAGGAAAGCGTCTAACAAAGCAGCTGGTCAGGAGGCCGTGTCAGGCAAGTATGTCAGGATGCCAATGGGCGTCAATCAAGGCAAGAAGGGACTTAGGCCCCAAAAGGTTCTTCTGCAAACTTACTTGAGCATCGGAGGGTCTAGGGGATAGATCCCTTGGACTTCTTGGTTTTGTAGGAGGAAGTAGGTCATCAAGAAGGGGCCCTCCACCTCTCCAAGCCAACGAACAGCCATCGGCCACAGAAAGCTCGTATCCTTAATCATTTCCAACTCCCATAACTCCATCATTCTATGTTTAACTCCTACCGGGAAGTGGCCTTACGAGTCGTCACCGACTTGAGCATCAACATATATATTAAAATATATTAATATATATATTATAATATATAATATAAAATATAAAAAAATTTAATTTATAAATAAACTTTTAATTTTGAGCTAAATCAAGCCGAACTCAAGATTTAAAAATTATAATGGAGTTCTTAATTTTGAGCTAAATCAAGTTGAGCTTGAGCTTTCAAAATTAAAATCGAACCGAGCTCGAGCAAACTTATTTTAGCTAGGTTATTTTGAGGCGAATTCGAGTTGGTCCCGTTTACAGCCCTAAGAAGCAGTGAACAAACACAATGATAGGATGCTCAAATGAACAACCAGATGACAAAGGAGAGGATCGAGAGTCAAGGAAATGAGAAAGGACCGCTCTCGAACCCGCTCAGAGGGGACCATTCTATGCTGAGGTGGTATTTGGCCAGTACAAGTAACCACCACCCACAGCGATGACAAATTGAAAAAACTACTAACTAAAAGAGAACGAGGTTGGGATGAAGTGGGGTGGACCGAGATACATTTCAAGTGACGAAGAAGAAGCTCCCCAAACTCAGGCACAAAGCTGAGCTCAGTGTGACCTGAACACCATCGTTATTATATCTTATTTAACGTTTGTAAGTGACCAATCAATCCTGCTAATTACAAAATAAAATGGCCTGGAGCAAAGTATATATGGCTTTCAGAAAAGTTTTACGTATTCTCTACATCAGTTAATAAATGAATGTTTGGAGTGTATCAATCAAACTAAAGTAAACGGTATGGTTATCACAAAAGATGAAAAATTATTAAAAAAACCAATTTCTCATATATGATTCTATAAAAGAATGACTTGTGTCAGTATAAATTTGTAGAATTTGTTTATTAGAGATTTATCATGTTAAATTTATAAGTTAAATTAGCATACTTGCATCGACCTCTGAAGGAAGAATTCTCTTGATACCACCAGAAAAGTCTTATAAGGCACTTATATAAGGGCATGCTTGGTGAGTGTTACAAAAGTTTTGCTCAATTGCATTTCCTCCAATATTTTCTTTTGTCATAGATACTGTAGGCTGCCCAACAGATCCCAAATCTGTGTAGGTGGGTACATCTCCTCAAATTGACTAAAAATGGATGGAAAGTAAGCAAGAGTTATCAAGTCCATTTTAATTACAAATAAAAGATAGGTTTAAATAAAAGTTAGTGAGTGGGCATTACCTAAGAAGGTAAACATCTTTTGGACCCAAGTTGATGCTATGGACAATTCTATATCTATATCTTCGTCGGGGATAGTCATCAACCTGCTGCCTATAGAAGTGGAATTTCTATAATGGAAATAAAAAGGAAAAATTAATAGTAATAATACACATTACACTTTTCCTCATTCCTTCTCACAACCAAACATTATTATTATTTATTTCATACTAAAGGGTAAATTGGTCAAATATATATTACACTCCTCACTCCTCCTCACAAAAAAAAAAGATTACTTCTCCTCACTCTCCCATTGAATCAAACATAATATTTTTCCAAGCCCTTCATCCTCCCCTCCTCCTAACTCCTTCGCACTCCCCCCTCCCAACTCCTACTTTGAACCAAACAAGGGCTAAGTCCTGACTTGATCGTCAAAGGCTCCCCTCGAGTACAAGCTTTTGACTTGTGAAGGCTCATTCCTAGAGGAATCTTTGATTCCAAAAATCAAAGAAGAAGAAGGATCACTGATCATAACTAAACTTTTGATCAAAATCTCCTTAAAAATTCTCACCTCTCTTGTTCAATTTCTATCGTTGATTAAAATCTGCTCTGATCCCCGGGAGGAGCGGATCCTTGCATCAACGTTATGTGAAACCGACCAATGATGATGTAACTCTCTTTGGTTTATTAAATAAATGAATGAATGTAGTTTGTCTAATTTTTTTTAAAGAAAAAGTATATATTGTTTACGATTAATGTAAATTAAAGATGGTTAATTTCTTGAAAAACTAAGGTTGGGATAATTTAGGGATATGAGTATTTTTATTTGTTTTTTAAAATTTGTTAATAAAAATTTCGCCCGAGGTCACTTAGGTAAATTTTTTAAGTTTTTCAAAGATAGAGTCCAAAAACAAAAAAAGAAAGATATACACTTATTCGTAAAGTTTTGAAGGTCAAACACAAAAGTAGACATTCAGATACTCTCTATATATAGACTGTTTTCGGTATGTACTAAAAGAGCAAAATCCAAGCCGATACTTAACAGTGGCAGGAATATTAGAGCTTATCATGCACTGAAGGAACATGCAAACAAGTTGAAGATTCATGAACAACTTGTCCATGTACCCTCAATGAACGTACAGTTTGAGATAAGATTAATTAATATAAAATAAAAACAAATTTTTTTCCAATTGCCAAATGGAATCTAAACATTCCAATTGCCATGCCCACAACAGTGTAGCAAATCATGATATATTATTAGTGGCTAACACTTTGCCACAATAAACAAAATGAGAAGCAGCAGCTCTACTCGGGTAAGAATGCATGCAAAGGTTCACCTCCCAACTTGAAGGATTCGTGCCTCCATGAGTTCTGGAATGCAATGCAAGGAGGAATAATAAGAAATGATGACAAATTAATATAGTCATCATTTTATTCGATTTTGGGGCACTAGTGATGCCCTGGCATTGATCCTTTTCAGAATAATTAATTTGTGAGCATATTCATATTTCAACCAAGAATCAGACTTCCATATATTGTGCTTCTCCAACAAGATCAAGATCATCAGGGAGTTTCAATGAAGGGGGACCGTTAATTGCACCTTGGCCATCCAATCCAATGCATGCATGTCTGCTTTTCAATATTCTGATACTTGTCCCATTAGTTAGGCTGCCAGACATTGTTAATGCATGGATGAACATGGCCAACTTAATTAAAAGAATCAAAACCCGAAACACTAAAACTCAAGTTCCTCTTTTCTTTTTCTTTTTTTATAAAAAAAAAGATTTTGTTTCAAGAACATGCTGTTCGGTTTGTGGTCCATATATTCACAGGCCACCTCTGAATACAATGTCTCTTGCTTTAAATTAACACTATCCTAATATACAAATTCTTAAACATCTGATTTTTAGAATCCCAAAGAAAAGAACTCTGGTATATTTATTTTTCTATGAGAAATATGAATTATTCATACATAAAATAAATAAATTAATTAATAAATAAAATATATCATATTTGCTTGCATTTCTACAGCAATATTTTCGTACGTAACAAACTAATGTATTTTTTTTTTTAATAAGTGGATAAACCACATTCTTTTATTGAATAAGATACGTACCCATTACATAGAAGATGTTAGATTGAGAAACGGTTTCACAAGGTGTTTGTAATGGGCCTGAGGGGTGTTTGTGATACAGGGTGTGGTACTATCCCTTATATGTTGTAAGGAGAAGGGTGCTCCGTACTCTGGATAGGATCAGTCTGGGTCTCGTCCCCGAAATCCGCGTCTGGGAGGCTCTACACTTGCTCCTCCCTGGTGAAGGTGAGGCTGTGTCTTATAAGGCCGACCATCGCTTGAAGCTGTGTTTGTTTGGAAGTGTGTGCACTGTCGAACCAAGATAGGAAGAGGAAATCAATTTGGTGGATGAGTCGCTGATAAACACTGCGTTTATTTTCGAAACATCTTTTGTTCCTTTCCAACCATAGGTTCCAGGTGATTGCCATCGCTAACAGTTGCAAACACTTGCTGTGGTCTCCATCGAGGGTCCTACCAATCGATGACTCCCCCCATATATCTTGTATATTGTTAGGTGGGGTCATGATTTGAAGGAACTGAGCATAATGTCCCCATATTTCGGCTATGTATTGGCATCGGGTGAGAATGTGGTCAGTGGTTTCCTCGTGGGCATTACATATATAGCAGAGTGTCCTTTCTCCTTGCCAGTTTCTCTGTGCTAGGTTTTGCAACATGGGAAGCTTGTCTTCCAAAGCTAACCATGCAAAAAAGCTTGACTTTCAAGGGGGCCACCTGCTTCCAGAAGGACGCCGGGATCGGGCTCCTCATGCCTCTATCCATGCCGAAGAGATATAGGGATTTGATTGAGAATTCCCGAGTAGGGGTAAGTCTCCAAGTCCGGCTATCCTCTTGTTGGGTTAATCCTTGATCAAGGTGCTCTTGTAGCCCTTGCATCATGTCCCACACCCCTTGAGACAGGGGTCCGGTTTGAGTAGCGTTTGCCCCCTTTCCCGGAGCTGGCACGCCTCCTGGATTGTATGCTCGGTTTTCCTCCATAAAGTCTGGAGTTCAGGAAATATACTGGCTGGGCTATGCCCCTTTATCCAGTTGTCGTGCCAAATTCTGATTGTTGCGCCTGTCCCTGGTGTGGCAACCATCCCAGCCATGGTTAGAGCTTGTTGCTCCGTTATTCCCTTCCAAAACAAGGATGCTCGGGTGGATGTGGGTTTATGTGGGTTTATAATCAAGTTTCTGTAGTAGGCGTGTGCAATGATTCTTCCACAGATCCCTGTCTGACCTTTAAGTAGTCTCCACCACCATTTTCTGAGGAGGGCCTCATTGAAGGCCTTCAGATTAAGGATGCCCCATCCACCTAGATCCTTGGGCTTTGTTAGTATTTCCTATTTCACTAGTCCGTAAGCCTTCGAGTCTGGGTTTGTACCTTTCCAAAGAAAGTCCCTGTGTATGGCTTCGATTCGACGTGTTACCCACAGTGGTAGCTTGTATATGGCCATCCAGTGGTTTGGGATTGCCGATAGGACCGAGTTCAGAATGGTAATAAGCCCCCTAGTGACAACAGGTGCCCTTTCCAAGTTGCCAATTTGTTCCCTACTATTTGGATTAGTCTGTTCTAGTCTTCTTTTTTGGGTCTGCATCCTGCTATCGGGATGCTGAGGTATTCAATTGGGAGAGGGCTCAGCCGACAGCCCATTATTGAGGCCAGGGCCCGTGCCTCTCCCTCGGGTAGCCCGATGGGTGTGAAGGAGCTCTTGTTGTAGTTAATTCTTAGTCCTGATAGTCCTTCGAACAAGTGGAAGATGATCTTTAGGGTTTCGAGGTGGTTCTGCTTGTCGGAACTAAGCACTAGGAGGTTGTCCGCATATAGGAGGGCCGGAATCTGTTCTTCTCCATTTGTGTCCAACTTGAAGCCCTCGAAGATGCCTGTATGTACTGCGTGCGTCACCATTGTGGTGAAAACATCCATCACGAGGAAGAATAGCAGCGGCGAGAGCGGGTCTCCCGGACGTAGCCCTCTTTGGTGTCGTACGTAACCCATGGGGGTACCATTGATTAGGAATTTGGATTTTGATGGGTGAAGGATCATTTTGATCAATCCAATCTCAGTCCAAATCCTCTTGCTTGTAGAATTTCGGTTAGAAAGTCCCAATCGACCGTGTCAAAGGCTTTCTCGAAATCTACTTTGATCAGTACTTCCCATTTCCTTTTCAGGCTATAGACGATCTCTTTAGCTGCCACAATGCTATCCTGCATGCATCGTCCTTTGATAAAAGCAGTCTGGTTCTTATTGATTAGGTTCGGTATGACTTCCTGTAATCGGTTTGCCAACACTTTTTGTGACGATCTTGATGGAGCAATTTAGTAGGCTTATTGGGCGGTAGTCACCAATTGAGATAGCCTCGCTTTTCTTGGGTAGTAGAAGTATATGTGCCGAGTTTAGTCTTTCCAGGTCGGCCGATCCCTTGTACAAGGCCTGGAAGGTTTGGGTGATTTCCTCCTTTGTGAAGTTCCACCCTTCTTGGTAGAAAGTCATGGGGAAGCCATCGGGTCCTGGCGCTTTTTTCAAATTAAGCTCTAGTATAGCTTTGTGTATTTCTTGTTCGGTGAAGGTGTTGTGGAGGTGGGATAGGTCCAAAGCAGCTGAATTCGCGATCATATACGGCCAGTTTGCATGATATCTGTTTGGTCGCTTGTTACCAAAGAGTTTGGTAAAATGGTCTGTTACTGCTCTTGCAATTTCGGTTGGGTTGTTTACAGTTCGTCCCTCTTCAATAATTTGGTGGATCCATTTTTTGTTTTTCCTTTCGCTTGCTATGGAGTGGAAGAATTTTGTATTCTTGTCCCCTTCCCTAAGCCAGGTGACCCTCGAGCATTGTCTCCAGTGTTCCTCTTCCATTCTGATTATGTTCTTGTTGACCAGAAACCTTAAGTGCAAGCACTCAGGCCTCCGCACCCAAGCGTACGTGGTCGCAAGTAATAACCGGTAAGTACCGGGTTGAAATCCCAAGGAAACGGAGATGAATTCTTCTATTTATAAGTAAGTTAGAGAGAATGTGTGTGAGTAATTTGTGTGTATATAAGGTTGGATTGGTTGTGAGTAATTTGTGATAATCCGAAGGTAAAAGGGGTTGAACTCTCGGATTGAATGACCTAGGGTTTAAGACTTCCTTCTCTTAAGCTTTCTGACTTAAGCATCGGAGTTAAATCAGGGCAGAAAGGTTCAATTCGGATCCCTCCCCTCTCCTTTTTACAGATTCACCCCAAAGCAAAGAGTTGATAATTCCGATCCAGAGCTGATAATTCCGATCGGAATTCCAAAGCGTTCCCCGCTTTCCTTGTTCAGAAGTTGAAGTAAGTGTCCACACCAACTATAAATTTCAACCGTTTGTCAAAGGATGAGACCAGATCACGAGGCAATAGTAGCCAAACCGGGAGGTGGACCAGTTTTTGGCATCAACAACATACATAATTACACGCGATAGAAATCCCACATTGTGATTTCTATCATAATTTTCTTCATACTATGTGTTGTATCATGGACTTCATTAATTAGATTTAAGATCTCGTTATATTCCTAGTTGTGAACATCTGAATAATGAAGAAGCCTTTTATTAAATAAATAAATTTATATATAAAGTGCCAAAGGTGATTTTTTTTAGAACACTTCTCCAACACTAACGTGTTGAGGAATTTGACACGGGCGTGCAGATGTCCCAAGGACATGGCCTACTGACAAGTGGCACTGTTCCAAAAATTATTTAAAATGATTCAGAACTCAAAATATGATCTTCGCAATTCATATTGAAGAAGACGGGGTTAGAAACACTTGATCGATCACTTGATGAAGACTGTGCATACTTGAAAATTTCAATCCGAATTATCCCAAATTATCTCAGGATTATCTGGATCTAATTCAACTCAAACCAGAAGTTATCCAAAACTAGGAGGACAATTTTGCTGGAGATTTCCAGCCTATATAAACACAAGCGAAGAGGAGATTAAAGCATCTTTGGACGAGAGCTCGAGATCGGGACGTTGGTCAGAGTAGTAGAAGAGATCAAAGGACGGAGGAGACATTAAGAAAGGGAAGCCCTGTTTCTTAATTATGTCCCCTCTAGTTTTCTTTGTTGATGTATTTATTAGCATGAGAGCCTAAACCCCTTCGGTGGTGCCTCGGACATATGAACCCTAGGATGCGCTTAAGTACCCTTAAGTAATTGAATTCATTATTGATTAGTTTCTTTCATGGATGGTTCTTGTGATTCTGGGTTTTGATTGATATGATTGTTTCATTCATGAGCCATGGTCACATACCTTGCTATGTCTAGTAAAACATATTTGTGATTAGGGTTTTGATTGGGTGCCTCATCTATGTGTCAATTTATATCTGTCTTAGTTAGGTTACAACTAAACATAGGTGATGAGTTAGATCTGCATGCCAAGAGATCAGATGTGGCGTCTAAATGGCGCAATTATCGAACTCCCAAGAAAAAACTAATAGAGAACTAATAATTAGAATTTGATTGCTAATCAAAGAAACCTAGGGGGATTGAGATCCGAGGGGCTACGCTTAATCTCAGATTTCTCACAACCATCTGTTCGCTTTAGCCTTCATTAGGATCAACAACCAACACAACTTTTTCTTTGTAGTTTCACACTAGATAGCAAACAATAGTTAGTACTAGATTCCAATCCCTGTGGATTCGACAACCCTGCCTATTGGGTACTTTATTACTTGAGCGACCACATACACTTGTGGGTAGTTGTTGCGCACTCTGTGCGTGCATCAAGTTTTTGGCGTCGTTGTCAGGGACTAGCAATGTTAAGAATATAAGGATTTGTTAGTCTAGTTAGTTAGTTTAGTTTACTTTACTTAAATTCAAAAAAAAAAAAAATTCTTTCTTTCTTCACTTTCAGATTCACATTCGTCTTTCTATCCTTTGTGTAGGTACCGGTGCATGACTAGGAGCAAGACTCCATATCCAGAAGAAGTACCTGATCAAGATTTCGAGCGCAACCTTCGTCGTCAACGTCGAGAAGCTCTTCTCAAAAATATGACGACAGAAGAATCAAGAACGGAAGTCAAGCAACTAGAACCATTGGCGACACAGGAACTAACCTGATCCATATCGAACCGAGATGAAACCTGGACGACATCGGCTCGAGCATCAACCAACCATCGGTCAACGGACACAATTTCAAGTTGAAACCCCACGTCATCCAGATGGTAAAGCAATCATGCCAATTCGATGGATTTCAAGATGAAGACCTATACGCGCACCTGTCAAGCTTTCTCGAGATCAGAGACACGATCTCAATAAATAGGATATCCTTAGACACCATAAGCCTCAAGCTATTCCCCTTCTCAGTTAGAGGCAGAGCAAAACACTGGCTGACATCTTTACCACACGGGTCCATCACGATATGGGCATAGGTAGCTGAGAAGTTCTTGATACTTCCCACAACCTAGGATAACGAAGCTACAAAGCAATATCTCTTCCTTCATACAGTTGGAGGTGGAGACATTATACGACACATGGGAGAGAAACAAAGACATGCTCAGGAAGTGCCGTCAACATAGGATAGATGATTGGGTACAAGTCCAAACCTTCTAATGGGCTAAATGTAGCTACCAAGAAAATGTTGGATGCTGCAGCTGGTGTCTCACTGTGTAGAAAGAATCCACAAGCAACAAAAGAACTAGTGGATAAGATGACCACCAATGGATATCAATGGAGCTCTGAAAGAATAAAACCAAGCAAGGTGGCGGGGATCCTGCAAGTACATGAGATAACAGCCTTGCCAGCCATAGTGGAAGCCCTCAGGAAGAAAATAAACAACATCGGCATCCAACAACAAATGCTGGTGTTTATGTACACCGGATGTAGAAGCAAGCTAGAAGAAGGGAAATCCAAACAAGCAGAGGAAGTTGATTTCGTGGGAAAAACACAAAACAATCCATACAGCTTTACCTACAACCCTGGATGGAAGAATCAAACCAATCTCATCTTTGGCAAAACAGGGAAAACAAGGACAAACCCACCTCCAAGCTATCAACCGCCAGAACAAGAGAAGAAGGGAGCAAGCATGGAAAGTTTAATCGCACAGTACTTCCAAATGAACGAAGCACGATCGGTGAGGCATGAGGAGATGATGAAAAACTTGTAGGCATCTATACAAAATCTTTATAAAATCTAGAACATCAAGTATCCCAGATAGCTAAAACATTGGCAGTAAGGCCGACTGGCACCGTCCCAAGAAAAACAGAGGTCAATCCAAGGGAGTCTATCAAAGCTATCACACTCATAAGTGGAACAGAGCTGCCACCACCGCAACCCATGGAAATAGCAGAAGCACCCTCCACACTCCCCAAAGAGGAGGGTTCAGAAAGCAATAATAAGGGAGTTACACGTAGCAAAAAGGAAGCACCTATGGTGCCGGAGTATAAACCAAAGATACCCTACCCAGCCAAGCTCGAGAAGGACCAACAGGATGAACAGTTCTGAAAATTTTTGGATATTTTCAAGGCACTACACATCACCCTTCATGGAAGCACTTGCACAAATGCCGAGATATGCAAAAATTTTTAGTAGCACCAGCAGCATCATTGACCCTCGCAGACCGCGATACCCTCCTCCTTTGGCGGGTGCACACCACCCAGTTGTCGCTAGACCACCAAGGTAATACATACCCATCCCCACCACTACCATCAGCCTAGACCACGAGGGGCAGGGGTGTGGCATAGGGAGAAGAGGCAGCAGGAGGAGACTCCTCAGAGGACACCGACAGGCCTGAGGAGGATGATGATTTCGGCCCTTGAGCATCATCTTCATTTTTATCTTTATTTACCATATTTGTTTTATTTTTCTATCCGTCAGTTTGTTCATAAAAGAGTTTAGCTCCCGATGTGTAACCGGTTATGCTTATGTCATATTGATTTGATTTGAGTACTTCATTATTATTAGGTTTTAAATTTTAAAACCTTAGGCAAAGGATACCCCCCTGACCTGGCTGGTGTGGCATCTGTCTTAGTAAATAGATGGGTGTTAGAAGACATCTTAAGTACTCGCTCTCGTTAGTACCCGGGCTCCCGATATACTCAAAATCCTCTCAATTGGAGATGGCTACACAAGGGGAGGCGCTCGCTTCTTCCCCTATATGGACTTCAAAAATCTCTTCGGGCTCTCGCAACATACAGGGATTTTAATATATATTAAAACATCCAATAGACTCAATAGATTCAACCAAGCATTCAAACATAGAAAGACAACATCAATTAATCCATAATCCAAAGGTTCATCATACCCAAGAATCTACAAAGTTAGTTCTCCATGAAAGGAGAACAACAATACATTTCAAAGATAAAGCAAATCAAAAGATTCATAATAAGAAAGGCTATTACATACACCGTTGGTGGATCTCTTTATTCCTCCTCTAATCTCTTGCCCTTTTCTTCCTCCAAGGGTTGGTGATGGAAATCCACAAATCTCTAATCAAGGTTTCTCCTCTCCCAAGCTAGATCTACCCTCTAAAGCCCTAATTAGTTTGATTTTATACCTCCCCTTTAGGGTTTTAGGGTGCCATTTACCATTCTGCCCTTCCTTGGGTTCGAAGATTGCTGGAAACTTATGACATACGAGGGGTTCATACGGGCCATATAAGTGCCCGTATATATTTTGAATCAACTTGTACGACCATATATAAGACCATATAAGAGCCCATATAGCCTCATACGAGGTGGTGTATGCCCTTTGGAGATTGACTGCAGAGACCTCAAATTCTCCTAGTTCATACGGGTCGAATGAAGGTTTGTATGCCATGGTGCTTCCTCCAGAAATGCTATATTTTGGTCTTAATTTCTCTTGGAAAGCTTCCTTTCTCCCGACATCTCGATATTTTGTCTAGTTTATCGAAATAAACACTTTTTAAGTACCGACGGACTATAATACCCCATAATCGCTTAAAAAACGTACATGAATATGGTATAAAATTATGCTCAAATGACACTTATTACATATCTCGACACTTCAAGGTTTGTTTGTCCTTAAGCTAAGAAAAGAAATTAGCAAAAGAAATGATAAGTGTTCATCATCGGGCTATAGAATTCATGACTCAACTCTATTTCAAGTTCACCATCGAAGTGTGTGTTCTCCTATTTCCACATCAGGGCTTAGATAGATCTCATAAAATTTATAAATATAGCTCTAGACAAAGCTTGTTCACTCCACATGCCATGTTCTAAAATCTTTTGCAAGACACGCATAACCTCAATGGACTCTAAAGAATCCTTGAGGCCCTAAAATCAAAGAGACTCCTCTATTGGCTAAATGGTGGACAAGATTGGAGGACTCTAAGTTAGTTAGTTTTTTTTTAATTCATGTAGGGCATCTATAATGGATTCGACTTTCCCGCATTGAAGATCAATGTAATGTGTAGTTCCTCCTTTCTGCAAGGTGCTCATGCTTGTCAGACACCAGAGCACTTAGCTACTAAGATGGTTACAGCTCTACATAGGTGTGCTCATGCTAAATAGTGACTTTTCGTATTGAGGGACGCTCTGGTCAGGAGCCAGAACCCCAAACTACTTCATCACATCAAGAAACGGAACACTATCTTTATTGTTATATAACTACTATGTACAAACCATTTTATTCTCCTCTTACTTGTCCACTAAGTTATATTATGAGGAGTTAAATATTGAACTAGTGCCATGAAGTCTCTTAAAAACATTGAAAATGATGCTTAGTTATTAAAGTTAAGAGAACATGGCCATGAGTTATCTATTGTCTCTAAAGATTATGAGGGTCACAAAGATAGTCTCTAGGTGCCCATGGTGTTTCATAGGAGAACTTGACAAAATTATGTGCTAAGATGGTACCCTATGAATAGAGTATGTCAAAGTTTTTTCTTAAAGAGCCTTCATTGATGTATGCTATACATGAATTTTGAAATAAAGATTGGCAATGAATTTCACTAATGGCTACCTATCTCCATGCTTAAGAGTTTGCAATAGATGCATAAATGGATAGGTAGCCACCGATCTCCACACTTAAAAGCATATATTGTCCTCAATGTAGTTAAGAAATTTAAAATAAAATGAGCATAGAAAAAGGTGAACTTAAATGCCCCTGGTTAATTTGTTGTGCTGCTTGAATTCCATGAATTGATCGCGTGACAAATACCGGAGAATGTGGATTCGTGTCCAATATCTGCAAGAGAAGAGAGATCATCATAACTCCACAAAATAAGGAGTTAAGAAAAACCATAGAAAGTGAAAATAAAGATAAGTTTAGCAGGACGGTGCCCTTGCAAACTAGTATAATGGTGCATAAATAAAATAGATAAGTTCACATGACCCAAGAAACAAATAAAAACAACACATGAAAACAAGTAAAGAGATATGTCTCAGTCATCTATGTGGGGCTAATCATCTGCTAGTGCCTCGGGTGATGCAGCGACGGATGCCTGAGACGGAGGAGGTGGAGGTGTAAAGGGTGTCTGTCCTCTAATGAAGAAGGAGAGCTTAGTGAACTGGTCCCTTAGTTAACGCTGCTCCTCGAAGATCTGGGTCCGCATCTGGCGCTGCTCATCAAGGATGGTTTCCTAGACTGCGTAGGCCTCTACAATTTGCTCCTCCAAACTCACAAGGTGGCTCATGGAGGCGGAGGTAAGTCAGCCAGTAGGCGACGGTGAGTCGGAGTCCTCAGATCCGGACTTGTGCTCATCGAAGCTCTTTGATGCATGACTGACGAGAGTGTAGTGGCCTGAGTGCTGGATGAGCCCTATTTGACAGAAGCTGCTCATCCAAAGTGTAGTGATGAGCTGCAATCGTGGTGTACCCTCCGTCCTCTGTTCAAGGCCTATCTCGATGATCAGGCGGGTGATGTAGGGTCCCACATTGACGGCCTTCAGACAGGAGCTATATCCCTTGTATGCCAAATAGTCAGCAAGCACGTATCCCAGATGGATAGGCACTCACTCAAAGATACTGTAGAGAAGAAATCGCTCAGTGATGGTTACCACCAGAATGCTATCATCGTAACCAGCAATCATGCGACTAATCAAAGCATGGATGTAACGGTGCACTTGGTCGACCATCAAGGACGTCTTGTTGTTGTCGTAGCGTCCGCCAAGCTGTAGCCAATACCGCATTGAGGATATGGTATCCTCCGGAAGGTAGTAAGGAGCTCGTTATACTCGCGACTGAAGATGAACTTGCGATCGTAGAATCCCATACAGATAGCAAACTGCGTGTAACTCATGGTTCGTTGCTCCCCATAGAGCTGGAAAGATATGGCGATGAGGTTCTGTACTGACACGGCGCTCTAGTCGGCCTTGAAGGTACTCAGCACCTCCAACGTAGGCTTCCTAAACACCTTGTGGTTTAGGGAGAACACTCTGTCCCAGCCACCAAAAGAGATCATCTCCCGAACGTGATAGGCGATCCCAAGCTGACTCAGAACTTCCCAGTCAATAATACATGTTCGACCGAAGGGTGGGGTGACGAGGCATGTGTATCGATAGAAGAACTAATTTTTGGTGAACTAGGGGCTGCCGGAGGATAAACCCTCTCCCGTTTGGTGCCTTTTGGGGGTAGAGGCGGTCTTCTTCTGAGGCATGTCTACAAAACAATTGAAAGGAATATCAGTGTATTCGAAAATATTAGGAAATGTAAAGAAAACACGCACTGTGGCTCATGAGTGGCTCTATATAGGTCCTCATACGGGTCGTCTATCAGACCGTATGACACCATCTGTGAGCCATAAGAGATTTCATACGCGTCGTAAGCGTCCGGCCGCGCGGGTGCTGACGGGCAAGGTATTTTCTTGGCCAAATACATCCCAAATACATTCCTTTCACAACCTAAACTCTATACATGCCTTTAATTATAGTATTGCGGCCTAGACCTGGCGCAAAATACATAAATTCATCATACATTCATCCAAACAAAACCCTAGATTTCTAAACATGAAAAAGATGGATTTCATCGACAAATCTAGAATATATGCACATAGCTAGGGATGGAGGAAGCCCAAATGCAAGGAGAGAGGTCGCGTCGGTGTGGGGAATACTCGGACTAAAGTGGAGGAGGAGTGGGGTCGGTGTTAGGGTTTTAAAAAGATGAAACGGCGCGATGTGTAACACCCCAACTTTTGTAACCGTTCGACCCCAGACGAGCCCATATACGAGCCGTATGAAAGACCATATATAGGCTATTGAGGGCAAATGAATGTGTACGGTCTGACATACGGCGGTATGAAATCTTGTATGATCGCACCTGGCGACCATACTACCTAATATATGGGCAATATAGACCTGGAGATTTCAAAATGATACAGGCCCATACGGGTCATATACTACCCCATCTATGTTTATGGCATGATCATACACTCGTATATCAGATTGTATGGTCCCCCGTACACACCTGGATTTGGCTTATGCAACCAACCCTGGAGGCCATTCATGACCTCATTGCGCGACCTAACAAGAATTATCAATCCAGGGCTACAAATTGAGAACGTCCAGCATGATGAGACAAGATGATGTGAATATGAACATGAGACATATTATCAATTTATTCCAAACACACAATTTAACTAATCAAAAGAAAATTACACAAAGAAAAAGAAATTTTTCAAGAACTTTGGTTGCCTCCTAAGAAGCGCTTGTTTAACGTCACTAGCTTGACGTGCCTTCAACTTACCTCATGGGGGCTCAAATACCTTGAAATTCTTATCGCCTCCTCCGTTGAAACAATGGCTAAACAATAATATGCCCAAGTTAGTGTAGATAGAACAATTATTATCTTTTATATCTGTCCATCCTCCAAAAGAGTATGAGCCGAAGAAATGGTGTTTACCCCTTTCTCCTTTACCTTCTTCCATCTTTTTATGGGGAAGGTGAATCTCTGCTTCTTCTTCATTTTATCTTTCTTGGCCCCTGGTCTATCTTTGGTGAAACAGAATCCTTTTGAACCACTTCCCATCCCCCTCCTTGTTTCCTAAACAATGGTATAATGGATCTACCATCAACAGTTCTTCTATCCATTCGGAGGTGATCATGTCAACATCATCAACACTATATGAATTATCATCTTAAGCCATAGTGTGTTGCAATGTATCGGGTAGCTTGAATACCACCTCCTGATCTCCCACTCTCAACGCTAGTTTCCCTTGTGCATGATCTTCAAGTGCTTTAGCAGTGGCTCAGAAGGGATGCCTAAGGATGATCTGAACATCGACATTATCATCTACATCTAGAAGTAAAAAATCGGCCAAAAAGACAAATTTATTTATTTGGATGAGCACATCTTTGGCTAGCCCTTAAGGTCGTCTTACAGATCGATCGACGTGCAAGACCTAGCTTCATATATGACTTATACAACATCACATTGATGCTCACCCTGGAGTTTGCCAATGCTTTCTTTGTAATCCCTTAACAAAGTACACAAGGGATAACAAAACTACCAGGATCTTTCAATTTATTGGGCATAATTTGTTGCAAAATAGATAAGCATTAGACATTCAATATAACAGCAACTGGATCTTCCAATTTTTTTTATTGGATAGAAGTTCCTTCATAAATTTTACATACTTGGGCATTTGAGATAAAACTTCTACCAATGGCAAATTTATGTGCAATTGCTTCAACATTCTTGTAAACTTTGCAAAATGAGTATCTTCCTTATCTTTCTTCAACCTTGCCGGCTATGGTACTTGAGGTTGATAGGGGGAATTGGATGGTACCTCCACCACTTTTTCTTATTCCATCCCTTTCTCCTCGAAGATAGCAATGGGTTCCAAGTCTTCAACTTCAATGGTGCGCTCTTATCTTTAGGTTTCTCCACGGGCATGTCAACATCTTTCCCACTTCTTCATATGATGGCTTTGAGATGTTCTCATGGGTTTTCTCCCGTATTACCCGGCAAGCTTCCTTGAGGCCTCTCCGATAAATTCTTATCAATTTGCCCAACTTGATTCTCCAAGTTCTGAACTGTAGCTTGCAAGTTCCTGATTGTGGTATCATTGTTTTGCGTATACTTCAATATGAGTTTCTCCATGTTGGGCTTTCTCTCTTATGGCTTTGGACGATGTTGGAAACCTAGAGGATATTTCCCCACTTATGGATTCCTATAAGATAGTGCCAGATGGCTCCATTTAGGGGCATAAGCTCTATATTGGCCATCCGGTTGTCTTTGTGTATTTCCCATGTATTGCACTTGGTCTACTGGAACCATTTAAGTGCTTATAATGGGGCAATTAGATACCACATGTCCTCCTTCACATGTATTGCAAAACATGGTTGTAGCCAGTCTTGAGCTATTATTGGATGTAAGTAACTCAATTTTTCTTGTCAACAAATCTAGCTTATCACCAAGAGCGACATCTATAATTGTGGGTTCATCCAATGACCCCTTCCCACTTGTAGACAAATGAGCTTCATTGCAAGCCATATCTTCAAAAATTTACCGGCATCCTCTGGGTAGTTATTTCCCAATGATCCCCCTGTAACGGCATCAACTAGTTGTCTTGTGGTGTTGTCTAGCCCATTATAGAAGTTCAAATTTTGGCACAGGGTCAAGACCATGTTGAGCACAACGCCGGAGCAAGTCTTTGTATCTCTCATAATCTTCAAAAAATGTCCCCAGCTTTGTTGCCTTGCTTTGTGGGAAATATAGGCCAACGAACGTATCAAGCATCTCAGCCCAAGTACGAATAGACCCGGAGGAAAGTGAAGTGAGCCACCTATAAGCTCCTTCTCTCAAACTGAATGGGAAAAGTCTCCATCTATTAGCATCATTAGAAGCCCCATAGATCTTGAACATGTTGCAAATTTGAACAAACTTTCCTATATGAGCATGGGGATCTTCATTCGGCCTCTCATCAAATTGAGCCGAATTTTGTGTCATATTCATTGTTCTAGCCTTGATCTCAAAATTATTAATGTTGACAATTGGAGGATGAATACTAAATTCCTCCCCGATGTAATGAGATCGCTCATACTCGGATATTGTTTTTCTTCTTTCTGTCATGATGGGTACTTTTCTAACCTCAACGTTGGCTTCAATAGGTATGGAGTTTTCTCCTTCTAAAGAGGATCCTGGAATTGATCCTTCTTCTTTTCTCAATCTTTGGTGTAAAGTCCTTTCTATCTCATTATTCGCTTTAATGAGGCCTTTGGTGTTTTTGTGGGTCATGCATCACTACCTCGCAATGATGTATAGTGAGAAACATTGGTATCAAAGAAATCAATTGAACAAAAAGTAAAACAAAGAAAGAAAATAAAATGACTAAATTAATAAACCCCTAGCTTTCCTAGTAGTCTTAATCTGCCCGGCAATGGAGCCAAAAACTTGATGCTCAAAATCCGCAAGTGTACGGGTTGTATCAAGTAATAAAGTGGACTAAGAAGTCGGGTATCGATTCTCAAGGAAAAGAAAGTACTAGTACCCACTATTCATCTATTATCTAGTTGATCCAAAGATTAATGATTGTAATCTAAACCTAAAATTCAGAAATTGAAAACACAAGCAATAGGGTCAAATCAACCTTAATGGCAATCAATCATGAAAAGATGGTACTTGGGTAATGAATCCCCCTCAGATTTGTAATCTAAAGATGGATAAAGCTCTCTCTATATTGATACTTGGTAGAATCTTGGCAAAAGGTTCCTAAGGTGCTTTCACTCCCTCTCTCGAGGCGAATTTCTGATACAAGTGCCCTTACCGATGATGTTCTAGGGAACCTAATTCTTGGAAGGATTGGGGGAATAAGACATCTTTAGGACTCGCTCTACTTAGTACCCGAGCTCCAGCTATACTCACAATCCTCTCTATTAGAGATCGTCTACACATGGGAGGTGCTCGCATCTTCCCCCATATGGACTACGAAAATCTCTTGGGGCTCTTGTAAAGTAAAGGGATTAACATACATGAAAACATCCAATAGACTCAATAGATTCAACAAAGAATTCAAATATAGAAAGACAACATCAATTAATCTACAATCCAAAGGTTCATCATAAGCAAGTATCTACAAAATTAATCTAAAGATGGATAATGCTCTCTCTATATTGATACTTGGTAGAATCTTGGCAAAAGGTTCCTAAGGTGCTTTCACTCCCTCTCTCTCTGCAAATTTCTGATACTAGTGCTCATATTGATGATGTTCTAGGGAACCTAATTCTTGGAAGGATTGTGGGAATAAGACATCTTTAGGACTCGCTCTACTTAGTACCCGAGCTCCAGGTATACTCACAATCCTCTCTATTGGAGATCGTCTACACATGGGAGGTGCTCGCATCTTCCCCCATATGGACTACGAAAATCTCTCGGGGCTCTTCCAAAGTAGAGGGATTAACATACATTAAAACATCCAATAGACTCAATAGATTCAACAAAGAATTCAAATATAGATAGACAACATCAATTAATCTACAATCCAAAGGTTCATCATAAGAAAGTATCTACAAAATTAGTTCTCCATGAAAGGAGAACAACAATCCATTTCAAAGATAAAGCCTTCGCACACAAGTGTATTTTGTCACAAGTAATAAATTCTGGTAAGTACCAGGTCGAATCCACAGGGAAGGCTTACTAGGTTTAGATAAACACTAACCTACTAAGTTGCTTAGTAAAGTCAGTCGAACAATAAATTGAAGAGGTTACTAAACTAAACTACTCCTAGGAAGTGGTAAGAGATAACAAAGGGTGCAGGCAAATTCTCTCTATGATATGCATCTAGGGTTTTTTGGCTTTAATGACTTTTGAAGATTTGCTCCTAACCTTGCAATGATATATAGTTATGGATATGGGTAAATCGATGGTGAATCCGGCACTTATGTGCACTCTGGGTGCAACCCACAAGCCCTCATATCTAAGGAGCATGCTTCTAAACCTACCAATACGTCTATAGAGAAGGAGAAGCATTATAGGACATAGATTCAACTATCATCACCATGGGGGTACCAATACTTATTTCTAAGCTAATGACACCACGGCTATCACTACGTTCCATCCTATGATTCTAGGTCAATTCTCACCTATATATGTCTATGCAACGAGAATTAATATCAATCGTCACCCATCTGCACATGATTACAAGTAAAACTAAATCATAGGCATATCCATAACAACACCATCAATTACAAACTTAGGAGGATTGAAATATAAAATCAAAGAGTTCATACAACCCTAGCATAGATGTTTAAGCTACCATTACAAATGAAAGATCTATAATGATACAAATAAGAAAGTAAACATCCATGATTCGGTACAAAGAAGAGATCAATCAAATGTAAAACAATAAGAAATAGGTTCCCCTTTGTTTTGAGCTTCTCCTCGCTAGATTTGGTCTTGAAACCCTTTAGATTGCCTCTTTGGAGCCATATCCATCGCCCCCAAACGAGAGATGATCAAAACCTAGAAATCAGGTCATTTTTATACCCCCAGGAAGTTACATCGGGATGTCGATGAAAATATGGGGTCTTGAAAGTCTTCATGATGTTAACATCACGATACCACTTTTAAACATCGCGTGTCGATTTATTTCCATTTGAGTATGCCCAGCCTTTAATTAACATCACAATGTAAGCAATCAACATCACGATGTCTTTATCAAAGAAACGACCGGAGGACCATTCAAACTCCGATTGAGTTGAAACTTTAACTGAGTGTTCCTGACTTGTTGGACTTCAATTTGAATGGTGGAGATTTGATTTAGAGTTTTTCAGCTCTCCCAATAAATTTTTTTATCTCCTAGGCAATGGCGCCAAAAACATGGTGCGACGCAACAACAAGTGTACTGGTCGTAACAAGTAATAGAGTGGACTCAGAAGTCTGGTTTTCGATCCTTAAGGAGAAGGAAGTACTAATACCCACTAATTATCTACTATCTAGTCGATCCAAAGGTAAGTGATTATATTAAATCTAGATTAAGGACGTGAAAACATAAACAATGGGGTCAAATTACTCGTGTCAAACAATCATGAGAAGGGGATACTTGGGTGATTGAATCCCCCTTGGATTTATAAAAGATGGATGAGACTCTCTATGTTGATACTTGGTGAATTCTTGGCCAAGTCCTAATGTGCTTTCACTCTCTCTCTCTCAAGGTGAATTACTAGTCCTAGGGCCCTTACCGATGATGTTCTAGGGAAACTAATTCTCGGAAGGATTATGGGAATAATATATCTAAAGGACTTGCTCTCCTTAGTACCCGGGCTCCTGGTATACTTACAATCCCCTATATTGGAGATGGTCTACACATTGGGAGGCTCTCGCTTCTTCGCCCATATGGACAATGAATATCCCTTCGAGCTCTCGCAATGTAGAGGAATTAACTTACATTAAAACATCCAATAAACACATAGATTCAACCAAGCATTCATACATAGAGAATAATCATCAATTAAACCATATCTAAGGGTTCATCAACACCCAAGTATCTACAAAATTAGCTCTCCATGAAAGGAGAGCAACAATCCAATGCAAAGATGAAAGAAATCAAAGAGCTCATGATAAACAAGGCTATTACATACACCGTTGGTAGATTCCTTCACTCCTCTCCAGGCTTTTCCCACTTCTCTTCCTCTTAGGGTTGGCGATGAAAATCTCCAAAGCCCTAATCAGGCTCGCTTTTCCCCCAAGCTAACTCTCTTCACTAAAGCCCCAATCCATCGCATTATATACCCCCTTTTAGGGTTTAAGAGAGTCATTTACATTTCTGCCCCTACCCAGATCTGCAGATTTGTTGGAACTTATGATATGTGGGTTGTATATGGGCCCTATAGGTTTAAGGTTGACCTATAGGCCCGTATGTCAAACCATATGAGAACCCGTATAGCCTCATATGGGGTGATGTACGACTCTAGGAGATTCATTATAGAAGCCTTGATTCTCCATGTCCATACGGGTCGTATGGAAGCCCGTATGCGTTGGTTCTTTCCCTAGAAACGCTTTATTTCGGCCTCAATTTCACTTGAAAAGCTTCCTTTCTCCTGAAGTCTGGATATCTTGCCCTCTTTATCAAAATAAACACATTTTAAGTATCGGTAACTCCTCAAAATTACATAAAAAAACATAGAAGAATATGGTATAGAATTATGCTCAATTGAACACTTAACACCAGTGGTAGCGGTGCCGGTAGTGCCGATGACCGTGCCTGCTCTATAGATGGAAGTCGATGGACTGGGATCGATCCAGACGACGAGTCTATCGGTGAATGTCATGGGGGTGATTGAGTGCGCTCACGGAGTGAAGTAAGGATTTGTCGCATATACCAGCGGAGCTCCTCAAACTCAGCGCGTACATACTGATGCTCCTCCGGCATCCTCTTCTCCAATTGTTGCTGGGTCTCGAGGAACTAAAACTGACTTGCTCTCAACTCTTGTAAGAATCGGTGCTAGGACGATGGAGCTGCCTCATGTTGTATCTTGGTGGCTGGACGTTGTGATGGGGGAGTGGAAATAGATCGCTGGATCCCCGACATATCATCCTGATTATGCTCCTCTAACTGTGGTGCCTTTGTGGTGGGTATTGAGGCAGCTACAAGCTTGCGCTGAATAAGAATGTGACTATTGTCGGCATGCCAGACTAAGCCCATAAAAATCAGTGCAGCAAACCCCAGAGGCTGGATGGTGCTAATCTTGGTCATATCCTGCGTGTTGCTCAGCTCAACATTGTCAGTGAATAGCCTCATAACATATGGTCCAACTAATATTGCCTTAAGACAGGGGTACTAAGCCTACCTAGTAATATAGTCTGCGAGAAAGGTCTCGATGTGAACCGGATATCAATGGATGATGTTATACACTATAAATAAATCTACTTGGGTGTAGGAGCTTGTACTCTCATCTTAACCCGTCACCGATTGGCTGATAATGCCGTGTAAATAATGATGGATGGGACTGGTAATATATAAAGTCATCTTCAGTCCCTCACCCGCCCAAACTATAATTGAGCTCTAGAACTCGGCTGTTGATATTATTTTGAGGTACTTAATAGCTAGCTTGGTGTTCTCTGGTGTCTTCGTGAAGGCTCTGTTGTAAAGACCCATGGCCATAGAAAACTGGTTGTAGCTCACAGTGCACATACTACCTCCTAGCGGAAAAGTAATAGAATCGGGCTTTTTCTCAGTGTAATGGGAAGTGTCTACCTCGAAACTGCTCAACACCTCCAAACTTAGCTCCACATAACCTGATGAGTCTATCGCGAGGGCACAGTCCCATTCTTAAGGCGGATGGATCCGTCAAGCACTCAAACCTAGCTCAGGAGACTAGACGGGACCATCTAGAAAATGGACATCTAAGCCCGTTCTCAGCTCACTTTCAAGGAAACAGTGGGTAAGCTAAAATTTCAAACCGACTTGACTACAGATAAGATACTCATTCTCTAGATAAAGAATCAAAACCTAAATCAGATTTTTTGAGACTATAAACATTCATCATAAATAAGTGGATAAAGCATATCATACTTGTTATTTCTAACTAAATCTAGAAAATATATAGTAATAAAGAGAGAAAGGACTTGAAATTCTTGGGTTGCCTCCCAAGCAGCGGTTCTTTATTGTCATTAGCTTGTTATTACTTGGTTGTAGCTCATGGTAGGTTGAACGTATAAATACCTTCTCGAAACCTCCCCCTCAGACAATTCCCAAATAGAGAAAATCCTAAACTAGAGTATATAGGGGGTTCACCATGCTGGACACCTGCGCCCTTATCTTGGTTGGTAGTTTTCTTCTTTCTCTTCTCCTTGTTCTTCTTTTTCTAGAAGTAAAGCGGACTAGCAACCATACTCTTTTCCTTCTTGATAGGTTCCTCCATGGTTGTCTCTTCTAACTCTTTATCCAATAGGCGCAGCATTTCACCCAAAGGATCTATAGCCAATATCCCCTATACACAATCGTCAGAAATTAAATCTATATCATCTAGACAGTATGAAGTGTCATCTTCACTTATTGTTTGGTGCATGGTTGATGGCAGCTCAAAAACAACTTCACTATCTCCAACTCTCAAGGCAATTTTCTTGACAGCATAGTCTTGGAGAGCTCTTATGGTGGCTAGAAATGGCCTACCAAGGATGATAGGCACCTCTACGTCATCGTCCACATCAAGGAGTACAAAATCCGTAGGGAATATAAATTTATTGACTCAGACCAGTATATCATATGTCATTCATCTCGACCGCTTCACAGATCTGTCAGCTAATTGTAGAGTTATCCTGGTCTCTTATGGTTCTCCCAACCAAGCTTTATGGAAAGCTTGTAGGGCATGACATTTGGGCAGAGTAATCTCTTAAATCTCATCTCCAATCGTGCAAGGAATTATCATACTTCCAGGGTCTTTCAATTTCTTTGCTAACTTGGACTGAATAACTGTGGAACACTGCTCGATCAGACTTACAGCTGCAATTTCTTCCATTTGTCTTTTGTTGGTAATCAACTCTTTCATGTATTTGGCATACATTGGCATGTGATTATGAACCTCCACCAGAGGTACACTGACGTACAGATACTTGATTGTTTCCAAGAATCTCTTGAACTGAGCATTTTCCCTTGTCCTTCTTTAATTGCTCATGATAGGGAATTTTAGGTTGATATTCAGGGAGAGGATGTTGTTCCACCTCTATTCCTTTCTCGACAGTCTCATCATTCTCAACAGTGGATTTCTCAATTCTATAACCTTCACCAACTTCTATCCTAGATGTCTTCTTGGGAGGAGTCTTCACCAACTACTCTACTTCCTTCCTACTTCTTAAAGTTACAGCCTTTAATTGCTCTTGGGGATTTGGTTTATTGCTTCTCGGGAGACTGCCTAGAGGCCTTTCTAAAACAATTCTTGCTAACTGTCCCTCCTGGTTTTCTAGGTTTTGCATGCTTGCTTGCAGGTTCCTCATGTTAGTGTTGATATTCTCAATCTTGGCGTCTGTAGAAACTATATATTTGGCCAAGACTTTCTCAGTGCTCAATTTCGGTGCTTGTGTCCTGAATGGTTGCTGAGTGAATCCACGAGGTGTGAGAGTCCTGGAAGCATTTCCGTATGACAGGCCAGGGTAATTCCAGTTGGGCATGTATCATTTAAATTATGTCTATTGGGGTCTTGAGGGATTCCCCATGTATTACAACTCTTCAACTATACTTAATTCCGGACAGCTAAGGAGGTACTGAGATGAGTTATGTCCTCTTCCATAGGTGCCAAAGGACACAGATGCCACTGTCCCTGAGCTGCTACTAGACGCCATGCAATCAAATTTCTTGTATAGTTCAGCTATTTGGGCTGCAAGATCTGATTCACCATTTTTAGTAACAACACCAACACTATTGGGTTGTCATTGCCTGGATGACCATAAGGATTCTTCATTGGCCATGTCCTCAAATATCTTTTCTGTCTCTTCTGAATATTTACTACCTAGAGATCCCCTAGCAGCAGTATTTATAAGTTGTCTGGTATGGCTATTGAGACCATTATAAAAATAATGGACTTTTGATCCTCGTTCAAGTCCATGATGAGGGCAGCGATGGACCAGGGCCTTGAATCAAAGATATGCTTCGCCCATTGACTCTCCTTCCCTTTGTTTAAATAAAGCCATTTATGCTCATATTTGTGCAGCTCTGCTAGGCGTAAAATACTTCCCAAGAAATTTATCATGCATCTCCTTCCAAGTCTGGATGCTTCCTACGGTAACAATGTGAGCCTTTGATATGCCATGTCCCTTAGACTAAATGGGAACAAACACAACCGTATTGCATCATCAGATGCCCTCTTGACTCTTAACATATTAATAAATCTGTATAAATCATGTCAGATGCACATGTGGGTCTTCATTTGGTCTCCCATCGAATTAGCATTGGTTCAGGATCATGTTCATTGCACTAGATTTAATCTCAAAATTGTTCATGTTTACTGTTAATGGGTGAATGCTGAATTCTTCTCCGGTGTAGTCAGACCTCTTGATGCGATACAACCGCAAGTGTACGGGTTGTATCAAGTAATAAAGTGGACTCTTGAAAAGTCGGGTATCGAACCTCAGGGATCGAGAAGTACTAGTACTAACTAGTCATCTATTATCTAGTCTAAACAAAGATTGGTGGTGGTTTGAACTAATCTAAACTATGAAAACCTAAAAATTGGATATCACTAATGACGGGAATGAATCTTAAGGCAAATCAATAATAGGAAGGGAGTATTCGGGCAATGAATCCCCCTTGGGTTCTCATAAAGATAGATAGTGAATGTGAAGATCACTAGTTGCAATGGATTGGACCAAGGGTTCCTATCATGCTTTCACTCCCTCATCCCGAGGTGAGTTACTAATCCTAGTGCCCTTACTGATTATGTTCTCGAACCTATTTCTTGGAAGAATTATGGGAATAATTCATCTAAAGGACTCGCTCTCCTTAGTACCCTAGTTCCCGGTATACTCACAACCCCCTCTATTGGAGATGGTCTACACGCGGGGAGGCGTTCGCTTCTTCCCCCATATGGACTACGAAAATCTCTCTGGGCTCTAGCAACGTAGAGAGATTAACATACATTAAAACATCCAATAGATCTCAATCGTGGAAAACAACTAGATAATCATTAACAATCAAAATCAAAGTTCATACATAACCCAAGGGTTCAAATGCCCAAATACCTAAAATGTTAGTTCCCTATGAAAGGGGAGCACAAATCCAACACAATAAAAGGAGAAAACATCAAAATAAACACAAATAAACCTCCCTCCAATTTTCCCTCCGCTATTGATGCTCAATTGGATCGTTGATGATAATCTCCCTTCAAGCCCTAGCCTCTTCCCAAGAGGATCCCTTCAAACCATGGCCATCAATGAACTCCAAGATCTCCAAGACGGCCCAAAAGGTGGCCAAAGGCCAAGAGATGGCCTCCTTAACCCTAAAATATTGGTATTTATAGGGTTTTCGCCTTTAGGGTTCGTGTGGGGCTAAATCATGTGAAAATCGGATACAAATCGGGCACAGAAATGAGTCTATACGGGCCCGTATATGGGCCGTATGACAGCCCGTATAGGTTACTGGCGGCGTCATACAGGCCGTATGTCAGCCCGTATGGCTTTCAGGTCCCTCAATACGGCCTGCATATGGGCTATATAACAGGTTGTATGGCTGGATTTTGCACCGCGCAGTCTTATCAAGCACACGATCGGATGACCAATTCTTGTCGGATTGACTTGAAATTTTAACCAAGTGTTACTAACTTGCTTCTCTCAAATTTGAACAGTGAAGATTTGATTTAGGGTCTTGCAGATTTTGTAATAAATTTTTGATCTTTGCTGATCTTTCAGGACTGCTGCAGTTTTCTCTAATTGCTTCTTTTTTCGCCTCAAATGATGTAGAATTTCTTCATTTTTATTCTTGAGGCTCTCTAATTCCCTGTAGATAAGAATTAATACTAATTAAGTACCAATGGGCTAAAATTACTTCAAAATGGCATTAAAACTTATAAGAGAATGATGGGAAAATATGCTCAATTGAACACTTATCACCTCTCATACTCTGAAAGTTTTCTTCTTCTATCCGCCAGGATGGTTGGATCTTGAAATTCCATGGTAGTTCTACTGACAGTGAATTCTTTGCCTCTGAGGATCTTTCTTCTATCGGCTCTTCAGTTTCTCTAAGCCATTTGTGCAGTATCTTCTCTATCTCTTGATCTTCTGCGACAAGACCTGTTGGCATTGTGCGGGTCATGCACAATCCTCTCACAATACAAATAGAGTAATTGATTAGCACGAGAAACAGTCAATTTCACACAATAGACAAAGATACAAAATGAATTATCAGAAATGAAACCAAAGAAACGAAGGAAAATTCAAATCTAAACTAATGGTTAGAGTAGTAAACTACTATTCTTCCTAGTAATCTATGATAGTCCCCGACAATGGTGCCAAAAACATGATCGTTGCCAATGCTACCGCAAATGCATGGGTCGGACAAGTAATATAACGGACTAAAAAGTCGTGCATTGAATCCACAGGGACTATTAGAAGTACTAGTAGTAGCTAATTGTCTACTATCTAATCTAATCAGAGGAGTTGCATTTGGCTAATCTTAGTACCTGAATTAAAAAGTAAAAATTAAAATTATAATAAAGTAAAAACTGCAATGGATAAACAGGACAATCAATCGATGAAGGAGATACTCGGGTATGAATCCCTCTTTGGTTCTCAAGACAAAATATAGACAGTATCTTTTACTTGGTGATTAACTGAGATTGGACCAAAGATCCTATATCGCTTTCATTCCCTCTATAGAGGCTGAATTACTAACATTGAGTGGGGCTCTGGAGAATCTACTTCCAGAAACAATTGTAGGAATAAGATATAAGAAAGAATTGCTCTCCTTAATGCCTGAATCTCTCGGCGCACTAGCAATCCCCTCTATTAAGGTAGTTCTAATATGAGGAGGCGTTCGCTTCTTCCCAATATAAACCTATTCAATACATACTAGGTCTATCACAACATAAGCATTCAATTTAATGAATACAGTTAATAGACCTCAATCCACATTAATTAATCAAACAATTAGAGAATACTATCCAACATTAAACCTAACCCAAGAGTTTATCCATACCCAAGTATCTAAGGGGTTAATTCTTGATTAAAGAGAAACACAAAGAAAATACAATAATAAATGCTAAATGAAACATGGGGTGACGATAGGTTGTTCTCTCCACTGTTGGTGAGGATCGTTTGAGTATAGCCCCACTACTCCGCTGTCTCAGACGTTCGTTACTCCGGTGTACCCTTTCAAACCTCCTCCTCAAAACCCTAGTCCTCTATATTTATAGTCCTTGTACCATCAAGATTAGAATTAATCTTAGAACGTACTTTGGCTCAGTGGATCAGCATTACTGACCGCAGGACACAATATAGACGGGACCTTCGGGTAGTGACGGGTCTATCTAGGTCTTCAAATCTGATTCTCTTCGAATAAATGACCGCGTATATTTCAAATACAACCTTGTTGAATTGATGATTCATACGGGTTCGTTTAGTAAATTAGATCTGACCACTTTTGTCCCATCATGATTAGACGGTCTAGTCTGTGAGTTGGACGGGTCAGTCTAACTTCTAAATTCTGCTCCTTTACTTTAGATTGTTTATAACATGGCCGCTTTTTTTGCCCATCTGGTTCAGTAAGCAGATCGGATAAGGTGTTGAGTTACAGACGGGACCGCTTGTTACCAAACGGGTACGTCTAGTTCTCCTTTTCAGCCTTCTTCTGGTGAATCTGCTTCAAATCCCCAACTTTCTCATCGAGTCACCCCAGTCTGTCCTGATTTACGAAGATAACACATTTTAAGTATCGACGACCTACAAATCATCAGGATCACATGCTAAGTGCATATAATTATGATAATCAATTATAGCACTTTGAACACTTACCAATAATCTCTCCGGACTCTCGCAACGTAGAGATACTAATATAACAACAAAAACATTCAATAGACTCTCAAACTGGCTAATCATTCAAACATAGAAATCAACACCTCCTTAATGCATAATCCAAGAGTTCATCATACCCAAATATCTACAAAATTAGTTCCCCATGAATAGAGAAAAATAATCCAAAAGAAAGAGAATACAAGTCAAAAGGATCATATGAGAAACACCGTCACATACACCGTTGGTGGCTCCATTGACTTCGTCTACAACGCTTTGTCCTTCTCTCGCTCCAAGATTGGGAGGTGGGGTTTCCAATCCCTAATCTAAGGTTTTCCTTCTCTCCAAGCTGAATCTTCCTCTCCAAAGCCCTAATCATTCTTATTTATACTTCTTCCTAGGGTTTTGAAGTGAAATTTTATTATTCAGCCCCTGCCTGGTTCTGAAGTGTAAGGCAAGGTCACACCATACATGCATTTATACGGGCCATATGTGGGCCCATATAGAATGTAGGTCGACACATATGGCCATACATCAAATCGTATGACAACCCTTATGGCCCTCATATGGGCTTTTCACGGTCTCGGGAGACTTGATACAGAGACCATTTTGATTTCTAGGTTCATACGGGCCGTATGGGAGCCCATATGAGGCCATACGGGTCATATAGGACTTGTATGAGGTTGTGCCTCCTTCAAAGTTGCTTTGTTTCGGTCTCAATTTCTCCTTAAAAGCTTCTTTTCCCCGATGTATTGCTATTATGCCTTGTTGATCAAAATCAACACATTTTATATATCGTTGGGCTATGAATCCATCAAAAAGGCATGTTAAACATACCTAAATATGATATGAAATTCAACTCAATTGGATACTTATCGAATATCTCCATACTTAATGGTTTGATTGTCCTCAAATAAAGAAAAGAAATTAACAAAAGATGATAAGTGTTCAACCTCCGGCGAAAAAGTTAATGGTACTACTCTAGTCTAAGTTTACCATCAGAGCGTGTATTCTCATATTTCCACACCAGTGCTTAGATTGATCTTGTGATATGTTTTATTGCAGCTCTAGCTAAACATCCTCACTCCACATGCCATGTTCTAGAGTCTTAGCAAGACAAGAATACCCTCAATGGACTCTAGAGGGTCCTTAGGGCCCTAAGGACAAGCTCTATTGAGTAAGTCATGGACAAGCTCGAGAAGTCCTATAAAAAAAAGTTTTTCTTTTCTTTTTATATTCAGGTAAGGCGTCCCTAATGGATCCGTCATTCCCATGCTAAAGATCAACGTAATGTGTAAATTCTCTTTTCTGCAGGATGTACATGCTGATTAGGCACCAGAACACCTAGCTACTCAGAGGGTTACAACACTACCTAGATGTGTTCATGCTAAGGAGTGATTTTTTGAATTGTGGGACACTCTGATTAGGAGCCAGAACCCCAAAATACTTCATCACAACAAGTAGTGGAACATTGTCTTTATTGCTTGTACAACTACTATGTACATAACTACTGTATTCTTCTCTTGCTTGTCCACTAAGTTAGATTGTAAAGGGTTAGAAGCTTGAACTAGTGTCATGAAGCCTCTTGGAGCCATTGAAAGTGATCCTTAGCACTTGAAGTCAAAAGAACATGGCAATGGGTTACCTATTGTCACTAGTGATTATGAGTGCCACAAAGATGTTCTCTAGGTGGCCGTGATATTTTATAGGAGAATTTGAAAAAATTTGAGTGCTAAGATGGTGCACTATGAATAGAGTATATTAATACTTTTCCAAACAAGGCCGTCATCGGTGTTTGTTAAATATGCTTTTTCATGGAATTATTTGTAATGAATTTTACCATTAGCTACTTACCTCCACACTTAAAGATTTGCAATGAAGCCATAAATAAATAGGTAGCTACCCATATCCACACATAAAAACGTATATTATACTCAATATGAAACAAAAGCTCTTGGAATGAGCATGGAGAAAGTGAACTAGAACTTCCAAGGTGAAATGATGTGCCTCTTGAATTCCAAGATTCGATCGCGGGAGCACATACCGGGGAGTATGTACCGTTTTTCACATCTGCAAGGGATGAGAGATCATCATAACACCAAAAACATATCAAATCAATAGAAGCCACATAAGATAAAAATAAAGATATGTTTAGCAGAGCGGGGCCCTTGCAAACTGGTACATAAAGGGTAAGAACATAAAAGATACATCTATGAAAGTAAAATAGTAAGTCTTAATGCTCTCTAGGGGTTGCGCCTCTCCTTGTGCCTCTGGTGATGTGGCAGTAGGTGCCTACGATGGAGAAGGTGGAGAAGATTCTCCGGCTGGAGGTACAAAAGTTGCTTGTCCTCAAAGGAATATGAGGAGCTCTGTGAACTGGGCCTTCATTTGGCGCTACTTCTCGAGGATTGTGTCCTCTACCGCTCGGACCTTGATATTCTGCTCCTCTAATTTCACAAGTCTGCTCTTGGAGGATGACGTTCGTCGGTCAGTGTCAGAAGATGAGCAGGAGTACTTCAATCTGGATCCTCTACTATCAGGGCTCTCGCAGTCCTTGTCGACTAGGGTGTAGCAAGTGCCCATGTGGCAGACTAGACCCATCTAGACGAAAGTGCTCATCCCGAGGGATGTGATGAGCTATAGCTGCTGTATCCCCTCCGTTCTCTACTTGATGCCAATCATAATGATCAGTCGGGTGATGTAGGGTCCTGCACTAATAGCCTTGAGAAAAGGACTCTATCCCTAATGCGCCAGGTCATCGGCGAGTACATACCCCACGTGGATGGGTACTCGTTCCAAGATAGTGTAGAGAAGGAAGCGGTCAGTGATGGTGACCATTCCTATGTTGTCATCTCAACTCGTAATCGATTGACTGATCAAAGTGTGAATGTATCGGTGCACCAGGTTGGTCATTAAAGATGCTTTCTGGTTGTCGTAGTCCCCACCAAGCTGTAACCAGTAGCAGGAAAAGGAGATAGTGTGCTCTGGGAAGATGGTGAGGAGCTCGCCGTACTAGGGAGTAGAAATGAAGTCTCTATCGTAGAACCCCATGTACAGAACGAGTTGAGTATAGCTCATGTGGCTCTGCTCACCATAGAGCTGGAAGGTGGTGATGGTAACGCGCTGCACAGATACCACACTCCGGTCGACTTCAAAGGAACTGAGCACCTCCAATATGTGATCCCAAAAAATTATGTGGTCTAGGGAAAAGACGTGATCCCAACCACCCACAAAAATAAGGTTGCGCACTCGGTCAGCAATCCCAAGCTGGTAGAGAACCCCCCAGTCAATGGTGCACGTGTGTCCAAAGGGCCAAGCGGCGAGACGCGTGTAGCAGTGGCATAATCGCTCCTCAATGAGCTGAGGTACTCCGGAGGTTGATCCCTCTCTTGCCTTGCTCTTAGGCATGTTTTGCAAATCTTTTTAGTAGCAAGAGTGCAAAAATATCAGGAAATGGAAAGAAAACATACATTTTGGCCTACATGCAAGCTCCATATGGGCCGTATGGAAGGCCATATAACCATGACTGAGATCTACAATGGATACCGTATGGGCCGTATGCATCGGGCCACTCAGATTCCCACAGGCAACGTACAACCTGTTCGCGGCCTAACAAGGCTCTCTCCTCACTCTATACTCTAGACATGACTTCAATCTTAATATCGTGGCCTAGATTTGGTGTAAGCAAGCATACATTCACCCTAGAGATCATCCAAAGCAAGCCCTAGGTTCTAACTTCAAATACAGGGATTATGTCAATAAACCAGAACTAATCAACACATATCTAAGGCGGATGATCGCCCAAATACAAGGAAGGTAGTCGCGTGAGATGAGAGAGCGCCGGATTTTGAATTTAGGAGATGAGGGGTCGGTGAGAACATTTTAAATGAGTGAAAGGGCGCGATATGAAACGCCTCACCTTTCTTCATTGTCCAACCCCATATGAGCTCGCATACAGGCCGTATGTGGGGCTATATACTCCATAGATAGGGTTGTATGGACCCTATATGGGCGTACTCTACCCCGTATGCTTTCTTGGCTCAACCATACGGTCCTTATACGGGCCATATGCCTCCCCGTATAAGCTTGGCTTTGACTTATGCAACCAACACCAACGGCCATGCTCGGCCTCATCGCACAACCTATCAAGAATTTGTACACGGTCTCCTTCCTTGAATTGCATGTGCGGCTTTAGTGACCGATCGTGACGCCGCTTGATTCGCTCCTTATACTGTATGGAATTTTCATAGGCGGAGAGGCACCATTCTTCGAGCCTATTTAACTAAAATTTCCTCTCGGTGCCGGCAAGGGAAAGATCAATGTTTAAGAATTTGATAGCCTAGTATGCCTTGTGTTCGAGTTCAACTGGTAAGTGATATGCTTTCCCGTAAACGAGCCTGCAGGGTATGTTTCCTATTGGTGATTTGTAAGCAATATGGTATACCCAAATTGCATCATCCAACCTTTCAGCCCAATTGTTCCTATTATATGCGACTATTCTCTCAAGGATTCTTTTTAGTTCCCTATTAGATACTTCCACCTGACCGCTTGTTTAAGGATGGTACGGGGTAGATGTACGATGCACTATGCCGTATCGTTTGAGGATTTTGGCAAATTGAGCATTGCAAAAGTGTGTCCCTCGATCACTAATTATGGCTTGTGGCGTACCAAACCGAGAAAATAGTTTCTTCAAGAATTTGACCACTCCCCTTGCATAACTAGTAAGTAGAGCTTGCGGCTCTACCCACTTAGAGACATAGTCTACTACTACCGAAATAAACATGTTTCCATGAGAATTAGGGAAGGGCTCCATGAAATCTATCCCCCAGACGTCGAACAGTTCACATACTTGCATTAAACTTTGTTGCATCTCATTGCGTTGAGAAATATTACCTGTTCGCTGACATCTGTCACATGATTGAGCATATTTCTTGGCATCCTACAACAATGTGGGCCAATAAAAGCCAAAAATGAGAACTTTCCTAGCTTTCTTATTTGCACTGTTGGTGCGATGCAACCGCAAGTGTACGGGCCGTAACAAGTAATACAGTGGACTTGAAAGTCGGGTTATCGATCCTCAGGGAGATCGAAGTACTAGTACCCACTATTTATCTACTATCTAGTCTATCCAAAGGAGGTTGATTATGCTAATTCTAAACTAATCAAATTAAAACAAACCATAAGGAATCAAGTCACTCTTGGGGTTAAACAATCATAAAAGGGGGATGCTCGGACCATTGAATCCTCCTTGGACTTCTAAAAGATGAATGCTACTCTCTATCTCGACATTTGATTGATCATTGGCCAAGGGTTCCTATGGTACTTTCACTCCTTCTCTCGAAGCGAGTTACTAATCCTAGTGTCCTTACCGATGATGTTCTAGGGAACCTAATTCTTGGACGGATTATGGGAATAATACATCTAAAGGACTAGCTCTCCTTAGTACCCGAGTTCTCGGTATACTCACAATCCCCTCTATTGGAGACGGTCAACACACGGGGAGGCATTCGCTTCTTCCCCCATATGGACTACGAAAATCCCTCCTGGCTCTCGCAACGTAGAGGGATTAACATACATTAAAACATCCAATAGACTCAATGAAATTCAACCAAACAATTAAAGATAGACAGATAACATTAATTAAAACATATCCAAGGGTTCATCAATCATCCAAGCATCTAAAAGATTAGCCCTTCATGAAAGAAGGGCAACAATCCAAAGCAAAGATGGAAGCAAACAAGGAAATCTTGAGAAATACACTAATAAATGCACCGTTGATGGTTCCCTTGATCCTCTCCCAATGGTTTCCCCTCTTCTTGCTCCAATAGTTTCAAGATGAAATATCCAAGCTCTTTCCAAACTTTCTCCCCAAGCTGCTTCGTCCCCCCCTAAACCCTCATTAGTCGGCTTTTATACCTCTAGGGGTTTAGGGGTGAGATTTACCAATTTGCCCCCTTCTAAAACTGCAGATTCGCTGAGATTTATGACATACGGGCCCGTATACGGGCGTATATCAGCCTGTATATGGGCCAGCCCCGTCCATACAACCTATTATATGAGTTGTATATCAGCCCATATACAGGCAAGCCATCTCTATACAACCTATCATACGGGTCATATACTAGCCCTTATTTCTTTCAGGTGTAGGTATACGGCTGTATGTCAGCCTGTATAGATGCCCGTATAGGCCCTTCGGGGTTCTCTGAGGTCCCGGTTTCTCTCGAAATGCTTTCTTTCTACTGGGGTCCTAGTATTCTACCCTGTTTATCAGAATGAAATTATGCTCAAATGTCTTCAAAATTACATGCCAAGCATATAGGAATATGATATAAAATTATGCTCAAATGAACACTTATCAACTGTAATGCTCTCCCGTAGGTCTTGCATGATAATGTTCCAGAATTCTACATCCTTACTCCTTCGGAGCACACCTCCTCACCACTTGATCCGCACAAACTCGAAAGAGATAAGGATCATCCGATGTGTAGTATTCTAGCTCCGCAAAGAATTTCCTCTTCTTCAGGTAGTCATAAGAAGGGAGAGATCTGGCCACAATATAATTGGCGATGTAGGTGAACCATGAGGTCTCGTTTTCCTCTTGAATGGCATGTATCAGTTCTTGTACCACACACAATCTATACAAGCGCTCCTCGGGAAACTCTTCCTTGATGTCTTCCTCTTTTCGTATGTCTCTATTCAGGCTTTCCAATCGGAATAAATGATTGGTGGCTAAGTTCTCCGCTCCTCATTTATCTTTGTTCACCAAGTCAAACTCTTATAGTAGGAGCACCCAACGAATTAACCACCTCTTAGCATCTGGCTTAGCCAATAGATAGCGCAATGCTGAATGATATGTGTAAACCTGGACCTTGGAGAGTGATGGGATGTATTTCCGCAAGTATACGGGTCGTGATCAAGTAATAAAGTGGACTATAGAAGTCGGATGTCGAACCCACAAGGAATAGGGATTGCTAAGTGTAAACCAAGCTTTACTAACCTAGTCTAAATGGTAATTTGGGGGGTTTTGGTTTTCAAAACTAAAGAGCTACAAAGGATTGCAAATAAGAACTGAAAATTGAGAGTTGATTGGGGTAAATCAATGGCAAGAGAGGATACTTGGGTATGTATCCCTTTTGGATTTCAATTCTAAAGATGAGCAAAGATGTATATGACTCAAAGTTGGTACTTCTTGTGCCAATAGTGCCAAAATTATATCCAACCCCTCTTCCAAGGTGATTGGATAACTAGTCTCCTAGGACTTGATATGAAGCTCAAGGAAATTTATGTATATTGGAAGAATCATGGGGGTGAATTCGTATGAAAGAGTCGTTCGCCCTTCTAGTACCCGATTCCTCGGTGTACTCATGAAACTCTCTAATGAAGCAAGTTCCTGATACAAGGAGGCGCTAGCTCTAGCCCTTGTATTGCACACAAGTAATTTCTAGTAATGAAATTACAATCAATACATAACATTCATTAGACATTCAAGAGAGTACCAACAAATCATCATAAACATTCAATGCTATTGATGCTCAATCCAAAAGTTCAACATACCCAAGTACCAATAGATTAGTTCCCCATAAATGGGGAACTCAAACCAAAATAGGAAAGCTTACAAAACAATGAAAGATTAATGGAGAACACCATTACCTCCAATGCTTGCAACTCCAAGGGTTCTCTACTATCAAGATTTGGGGGAGATGACCCCCCAAGCCCTAATCTCTCCTCTCGCCTCTCTCCCAAGCCAACCTCCCTCTAAACTCTCATACTTAACTATTTATACCCATGAATTAGGGCTCCACTCAAAAAAATTACAACATTGCCCTTGATTGGGCTCATGAAACTGCAAAAGTTACGATGAACGGCCTCGTGAACGGCCTGTTCATCAGTCCGTTCAGCTCGCAGCCTGCTCTGAACCGGCTGGTCAACCGGCCGTTCATCACCCCGTTCATCTCACAGCTTGCTCTGAACCGGAAGATGAACGGCCATTCACAAGGCCGTTCACACTCTCTTTGTGCCTGCCTTTGTGCCCAGATGTGAACGGCCGTTCACAAGGCCGTTCACCCCCTATTTACTTCAAAATATCTTCGTTTGTTCTTCATTTTGTTGAGAAATGCTTCCTTTTCGTCGGGGTGGCCTATTTATGCCCTGTTTACAAAATATGAAGCATTTTAAGTACCGGCGGGCTACAAATCATTGCATTTGACATGAAAATAAGTATATATATGATATGTAAATATGCTCATTTGAACGCTTATCAGAGAGTATCAAGCAGGGGCGAAACTTATCAAAGGCGAAGACTATAGCAAGTAACTCTTTCTTGGTTGTAGTGTAGTTTTCTTGTGCTTCAGTCAAAGTTTTACTAGCATAATAAATTGGATGAAAGTGTTTGTTCTTCCTTTGCCCCAAAACTGCCTCAACTACATAATCGCTTGCATCGCACATGAGCTCAAAAGGAAGGCTCCAATCCGGTGTGGTCATGATAGGAGTTTAAAAAAGTTTCTCCTTCAAAATTATGAAAGATGTTAGACATTCCTTATCGAATTCAAATGGAACATCTTTCTCCAATAACTTGGTTAGCAGCTTGGCTATTTTGGAGAAGTACCTTATATACCTCCTATAGAAACCGGCATGTCCCAAGAAACTCCTAATGACCTTAATTGAAGTAGTTGGCGGTAATTTTTCAATAGTATCTACCTTTGCTTTATCTACCTCAATACCCTTGCTTGAAATTTTGTAGCCCAATACAATCCCTTCCCGTACCATAAAGTGACATTTTTCCCAACTCAAGACTAGGTTGGTTTCCTCACATCTGGCCAATACCTTCTCCAAGTTCATAAGGCAAAGTCAAACGAATCCACAAAAACAGAGAAGTCATCCATGAATACCTCCATAATGTTTTCAAGAAAATCCGCAAAAATAGCCAATATACATTATTTAAAAGTGGTTGGGGCATTGCATAGTCCGAACGGCATATGACGATAGGCAAACATACCATATAGACAAGTGAATATGGTCTTCTCCTAATCCTCTGGGGCAATAGGGATCCCGAAATACCCGAACAATCCATCTAGAAAACAATAGTAGGAATGCCCGGCTAACCTTTCAAGAATTTGATCGATGAATGGTAACAAGAAATTATCCTTCCTTGTGGCGTCATTCAACTTTCTATAGTCAATACACACTCTCCAACCTATGACGGTTCTCGTAGGGATCAATTCATTCTTCTCGTTTGTTACCATAGTCATCCCTCCTTTCTTCGGTACCACTTGCACAAGGATCACCCATGCACTATCTGAAATGGGGTATAAAACTCCATCTTCCAAGAGTTTGATTATCTCTGCCTTGACGACCTCCTGCATATTCAGGTTCAGTCTTCTTTGGTGCTGAACTGTGGGTCGATAATTGTCTTCCATGAGGATTTTGTGAGTGTAAATAGATGTGTTGATTCTCTTAATATTAGATATCTTCCATGCTATAGCCCGCTTATGTTTTTGAGTACTTGTAATAGCTTCTTATTCTGTGAGCTGTTAAGTTCGAAGTAATAATAATAGGGAGTCTTGAATCTTTGGCTAGGAATGTGTACTTATGGTGACTCGGTAGCTGCTTCAGCTCATACTGTGGGGGTTCCTCTACTGATGGCTTCAACTTGCTTGCATTATTGTCTATTTGCTCCAATCTCCCTTTAAATTCGAGAATTTGGCAGTTTCCCAAGTTTTTATTTGTGTCGCTTACTTTCCCGTTTGACATCACAGTGGGTTCTTCCTCTGGATAGGCAATTGAGATATCTTGCCCTTTGTGTTGAATAGAATCAATATTCATAATGTTTCTCTTTTGATTCGGGTCACCATTTACAGTTGGTTCTATCGGTGATGTCAAGAATTTCGACCCTCTAACCATGTCGAAATCACACTGTTCACTCTGCTCACTATGCTTATTCATAAACTCAATAAAACGCTTATATATACTGTGGTGCTTCATCCTATGGCTCCTCCAAAACTATGTCCTCTGGCATCGAAGCGTACCCCTGATACATCATGGAAAAATCAAACTTTTGAGGTTCTGGATCAAACGTGGCATATGCTTCCTTGGCCTGTTGGATTGTACCCAATTAGTTATGCAGTGAATTATCGGGTTAGCAAGATAATTTATCCTCAATCCATCGGTCTAATGAATCCAATTTGAAAAACATTAGGCTCTTGGAGGTTGCCATGTGATTCCTCACGAAAAGAGATAATGGATTAGAATCGAAGAAATTAATCCAAAGAAAAAGTAAAATAAAAATTAAAGAAGGAAAATAAAATAACTAAAGTAATGAACTCCTTGCTTTCCTAGTAATCCTTGTTCCCGGTAATGGCGCCAAAAACTTCATGTGCAGAACCCGCAAGTGCACGAGTTGTATCAAGTAATAGAGTGGATTCTTGAAAAGTCGGGTATCGATCCTCAGGGAAAATGAAAATACTAGTAATAACTATTCATCTATAATCTAGTCGATTCAAAGATGGGTGTTTGTGAATTAAACCTCATGAGTTGGAAAAATTAACAATTCTAGCTATGGAAACAAGAGTTAACCTTGATGGCAATCAATCATAAGAAAAGGATACTTTGGTAATGAATCCCCCTTGGATTTTACTCTATAGATATATTGAGATTTCTATGTTGGTGATTGTGGGAATAAGACATATTAAGGGCTTACTCTCCTTAGTACCCGAGCTTTTGGTGTACTCACAATCTCCTCTATTGGAGTCGGTCTACATGCGGGGAGGCGCTCGCTTCTTCCCCCATATGGAGTACGATAATCTCTCCGGACTCTCGAAACATGGAGAGATCATTATTAATGCATAATCCAAGGCTTCATCATATTCAACTATCTATAAAATTAGTTCCCTATGAATAGCGAACAATAATCCAAAACAAAGAGAATACAAGTCAAAAAGATCATAATGACAAGCACCGTTACATACACCGTTGGTGACTCTATTGACTTCCTCTTCAACGCTTTGTCCTTCTCTTGCTCTAAGATTGGGAGGTGGGGCTCCCAGTCCCTAATCCACAATTTTCCTTCTCTCCAAGCTGAATCACCCTCTCCAAAGCCCTAATCATTTGTATTTATAGTTCCTCCTAGGGTTTTGGAGTGATATTTTACCGTTCTACCCTTTCCTAGGTCCGCACTATAAGGAAGGGTTACGCCATGCGGACATTCATACGGGCCGTATGCAGGCTCGTATAGAATGCAGGTCGACGCATAAGGCCATACATCAAACCATATGACACCCCGTATGGCCCCCATATGGGTTGTACATGGTCTCGGGAGGCTTGATACAGAGACCGTTTCGATTTTCGAGTTCATACGGGCTGTATGGGAGCCCGTAGGAGGCCGTACTGGCCGTATGGGGACCCATATGAGGTTGTGTCTCCTTCAAATTTGCTTCATTTCAGTCTCAATTTCTCCTTAAAAGCTTCATTTCTCCCGATATATCGCTATTATGCCATGTTCCTCAATATCAACACTTTTTAGATACCAGTGGACTATGAATCCATCAAAATAGCATGTTAAACATACATAAATACGATATCAAATTATGCTCAATTGAACCATTGGATTATGAATTAAAGTTGATGTTGATGTTGTTTGATTGATTTAATTTTGTGAGTCTATTGGATGTTTATTATTGTATTAGTCTCTGATACAAGACGGGGTAGCGATTAACGCACGGGCTCGCCGGAACAAAGGGAATCGCAAGGGTGAACACCAAAGAACCAAAGAACCAATGATCTTCTATGAAATTCAAGTAACTTTCATAAAATCAAAACTGAAAGGAAAACAAGTCAACAAGCCGGACTGAATAGCCTGAAACCCTAGAAGCTCTCTAAATCGGCAATTTTGCCATCAATGGGAAAATTCTGAAATTATTACAATTTCAAAATTCAAACCAAACTAAAAACGCAACCAAAATCCTAGAGCAAATCAAAATTAAATCAGGCCTGAAATCAGCCTTTACATTATTACCAAAAATAGCAAAATCAATGATTTGGATGGGAAAATTGTGTTATTTTGGGATGAAGACGAGGTCCATTGAGCGTAGCTCATTTATCAGCACATGCGCGCCAAGATGAGCTTCCCGAATTGGGGTTGAACGCGCGAATCAGACACCTATAGCAAAATTTATTGCCAAAATACCAAACCACACCCAAAATTACCACAACACGAAACAAGCTCGATCACTTCCCACCTTTACACCTATCCGCCACCTCGTAATAAGCCAGAGCCCACTTGGTTGAGTCATATAACTCTGTATCATCTTACTCGGGTGCTCCTGCATCAGTCTCTCTACATTGTGACAGCCCGGAGAAGCTATTATAGTACACCAAGGGAAGAAGCGAACGCTTCCACGTGTGTAGACCTACTCCAATAGAGAGGACTATGAGTACACTAAGAGATCGGGTATAAAGGAAAGCAAGCTCTTAATACAACTTATTCCCACAATCTTTCTAAGTTATAAGTTCCCTGGAGCATAATGCAATTGATGAAATTAGCTATTAGTCACCTGGAGAAAGGGAAATCAATACATTTTAGGAACTCTTGGCCCAAATCTTATCAACCACCAATTTCCTTATCAACTAATTAATAGAGGAATAGTTGGTACTAGTACATCCTTGTCTCTGTGGGATCGACATCTTACTTTTAAGTCTACTTTATTACTTGATCTGACCTGTGCACTTGCGGAATTTAACGCATAAAGATCTCATAACAATAAGCATTCATTCAAAATAGAAATCCATAACACAAGATTAAGTTCTAATCCGGAGGTTCATCATCAGCAAGAATCTAGCAAATTAGTTCCCCATCAAAGGGGAAAAAACATCCAACAATAGAATAGAGAGAAGGAAATCAAACAAAATGTAGAAATCACTTCCCTCCACCGTTGAGAGGACCGTGGGTGGAGTATGTGGCGTCCCATTAATTCTAGTGCAATGACCTCAAATCCAAGTATTCAATGGAATCCCTAAATCCCTAGAAGAGAAGAGGGGTGGAGCTTGCCAAGAGGCCAAGAGGCCAAGAGGAGTGTTGTCTAAGAAACAAAATTAGTGAATAACAATAGAATGAATAATCCCTCTCCAAAAACCCTAAATCATCTATTTATAGTCAATCGTATAATCAGAAATAAATTTAGTGCCATTTGGGTCACAGGAGCTTAATTCTAAAGTAAAATCTGGTTAGCCAAGCCTAGATCCCGAGCTGTGAGGGGTACTATGTGGGTACAGGTGTCACGCCCCGACCCGAATCTCGAGACCTCGAGCACGTGAGCAGACCAGCAGTACCCAATCGGAGACGAGCTCCACTCGGATACACTGCCTAAGTAATCAAAAGCATGCAATAATATTGTAATAACTATAGTAAATTTTTACTATAATAGGGATCTAAGTGTAAATAAGTAATTATATAAATAAAACTACAAGGGGTTTTTACTAAATAGGACAAAACCCTAATTGTGAATAAATTTATCCACCAGCCGCCGTTGTTAGTCAAAGGGAGCAAAGTAATAGAGGCGGCAGAACAATCTGAGAAGAAGATCCTCTCAGTCTTTCAGGTTTTCGTCGGTAAGTTTTGTCCTTTTCATATAAATAGTCCCATATGTAACCCTATTATTTGTCAATTTTCTCGAAAGATTATGAATAGGGTTTTGATTTATCCTTGATCGTAGATCTAGTCTTTTTTCGATAGGGATTGGGAATATAGAGAAAATATAGGAATTTTCAATGTATAGGAATTCTGAAAACTTTGAAACTAGTTGATGATAATGTGAAAAACAGGAAATTTCAGTATTTATAAACAAATAATCTGAAATCTGGAAATTTCTGCAATTTCTGAATTTCTGGATTTTTCTGGAATTTCTGCAATTTCTGTAATTGTTTAATTTTTGGAAATTCTGATTTTCTGATTTTCTGGAATTTCTGTAAAATCTGTAATTTCTGTCATTTCTGAAATATTGCAGTAATTTCTGAAATCTAAGAAAATAATTTATGAAATTACAATAAAAAGCTGTAATTAGGAGACAAGTTAGAAAAATTAGCAAGGAATGGAAAAATAGATGATTTTTAAATTTGTACAAAGAAAAGTAGTATAGAAACCTAAATGTCTTTTTGTTTGATTATTTTAGAGTAATTTGGGGAATACAAGAAGTGAAGAACTTTGATTAGAGTATTTTGGGAATAAGGTAAGTTCCTTCTGCCTTAGAGCAATTTTTATATAAAAACCAAGATTTGTATGTACGATGACCGTTATTTTTATATATTAACTTGGATCAAACATGAATATTTGACAAAACCTTTGATTGGACACATGCTGCTTGATTTACATGTTTGTTAGACTGTGAACATGATTATTTGGACACCAATGTGATTTGTTTTATTTGGTTTTCAAACGTTTTTGAACAATCAGACTAAGATTTGATACCCGTCCAATGGGGGCAACATTGGAAATTTGATACCCGTCCAATGGGGGCAACATTGGAAATTTGACACCCAGCCAATGGGGGTAACATTGGTAATTCGACACCCTCCCAATGGGGGTAATCATTGGGATTTCGATACCCAGTCAACGGGGGTTATACGTTGACACATTAGATACCTAGCCACAAAGGATAATGTGGACTCAGTCTGATTGGATTTTTGAAAACGGTGTCCAGTTTTGAAACTTTGAATTATTGAATGATTTTATAACATGTGATCCTAAATTTATTATTTGAAAAGTATACTTTATTATGAGCATATTTGAGACTGATTTCGAAGTGTTTTGAAATTGATTTACCTATTGTGAGCATGATATGGATTTTGCTGCATTGATGTATTAAAAACCTATTTGATCCAGCTAGACAGGTTGTTGGTTCTTACTGGGCTAGTTAGCTCATCCCCTCTACTATTTTTCAGGTTCAGATCAAGAGGCTTAGATTTCAAGGAATGTAATAATCTCGGCGGCGTATCGAGTCTCTTGATGTTAGTGATTTAGTGTTTGATTTGGATTGTAAGAACAATAATTTAGTTTTTATTATTGAGACGTTGGAGGAACTTTGTTATCGTTTGGATTTAAGAATAATTCTATGGTACATTGAGGAATAAATAAGACTTGTTATTATTATTATTTGAGGCTTTTGTATTATGTGAATTATGATTACAACAGGTTTATAGATTGTTTCTGTGCCTTGCATACCTATAGGGGAAACCCTGTAAGTATGCGGCGTTGTCTCGGGCTCGAGCCCACGCAGGGTTTGGGGCGTGACAAATATAATCCACTAACATCAATAATCCGAGTCGTACAGAAGAATTTAAAACATAATTAAACATCCTACACGGGTAATGGCCCTATAAGGGTCCTACAAAATGAAATACGATCTCACACACAAGTGAACCTGAGGTCCTTGAACCTCTACTAGAATATCTCGATGCCTCGCACAGCTCTTGATCCAGAGTCACCTACACCTCAAGTCCTGGAACAAAAGAGGGGAAACAAGTGGAATGAGCTTTCGAATGGAAAGCTCAATAAGTACCCCCGCAAGGAATGCGAAGAGGTCATGAAAACAATCATGTAAAAGTGATCCACACAAAGCAATACCAAAGGAAAGACTAAGCTTAAATACACAAGGATCACTATCACTAAGCACAGGCATAAAGCATGAAGTCAAATCAAACATAAAGAACAAACTTATCATCTCCCCGGTAGCCATCGACCTAAGCCGATCTTGAATCTTATCATCCCGACCCTTGAGTCTGGTAGCGCTCCTACATGTATGTACACGGTCAGCGTATCGTCCCACTGACTGGTGGATATCTAGAGTTCCCTTCCCCTGGTAGGACTACAGGATGTCCAGAGTGTCCTCCCCTGGATGCCCACAACATAATCTGCACTGAACGGGAGATTCCACAACACAAGAAAAAAAACTGAAACACCAACCCGGACAGAGCACTGGCTCACGTGTTTCCACGGCCATGTGTCGATCAACGGGAAGGCTTGCTCAGTGTACACAAGCATGTCCAACAAAACTAACACATCAATATGCATACACTAACACGGAAACTCGATAAGGCAAGAAAACGAATACATGTATGCAAATCTAAATCACAAAGTACCAATCATGGTGATATCAAGGTCAATAAACAACGCAACATTAGTTCAACGATATTCAATAATATCAAGATTAATAAACGCTCAAGCAATGAAGCAGGAACAAAAGCACAAAATCAAGAAAACCCAAAGCTGGGTGGGTACTAGGCAAGAGTACTTACAAAAGTCACAAAGCCTGGTGTCCTAAGGAACTAACTCCCTTCGCATCTATGTCAATCCTTATGAACACAAGTTAACTTAGTATCCTCACTATCCCCATTACAATTTATTAATATTGGCAATAACATTAATATATAATTCCTGAACCCACGGTGCAGGCTCAAAGAACCACTCATAAGGCTCGTTGGAAAGATCTCTTCCCTATCTTTCCAACGGTATATATTACACGACCCTATCGGGTAACTACAAGCTGCCCAGCTGTCCCTCAAAGGGGACGGCCTGACTACAGCCATTAATACACCCCTATCTTCACTTGGGTTCAGTCCACTCCTTTAATGAATCAACTTGGCCCACCAATGGACTGTTAGACTTGATAATCCGAAGTTAACTAACAACTTTTAATCCATCAACCTGGTCTAGAACAGATCTAATCAACCCCAATTATACTTGATCTAACTAACTTGACACATAAAATCATAGAGTTTTCTCTATACTTTAGCCTATCAACACCAAACTCAACCACCTTTCTTTCTACCAAAAAAACCAGTACTATCTGTTATGATCTCACCCTAACTGACTGCACAAGCCTCATTAGCCTTGCCTAGCACCTGCACACACTACACTAGATACCCCAACAAGGTCACTGTCTTAACACAGTGAGAGCCAATTGAACTTTACCCACAACGAAACCTAGAACAGTCCATTATGAATCCACAATGAAATCTAAAACTAAAACATTAACCAAAATCCATCCACTGTTCTCAGAAAACAGAAACCTATAAATCACCTCTAATCATCACTGTTCTCAGAAAACAGAAACCTATAAATCACCTCTAATCATCACTTGATCACCAACCATCTCAAGCTTGGATCACTTAGATACACGGACAGTAAGCTTTAACAGATCAATAAAACTTCACCACCATATAATCACAGGCACACTCATTCATTTCCCAGTCCATCAACTACAAGAAAAGCACAAAATCATTATCAGGAATCCAATATCACTCCAACGATTATTTATAATGCCTATTCCTCCAAACCTTCTATACTACAAGGATTCCCCATGCCATCAACATAATTAGAGACTAATATACCTTCACACAAACCTCTAACATCACCACCTTTATTTCTTTCTCATGCACACATACAATAACAAAAACGTAGACCTTTCTAAACCTCAAGCATCAACAGAACTTTCCAAGTTCTTAGCATTCATCACTCATGCATACATAACTCATCCTCATTCATCCAATACCTTCCTTAAACCTCTCATCAAGATCATAGATAAACTCGTATTCATGATTACCAGCACACCAATGCAACCTAAACTCATAGAGAACCTCATACACTCTCTCACACAACCCCTCACTAACTACTGTCAACCTGCACCATGTTAACCCAGTCCCACTTCATATTCAAAGCAACACATGCATTCATTTAACAGATCTTCTGCATAAATTCACAGGGCAAGGAGTCTCACAAGTACCTTGGATGGTGGCTCCCAGGTGGCCGGAGTCGATCCCCCTCAGCAATCGCACGCTCTGGCGGCCTTGCGTTGTCGATACGTAGATGGACGCCCTCGTTCTCTCTCTACAAAGACGGGTTAGGGTTTGGTAAGGCCCCATACTTATAGTAGTTCACCGAAGGATCTCATATAATCTCAAGCCTGTATATAAGGTTCTTACGAGATTTAAAAATCACTTCATGCCTTATCCGATCGATAACAAACGCGGGGAAGTTGGCCTCACGTGCATGGATTTGGAACCTTTGTAATAAGTCCCTCCATATCTCTATAACTGTCTCTCTCTCTCTCTCTATCCATTCACGCATTTCTTTTCAACGGCCATACATGTGATTTAAATCACCTTCAATTAGAGGGGGGCACGGGCCCGATTTGGCCCGGAACCGGCCCGGAACCGGCCCGGCAAAACCCGCCGGGTCAGGTGACCCGGCGGGCCGGGCCGGTGAACCGTACCCGGCCCGCTACAGTGGCGGGCCGGGTACGGTTCCAATAATTTGGAACCCGTGGCCCGGCGGGTTGAACCGCCGGGCCGGACGGGTTGACCCTCCGGTTCAACCCGCCGGGTCAGCCGGGTTGAACCGGCGGGTCGGGCCCGATTTGGGCCTCTCTCTCTCTCTCTCTCTATATATATATATATATATATATATATATATATATATATATTAAATTTGGCAAAATTTATGGGTTTTAATGATAAAATAAAAATTTGAGTTGATTTCAGCCCATTGTTTATAGTAGTAATTTAATACTATAAAAAGTTGGATTCTAGTTCACCAAAATTTTTTAAAATTTTATTTTTTTATTAATTTATTACTTAATATTCTTGGAAACTTATAAAATTGGAAACTATGATTTTTGTTTGTTTCTTTTCAATCAAACCGATGCTTTAATTAAGGTTGCAATAATTAAGATTTTTTTTAATAAACTTAATTATCTCATCCTCCATAAATTCATTCAAATTTTCTCTCATTCTATTTCTACACCCCTCCCTCTCTCTCTCTCTCTCTCTCTCTATTTAATTTGGAGAAATTTGGGGGTTTTATGATAAAAAAAAAATTTTTGAGTTGATTTCGGCACGTTGTTTATAGTATTAACTTAATAATTAATATATGAGTGAATTTTATTGATTGAATTTTATATGTGATTTTATAATTTTTTTGGTTTTTTAAATATTTAAATAATTAATATAGGAGTGAATTTATAGATTGATTTCTTTTTTTTCATTCATTAGAGATTTTTGCCTTCTTTGATTGTCAATAATGAAGGCTTTTTAAGGTTAATTCCTTAATTTTAAGTAGTTTGCCATTTATATGCTCTTTTGTGATTTTATATTTTTTTGACTTTATTAATTTTTGAATAATTAGTGTTGAATAATTAATTTTATAGATTGATTTTTTTTCCTTTAAGAGAGATTTTTGCCTTCTCTAGTTGTCAATAATGAAGATTTTTTTATGGTTATTTGACTATTTCCTTATGTTTTAAGTAGCTTGTCATTTATATATTTATTTTAATTTTATAATTTTATTTGGTTTTATTAATATTTGAATAATGAGTGTATGATAATGAATTTCAGAGTTTTCAAATTTTTAAATTTTTTACTCATTCTATTTTTATATCAAAATATCATAGTTTTTTTAAATTTTTTTAAATTTTTTTGCTATTTTTTACTATTTTTTAATATACATTTACAAATTTAAAAAACAAATTAAAAAAAAAAGGAAAACCGGCAGGCCAGCCCGGTTAACCGGCGGGTTGGGCCGGCCCGCCGGTTCTACAGTACGGCCCGGGCCGGTTACGGGTCACCCGGCGTGACCCGTGACCCGCCGGGTCCGGCGGGTCAACCCGGCCCGGCGGGTTGGCATTGTAGCCCGGGCCGGTTCCGGGTTGGCCTTTGGCCGGCCCGGAACCGGCGGGTCGGGCCCGCCGGGCCCGGTTAACCGGCCCGTGCCCCCCTCTACCTTCAATCATGCCACCATGCTTTCCCTATTTATATATGAAATCATTATATATCCACATCCACGTGCATGTCATTTGAATATTATATATATATATATTCCTAACTTTGCAATATATATATATATATATTCCTAACTTTGCACATTCATTAACTTGACCTTCTAGAAACCATTTTGCAAACAATTTAGTAAGGACCATTTTGCATTTTCAACCCCTTAATTAGAGATTTTGCATATCGGCCCTCTCATTGGTTCAAAATTGATCCATCCCGCACTTAACTCCAAGACCAAATAATTCCTTCCATCTACCATAAAATCAACTTTGGGGAAACTAATTAAAGAATTTAGAAAAATTCATTTTAAACCAACCTTGGGGACTTCAATAATTAAATCAATTATTAAGTAATAGAATAAATTTTGTTATTCATTCGTTTCAAATTCTCCGATCACACATAATTACCAAAATGCCCTTGGTGACTCCAAACAATTCTACTTAAGGGATAAGCTAATTGAATCCCCCCCTTTCATCTACCAGCAAGAGACATATCTTCAATAACTAAGTAATTAAATGAAAACTTAGAGGGTGCTTATACATAACTTTTTAATCAACTAAATGCTTAATTAATAAATAGGAATTTCAAACAAATCCGACATTCGAAACATTCCCTTATTAACCACTCGACTAAAACAAAAACTATGAAAGAAAGAATAAAGAAAAAATTTTATCCTCAAAAAAATTCTCGATTCTCACAACAGGTTTATCCACACACCGCTCGGGTTGGTGCTAAATAACCCGCGCGTTAGTTGTGTGGGTATGTGGTTGTTTGCAGGCCTTCTCAAGGAGCATTCCGTGCATCGTGCGGGCCTTGTGCGGCTGCACGACCTTCAGCACACCGCTTGGTTTGTGCTGGACTGGGTTTGCAGGGAGTACGGCTAAGTTGTGTGGGTACGTGCGTGCTAGTACAGGTATCACTTCTGCTTCGCACGTCCACACGCTTGGTCGTACCGCCTCAATTTGCTTCCTTTTGGCCTCAAATGATGTCGAATTGCTTTCTTTTGTTGCTTGAGGCCTTCCATCACCCTATAAAATTAGCACAGATTGAGTATCAACGAGCCAAAACTACTCTAAATCATATGCAAAGTGTAGATGAAATAGGTATAAAACTATGACCAATTGAACGCTTGTCAACTACTCCGGCAGGTATGTCTTTCATTTCTTAGAAGTAGCTATGCAAGGTGTAGCCAGGAGAAGCACACCCTTCTCAAGCCTCCATGATGTAAGAACGAGGTGCGTCAGCTAGTGACATTAAACAAGCGCTTCTTGTGGAGCGACCCAAGTCTTTTTAATAAAATTTCGTATTTTTCGAATTTTAGGTTAGCTTTTAGTTTAATTTTATTTTTATGATAAAATGACGGTGTTCTTGCGTATATTCAATTGGTGTTCTTCATTTTATCTTTGTTGGGTGTAATTTCATGTGATAATCAAATATATACATGTCTTTGGTCTTCTTAGTTTGTACACATTTTTGTTATATATATATTTTTTTTACAAATTTTGATAGAAATTGGAGTACTTGGGCACTCATATAGGTAACTTGGGCCTATTGAGTCGGGTCGTCCTAATTTGAGAAAAATCTCAAGCCAAACCGACAAGATTGGCTGGTCGTATGGCTCCAATAGAGAGTCATACGGTAGGCATACACGCAAACCATACCTGTATGAGTCAGGATCCCATTAATCCCATAAAAATATAGTCCATACTTGCATGCATACCAGTATGGATGGTCGTACGGCTCACTGGTTGAGCCATACAGGGTCTCATAAGGGTATGAAATGGTCATATGGTATAGTGCCTATAGGCCAGAGTACTATATGCTACAATATATGCTCCATTTTTCAACCTCTCAAGGCTCCATTTTAGAGTTTTCAAGTGATTTTCATCGTTTACAACTTTGATATTCTCCAAACTTCTTCGATATACACTTTTGACCAACTAAACCCTTGGTATGAATTTTTCCTATGTTTTCTTTATGAAATATGCATCGTTTCTTCAACTAAACTTAGGGTTTGAATATAAATTAAGATTCAGAGTGATTTTTAACAACCACACTAGCCACCCCACCCACTTCTCCTGTAGACAAGGAGAATTCAGACGCTTGAGGCCTAGGACCCATCAGTTTATCATTGTTTTAGTTGCTTTCAATTTTCAATTTTTCTTTTTGTTGGTTGTACCAGTTAGCAAGGGTTAATTTGTCCCTACTAAACTTGTTATGTTGTCTTTTCTTTTGTTAGTTACTTTTATGTTCTATTTTTATTGTTCTTGAGCTATGATGATCCCTTATTGCCTCGTATGATTTAGAGATTGGAATTCTTTCTTGAACGAGAGGTACACATATGGGGCACCATCGATGTACCCGGTTGAGCCCCAACATTGGCCAACATGGATGGCCACCCCGAGTTCGAGTTGAGAAGTGGAATCATCGGCAATGAATCGGGGAAGTTTTAGTCTGCCTTTCCCCGTGTTTTTATTGCATATTTCATCTCTATTATGCTTTATTGTGTGCATTGATAGCAATGTACAACTCTAAGTGCAAGATGGGTAGCTTTTGGATTGTTTTCAGTTTTCATTGAAAATCATTATGTGAAATACATGCTTAGTATATACCTATGATGGTTTTCCATGAAATTGTTGAAAATATCTAGTTTTGCTTTACTCTTAGTTTACCCCACATTTTGAGCTCCAAAATTTTTCAAATTGTGATTTCTCCTATGAAGCACCATGGGCACTTAAAGAAAATCCTTGTGACTATTATGCTCTCTAGTAGTCTTAGATAACACATTACTATGTTCTTTTGTCTTAATTTGCTAAGTATCACTTTCAATGACTCCATGAGGTTTCGTGACACTAGTACAAGCTTCTAGCCCTTGGAAATTAAATTGTGAGTCGACGAGCAAGAAAGAGATGACATAGTAGTGTACATAGAAGTTATGCAAATAAATAAGACAGTGTTCCTTTACTCCTAGTGACTAAGTAGCTACGGGTTACGGTTCCGAATAAGAGTGCTCCTTAAGTCAAAAGGTTACTTATGAGCATGAATGGGTTCATGTAGAGTTGTAATTTTTAGAGTAGTTGGGTGTTATGGTACCTAATCAACATGTGCATGCCTAGAAAAGAAAAATTACACTCTACTTTAGTCTTCAAAAAAAAATAAAAAAAATTAAAAATAAAAAAAAAGAAAAAACTATGGATCTCTCAAGCTTGTCCATCATTTGTTTTTTTGGGTTAGTTGTTTGGTACTTAAAGTCCCAAGGAGACTCTAGGGTCCATTGAGGGTATACTTGTCATCTTAAGACCTAGTACCATGGCATGTTGACTGAACTTTGCATCTAGTGCCGTACTTGAATGTGTTGCGAGATTAATCTAAGTTCGGGGTTGAAATAGGAGATTACACATGTGAGTGGTAAAAACTTTAAGTAGAGTAAAACTATCTATCTTTTTCTCCAGAGGTTAAAAATACTTATTATTTCTTATGTTTTGAATATTTTTGTTTGTTTGAGGACAAGCAAACGCTTAAGTGTAGAGATGTTTGATAAGTTTTTGATTGTGCATACTTTCATATTATATTCAAGTATACTTTGCATGATTATATTGGAGGAAAATACAACCCAGTTATACATAATTAGTGATAGTTTTGATGTACAGGACATGATGAAGGTATTTCAAGAGCAAGGGGATTTTTGTATATGTTTCAAGGCAAAAACATCAAAGTTTGGAGCTCAAAAGGACTCACAAGGGCACCCATCTACCCCCATGGAGCATGGCTAAGTTCCCTAAGCTTAATGGAGTCGAAACAAGGTATTTCGGGCAAGCATACAAGCATATATTGGAAGGCATATGGGCTCATATGGACTACTATATTGGTTTGAACCGAACTCCCAGTAATTTACGCCCGTAAGGATTTCCAGACTCATGATTTTTCGCCCATTTGGGCCGACACGAACTCGTGATAAGTCATATACTTTCCCATGTTTTAAAACCCTATAAATATTGAATTTTAGGGTTGGGAAATGAGCTTTTGAAAGGAAAGAAGTCTTGGGAGCCGCGACGAAAAAAGGGATAGAGTAGTTTAATATCTATCCACCAGAAGCCGCGGAGACTTGGGGAGATTTTAATGTTTATTTTGATTCCTTCGCATCTCTTTGTATTGGATTTATGTTCCCCTCCTCATGGGGAACTAACTTTCTAGGTATTTTGGCATGATAAACTCTAGGGTTAATTTTAATTGTTGATATTGGTTTTTAATCATTATTTGGTTGTGTTGGTTTGAGATTTAATTGAATGTGCTTTTATTGAAATGATTTTCTATCTAGCGGTAGCCCGAATTTCCATTCTGATTCATATATGAGATGAGTGAAGGCCTCCCCGTGTGTAGATCGACCTCAATAGATGGAGTTTTGGGTTTGCCTAGAGATAGGGTACTAAGGAGTGCGACTCTATTAAACGTCCTATTCCCATAACTCCCCTGAGACTTAGGTTCCCCGAAACGCTAATGCATTCAGGATTACGTATTGATAGCCTCGAGAGAGGGATTTAATATACTTTAGGAACTGTAACACTCTTCTCTTTGGTGAGGCACCTGTCACACCAGCCAGGTCAGGAGAGTATCCTGTACCTAAGGCTGTAAAAGTTAAAACAGAATAGCAATAAAGTACTCGAATATAAACAAGATAACATAAACATAACCGGTTACACACCTGCAGTATCAAACATACCCGAAGTCATAAAGAGTACAACTTATCAAGTCTTGGGCAACACGACACCAAATATATGGAAGCAAATAAAACATAGTGTCAAATACAACAACAAGACACAAAGAAATACTAGGTACGCCAGAGCAAATCTAGACTTTAATCCCCACTCGCGACACAAACTACTACTCAAATCCCTGTCTAGATCCTGCAATATAAAACAATAACCGAAGGGACTGAGCTATACAAGCTCAGTGAGTATGGACAAATCATACGGATAAGCATACACAAATCATTCAAATAAAAACGTAGGGTAAAAATGATTTCAAATCAAAGAATCCATTAAACCCTCAAATGAATGTTTAAGCAAATGAAGGATTCATAATGATGTAAAGAAGAAAGTAAACATCCATGTCTAAATAGAAAACAAGGATTAAAACACTAAAAACAAATAGATAAATGTTTCCCCCTCTTGTGTTGAGCCAAACCAAGCTTCAATCAATGTTGAGCCCCTTCGGATCACCTTCATGGAGCTCTAGCCGCCGTCTCTCGCGAGATATCCCCAAAAACCTAAAACTCAAGTCTATTTATACTCCCTGGTTATCCACATTACGATGTTGAGACGAGCATCGCGATATTAGAACAAACCTAGACTTCAAATCTCTCTTCCGATGCTGACATCACGATGTCCGCAGGTGACATCGCGATGTTGCTGAAAATCCCGATAAGCTGTGAAATATTGACATCGCAATGGCTTCATCAAATTACCTTGGATGATCCTTTGAACTCGGATGGACCTGAAATTTTAACCAAGTATTCTTGACACCTTCTTCTTCAAAGAAAATGGTGGAGATTGGGTTTGGAGTTCCATAGTTCTTCCAATAAATTCCTGATCTCAGCTTCTCTTCTAGGATACTCACAACCCTCTCTCCTTTCTCTCATTTTTCTCCTTTATCATAGAACACCAATACATTTGCCACAAGATCATTCCTAGCTTGGTCATCATCTGTCAGTATTAGAAACAACTTGCGTTAGTTCATAATTTGATACATTAAATATTAATATTCACTAAAACATGTGTGCATGCCAGTTGAGGTAGAATTTGTACAAAATAACCCAAAATGGCTCTTGAATACATCATTAAATATCCATCATTATTCTCAATCTAGCTTAATATGTCCTATAAATAGCTCTCTTTTGAGAGCTAATATACCCCCAAACTTGAACTATTGCTTAACCTCAAGCAATGAACAAGAAAACTAATAGGAAAAATAATTGAAGCGCAATTTGTTGTAGGATTGGTCTCCAATGCTTGTGCCACAAGATGCAATTTGACATAATAGTAATGAGTGAAAAATATCAATCACAAGTAGCAACCTTTGATAAACATTCTACATTTTGCACTAGAACTCTAACACTATGAAGGCTTGAGTCAAAGTGAAGGTCGTACAGATAGATACATGCAGGAGCAAATAGGATTAGAAGCACACATCTCCTAGCAAGATTTTCACTACTCTCTACTAGTAGAGACTCCTACTCCTAAGGCAGGCTTGCTCTCCTCTTTGTGGTATTCTCTTTATTCATTTGTGCACATTTTTATTATTATTTTATTTTTTTTTTTTGTGTGTTTTTCTTTCATATTGAGAGATACACCCTAATTCAAGCTCACTTGTACCCCTGGTTTCTATATATCCCCCTATGTGTCAAGTGCTACTCAACTACCATGAGGCGTATATGCTATTCCTATTTCCTATTACATATATGTTCTCTATACAACCTAGACTAGACTAAGGTCATTCATGATATTCTACAAGAGATTCTAACTGCACAAGTGTATATATAGATATGGTTATCCTATAGTTTAACATATTTAGCTCTCATGTTTTACCCGTGTCAAATGTCCTATAAAGTCGGAGACTAATTCTTCAATTTATGTGCACAAGGTGTGTGAATTTTGTGCATGCAAATATAGAAAAAGTGCTACTCACTTGCTAAAAAATGCTCAACATGTACTAAAACTGAAAGCAATATATATGAAACTCCTAAAACATGAGTTCCAGTACAAGGACTCATAAAACAATATGGAAAAACACACACCTCACCCCCCAAACAAAACGAATTCATCATCCCCGATGATGGCCGTATAAAAAGATATGACATGGAAATACGAGGGCAAGCAAGAGTAAGAAGAACACTTCCCTAGCTGGCAAGGTCCTCATCCGGTAAGTGCGCGCCCTCGGGGGCTGGTGGGGAGGCCGGAGCTTTCTTAAGGCCTATCCTTTTGACTCTTGGAATGGTGTACCTACAAGCAAAAAGGAGGGTACAATTAGTGCTCAAAGAAGGGAAAGCACAACAACCCTAATAAGCATGAAATAGTGGGCAATCAATGGTAATGGAGGAGCAAAACTAATCAGAAATTTCAAGAATATAATTTCAGGACAAATCCGAGCCCTGGAAAGTTTTTCTAAGTATAGAATCTACTAAAAAATTTGGTAGAGTTCCCCTTGTAAAATGGGGATCGCCAAAGTGTACAAACATTCCCAATCGCCTCTATACGAGGGCACAATCATCTCATAAGAAGAATAGAAATATAATCCATGCATTCAAATCACAAACCATAGGATTTCGGTAAAATCAAACGGTACAAACCTCAAGAATGCTGATCGGAACTCTTACCTTGATGATTGGAAACCTATCAAGAGAAATCTAGGGCTAAAATGGATAAGGAGCTCGCTTGTCGCCGGTGAGATGCTCACACAAAAGAGATGGACATTAGGGCAAATGAAAAGGGCATCCCAAGTATTTAACCTAAACCTACGTCAACATTACGATGCACAAATAAGACATCAAAATAACGAGCATAGTTCAAAACTAGGCACAAATTGACATCGTGATGCCTCCTGTGGACATCACGATGTCCAGAATATGAACTCTCAGGTTTTTCTATATAGGCCTGAAGACACCGCGATGTAACCTACAGACATCGTGATGTGGACTACAAAAAATATGCAGTCATACTTACCTCTTCCTCCTAGCACTGATGGTGAAAAAATGTAAATTTTGAGTCAAAGAACATTACAAGATTTTCGCCGAATTGAATTGTGCCTCAAACCTTGCCATGCTTTTGAAACAATTTTGTGGGTGTTGTGTTCCCAAACCTCCCCCAAACTTGGGTGTTGCTCTGCACAATGGGGAATTCATATTTTATTGAATAATATGAAATTAACACTATTCTAGAAGGCAAACTACATGATGCGATACAACAACAAGTGTACGGGTCGTAAACAAGTAATAATAGTGGACTCAAAGGTTGGGTTATCGATCCTTAGGGAGATGGAAATACTAGTACCCACTACTTGTCTAATATCTGGTCGATCCGAAATGTGGGTGATTATACTAAACTTTAAACTAAGAAATTGTAAAAACAAACAAGGAAATCAATTTGTTCTTGAGATCAAACAATCATGAAAGGGGGATGCTCAGATAATTGAATCCCCCTTGGACTTCTAAAGGATGGATAACGCTCTCTATCTTGACAATTGGTTAATTCTTGGCCAAGGGTTCCTACGGTGCTTTCATTCCCTCTTTCGAGGTAAATTACTAATCCTAGTGCCCTTACCAATGATGCAAGGATTATGGGAATAATACATATAAATGACTTGCTCTCCTTAATACCCGGGTTCCCGGTATATTCATAATCCTCTCTATTAAAGATGGTCTAGACACAAGGAGGCATTCACTTCTTCCCCCATATGGACTATGAAAACCCCTCCAGGCTGTCGCAACGTAGAGGGATTCACTTACATTAAAACATCCAATAGACTCATAAATTCAACCAAGCATTCAAGAATAAAGAAACAACATAAATTAAATCATGTCCAAGAGTTAATCAATCATCCAAGCATCTACAAAATTAGCCCTCCATAAAAGAAGTGCAACAATCCAATACAAAGATCAAAGCAATCAAAGAAATCATAATGGAGAAGACTTTTCACACACTGTTGATGACTTCCTTGATTCCTCTTTAGTGTCTTCCCCTCTTCTTGCTCCAATAGCTTGAAGATGAAAATCACCCAACTCTACTCAAGACCCCAAACCTTTTGCACGCTGCTCTCTTCCCCCTAAACTCTCATTAGTCGGTCTTTTATACCTCTAGAGTTTTTAGGGTGAGATTTACCATTTTCCCCCTTTCTAGGTTTGCAGAATCGCTGAAAACTTACGATGTATAGGCCCGTATACGGGCCATATACAGGCTCGTATAGCTTCCAGGTGCCTCCATAGGGGCGTATGTCAGCCAATATGGATGCCCGTATGAGCCATACGGGGAGCTATACGGGTCCAAAAGCCACTTGTCTAGGCCTCGACTCTCCAGGTCCATTAGGGCCGTATGGGAGCCCCTATGCCTGGGGTTTTCCTCTAGGAATGCTTCATTTCGGCCTCAATTTCCCTCGTAAAGCTTCCTTTCTCCTGGAGTCTTGATATCTTGCCCTATTCATTGAAATAAACACATTTTAAGTATCGGTGGGCCAAAAATCCTCACAATTGCATGATTACATACAAAGCATACAAGAATGTGATATAAAAATATGCTCAAATGAACACTTATCACTACACTAAGAAAATAAAGATAAGTTCAGAAATTTTTGGGTTACCTCCCAAGCAACGCTAGGTTTATAGTCTCTAGCTAGACTTCCTTAATGTTATTCTTGCTCTTTGATCAAAAGAGTCACCACATCCTTCTCAAGACCTTCTCCTTTATATTGAATTCGCCGCTTCCTAGAAGTTTCGATTAGGTCGGAAGATGGCTCAACACCTTGTGGAGATAACCACACAGGGAACATGGAAGGTTTGTTACTTGTTGAGTTTGTCACCCCGAACAACTGTTGCAACAAGACCATATAATATCTAAGTTTAGTACTTCTCATTGCAGCTAAATTGCTTTGTCATCTATCAACTTCCTTAAGAATAAAATGTTTCTCAAAGGGTTTACACAAAACAATCATTTTCAATCCTGGCTTAATATAGAGCATTCTTCTTCAAGAGAGTAGCAAGGTTCGACATCATCCATACTTGATAACCTTGGTTGCTGTGGCTTCTTTTAGTTTTGATTTCATTGTACACTCGCTCGAGATGCACAAGATTGTCTTCCAACTCCAGTGCCCTTGCCTCCACTTTATGTGCTATATGTTGTATTTTTTTTATCACAGTCTTGGAGGTTGGCATCACGCCCTTGTTGCAGAAACCCTTGAGAAAAAGGTGGAGGGGTGATAGATATCATCAGGTTCTCCTTCAGTAATATCCTCTATATGCATTCTGTCATCAAAGTCTTGAGCTATGGCTTCATTTTATTCCATACATTGCATCATTAACTCTTCTAGTGGAGATTCTTCCTCCCCTTTTTCTTCCATCTCCTTTAGCCTTCTGTTATACCATTAGAGATGGTTGGCTACTCAATATATTAGTAAACTCTTGTCGCATGGCTTTCAATTCTGCGGTCCATATACTCAATTTCTCACCTAAAGATTGTTCATTGATAGCTTGTTCTTTTCTAACCCTTGAAACTCCTTGAACTTCAAATTCATTCAATGGCACTGTAGGGGTGTTGGTCCTTGATAGTGTCCATTGAAGACATGGTGGAATATCTTTATCCATATATGTTGTTGCACTCTTAGACCAAGATGTGTAATAGTTATTTTCCATAGTTACTGCACAGTTCATCCCCAAAAGATGTAAGCAGCATTAACATCTCAAAATAGAATAGTTGGACGTCAACTGAAAAACAAAAAAAAATAGAAATCAAGAAAACAAAAAGAAATCAAGAAAATGAAAAGTAAAAATAAAATGAATATAATACAGAAGAATTTAAAAGAAAATAAAAAGATTGATCTAGCATTGCTTCTATTCCACACTAATGTTAGAAATAGCCCAAAACCTTTCCCCGGCAACGGCGCCAAAAACTTTGTTGACCGTCAGCTATGAGTGCAAGCACTCAAGCCTCCGCACGCAAGCGTATGTAGTTGTAGGTAATAAAATAATGGTGAGTAACAGGTCGAGTCCTCAATAAACAGTGACTAGGTCTAACTGACCATATGTATGTGGAAATCAATAGATAAATGTTTCCTTGAGCCAAACCCAACTTCAGTCAACGTTCAGCACCTCTGGATCACCTCCTTGAAACTCTAGACGTCGCCCCTTGTGAGAGATCCTCATAAACCTAAAAATCAGGTTTATTTATACTCCCCAGTTATCCACATCGCGATGTCAGGTCGAGCATCGTGATGTTAGAGAAAACCTGGACTCCAAACCTCTCCTCTGATGTTGAGATCGCGATGTCCATAGGTGACATCTGGAAGTCACTGAAAATCAAATGTTGATATCGCGTTTTCACCAGCAGATATCTCGATGTCTTCATCAAATCACCGATCTGATGATCATTTCAACTCGGATTGACCTGAAATTTCAAGTGTTTCTAATTTCTTATTCTTTAATCGGAACGATGGAGATTATGTTTGGATTCATGTAGCTCTTCCACTAAATTACTAATCTCAGATGCTCTTTCAGGATGCTCACAACCCTCTCTCCTTTCTCTTATTTTTCTCCTTTGTCATAGAACACCGATCCATTTTCCACGAGCTCATCCCTAACTTGGTCATTATCTATCAACATTAAAAACAACTTGCGTTAGTGCATAATTTGATAAATTTAATTTTGAAATTCACTAAAACAAGTGTGCATGCTAGTTGAGGTAGAATTTGTAGAAAATAACCCAAAATGGCTCTTAAATATTTCACTAAATGGTAATCTTTGTCTCAACCTACAATAATATATCTTATAAGTAGCTCTCTTTCTAGAGCTAACAGTTTCCTCAGCAGCGACAACCAAAGTCAACTCTTCGGTGGTAGCTATGGAAGGGTTGAAAACTCTTCTTTGCCGGAGGAGGTACCCGAACAAGTTGAGAGTAAGGGGGAAGGATCATTACCACCGACCTCAGCCCTGACGCCCCTTTGCCTTGCCTTCAGCTCCTGGAAAATCTTAAGAGTATCATTGTACGCGATATCGACAAGTCCTAAGGTTTGGTCGAACCGAGCGAGCTCCTGGAAAATCTTGAATCCCTCCTTGGCCCCCTCCCAGAAATGTCTTTGGGGTTCCTACAGGTCTCTCTCAAGCCATTTCAATTGTTCCTCCAGACACTTCACCTGCTCCCAAAACGACTCGAGGGAAGCCTTGCTAAAGGCCAAATCCTTCAACGCCTTCCTCTTCCCCTCTTTTGCTTCTGCGTCATCCTTCTAGGCATACTTAAGGAGGACCTCGTTTATGTTAAGGTCCCATAAATCTTTTTCTTTTCCTCCGAAGGTTTAATTTTCTCTTTTAGCCCATCCTCATCTGACCCCAGAACGCTCACCTTGCTCTCAAGAGCATTGGCATTAAACTCAGAGACCTTCCTCTTGATTTTAATCTGCGCTAGATCACTACAAACTTATTTCCTCCTTTTCTCCACTCGTGAAGCCCTTTCGCGGAGCTCGGCCGCTTCACCCTCAAGCTTTGAAATTCTCCCAGCAACTTCCTCCTTTTCCTTCACAAGGGGGCCGACTCGGGCCCCTAGTTCAGAGATCTCCTCCTTGAGTCAAACCATCTCAGCTTCATTTTGCTTGAGGAGCTTGGTGCATGGGTTGACAGAAGCTGCCTCCTCACGAAGGAGTCGAGCAGAATAGTCCATCCAAAAGCCAACCTATGTCAGAGGAACGGTTCTTACTAGAGGATAGCAAGAAAAAGTATAAAGAAACTAACTGAAAGGATACTTATAAAGAGCCCAATGAGAGAGAGATGAGTGGGTGCCTCCTCTCATTCAAATCCCCAAAGATTCTCTTAAACGCCCTTCGTCCGCATGGCATCAAATGTCTCAGCCACTGCTACTAGGTCTTTAAAGAGTAACCACTCTGAGGGGCGAACCGTCCCCAAGGTTTGCCTTTATGGAGATTTGGAAGTCTTCTTCCAATGGAGAACGTCCACTCTTGCTCTTCTTGGAGCCTCGCCCTTGTCACTAATCTCTTGGAGAATGGGAACCTGGTCCATCTTCCTACGAATCTCGGCCTTGGCTTTTGCCCTTGAGAGGCGATAGTCTCTAAGAAACTTATAGCTCCGCGGCAACCAAAAACCTACATTCTCGTCCTCCACCACCACATCTGATTGAACGTCAACTTGGTTTGGCTCCGACTTTAGCGAGGTTAAAATTTCGACGGCCTGAGAAGCGAGAAGGTTACAGTAAAGCTCCTCCGCATGGAAAATATGCTTCCGAAGCTGCGTCTGCAAAGGGATATCGTCCTCTTCCTCAGAGTAACCATTTTAAGGGCGGACAGATAAACTGTTTGGAGCTTGAGGGGCCTCCCGAGCCTAAATCACCCGAGCCTTCTTCGTTGGGCAGCTTGCTCCCTCACTAGTAAGCTCGGCTCCCTCTGAGGGCCCTTTAGCAGCCCCTTTCCTTTTTTCCCCAAGAACCTCAGAAGCAAATTTTGAAGAGGAGGAGCCAGGTTAAGGACTAGGGCCCTTGGGGGCATGTCGGGACCGGGAAGGTCACATGCCACTCCAGTCCCTGTGTTTCTCTTTCTATAACATCGGGTCCACAATGAACGCTACAACTGTTAGTTTAACTAAGAACCCTTATGTAACCTCAATGGTTTTTTTCTACTCTTATTAAATAAATAAATGTGGTCTATCCACCTTTTAAAAAAAAAATAGCGAGAATGTTGCTGACGGGCATAGATTTTGATTATGACACATGAGTTGGAGGACAGGATCGAGAAGTTTTTTATGGAAAGTAAAATTTTAGTAAAGATGTGAGAGAAAGAGATGGTGTTTCAGAAATTAAGAAAAATATAAACATTTATTGTATTTTTTTTCTTAAAAAAAAACATTGTTCTGTATTTAAAAAAAAATGGGAGGATTTCGGGTTTAAATAATTTTTTTTTTAAAAAAAAACCCTAGTCTGAGTGTATGTTTGAATATTTGTGGCTATTTCCTTTCCTATGAACTCATGATCATGGACATTTGATCTCTGACCCAGTGTTGATTGATTTTATGTCTGAACACTGAGGAAACATTATCTCAGCTAAATCCTGGTTTATCCAAGAACACCCCAAAGCCTCCCATTGGAAGGTAACAATGCATGATGCAGTGGCCATCACAATAATAAAAGCAATATTGTCCTGCAAAGTGAAAGGATATGGAATTTACTTTGGCCATCTCATCTACTACTGTTTTGCACGTGCATGACTTGTGCTGTTCGCATGGGTCAAGTGGATCATTTGTTTCATCTATCTACCTATAATAACCCTTTGCGGACAACTTAATAATTTGTTTTGTCGTGTTCCTTGGCAGAAGCGTTTTGTCACTTTCCCATCATACTTTGAAATTTTATGTATTGTTTAGAATTATTAATTATGAGTATTTGCGCAAAGTTCTACTTTCTAAAATAACAAAAAGAGTACTTTTTACGGGAGTGATCATTTTCATGATTAATTTCTATTTAGGTTTCATAAATTAGTAGAAAAAAAAAATTGATGAGCAAAAACTAAACTCAGATATTTAATCAGAATTTACCTTCGATTTAATCAATCAGAAAATTACAAGTAATTGGAAGTAAATCAATTAGTTAATTTAATTTTAAATGAATTATGCTACTTCAAGATACAAATAATTAAGCAATAGCATGAGTTAAATTCATATACAAAAATTATGTGTATGGAAACATCAGAGTTCAGGTAATAGACCAGTAGTGAATATAAGATACTGTCCCAAACATGAAATGACTTTCAGATATGGTAATGATATATGTACCTTTGATCATAATACATTATTAAGATCAAGAGCCGGTTTCAAAAGCAGCAGATGCACATACAGTGATCTTATCAACAACATGCATGCCGGCCTAAGATCGACTGATACCATGTTTATCATGTAGCGGATCCATGATATATAGTTTCTGTCTAGCAGTACATAAAAGCGGAAAAAAAGTGGTTTTATTGCTATCCAACTTGGATTCTGGTATGAATTGTTTTTGGATTGATCCTGCTGACAAAGAACAAGCAGGAAAACCTTGCGCCTGTCTTTGTCACCAATTCAAATCATTATCAAACATAAGAATTTATATATGCAAAATCGCTTTCCTGCATCTTTCCTTTTCATGTAGTGCAGACAGCTAATGAAATCAACGTCTCTTCCTTGCTCCATTTTTTAAGTGAGCTTTTGAAGGCAGAGATCTACATACTCATGCCAGACTGATCCTGAGCACTGGCTAGTAGTACTAGAGCAATTGAGCTATAGATGACAGTTTGGTGGTTTCTTGTTCATCTCCTTTGTTGTCATTATTATTATTGACAAATATGAACAAATATCATGCTTCAAGCATCCTTCAAACCCACAAACTCGAACCTGCAAACTCTCAAAAATGTGTGAGTGTAGTAACCATCTTTCGGTGTCAAATTAAAGTTGTTCTTTTGCTGTCATTTTTTATTTCGAGAAATAATATGACACCTTGAACATAAAGACTTAATGATTGAATCCACCAAATGATGTAAGCCGCCAACAAGTATTAGATTCATGTTGATTCGATGGTCAAATTAAGATCCCCAGGCAATACCTCAAAAAGCTTGGATTTTGTGCCCTTTAAGTTCAATCAAAATATCCACTAACGTGAATTATATACTTAACATTAGAAAGCTTTATATATATAGGACAGGAGAAAAGAATCAGCCTTTTAAACAGGAAATTAACAACTTGCAATTGGAGGCCCTCCAATTTGAATTGCATTTTGTGAACAAACTAGGCCAATTATGTGTACGTGCACCTGCCTTTTAATTCAACTACTAGTGGAGAACACTTGAACACAAAGAACTTGTTATTGCAAGTGCCAAATTATTAACCCATATGGGACACAGGCTCAACAAAAGGATCTAAGAAAGCTCTTGCTTTGCAGATGCTGTTCTGACATCATTATCTGTTTAATTAACATAGACTATATATATATATATATATATATATATGGTCAAACACCCGCATTGTTTTGTTTTGTAGTTGTTACAACTTTCTTGCAAATGGTGCTTAGTGTTCCACCATCCTATTGACCTTTCAAAGTGCCTACTCCTCAATGTTTTACATGAAAGTAATCCAACAAATTGAGGATATATCCCGTTGAGTTTTTATTCCTCTTCAATTGGACTAGTAATAAAGTAATAAGGTCATGCACAGCGATTAGGATGGGCACTTATATTCCGTTGTTTCATTGAATATCACTTTTAAAACTAAAGTTAAGATACTGGTATTCTTCTTCTGCTTACTTTTCAAAGGAATAAAAACAAATTTTCTAATGCATTATTATGTCATAAACAACTTGTTGTGACAAAATAGCGCTACAAACGGGCTGAGCATGATCTTATTGGGCCAGTTCGAACTCGGCTCAAAAATTAACTCAAATAAGTTTGTTGGAACTCAGCTTGATTTTAATTTCAAAAACTCGAATTTTGCTCGATTTAGCTCGAAATTAAAAAAAAAAGTTATTTATAAATTAATTCTTTTCTATCCTTCAAATCTTCTAATTCTATACAATTAAAAAATATATATAAATTAGATAATATTATTTATAAATAAAATTAATATTTCATAAGATTTCAACCTATTTTAAATAGAAAGATAAAATTCAAAAATTGATTCTCATAACATAAAATATAAAAAATAAGGAGAAATTAGTTATATACACCTCAAAAGTTTCATAATTGCATATTTACCCCCGAAAAAATCATAATTACTTGTATACCCCTTGAATTGCGGATATGCCCCTGCTGTTATTGTTTGTTGAGAGAAGTTAACCAAATAATCTTAACAATGGTTTCAACTTAAGTTAAGAGTTTGAAAATGTCCAAAATACCCCTCTTTATATATTTTAACTATTTTAAATTTCAAATTTTTAAGGATTTTTTAAAATCTACAGCCAAATAATTTTTTCAGGGGTATAATAGTCATTTTGCATGTCTACCGTTTGTTAAATGACAATTTTTCAAATGATTTAACCACAGGGGTATATACGCAATTATACCTATTATTTAGGACTATGTATGCAATTATGTTTTATTCAGGAGTAAATATGTAATTTAAAAATTATTCAGGGGTATACTTACAAAAAGCCCAAAAAATAAATATTTTAATTATATCAAATAATATAAAAATAAAGTTAAGTTTTGGATGAGAGCTATTGGGTCATAGATCCATGGTTTGCTTTTGTTATATATGATATATTATATATTAATATATTAATATTAAATTTTGAGCTTTTGAGCTGAGTTTTATCGAGCTCGACTAGCCTCGAAATTAATTTTGAGTTCAAAATTGAAGTTCGAGCTCGACTCGGAAGCTCAAAATTCCGAGCGGAGTTTGAGTTTTTACAAAACCGATCTCGATTTGTTTAGGAATAACTTGATCATTTGACCACCCAAGTGGCAAATGGAGTCCAAATTAAATGCATCTTACAGGTTAAATTTTATTATGAAAATGTTCATTGATAACCTTGATGTGAGAATTGATTTAATGCAATCACCAGCACCTAAACTAGTTCAGGCAACATAGACGACAAGTCACGCCTAGGGTTCTACCAGCATGATTACCTGCAAATTTAAAGAAAACCTTGGGTTAATACAGTTAATGAAAAAGAAATCCAAATAGTTGGTCTGTACGTGTAAAATAAACTGAAAAAGGCCAATCCAGTCAATTTACAAGGAAAAGTTCTAAGCTCCAGCTCAAGATATGGCATCTTGAAATGCTCATCGACATAACAACATTGCCAGACATGTCCCAATTCCCTATGATTGAATGATCAGGAATAAATGAAGAAACCAAACAATTCCAGTTGGTTAGAAGAAACAATCTGCTAAGGAAGGAGCACAAGCAATCGTCAATAGCTTTTCTATACATCTTTTAAAAAATAAATATTCACTTTTTGAACAAACAAAACATTTACAAGTGGTAGCAGATAGATTACCATGAAGCCCCAATCAACCAGAGCTTTCAAGTTTATTGCTCACAAACAAAGACTACCTTCTGCATCAAGCATCTCCTTTACCTAACCATTAACGAAAGCAGCACCAACCATATTTGGAACTCTTAAAACCAAGAAAAAGCTACAGAATCTGAATCATACTTCTCCTTGTAAAACCTTTACTGATGAATCATCATCCTTAAATAGCAAGAGCCTTTGTACGTAGGCAAACATTATGAAGCAAATAGTTCAGGATAATAGAAATATTTACAAAATAAAAACTTCCAATTGCTACGGCGCAGGTTTCAAATTAGAAAAATGAACATTAGCAATTCCATAGGAATATTTTCATCTGCTCCAATTGTGTTTCCAAATAAATTCTGGTGATTTTTATAATTATAAACCCTTTCTATAGATGGAGCAATGGTACTCCTCTTCTGATCCTGTGCTGGTCACCAATATTGCAGGGTTTTAATTAAACAAGAAAACAGTCGCATCACTGAAGGAATTTTCTATCACTGAAAGCTAAAATCCAGTTGGTGATGATCTACAGCGACGGAACTGTCCGTTGGAAACTTTTGTCGGAAAAAAACGTGTCGCTGATGATATTCCGTCGGAAAATAATTTCCCGTCGGTATAGATATCACCGATGGAATTCTGTCACAGATACCCTTGTTTCACCCACGGAATTCCTTCGGCAAAGGCCGTTAACACCAACGGAATTCTGTCACTGATATTGTGTATTACCCACGGAATTCCGTCCCTAAAAAATTATCACCCACGTAATATTTATGCATTTGAATCTCTTTACAACCAAATGAATTCTGTCACCGATAGTGTTTATTACCCATGAAATTCCGTCCCAAACAAAATTATCACCAACGGAATTATGTATTTAAATCTCTTTACATCAAAACGAATTCTGTCAGTTAAAGTAAGCATCACCAACGAATTTCCGTCTCTGAATGTCTTTATTATATTATTAATTCTATTTATCCTGCTTTATTTTCCTGTAGTTGTACATATAATATAATTAATTCCATCTAACAAACACACAATATTGTCCAAAGTGAACTGCATATAATTAAATATGAGTACAAGACTTAATGTACAAACATCACTGATAACGAGTATTAAAAAGATGCATTGTTCATAATGTACAAACATCACTGATAATTAACAAGTCTTAACAAGTCTTCTAAATAACATAATTCAGAGACAAGTACTAAACATATATAAGGAAACAATACTATATACATGCAGATATCAATCTTTATCAGAATCGAAGCTCCCTTCTTCTTGGTCTTTATCCGTGCAAGCAGGCTGAGAAGGTCCTATAGAAGCATTACCTAACATTGTTGCAGGATTTAACATATCTATCATTTGGTGAAGATATGCCTTGATTTCCTGTTGAGACGTCTCTAGGTTTTGTAGTTTGTCCTTCACAAGCGTCACTTCTTATCAATCGTATCATGGTTATTAAAGCTATAAAATCATGGGGGATTCACCAATAGAAATCAACATAAATCTAAGACAAGCGCAACTTATATTGAGGACAAGACAATTGCTAAAAAAATATAGGCTTAAATATAATGTTTTTTAAAGATATTTAAAATAAGGGCAACCAGACATCACCATGACATTCAATCATCGAAGAAAAAAATTTATGAAAATTAATCTCGTTGTGAAACAAGTGCATAATAATTGGAAATTATGTGCTCATTTGCCTAAAAGAACAACAAAAACAATGTCTTAAATGTGTCAAGGAGATATTAGATGTAACACCCATCTCGCTCATAAGACAGATGTTACACCAGCTGGGCCGGGAGTGCACCCAGCCCATAAGCTGTGCAAATTAAGCCTCAAATCAAGAAACATGTACTCCAAATAAGGTTCATATGACATAGCATAACCGGTTACACACCTGGAGTCATATTCAAATAAAAGTCATAGTAGAGTACAACACATAGAAATATGGGCAACTATGGCCCCAAATACAGCGGAAAAGAACATAACTAGAGTTTAATACAACCCAATGAAATGAAACATAGAACAGGTACGCCAAAGCCAGCTAGACCTCGATTACTGCTCGAGACATGAGCTACTATCCCGATCCAAGTCTAGTTCCTGTAACATAAAAACAGTATAGAAAGGGGCTGAGCTATACAAGCTTAGTGAGTATAGACTACTCCGCTAGGTATTATACATACATGTCATCTGTACTAAGATACTGGAACATAAGCAATGCAAGTCTAAATCATGAAGGTCAACATAGTTATCTTTAATCTTGATAAGAATACTAATACAATAAAAAATCTGAGGATAAACACATAAGCAGTCTCATATCATATCAAGCATATAGTAAGTATGTATATGCGATAGCCTCATATCATACAAGCGTGCACCCCTAGTTAAAATGTCTCCGTAAGGACTCTAGCAATCACTAGGAACAGAGGCATACATCTACATGATCCTGATGCTGGGAACAGAGGCATACATCTACATGAACCCGACACCTGACCAGAGGCATACATCTAAAGCGAGCATTTCGTATCCGATACGGGCTCTCTCAAGAGGCAGGAAGGGGTTTTTATAAAAGAACGACTTTCGCAAACATTTTTAGTTTTAAGAAAAATGATTGAAAACAAATCCCCTTCCTTAGCCCGGTCCCATCTACTCAAATATCTGGGCTCTATCCTGAGCCCTCCATTGGGTCCCCCATACATAACTAACTAAGGTGCAGCTAATGATACATAAAATAATTTTTAACTACACCTTAGGGTTTCTTTAACATATCTCATGTTCCTTAAAGTTGAATCAATTATACAAGCATGAAAACACTACGCAAGTATATCGATAAATTCATCGGCATCCACAAACCGAAATAAACTCATAAAAATACGATAAAGCTGAAATCCCGATAAATACATGAATTAACACTAGATCTACGGTGAAGTCCCCTCACCTTAAGTCTTTGCAAATTCCTAGGAATCGCTCGGTCCTTCGGCAGCTTCTGCTAGATCTTTTCCCTTTCCTAGAATCAATGAGAGTACTAATTAAATAGAGAATCCATATTTTCCATAACTTCGTCCTATGGCTTAAGAATACGAAGATTTAAGAATACGATTCAATATTCTTAACTTAGACTCCTATTTAACTCAAAGGAGCATAGAAGGGACATTAAACTCATAAGACCATGTTTTCATACTTAACAGGTATAACATGTCTTTAAATCCTTAGATTACCCTTAAGCATGCTTAATTAGCCAACATTAATCAATCTAAAGCATGTGTCCCGTAAGCATGACAGTCATGAAACTAATTATACATAAGCATGTTATTATGAGCGCTAATAGAGTATTTATTCTTAGGAATTTTAAGAAAAATTGTGCAGCACCTCCTCTATTTAGAGGACCCCGAAAATTATACAAACAATCACATTAATTAAAATACAACTAAATCATGCTTCTATGTCATCATTCAAGCCTCTAATCTCTTGTATTCCCCCCTTAATCCTTCTCTAATTAGATCCCTACAATTCTTACATCCAAACTTACGGGTTTTCCCCAAATCTAGCATTAATCTTAATAAACCCTCCATCCATTCATAGTTAGGGTTCTCACTTTGTCGTTCGACGATAATCCAAGCTCACCGGAGTAGATCGTAGCTGGAAGATGACTTCGTCGGTGTTGTAGCTGGCCAGAGCTACAAGGGAGTCGTTGGATTTGCACTGGGTAGAGGGCAGCAGGGCGGCAGAGGGGTGGCAAGGGGGCAGTTGGTCGGTGGCGTGGTGGTCGCGGTCGAACAGGGCTGCAGGTCCAGGCTGGCGGTTCAACCATGGGGGCGGGCGGCAGCTGCAGCAGAGCGGCTCGGGCAGGCGAAGGGTGGCACGCGGCTGCAAGGGGCGCGGACACGAGTAGGACGCCGGTCTTTGGGGGCCACCGCAGCGGCGATCAACAGCGGCCGTGAGTGGCCGGGCAGCGCCGCCGTCGGGCGGCGTCGTCGGCGATGGGGCAAGCGTGGGTAAGGGCTTGGCTCGCGTGAGAGGAGAAGTCGAGAGGGAGAGGAAAGAGAGATGGTCAACACTTAAAACTAATTCAATCTCCTTTTCTCCTCAGACCTAAGTCTGAGATATATACATGTAATGTATAATATTTTATTTTAATTATTTAATTCAATCCTTACATTATCTTATCACTTTAAATTATTTTAATTTATCACCAACCCACTTAGATTAGTTTATGTTATCTTTCCCCCCTTTATGTCCCATCGCCTTCTATTAAATATTATCTTTTCAATGATTTGCCGACCTAGATCCGAAATTCCCGGGGTCAATAATGCCAGTGTCACGGGCGCACTGTAGCCTCATGGGGTCTATCTCTCGTTAGACCAGATCCGCGAATACCGGCTTTTGACCCGCCCGATTTACTTTATCGGAACTCTAACATTTGTCTGATTCTCCTACTTAATTAATCTGCATTAATCAACAATTACGAATTCTCCCAATTAAATAATCGAGGTTATCTTTACCATCCACCTCCAACTATTCCGAGTGTAAACGACCTGGCCCAATAAGGCCTTCCCTAGGCCCATTAGTTGCGAGGCTGGATTTAAATTTAATTTTCCTAGAATTTTCCTTTAATTGGGCTTTAAAATAATTAATTTATTTTTAGTGTTAATTAATCTCATTAATTATCAAATAAATTTCTAATTTATTTACTTTGAAAATCCTGGGCGTTACATTAGAAGAGCTCTTACAAGTTATAACAACAAAAAAACAACCAAAACTAAGATTCACAATTGTGATAACAACAATTTCAGTATTGTCTAACTACTGAACCAATAAACATGAAGTACTGATGCAATACAACCGCAAGTGTATGGGTCGTAACAAGTAATAGCGTAGACTTGAAAGTCGGGTTATCGATCCTCAGGGAGATGGAAGTACTAGTACCCATTATTCGTCTACTATCTAGTCTATCCAAAGGTGGTTGATTATGCTAATTCTAAACTAATCAATTGAAAACAGGACACGAGGGAATTGAGTTGCTCTTTAAGTTAAACAATCATAAAAAGGGGAATGCTCGGAGAATTGAATCCCTCTTGGACTTCTAAAAGATGAATGCTACTCTCTATCTCGACATTTGGTTGATTCTTGGCCAAGGGTTCCTATGGTGCTTTCACTCCCTCTCTCAAGGTGAATTACTAATCCTAGTGCCCTTACAGATGATGTTCTAGGAAACCTAATTCTTGGAAGGATTATGGGAATAATACGACTAAATGACTCGCTCTCCTTAGTACCCGGGTTCCCGATATACTCACAATCCCCTCTATTGGAGATGGTTTACACACGGGGAGGCGTTCACTTCTTCCCCCATATGGGCTACGAAAATCCCTCCGGGCTCTAGCAACGTAGAGGGATTAACATACATTAAAACATTCAATAAACTCAATGAAATTCGACAAAATAATCAATGATAGAGAAATAACATTAATTAAAACATATTCAAGGGTTAATTAATCATCCAAGCATCTACAAGATTAGCCCTCCGTGAAAGGAGGGCAACAATCCAACACAAAGATGAAAACAAACAAGAAAGTCATAATGAATAACACTAATGAATGCACTATTGATGGCTTCCTTGATCCTCTTCCAATGTTTTTTCCCTCTTCTTGCTCCAATAGCTTCAAGATGAGGATTTCCAAGCTTTCCCTAAGATTAGACCCTTTCCCAAAGCTGCTTCCTCCCTTCCTAAAACCTCATTAGTCAGCTTTTATACCTCTAAGGTTTTAGGGGTGAGATTTACAAATTTGCCCACTTCTAAATCCGCAGATTCACTGAAATTTATGACGTATGAGCCCGTATACGGGGGTATATCAGCCCATATTTGGGCCAGCCACCTCCATAAGGGCCCGTATACAAGCGTATATCAGCCCGTATACGGGCCAGCCATCATCATACTGTCTATCATATGGGTCGTATATTGGCCCGTATTCCCTTAAGGTGCCAGTATACGGCCATATGTCGGCCCGTATAAATGCCCGTATGGGCCCTTCTGGGTGCTCTGGGATCTCGGTTTCTCTCGAAATGCTTTCTTTCCTCCAGGGTCCGTGTATTTTGCCCTGATGATAAGAATGAATACATTTTAAGTATCTATGGGCAAAGAATCTTTAAAATTACATGCCAAGCATATAAGAATATGATATAAAATTATGCTCAAATGAACACTTATCAAGTACCAATAACTTCAATGCATACTTCTATAACAAATAAATAATACCGAATGGCAACATAAATATTGCCTTTCTCCTGCACCAAAAAAAAAAATACAATTATCTAGAAAGTATAACTGTATAACATAATTTCAACCAAAGAACATATCTGATTATAGTGTTGTTTTTCTTGGTTGATATTTCATATACTTCACATAATGATAACCAATCTATGTGTCAACTCCTAAGAAGAAAGCACTCACCTTCCAAGTATTTGCCATGTTCCTATAGCACTCAGCAAAGTTGGGATCAATGTGAAGAGCTTCCTCATTCTTCACAATACACATATCATAATCACGCAACTGAAGGAAGAAAAAAATACAACTCACTTTATTGAAGAAGAAAACTCCAACGCAAATAACACATCTTTGTAAGACTTTGAAGAGCAATTTCACATATAACCCTTGTCCTTCCAAAACAAAAAAATCATAAAGAACATTGAGTTCACTGAAAAACCTGGAAATAAATTGCTCTAATAAGAAGGAGAACATCAGTCCGCTGTGGATTTTTATAATAAATAACTTTGCAGTGCCCCAAAGCTTGTTGCTAATTTCTAGCTTTATACAACTGATGAGCACGGGTCAAGTACGCATCCCCATCAACTGAAGCATAAGAATAATGTCATAGAGAGAGAGAGAGAGAGAGTCTACTCTAGTAGAGCAAGTAAAAATTTAAGGATAAATTCCCAACGTCAAAGCAATACCCTTCCTCAATAGGCAATCATTTCTGACATCTTCTTAGTAATTGAAAGAAAAATAAATGCATATGTAAAAACATCCTTCTGAAACACCAAATCCAAAAAGGAAACCAAATAATAGTAGAAAAGGCAAAAATGTGAAACAATTAATTTGAAGAAATGTTTGACTCGCAATCAAAATTTTAACATCCTTTCAACAACAAGATCTCATCCTATTGATGGAACCCTCGAATAAAAAAAATAAGACAAATTTCTATCTCAAACATTAAACTACCTTTGTTATTTCAGTCAATCAAGACTTCAATTTCCAATGATCAAGATCATAAGAAGAATTATAAAACCATGTTCTCAGAGAGGAGTACTAAAAAAATAAAAATTCACCCATCTATCAACAAGATCTCATCCTAAGACACCTGCCATTAAAAATAAGACAAATTTCTATCTCAAACATTAAGCTACTAGTGATAATTCAACCACTCAAGCCATAAATTTCTAATCATCAAGATCATAACCAAAACAAAACCATATTCTCAAAGAGGAAAAGTGAAAAAAAACCCATCCATTTGAGAGTACTAAACAATGAGCATTATCCAAAATCACAATCTCAGACCCTTGGCTCAGAATCGCAATGCAATATAAGATATGATCAGAACAAATAACAATGCATCAAAAACTCAATTTTTTAGACAATCATGCAGTTTAAAAACAACACCAATTGAAGAAAAAAAAATGAAACACAAAATAAATAAAAGAAGTCAAGCAAAAATAAACCTTCAAGTGACTTCACAGGTTGCAAGGCCTTGATGTTCGCGGAGGCATCCAGCGCCGTTAGGAGATAAGCTGAGTCCTTTGGATCTGCTAGACCAGAAGAGCTCCCGAGAAACCCTAGATTCTGACTCCACCCGGTCCGAACATCATCGGAATAACAGCACTGGCCTGCTGCTGCGGCTAGTACTCCCGCCCATCGCCCTGCGGCAAAAGCATCATTTCTCCTACCCGGACCCATCCCAATCCTCAACGGCATAGACTGATCCAGATATCAATCTAGTCGCCACAGAGCGGCGATTCCTGGAGAATGAAGATTCGTGATCGAGACCGAATACCACAAACAGGAAGAGTGATCGAAGTGGAAGCCCTAGATGAGATCACCAAACCAGCCAGCTTCCATGTCCCAATATAATCGATCGATGTCTTTCCTCGAGTCCCCAACTATTCAGTTTATTTTTCTTGGTGTTTTACATTTTACTCCCTGAACATAGTGGTATTCTTTATTTAAATCCTTAAAATTGGACATAAGATTATAAAAATAATAATATATTTAAAGTAGAACCATTTTCTCAAATGGCATCCCTATATTTCTCAAATTTACAGCATTTATTATATTTTCCAAAAAAAATTCCAAACATAAATACATTCAAAATTTGTACCAAGTTTTCTAATTATTTTAACCTACAAATACTCATGTTCTCAAAAACATTTTACTTGAGACAGACTCATTAGTATTTTTAATATTATCAACAAAAAAACTTTACCAAAGCTTATTTTTATTATTATCAAGTATTTTAAATATTATCAAATAAACGTTTAGTGTGAAATTTGTTTCATAATGCTCAATACACGGTCTCAATATAAATATGCTTAAATTTTGACTTTTTTTATTGTTTAATTTATTTTTGCACAAATTAAGTTAGGGTTTATAGATATACAATAAAATAGTTAAAAAAGAATTTTTATGTACCTGCATAAATGATTATTATTTAATAATAATAATAATACATAAATTGTGATAATTCAACATTCCGTTGGTGATATCCCATAATTCCGTTAGTGGAACTCTATAATTTTCATTGGTGAAAACCAAAACATCTATCGGTAATAATATAGAATTTCGTTGGTGATAGTACCAAATTTTGTTGGTGATAATTCAAAATTCCGTTGGTGATAATCTAAAATTTCGTTCCTAATATATAACACCTTATTTTTAATATTAGGAAAAAAATACTTTTTCACCAACGGAATTTCCGATGGAAGCTATCACCAACGGAATTTTCGACGGAAGCTATCACCACGGAATGTTCCGTCGGTGATAATATTATATTCCGTCACTAATATATAACACCTTATTTTTAATATTAGGAAAAAAGAAATACATTTTCACCGACGTAATTTCCAACGGAAGCTATCAGCAACGGAATGTTTCGTTGGTGATCATGTTGTACTCCGTCACTAATATGTAACACCTTATTTTTAATTTTAGGGAAAAAAAATAATATTTGTTCACCAATGGACTTTCCGACGGAAGCTATCACCAACGGAATGTTCCGTTGGTGATAATATTATATTCCGTCACTAATATGTTCTAAGGTGCCAAATTCATTCTGTTGGAATTCATTAATAAAATCCGTCGGTGATATTGCTTTCACCAACGGAAAAAAATTTGTAGGAAAAATTCCGTCAATGATGCGACCTTTTTCCTCAGTCTATATCACTACGATGATAAAAGCATTACTCAACATCATCCGCAACCAGGAAAATAAATAAAACAAAAATATGGCCTCAGGAGGGTACAACATTCAATACATCATGATACAGCCCTTCATCTCAGTGGTGCTTAATAACGAATACACAGTTCTATCCACTAAAACATAACAACAGATGCACATCCCTTGTTCTTTTTTTTTTTAAGTAGATAAACCACGGTCTTTTATTATGATAGATAACGATTACATAGATGGTCCTTTTGATGGGGCCAATACATTTTAGTGGTGCATTACCCCTTACAAAATACTTTCCTTTATGCCCCATAGATGGGTCCAAAAAAGCCCACAATGCCAAGAGTCCCTCTAGAACCGGGTGGTCTCCCGCTATATACTTTAAATTGCATTAAATCCATTGCTACAACACTTATAAAACCTTGTTGATTCCTTTAAAATTTGATTCTTGTGAACATACTCCGCAAGATTATTAGCACCTTTGGTACAGCACTGAAGTAGTGTTAGGTAACTAAGAAAATACAAGAAGAACATACATCCAAAAAAGTAAACTAGACTAAACAACAGTCTTATTATTCATCATCTTAATTGCAGTTGACTATTGACATGACAACACAACCAAGCTAGCTCTCAAAATACCCTTACAACGTCACAAATTTGTCCAACCTTGGATGTTTCAAGAAACATGAAACAATTCAATTTACTCAAATAACTTTGTCTTATAAATTGATAGTTATCTACTGAATCAAGCAATTTTTATCAAAATACTATTATGATAATATATAAATAACCAATGACATATAAGAAAATTATATATTTGAATAAATGCATCAAAATAGGGAATTGATAAGAGGGAATAAGGGTGCCCTCTATGAGACTTTGTGCCTTGGGTTGCCTTGGATTGCTTTGGGTGCAGTTGCACCCAAAATACACTAAGTTGTACCTACACCCCTGCACCCAAAATACACTAAGTTGCACCCCCAATATACTGGGTTGCACCTTAAGACAAAATGCCTTGGGTTTTAACCCAAGGTCTCTTAGATTTTACCGGGAATAAGTTATACAAATTATACATGGTTTTTTACATATATACCCATACAAAGTATGTAATTTCTTCTATGAGGCTAGAAAACCAAGAATGTTAAATACACGTCCTAGCAAAGGTATAGATAAACTAATACTAGATTTTCTTTCTTGTTTTCTTTTTTGCACATCAAATGTTTTTATTACCATAGTAATACACAATCATGGAGACTTTAACAGCACTTAGGACATGCTTGCTTAACCAAAGTGGGGGCTGAAATGACAAAAGTGGATCCACTTCCATCATTTCGGTGTGTTTGGCTTTCGGAAGTCAATCCAGAAAGTTGAAAATCAAACTTTGAAAAGGGCTAACTTCCGAAAAAAAAAACAGCCAAAGCCGGACTTTGGCCTTTTTTGGCTTGGTGTTAGCTCTCAAAAGAGAACTAATATTTAGGACTTGTATCAATTGAATTACATCCAACAATTAGTATATGTTATATCTTGCATGTTATGGCTACATTTTATAAATTTTGTCCAATCTAGATGGTACTACTTGTTTTAGTGCTTTTTATTTTATCATGAATTATACCTTTTAGACACTAAATTCAAGTTAAAGTGAATTATATCAAGTGAGGAGTCTGGAGAATATCGCTCAAAGGAAAAGTCAAAATTTCACAACAGAGCAGTCTGGAATCGGGCTTCACGATGTCAACTTTTGGCCTCACATTGCTAACAAGGACAATGTGAAATCCAAGATTACTTTGGAATAAATGGATTTTAATATTCTAGTGGATGAATTAAGTTTCCCAAAAATAAAAATTATTTGAAAAAGGGAGGTTTTATAATTAAAACCCTAGTTGGGCTTAATTATTAAAACCAAGGTCATTTTGGTAATTTAGCATATTTGGAGAACATGAAGGGAACAAGTAAATAAACATGTTTATTTAGTTAATTGATTAATTTAATTAAAGGAAATGTCCAAACTTGGAATTCCTTGGATTTGATAAATGATGATTACCAAGGGTACCTTCGGAATTAAGCAAGATTGAGAAATTTGGGAAAAACAAATAAATAAATTTTGGAATAAAGGTTAATAATAAGAGATTGACAATTGATTTAATCTATTAAAGGAAATGCTAAGTTTAGAATTTATTTTGGAATGGAATGAGAAAAGAGAAGAATTGGTTAATTCTTAAATTGGAACAAATTCAAGATATTTAGATGATGATTGATTTAATCAATTAAAAGAAAGCCCCAAGTTTAGAAATACTCGGACTTGATTGAGAGAGAAGAAAAATTGATTTTAATTCCTAAGATAGAATTATTGGGGCTGCCAAGGACCATATTGTGATTTTGGAAAATTTGAGGACTATTCAAAAAGTTTCTCTCTAAGAGAAGGACCAGAATATAATAACAGAAAATCCTAGGGACTAGAATTAAATTTGTTTCTCTCACACGACAGAGAGAGTAGTTGTAATGGATCAACGGTCGAGATTATATAATCATGGGATGAAATTTAAGTTAGAGGCAGATGAAGGGATCCTAGCCTCTCATCTTTATCGTACCAAGGTTGATCAGAGCCGTTTATCTAGAAAGAGGGTGTAAGTTCGAGGTGCTATTGAAGAATCTAGCCGTCCATCTATCGTCGTTCATCCAATAAGAATGCTGACTACGAGATGGATCAGGCGACGATCCACCATTGGGTTTTCATGCATTTAATCGCCACAGTCGAAGCTAGGGAAACGCGATCGCGAGGCACGAACGCATCTTCTCCGATCGTGCGCTTCCGCGCGATATTTCTCCCCCTGATCAGCGATGGCTGAAAAAGGAAAGTATTCCATTTATGTTCGCGATAAAAACGATTTCGATCCTGGCTGATTTCCATCGCGGGCCTATAAAAGAGAGAACACCGCTGAAACCCTAGCAACAACTTTGAAGGGCGGCGCCGCGGAGCTGGGCAAGTTGTTCTCTTGGCGGTGAGGGTCTGTGACCCCGCTAGACCAACGCAGGTTCGCGACAGAGGTTTCTGGTACCCGGTAAGTATCTCATGAACCCTATGAGACTTTTGCTAAACTTTGGAGAGGGCTAATAGTTTTCTGGGAGCCCAACGGACGACAAGGACGGCGAGCAACTCTGAACCAACACAAGGCTTATTGACAGTGGAGTTTGGAACCTGTTTACTAGAGTTTCCCGTTCGCCTGTTAACACTCACTCTAAGGAAGATCATCACTAACATTGAGCCATCACCGTCTGGGCGTTGGAACGATTCTCAGGAGACTATTACACCGCCAAGAATCGCCGGTAAGTTCTCGACCTCCATTCTTATCTGTTTAAAATCATCACCTACACTTAGGAGTAGTTAGGGGATTAACGATTGCCCGAAGGGCTGAACACCGGAGAAGGGAACTCCGGCCGTGAGCATTGGTGCTCTGAAAAGGAGATAATAGAGTTGGCGGCCTTCCCTTCCAGGAAGCTAGAGCAGTGTGCAAACCGATTCTAGACTGCGAGGATCCCTCGTCGGAGTGGTGGTTGTCGACCGCTCGCCGGAAAGCCACTACAGGTAACCGGAGTAGAACCCTCTCACCGACGGGATCCTGTTCAAATAAAAAAAAAAGAGAAGAAGAAAAATAGATTAAGATAAAATGACTTGACTAACACAAGCCTGGTTTAGTTAATGGAGTTAGTTTGATCAAGTTAACTTAAGTAAATAGGTCTGGACCTAAATTTAAGTTGAACTGGTTGGACTCAAATAAACAAGGCTGGTTTAATTAGGTTGATTAAACCTAGTTGGTCTAAATCAAGTATTGTAGACTTGGGTTCATTTTAACCAGTTAATAATTGATTTGGGTATGGGTCTTAACCTAAAATTTTAAAAGTGGTTTGGGCCTGGTTTTAATCAACTAAACATGATTTGGTTCAACCAAGTGGGATTGGGTCCGAGTCTAAATTTAAATTGAAATGGCTTGATCAAACAAAAAGGGTTTGGATTTAAATTAACTAGGTCGGGTTCAATCAATTTGGAATAGACTCGGGTGAACTTGTTAACTAGTTGATTATGTTCAATCAATTTGGAATGGACTCGGGTCAGGTTAAGATGAATGGGTTGAATCTAATCTATGGTTGGGTTCGATCAAGTGGAATTGACCAAGTATAACCATGTTAAAAAGAAATACAAAGAACAAAAAGGGTTGGTGTTGTGAATGGAACCCAAGAACCCACACATGGTCTTGGTGGGCCTTAACCACCAGGGACCTTTTCAACTTGTGATAGAACCAACCAAGTCAGGTTAGTTAAAGCTTTAAGAGGATATAAAAGTGAATAAAAGGGTAAGATAGGAGAATTGAACCAGGGATCTTTTAAAGGAAGTGGTGGGCCTTAACCGCCAGGCCACCAGGGCCTACTTGTATAGTTGGTTAAGAATAAGTAATTAAGGGATGTGATATGGGGAAAGGCCCATTAAATTGGGCCGGGCCCAATTAGGGCATCTTGCATAAATAATTAGGAAATTCAAGATGTTTGCCGACATTGATATAAAATTTATTATCAGGTTTTGAGATAGAGTCGTGACAGGCGGGATCTTTTCTGTGTAATCCCGGACGACACTGTTGAGGTAAGTACACTTGCCTCGTTCCCACTCTTCGGAGTATTCTTTGACTTTGCTTATCTCATATTATTGATATTATTGCTTTTTGAGACCATACATGCTACCTTTATTTATTTGGAATTCTTTGAGCATGCTTGGTTGTTTCATGATGTTGGTATCCCTGTTTTTTTGTTTGGTCTTCCGCCCGGATTCAGTGGAGTGTGGGGCTCCATTTGGGAAACGATCTGGGATGGGACACCCTGGCGTTTAGGTTTGCTATGCGGAAGGGGCGATACTACGGTTGTCACGCCCGTCGATTGGGATGATTATTTGGCCGTGTAAACCGTCTGGCGATGGCGCTACCGATATGCGATCTGAGGACCGTACCTGAGGGTCGAGATTGTAGCAAGTTTGCTGATGATGCTGGCCGGGGGAGACGTTTGCTGAGCTTCTATTGGAACTCTTACCGGAGCTCGAGAGCTTCTATAGTTAGGGGTCATACCTTGCTTGTTTATGTGGTAGACTCCTAGGAATTGCTCTGAGGGGCGCGTCCCCAAGTTTTGACTTGATGTTCATTTTTACTTGATATTATGATTTTCTTGAACCCCCACAGGGGTACTTATTGGGCTTTCCATACGAAAGCTCACACACTTGTTACTTTCCTGTTTTCGGATCCTAAGGAGTAGGAGTCTAGCGCACAGGAGCCGATCGAGGGTCGGGTTGATTTGCAGAGGTCCAAGAACCTCATTTATCTTTATTTGTTTGAGCGTGAGACTTTATTTGTAGGACCTTTATAGGGCCTGATATTTGTAGGGCATCTGGACCCGCTTATTTGATTTTATTTCCGTTGTGACTTTTTAATTAAGTTATTTGGATATTTATTTTGATTATATGTTATCTGCTAAAGCCTTGTAGCCGAGTGAGATGCGTCTTACTTGGTTACGGTTGGTCTGTTCACGTACCCGGGGTCCTAGTATCCGGGTCGGGGTGTGACAGACAATTAGCTAGTAATTTAGCGTAGCAACGCCAATTATCAAACAAGCTTTTAATTATTGCTGCTATAGCAGTGATGTAACACCCCGGTTTTTCCTGTGAATATTATAAATAATAAATAAAAATCGGGGTTAAAGAATATCGCGATGGGATCTGGAGTTGGATTATTTGATAAATTAGCTTGGCTAATAAATAATGCACGATTATTATCTTGGATAAATTCTAAAACAAAATGAATAATTAAAGAAGAGAACTAATAACTAGGGTATGTGACAAAATAGGTGTTAAAATAAATTTAGCTGGGCTTTGGATCTCTCTCTATTGGGCCGGGCCTAATTAAAGGGTATGGTATTAGTGTTAGTGTGCAGGGTAATGTATTAGTATTAGAGGAGAAGCTCGTCTGTGAAGCTAAGGGCAGCTGAAATAGGGGAGCTGGAGGTGCGAGCTTGGTCGGCAAGCAGGAGGTGGCAACGAAGCAACTCGCTGGAGTTCGAGCATGATGTGTCGACGCGCACGCGTCCAATTAGGGGGAGGAGAACGCGTGGCTCTCTTGGTGCTGGCGCGCAAGAACATAGGGGAGTGTGGCTGCTGCTCTGGAGGAGAGGGATCATGCTCTTCGAGAGGTCTTCGGCAGCGTGTGCACGGCCTTCTCCCTTGTTTCCACAGCGGCACTGGTGAATCGCTGCCCGGCTCCGGTGAGTCCTGAGTTCAGTTACCGGCCAGTTCCTTGTTGCTGTTCCCTGGTCCCTGGCTCCTCCGTTGTGGCGAGATCAGAGCTCCAACCTCTTTGGGTTCCGGCCAACAGCTCCCTGATTCTTAGTTAGTTTCCGGCCAGCTTCTGCGTGATGTTCTGCAGCTTCCCTGTCAGCCGGTGAGCGTGATGGCCCCAAAGAACTCTTCTTCGGACCTCTGCTTTGTTTCTTCAAAGACCGTGGACTCTTGAAGCTTGATCCGGAGACATCATGCGGATGGTTTCCCTCTCTTACTTCTGGTACATGCGCTGCCTCTGATTTCGGCCAGAATGAATCGTGAGTTCTCACGCAAGGTATTTACTTAGTCGATAGAGGAGGCTCGGTGTTGTGTTGAAAGGTGGGTACTTTGATTTAGAGCGTGAATTGGTGATGTAGTTGATTGATGCTTTGCTTATTATCGCATGCTTGTACATAATTGGAACTCAAGATTCAAAGAAATGAGATGTTATCGGACTTTATCCTTGCTTATCGGATGTTTGTGAAATGACTCAATGAGCACGGTTACATGAATTTGGTGATACTGGGTTTCATTCATACCTTTGAGGTGTTAGATGGGGAAATAACTAAGAGAGGAGATGTGGTTGGTAACAAATGTCTCAGTGCGATTTAGCTTTGTGTGAGATTATCTCAAGGGTTTGATAGCATGCTAAGTTGTTTAAGCTCACTGTATTAGATAATTAATATGATTTTCTAAAAGAAGACTATCTTGTTATCTCTTTTCATACTTACTGTCGTATTTATAGTGTGAAAGAAAGCTCTAGTTGGTTGATGTGTATTCATTTGGAGTTATGAGATCCAGAAAGAGTAGAGTTGCTCTTTGAATGTAGATATGCCCAGCAAGTGTTCATTGAATCTTCAATGAAGAGATTTGTTTGAGAATGCTTGAACTCTTTCATACTTTATTTGAGACTAAGCGATTTTAGTGTGGTAATGGTAATAAACTGATTTTAAAGAGTGTGAGAAACCATGAGCTTTGAGAGCAACTATTGTAATAGGAAAGGTTCTGCTAGTTTTTGAGCATGCTCAAATGTTGTTTGATGGTATGTTTACGGGAATAAGATTTGCTTAGTTGCTCTATTATATTCATGCTTAGATGATGTTTGGTGGTGAACTAGTTTGATGAATTGCCCAAGTAAAGGACTAAGGACTGACTTAAGGGTTGGCAATTCACTGACTTCCTACTTTGATGCTCATGGAGTCACTTAGTATTTTATGTGAACTAATAGTATGGTTGTACATGGATGTGGGCCATAGATAAATAGAGGAGTGTGTTATACCTTAGGATTTAGTATGTAATTGTCACACCCTTATCCCTTTCAGGACCCAGGTGTCACACCAGCCAGATCTAGGGCATGAACCCTAAACCTAAGGCTGTAATCTTCTAATTAACTGGGAAAAATAACAACAAGCGGAAGGTAATAAACAAACTAGATAAGTTAAAACACCAACTCAATCTGAATTAATACAAAGCCAATAAACATTGTCTTAATCTTAATGTCTCACAACACTCGAAAACAAATATACATAAACTAGACACGGAGTCAGAGCCAACTACGGAGCATCATCATTGACTCGTGGCCAAACGACCCTCTAGAAGAACTCCTGCCTAACTTCCTGCGAAAAACAATCACAAAAGGTGGGGCTGAGCCTCTGGAGCCAGTGGCCGAGAAACAACCCTTGTCGGGTATAAGCATGCACGGTATAAAATAATAAAAGTCGTAGAGTAAAAGCTGGCGTGTAAACCACGAATAGAAAATCTTGAATTAAAAATCACCATTACGAATCTTTGCGCCAAGTAAGCGTTGATCGGTGTATTCTCTTAAAAATGCATATCCGAGTTTACATTTCTCTGTCTTGTGAATCAAATATGAAAGCCAGACATTCCCCGAGTAATCGTACACATTGCCCTCTTTCTCTACGAGATGATCTCTATCTCTAGAAGGCGAGGAAGCAGCGGCATCATCGATACACAAGACTATTCTCGACTACACATCTACTTCAATACTTGCGTGGCGGCCAACCAACGAGTATATCGATCACGAGGTTGAGTATATATATCACGTCTTTGAAGCATCCCAAAAAGGGATGGAAAAGGGGGTTTTGATTTTATAAAAAGGAAGTAAACCTGAGATAGTTAGCTATTTTTGAAAAGAGATTAAATCACCCTCTCGTAACTCAGCGTCATTACTCTGGCTCTTCACGAGCCACTCACGGTCTATACAAGTATTTTCAATAGAATGTAGTCTTTACGTATACATGGCTGTTCTCTTTTACATTGCGATTACTAAGCATGAAATGGTTATAAAATTCTATAAACTTTTATGAAACCAAAGTTCACGCTTTTAAAAGCGAAAGCGTAATGGAATTATAAAAATCACGGTAAAACTAGCAAGCTGCGGTAGATTTCCCTCACACGGAGTGCAGTTCGAGTTAAGTCTGACTCGGTCCTTCAGCGACGGACTTGCCTTTGCCCCTGCTGTAGGGAATAAGGATTCTATAAATACAAAACTTCATTATTCTAGACTTCATTACTCTAATTTAAGCTAAATAGAATACGATAAACCTATTAAGCTCTCTAAGCGTGATTTCCTCCTAGCAAGTACTTCATGCTTTCTAATTGCGTAACTAATATAAGAATCATTACCTTAACTAACATGAATTTCTCATATGTTTTGGTAATAGAACCTATTTCCTCTTAAGTATCTTTCGGAACTTATACATGCTCTCCTTGAAATGAATTACTTGCTATAACGGTATGATTAATCTACCAAGTAAATCGACAAAATTTCGGCAAAGTCTCTCTTGTTTATAGGGCTTAAATTCTAATACAAACATTCTCCAAAAGCTTAATACATGCATAGAAACTAATAAGCATGCATAATTTCTTTATAAGAACAAGGCAATCTATAGAGTATTTCAAGTGTATAGTTTAAAGGAAAACCTGACGGCATTTCCTCCATTTTTAGGCTTGATACATTTCTACCAACATGTATTCATACAACTCCAATAATTATGGTAATTTACTAAGCTATCTTAACTTAATTTCTCTCTAAGATCTAATACATGCTTCTAAGGTATAAAATATGAAATTTTACTCGTATTAAGAAGATCAATTATTTCTACTCTTAGAAATCGAAATACGAAATTCTAACTTGATTCTAACTTGTTCTCTTCTGAGTACAATAAAAATATAAGGTTAGCTTAGGCCTACTTTTACTTAGCATGAATATCATGTTATAGAGAATACGGGAACCATTCTTACTACAATTTAATTATCTTCCTCCTTTACCTGAATCCGAAGGGCTTTTAACTTGCTTCCTTTTAGCAATTAAGAGCTACAAAGTTAGGAAGGATTAAACATGCCAATTAACGAGACATGGGAACATGGAATCAAATCTCAGATAAATTCTTAACCTCTATGGATTTCACAAAAAAAAAATGGGCAGCATCTCCCCTATTTGGTGGGCCCCGAAATTGTACAAACATACACCATTTCAAGCCTAAATGAAGCATACAACTCATGCATACAACTCCCCATTTGAATTTATCCATTAATCTCTATATCGGCCCTTCAAATTTAAAGTTCTGATTTCATTATACCTCTCCTCTAGGGCTTGCACCACTTTCGTAAGCGTTAGGTTTACGGAGTTGCTTGTCGGGGCGGTGGACAAAGAGAGCGGACAACCCGGGAGTGGTGAGGTGAGTCAGCTGAGTAGGGAGAGAGCAATTTGGCCACAAGGAGCTTCCTGCCTATCTCTTAGCCTAGGAAGCAGAGGCGGCATCCCTTTCGCGTGTGTGGGAGGAACACCGCTGGCCGCAAGTATTTGGTGCGCACCTGCGGGAGGAGGAAACTGCCAAGACGTACTGTCGCTGCCATGCGGTGTGAGGCGGTGGCCGGACGGGGATGTGCGATTACACTCGCGAGCAAAGGAATTGAAGAAAAAGGGCAGAGACGCCCTTTCTCTGATTTTCAGAGAAAACGAGAGAGAGAGAGAGAGAGTGCGTTGAAACCAAAACACCTCTCTCTCTCTTTCTCACATCTGCCTTTATAGGCAGATGTTTTCTTTTTTTATTTTTTTAACTTTATTATTATTGTTATTTTATTTAATAACCTTTACTTTTATTAATATATTATAATACTTTATCTTTTTTTTTTAAAAGATTTAATAATTAACATTATCTTTTAAATACTTTATCTTTTTTAAAAGTATTATCTTTTAAATATTTTATAATACTTTATCTTTTCCTTTATGTCACCTCACTATTAAAAAAAATATTATCTTATTAATAATTATCAATAATTCTTAGGCCAGTCCAGGAATCCCGGTGAGGGCTGACCGATGTACAGCCTTTGGCTATCAGCATCACGGGTCGTCCTTTTCACTCGACCCAGATCCGCGAATCTCGGCTTTTGACTAAGCCAGGTCGACTTTATCGGGACTCTAACTTTTGTCCGATATTCCTACTTAATTAATCTGGATTATTTAATATTTAATTAATCTCTGGTTTAATTAATCTAACTTCAGTACCACTATCCATCTCCAACTATTCTATATAACTTTGGCCTGGCCCATTAAGGCCTCTCCCGGCCCTATAGTTGTGAGAGTGGATTTCGGTCTATTTTATTCGAATTTTCTTTAACTTGAGATTAATGTTAATTAATTTGTTTTAAGTTAATTAACCTCATTTAAAATTTCAGAATTTCACTGAATTTTACTTGTGAAATTTTGGGATGTTACAATCTCCCACCCTTAAAATTTAGTCCCGAAATTCCCTTACAATAAGTAACTACAACAACTAAAGGTATTGTTCCTCATACAGCCCTCTCTTTTCCAAGTGGCTTCTTCCACTTGGAGATGACTCCTAGCAGCTTCACTAGAGGTATTATCTTGTTCTTGATACACTCTTCTATAGGAACACTTTCGAGAATCTGGTATCTTCCACTTCTATCCACAGGACCTCAAAGGGTACTAACAACCACGATGGCTTCTTGTGCTCTTCCTTGATACGCTAACCCGATCAAACCACTTACAGCGTACTTTCGTGATCTCCTTCCAACTCATTAGATGGTTCGGATTCTTGTGGTCGGTGAAGGATCTACAGGCTCCATCATAAAGATAGTGTTGCCAGATCTCCCAGAGCAAGGACCGCTTAGGTGTAATACCTGCCTCTACTAAATGTAACACGCATCTCTCAATAAGGCGGATGTTACACTGGCCAGCGTCAAGAAGATATAACTAAAGCGATAACTTGATAGGTACACTCCCAAGACTTAGATAATCATAAACATAATCGTATCCCGGATCATCAAACCAAATAAAATCAACATATGGCCACATAAGCCCACACGAAGTCTAGGCAACATGACCTCAAATATAGAGTAGTAGTTATACATCACAGAGTCTTTTTATTTAATACTAATCACAGCTAGGGAATGCAAGAGTCAACCATGATTACTCATTCTTGTTTATCTGGAATGTCATCCGGTGCAGCTGCAGCCTGTTGTTGTGTCACCATAAAGGCATGTGCCATCAGATTAGCCTGAACTCCTCGGCCTCCTCGACCTCCTCGGCTTCCTTGAGATCTCCCCCCAGAAGATCCTCCTCTATTGCTCCCACTACTACCCCACGGCTGAGTATCACGATGGTAGGCACTTTGGCCTCCGGCTTGGAGTTGAGAGCTGTACCAACTCCACACTGAACTAATAGGGGACATTCCTTCATATAATGTTACATTTTTGTGATGATAGCAAATACCTACTCCAAGGCCGCTCGGCGGCTCTCAGGAATGATATCTCTTGCAAGTAGGGCATTGGGGCTTCTTCGGTCACGGCTTCACGTAAAAGAGGCATCCATTTCTTTGCTAGAGTTGCTCTTCTTGGCGAATGCATGTAGCTACTTTGCACGAGAATCGAGCATACCTCTCTTCTTCGACTTCTCAGGTGGGTAAAACCTGGCCGGTCCATGCTTGACTCAACTTCGGCGAGGCCTCCACCGACTCAGTGAAGTCAGGAATCGACAAGCGTGGCGATGTTCGAATTTAGCCACGTAATCCTCGCTCAAATCTGCGACTTACGGTGTTCTTTATTGGTATAGTGGTGCATATCTCCCAAGATCTGTAAATTTGGCCTCATAATCGGCCACGGAGAGGGCCTTGGAGCGGTGAAGGAACTCCCTCGTGCTTTTGCGTCGCGGTAGATTTGAGGCATGAATTTTACATCAAAAGCCGTCCTGAATTCGGTCCAAGTAAACTGATTGCGGTTTGGGCGACTTAAACTTGTATCACGAGCCACCACCTGCAAGGCTCTCTCGGCTAACGATGAAAGTAGTGATTGCTACTTTTTCTTCCTCCGGGCACATAAGAGCCTCAAATATAAGCTCCGGTCAGTGATCCAATTTTACGGCTTCCTTGAGTATGCATGAGTACCCTCGAATGGTGTGATTCCATTTCTTGAGCCTTATTCACATGAGTCGTGCTTCTTACGCTTTAGGCTGGTATCCGGAAATCACGGTGAATGATTGGGTCATCACAGTCGTACATTTGTTGCATCCCAGGGGTTACGAAATTTGGCCCGGCTTGTCTTTGCTTGGGTTGGTTGCTCGGGTCAGTAGTGCTCCTACAGATCTCAAATTCTGCTGCGAAGCTTTTCTTCAACCTCTCCATTTCTACAACGTCATCAACTGTAAGAATAATATTATCAATACAAACTATTAGTGCAGAAATCTTTTCTACAGAGGAAGAATATTTGGTAAACAAGATATGATTTGCTTATCCCTGAGAGTATCCTTATTTCCTAACTGATTGAGTGAATTTTCAAACCACGCCCTTGGAGACTGCTTGAGACCATACAGGGATTTTCTTTGCTTACACACCTTTGAATCAAATCTTTCCTCAAAGCCCAGAGGACTATCCATGTGTATCTCTTTTTCTAAGTTACCATTAAGGAAAACATTCTTCACATCTAGTTACAAAAGGCCAATCCAAATTAGCAACAAGAGATAAAAGTACTCTAACAATGTTCAGCTTTGCAACTAGAGCAAAGGTCTTATAAGTAGTCTACACTATAGGTCTAAGTAAATCCTTTAGCCACCAATCTTACCTTATATCTCTCCACAGAACAATCGAAATATTACTTTGATAAGTGTTTGAATTACCATATTCTTATACCACTTTGGTACATATTTAACATGAGAATTAGATGAATTATAGCTTTCCGATACTTAATTCATGTTTGTTTTACACATCAGGACACACCGGAGGTGATTTGAGGGCATCTACAAAATATGAAGCAATTTTGATCAAGTCGAAGAAAATAGGCTGAAATGCACTACCAGACGGTCCCGTCTAAAGGTCATATAGGACCCATCTGACAAAATAAAATCTCGAATGATTGCCTACAAATCACCAGAAAAGCAGACAAGCTCAGAGACGACCTCCTGGAGACACACAAACCCTATGCTACGTAATCTTCTTATACCAGACGGTCCAGTTTGGTGTAATACACGGAATCGTCTATCTTTGAGGAATCACCAGGAGCCAGCAGATGGAACCGTCTGCTTCTCAAGCGAAACCGTCTGCCTTAGAGGAATTATCAGAAGCCCACAGACGAGACCGCATGCTACCAATACGGAACCGTCTGGTCTAAACCCAGTTGAAAGGTTAAGTCATTTCTAAATGAGTCTTGATCTCTTCAGAATCGTGGGGATAGAGGAATCTAGGGTTTGGAAAGACATATTTGGTTCTAGAGACACCCTTGGAGGCTCTCATTGATCCACCATCATCTTTCACATCTAGGGCATCATCAAGAAGCTTGGAAAAGAGCGTGAAGATACCCTTTCACTTTCCTAACGGCGAGGCTTGTAAGGGGCCAAGTCTACGGTCATCGCATAGCACCGACAGTGGCGGAAGTCTTTACTTTCTTTTATGAATACTTTGTCTCCATTCACTACAACAAAAAGATCAATTCGTTACGGTTTTAAAGTCAACCGCAGCGAAATGTTTTGGGTGGCGATTAGAAAATTGCCGCAAAATCAAGCATCGAGAGATCATTTCGCTGCGGTTTTGACCAACAACTTATGTAACCGCCGCTATAGGCATTGTGCAATTCCCGGCGGTTTGTAATTGCCACCAAAACAGCCGCAAAATTCCGTGGGCATGGGGTGACTTTGCATTTTGCGACTGTTAGGAAAACACTTAAAACTGCCGTGAAAACATTTAGCGGCAGTTAAAAAATCATTGCTAAATGTCAATCACATTTTTAAATCATTTTTATTTTGTAGGTACTCTTGCATTTAGCTGTGGTTTGAACTGCCGCTAAATGCCAATCAAATTTTTTTTCAACTAATCCTTGCATTTGGAGGCAGTTTGAACAACTACAAAATGGCAACAAATTTTTAAATTTTTTTAAATTTTTTTATTAACTTTGACATTTCACGGATGTCCGCAAAAATTTTAAATTTTATTTATTTATTATTTATTATTTCATTTTTTATTAACTTGTTTTGTTTTTTTTTTACAATAATAAAAAATTCGAACTCCATTCAATTCAAATTTGTTTGTATGTACTCACAAGGAAGAACATATAAAATAAAACTGACACATGTTCTCAACAATGTTTTCAAAAATTCAATAAGAAAAAAATTCAATTAAAAAAATGTTTAGGAAACAGAGAAGCAAAGATGAAAGGAGCTTAACTAGGATCACAACCACCTATGGAGCTTAACTGGACACTTCTTCACAAGCTTTTCGGCATTAACGCCTTTTGTTTCTTTCTACAATATAACCTACCAGGGAGAATCAGGTTAAAAAGATATTAGTTAACCACTTGGCCGAACTCAGACTAAGCTATATGTTAGTATCAAGAAATAGTTCTCACCTCAGGAAGCAACCTATACTAATGCCTTTCACAAGAGACCATTTAGCATGAACTTTGCCAATGCCTTTCATAGCATGTGCCTCAGGCTCAATTGCCTACAAAAGCAGAAAACAAACTATATGTTCAGCGCCATTTGTATGGATGGTATCATATGATCAGCACCAGCATCCTATCCAAAGGCATCATATTTGACCTAAATCGGACGCCCACTCCATTCATTATTGTTAATCTCATCCAGTTTATTAAAAAAGATAATACAATACAATACCACTTTTATTTTTAAAAAAAAGAAAAAATAGGCAATACTAAATTATGCCCAACTAATTCATGATCTAACTCTTCAAAGTTATCTATAAATAACCTAATAGGCCTATATATACGTTCATCAATCCAAGTGTCTCTCTCTCACTCTATCTCTCTACCTATACTTTACCTGTTGATTATATACAGTATGGAAGTGAGTGCTGTAATGGAGTCTCTAGACTCATAGCTCAATGCCATCACTTCAACTTGTACAGCTTGAAAATCAAATGGACATGGTGTATCCAATGATGCAGTTCAAGGTTTAAATGAATGAAAGACAATTAAAATGGTACAGAACAAGACTCTTCTATAGCCAATATATTGTCACATAAAGAATTGATGACTAAAATGGTGGTATCACATTTAATGAATTAGTTTATTACCAGTTACTTTGATTAAACTTATTTGGCGTTTCCATCCCCAAGAGATGGTCATCTCATTTGTCTTTCTCTTGCTTCCTAAAAAACCTTAACAGTTTGAGGCCTCGTAGAAACACATGATCATAGGTCTAAAATGCACAAATCTGGCAAGAGAGAACAAGAAATTAACATTATCTTCAAAAAAACATAAAGAAAATAAATAAATAAATAAATAAAAGGCTGTGTAAGGAGATAAAAAAAAACCAACTAACAGATCATAAGGTTTGCAGGATACCTTTAATCATATGTCACTATGTACAACAGACATGAGTACAACTTTCTTACCATAATTAAAGGCTTCCAAAGCAATGACAATGTGATGCACCGTGAATAGTAACTCTTTTTTTCACTAAAAAGGATGGTCAACTTTAATTAAAGGCCTTTAAAATTAGTTAATTTCACAACAAGACGAAAAACATAAAACAAATCCAGGAATATATGATAAGTTACTTGAGAATAGATCAAACTATACCCAAAACATGAATTTTTTTCCTTGATATTTGGATAACCATGGAATGTGTGTGATATCATTAAGAAAATAAAAGATAAATAGGCAATTAGAGATGGTAACTCACATCAGCTAGAGTAACAAACTGGTAAGTAGTCGTTCGGTTACACAAACTGAATTTGTGCACCACTTCCAAGGCTGGTGTATAAAACTTCTCTGCAAGTAAAAAACAAACATAAATATAATGATGTAAAATTAAAGAATGACTAAATTTCCAATAGTGGTTATCGTAAAATGGTTTCTTACAAGTTAAAACAACCAATTCAATTAACCTATTTATTTATTTATTATAAGAAAATAAGTACTACTTTCTGATGCAGGAGGCTCGGGTTAGTTGGTGCCGAGTTGGCATATCAACATAAAGACTGGAAGTGATCGAGCCAATTCCGTGATTGGAGTAGTTTTGGGTGGTTTTGTATTTTGGCTATAACTTAGGCTATAGATATCGAAATCACACGTTTGAACCCAATCCGGAAAGCACATTTCGACATGCACTAGATGGCCCCCTAGATCAACTTGGAGGGCATCATCTTCGAACTAAAATTCTATTGTTTTCCTACCATATCAATGTTTAAATATTGTTTACTATTTTTAGTATTAAATTATTTATCAAATTAGGATATAATTTTGACGCCGGGCAGGGTAGTGATTAACCTGCCGGCGGTGGTAAACAGGAGGGATTGATAGAAGAGCAAGAAAAAGGGAGGACAAACAGAGAAGAAAAGTCTCTGAAACTTTAAAAAGAAAATAACTCAATAATCAATGAATAAAATTCAACCCACAAGGCGGGTTTAAATAGCTAAAAAAAACTAACCTAGATAACCTAGAAATTCTATCTTCTTATTCAAATTTGCCCAAATCGGCAAATTTTGGTCTAATAGAAAAACTTATCTAATTCTAAAATAACTAAACAAAACAGATAACTCCTAAAAATCCGAGTTCAAATCGGATTCATATCCTATCCTAAATTGGCATACGAAGTATTGCCAAAAATGGAAAAAAACACCGAGAAACGAAGAAACGACAGGGAAAACAATGGAATTTGAGGATGAAGGAAGTGTCCATCGAGCAAAGCTGATGAACCCCACGTGCGCGTCGAGATGAGCTTTCGGAATTTGGGTTGAGCGCGCGAATTCGATATCGGTAGCCAAAGTTATGGCCAAAATACCGAAACGTGTCCAAAGTGCTCCCCAATTCCGAACTTGGCTCAATCACCTTCCGCCTTTACGTCGGTCCACAAAGTCGTGGTATGCTAAAGCTCTCATGGTGTAATTAGACAGCTCGACATCATCTGACTCGGGCTCTCCTGCATCAGCCTCCCCGGGTTGGAAAGAACTCGCCCTCGAGTTCGTACTAGGATAAGTCGACTCCACAAAACAAGGGCTCAGATGCTTCACATTGAAGATGTCAGAGGTCTTCAAATAATTGGGAAGGCGCAACCGGTATGCATTGTCATTGATCTTCTGCAACACTTCATAGGTCCGATCTTTCTTTCCTTCAGCTTGTTATACTCACCCACAGGGAAGCGATCTCGAGTGAGGACATGCCGTTTGTCTGCACCTAACGCCGCCGTTTGTCAACCTCATCGAACAGCACCTAACGCCGCCGTTTGTCTGCATTCATCTTGTACTTGGTATTACTCTCCTGAATAGCTGACTTGACCTGCTCATGAATAACCCGAAGGTGCTCCGCCATCTCATCAGCTCGGGGGTGAACACGACCAATTCATGGGACGGGGGTGAGATCAAGTACTCCTGATGGGTTCCGCCCATAGACAACCTCGAATGGGCTCAAGTCGGTAGTCCGATTTTTTGATCTATTGTAGGAGAATTCTGCTTGAGGTAATGCCAGATCTCACTGCTTCGGTTTAGTTCCAGCCAAACTCCTCAATAGGTTGCCCAAACTCCGGTTCACCACTTCAGTCTGGCCATCTGTCTGGGGTGGTATGCACTGCTAAAGTTCAACTGTGTCCCCAATTTTCCCCATAAGCTTCTCCAGAAGAGGCTAATGAACTTGGTGTCACGATCAGATGTGATGGAGCGGGGGACACCGTGCAAGCGAACAACCTCTCAAAAGTAAAGATGTGCAATGCGGGTAGCATCCATAGTCTTCCGACAAGCTACAAAATGAGCCATCTTGGAAAATCTGTCAACCACCACCATGATAGAGTCTAAGGCCCGTTGGGTACGAGGGAGGCCCAAAACAAAATCCATACCGACGTCAAGCCAAGGGGCTTCAGGGACTGGCAAGGGAGTGTACAGGCCTGCGTTGGTGAGAACTCCTTTGGCTCGCTGACACACAAAGCAGAGCTCCACAAAGTGAGCAACGTCGCTAAACAACTTTGGCCAATAAAAGCCTGCAGTTATGAGGGCGTAGGTCTTATCACGACCAAAGTGACCCTCATTATGGAGTTCGCTCATGATCTGGCATGCATGATGAGCGATCCCGGGGATATGCAATTTGCGAGGCCATGAAACAGGTAACCGTTATGCAAAATAAAATCGTGACGATGTACATCGGTTACCTCCAGAAGGATCCGCCATAAGGAAGGATCATCTGCATACATATCCGTGAAAGCTTCAAACCCTACAACTTTGGCGCTCATTGTGGTGAGAAGAGAACTGCGGCGGCTCAAAGCATTTGCTACAGGTTGAGGCTTCCTGCTTGATGCTTCAGAGTAAAGGTGAACTCTTACAAGTACGCCACCAACTTAGAGTGTCGCCTGCTCAGTTTGTGTTGGCCATTGATGTACTTCAGGGCTTCATTATCCGTGAACAGGATGAACTCCTTCTGTATGAGGTAGTGGCGCCAATGCTTCAAATGGCCCGAACTATGGCATAAAACTCCGTGTCATAAGTGGAGTAGTTCTTCTTCGACCCTACGACTTCTCGCTAAAAAGCTACCGGTCGTCTGACTAGCTTCGAGAACACCTCCAAGCGCCAACTCGGATGCATCACAATTGACCTCGAACACTTTGTCGAAGTCGAGGAAGTCGCGAGAATTGGTGCCGGTCATCTTACATTTGACCGGTGGAAGCTAGTTTCGGCCTCATCTGTCTACTTGAAATCTCTCCCCTTGAGACACTCGATGATGGGGGCAATCAACGTGCTAAAGTTCCGGATGAATCTTTTATAGAACGAGGCCAGCCCATGGAAGCTTCGAACATCATGCAAGGTCCTCGGTCTGGGCCACTCCAAGATTGCATCGATCTTTGATTGATCTGCATGAATACGGTTAGTATAAACAACAAAACCAAGGAAGGTCACAGAAGTGGTGAAGAAGGAACACTTCTTTCGGCTGACGAATAGGCACTCCGTTCTCAACAACTCAAAGACAGCGCGAAGGTGGTCAAAGTGCGAGGACCAATTCGGACTATAGATGAGAATGTCATCGAAATAGACCACCACAAACTTGCCTATAAACGGTCGCAAAACCTGGTGCATGAATCGCATGAATGTGTTGGGGGCGTTGGACAACCCAAAAGGCATCACCATCCACTCGTACAGTCCATGCTGTGTCTTGAACGCCGTCTTCCACTCATCTCCAGGCCGTATTCTAATCTGGTGGTATAAGCTCTTAGATCGATTTTTGAGAAGACCTTCGAGCCAGATAGCTGATCCAACATGTCATCCAGGCGGGGGATGGGGTAGCGGTATTTGATGGTGATTTTATTGATTGCTCGGCTGTCTATACACATGCGCCACGAGCCATCCTTCTTTGGCACCAATTTGGGCTAGCGAGGACTCATGCTCTCTCGGATGTAGCCGTTCCTTAATAACTCCTCCACTTGCCGCTGCAATTCTTGACCTCCCTTGAGGGGCGAGGCGGTATGCGGGTCGGTTCGGCAAACTAGATCCTGGGACAAGATCTATCTGGTGTTGGATGTCCCTCATAGGTGGGAGTCCTGGGGGAAGTTCCTCTGGCATCAAGTCCGCGAACTCCAGGAGTAACTGCTGCATTTCTATTGGCAGATCTGGATTCATGTCTATGGCACTATGCATGCAAGGTAGCAATGCATAGACTACATTGCCCTGCTTGATCCCGCTTAAAAATCTGGACATAGAAAGTAGGTTAGTATTGGTTACTTAGGGCGGGGATACTTTTCTTCTACGGGTGCCAACCGCGATCTTTTCCCTTCATCTTTGAGGGAATTAGTATTCTTCATTCCATCGTGGACCACGCGATCCGATCATCTTGCCATAGTAAGCTGATGGTATGTGACATGTATCCATTGACACGGCGTCGCACCATGCATTATCAAAGTACCTCGCGATGGAGAAAGACATGAGACATCACCGATCTACTTTTACCTCGTTGCCTTTGCTCGGCCATGATAGATTGTAGGGCTTGGATGTCGCTCATCTTCAATCTGCAACTTACGGACGTCTTCAGACACCACGTTCTCACAACTACCGCTGTCGATGATCACCTTGCAAACCTTGTCGACCACTGTGCAGGTGGTGTGGAAGATGTTGTTTCTCCTCCAGTCGTCCCTTGATTCATCCTTGGGTGCCAACAGACTCTTGCGAACAACGAGGGTCTCATGGCCATCCCCAATCATTACGTCACCAGCCTCATCATCATCGCCATAATCATCATAAACTGGTTCCTCATCCTCAGCCTCGATCTCTTCAATCATCAGGTTCTTGCCCTTCTGACTAGCAGGTTTTCGACACTCGGGTGATTTATGCCCCTGCTCACCACATCTATAACAATAAACTTCAGAGTTAGAACTACCTGACGTTACTTGCTGGACTGGGCGAGGTGCCTGAGGGCGAGCGGTCCGGCTACTCTGATCGCTCCTGATTGGTGGTCTTCTATTCTGCTGCCTTTCAACAATGAGGGCGCGCTGGTATGCCTCCGAAACAGTCCATAATGAGTGTAGACTGAGAACATCTTATATTGGTTGGCGCAGACTTTCCAGATATCGAGCCACCAGTTGCTCCTCCGTCTCTGATAAGTCGTTCCGCGCGATCAATTGGTAGAAGTCCTCTGTGTATTCATCTACCGATCTTGTGCCCTGTCTCAACATATGAAATCCTTTAACAACACAATGCTAGTAATTTTTATCACCAAAAAGCAAACACTAGTTGAGAATTAATATAACATCAAAATGAATGTATAATCATACCAAGCAAGACTTAATAGCAAGAGACACATATTGAAACCACATGATAATAGGCCATGTACCAACGCTAAAATAGGCCAAACCATTTGTTATGACCTCGTATATTCTTTTCTCTTGTTTACGTTGGCGTGAGTTGTCATCTGCGGGATTAGTGGAGAATATTTTTTATTAATTGATTGATATATTCAATCAATTTAATTGATTGATATACTTAATCAATATAATTGATTGATTGATTGATTTATGTAGCCATATTTAGATGTTTACATTCTTATATTAGAACAAAATGGACTAATCCAGATTAATTAAGTAAGAAGATCAGACAAAAGTTAGGGTCCCGATAAAGTAGATCTGGCCTAGTCAAAAGCCGAGATACATGGATCTGGGTCGGGAGAAGAGACGACCCATGATGCTACAGTCAGCTCGTGTCACGGGGGTCGTCAGACCCGAGATTCCCGGATCTGGTCTAAGATAGAGACATGGTAGAGAATATCATTAGTCGCCCTCGTGATGGCACAGTAAGAAGATAGGATCGACGAAAAGTCGTTCGGCTTGTAATGGAGGATATTTAGAAGATAATCAAATTTAATCAATCATTTTATTAGAGATAAGATATTTTAATAAGATAATTAAGTAATATAAAATTATAAAGGAAATAATAGAGTTATATATATAAGAGAAGATAGAGAGAGAGAGAATGAAAGTTTCATTTTAGTCTCTCTCGATCTAGTTCAGAGGAAGCCTTCCCTCCTTCAACCCTACTTTCTCTCGTGCCCTAACCCACGCCAGCGAGTAACCCGACGCCACGTCACCCCCACCGGCGAGATCTCCCCGCCGGCCAGCCTGTCTGCTCTCTCCCCGCGCCCCTGCCGGTCAGCCTGTCCGCTCTCTCCTCGCGCCCCAGCCAGGAGCTCTGCCGCCTTACCTTGCTCCGGATCAGCCGCGCGCGACCAGCACCGCCCTCGACAGCCGCCGCCCGCCGGTGTTCTCCCTACGCCGGAGCAACCTGCAGCCAGCCGCGCCACCAGCCCAGTCCAACGCCTCGCCGCACCGCCACAGCTCCACAGTGAGCTTGAGTCACTTCAGCCCCTTTATCTTCCATTGTGAGCTCCATTGGGAATACCCTACAATTAACTAGATAATTGAAGAAATAATTGAGGAAAAGCTCTAATTGGGTTCATGACTTTGAGGTTGGAGATGGATGATGAAATGATCATGTATAAGGGTAGGGGACAGCTAGGTGTTTGCAATATGTTCATGTTTGTTAATCATTGTTAACTTAGTTGTTATGTGTGTGAATGATTGTAGAATTTCGGAGCCCTACAATTAGAGGAGGTGCTGCCGAAATTTCGGCGATTTCCTTAGATCACTCATGTCATTCTAGCAAGACATCACCTCAAGGAAAGCATGCTAGAGGCCCTTTAATTTCCATGAAATACATACTTAGTTTACCAATTTATGTTAGTGATGAAATGAGAATAGTTAGTGAGGAAAGTTAATTTCGTATTCTCATCGTATTCTAATTAGTTTATATTAGAGTACGAGTCAAGAATACGGACCCCGCATTTATAGATTTCTCATTTCAACTATCAGGTAAGGGCAAGGGCAAGTCCGCCGCCGCCGAAGGACCGAGCCAGATATAAACTCAAACCAGACCAAGGTGAGGGGATCTACCTATACAGTTCACTTGTTTTACCGTATTTTTATACGATACAGATTTCAGTTTTGAAAAGCATGAACTAGGAGTTTTATGAAAGTTTCTGGAGTTTTATAAACCCATTTCATGCTTAGTATTCAGTATTAGAAAAGAGGAACAGTTACAGATACAAATAGATTACATTCTATTGATATGCTTGTATAGACCAGTGGTGGCTCGTGTAGAGCCAGAGAGTACGACACTAAGTTAGGAGAGGGGTGATTTAAATTCTGATTTAAGTCCGAACTATTTGTTTTAAAAATACTTCCATTTTATAAAAATCAAAACCCCCTTTCCATCCCTTCGGATGTTTAGTGTACATATATATATAGTCGACCACGTGTATCAGATATACTCTTTGGTTGCTGGTCATACAGTATTGAAGTAGATGTGTAGTTAAAGAATTAGTCCTGTGTTTATCAGATGATGCCGCATTACTCGTCTTCTAGAGATAGAGCTCATCTCAGAGAGAGAGAAGGCACAGGTACAAATTACCAAGGGGGAATGTCGGTTTCATATATAATTCACAAGACAGAGAAACAGAAAATCAGATATGCATTTAAAAGAGAATACATTGATCAACATTTACTTGCTCAGTATTCAGTTCAGTTTTCAGTATTTAAATTCAGTATTTTCTATTCATGTTTTTTATACGTCAGATTTCTTTTACAATTTTACTTATTATAAGGGTACAGTTACACCCAACAGACTTGTTCCCGCTCACTGAGCTCCAGTAGCTCAACCCCTCTTCTTTGACATTGTGATTGCAGGACGTTAGACATGAGACAGTATAGAGGGTCGTCTGATCACTAGTAGTGGAGATGTCCTGTAGCTGGCTCTGACTCCGCGTCTAGTATTATGTTATTTTGATTGTGAGTGTTTGTGAGACATTAAGCTTAAGACAATATTTATTTGGTGTTGTATTAAACCAGATTGAGTTGGTGTTTTAATATATTAAGTTTGCTTGCTAAATTCCTCATGTTGTTAATTCTACAGTTAATTAGCAGTTTACAGACTTAAGTTTAGGGTTCATTCCCTAAACCTTGCTGGTGTGACGCCTGGGTCCTGAAAGGGATAAGGGTGTCACAGATCATCTCCGTCAAGTTCTAACCAGTTTAAGAACTGAGCGATTTTTTGCAAACCTTAAGAAATGTTCTTTCCTTCAGCCATAGGTACTTTTTCTTGTATTCATTATTTCTGCTGACGGTATCTCTGCAGACCTAGAAAAAGTCAAGGCTATTCATGCTTGGCCCACTCCTACTACCCTCTCCGAGGTACGTAGCTTTTATAGACTTGCCACTTTTTATCGTCGCTTTACCAAAGGCTTTAGTTTCATTATAGGCTCCCATTATGAACTGCTTAAAGATGGGAGATTTTCATTGGACAACTTCTGCCACCAGAGCCTTTGAAGATATTAAGAAGTGTATGATTGAGGCACCCATTTTACGCCACCCAGATTTATCTAAAGTCTTTGAGGTTGCTTGTGATGCATCCGGTATTGGTATTGGGGGTGTCCTTAGCCAGGAGGGCCATCCTGTTGCTTACTTTAGCGAAAAACTCAATGATGCTAGACGACGATATTCCACCTATGAGAAAGAGTTTTATGTTGTAGTCCAAGCCCTCAAGCATTAGCGCTTCTATTTGTTGCCTCAAGAGTTCGTGTTGTACTCTGATCATCAAGCTCTTCGTTATTTACAAACACAACGCAAACTCAATATTAAGCACGCACGGTGGGTTGCATTCCTTCAAGAATACACCTTTATTCTTCACCATCGTCCCGGATCTGAAAAAAAACCAGCTGATGCTCTAAGCCGTATTGTTGCCATTTTACACTCTATGAGCACTAGCGTTCTTGGTTTTGACTGCCTGAAAGATGAGTACCCTTTATACCCTGATTTTGGTTCTATCTATTCAGAGGTCCTCACTAGAAACTGTCGGTCCCATATATTGATTTCCTCCTCCGAGAGGGATATCTTTTTCGTGGTTTTACTCTTTGCATTCCTTGCACTTTCCTTCGTGATTTCCTGATTTGTGAGTTACATGTGGGTGAAATCGCTGGACATTTTGAGAAGGACAAGACCATTGCTCTCGTTGAAGACTATTTTTATTGGCCTTCACTTAAGAAAGACGTTATACGAGTCGTTTCTCAGTGTCGCACATGTTAACTAGCGAAAGCTAGGAAACAAAACACTGGTCTCTACATCCCTTTACCGGTTCCACACACACCTTGGTCTGATATTAGTATAGACTTCATCCTTGGGTTACCAACGACTGCACGAGGTCATGATTCTATTTTAGTTGATGTGGTTGATCGGTTATCTAAGATGGCCCACTTCATTACTTGCAGCAAAACTGTTGATGCTTCCCATGTGGCCAAGTTAATCTTTAAGGAGGTTGTCCGTCTACACGGTTTATCACAATCTATTGTGTCTGATAAGGATGTCAAGTTTGTTAGTTATTTCTGAAAAACAATTTGGAAACTCTTCGGCACACAGTTGAAATTCTCATCTACTTTCCACCCTCAAACGGATGGTCAGACTGATGTTGTCAATCGTAGCCTTGGAAATTTGTTACATTGTCTAGGTTGAGAGCGTCCTGGACTCTGAGATTCATTGTTACCTACTACTGAGTTTGCCTATAATAATTTTGTCAATAGGACGACAAGCAAAAGCCCTTTCTAGATTGTTAATGGTCTCACACCGCGTCAACCTGTTGATTTGATCCCTTTACCTCCTGATTCTTGCCCATCTGCCTCTGCCGACTCTTTTGCCAACCATATATCTGATTTGCATGTGGAGATTAGAAGAAATATTGTGTTAAGTAATGCTAGCTATAAATTTGCTATGGATACACATCGTAGAACCAAGGATTTTAATGAAGGTAACTATGTTTTAGTCCGTGTACGCTTTGAACATTTTCCTCCACATTCTTTCAAAAACCTACATGCTCGTGCCATTGGGCCTTATCGCATTATTCAGAAACTTGGACCTAATGCTTATCGTGTTGACCTTCCTGTTGATTTGCATATCAGTTATGTGTTTAATGTGGAAGATCTTTTTCCATATCGTGGTACTTTTACTCCTCCTCCTTTCCCTTCTTAGATCCCCACTACTCCTCTTGCTCCTCTTGGTCCTTGTTTGCCACCTACTCCTTCCTCACCTTCTGATAGGATTGAGTCAGTATTAGATCATGAGATTGTGACTTCCCTTGATGGTGGTCGCCAGCATTATCTTGTTCGGTGGATTGGTAGGTCTGATTCTGATGCTTCGTGGATTACGGAGGATGAGTTTCGTCACCTCGATCAGGATCATTGGGAGAGCTACCATGCTTTTGACTCTTTGAAGGTGAGTTCTTTTCGGTCGGGGCGGATTGATGCAGATGTGCGAGTATATCATCGTAGACGTAGGACTTGATGTCCTAGTTTTATTTGAATTGTTTTATTATTAAGACTTTTATATTAGTAGTTATTATTTTGATTCATAGGGGTATTTATGTCTTTCATCTTTACAGGATTTCCTATATAAACCCTTGTTGTGGAGTTTGTAGGACTTGGTTTTTGATTATTATTAATTTGAGTTCTCTATTGAGTGTCCCTTGCTTGAAGCTTGCTCCCCACTTAGCTATACCGGCTTGCCGGCCTTTCTCCTTTCCTGTAGTTTAGTGCATCAAATACTAGCACATAGATTACAATTTTTCTACAAAACTGTCATGGAAAAAGAGAAGTGCACCTCCTGCTTTGTAGGAACATGAGATTTGTGGATTCCATTAAGCTGCTTTGCTTGTCTGTCATAATCATTTGGTAGCACAAAAATGAGCCTGTGAAGGAGATTCCTCCAAAAAATGAATATTACATAAACACCTTTCCAATTGAAGTAATCAAGTATTTCTTTGTGATTGTAAAAAACACCCTGTAATTAAAACAGGGGCATAATTAATAATATAATAAGCTTAAGCACAAAAGGTAATCAAATTGCCAACATTCATGTACTCAAACAAATAATAAATAATAAACTATATATAACAAAAAAAAAGGTATGAATAGTTTGTGTAAGTATAATTAGAAGCAGGTGCGGACACTTTTTTTTTCTGAAGTGGGCGAACACTAAGCCCAGAGGGTTTAAATGATCATCATGGAACCTTATTCTGCGTACAACTAAGATTTAACCCTTGGTACACATTGCATTAGCGAGAGCTTTATACAATGCCATCCATATAATAAAAGATAGTCATGATATGAGTAGTGGATGCATATTACTCTAAGAGAAGAGGGTTTAAATGATCATCAAGGAACCTTATTCTTCCATTTCAGCATTTAAGAATTCATGGGCTTCAACAATGGCTGAAGTCTTTATAACTGGAGCAAAATTTGTTGAAAAGTGAGGTGGTCGGCATTAAATCATCAAAAAACTATTAAAATTACATCCAAGATATGTGATTCTGGTTATGAAGTCTATTTAGAAAGATTCACAAGTCCTTCAAAAGGCAAACAAGCCAAAATCACTGAGCAGATGGACTTCAGGCAACATCAAAACAAATAAGAATTCCCACATCCTTATCTACATTACTTCTTCAATAAAAAAGCCTCCAGGTATCACAAATAATATTTGCATACAAGTTATTCTCAACTTCAAGCTGAGGAGGTTCATTAAACTGATTAAGAGATCTGGGCCATGGAAAAGAATTCAGATGTTTTTCCAAGTAGTTTCGAACTTGTATCTCTTTTAGAATTAAACAACACTAAACCAAGCAAGAAGTATAGGAGACAGATATCTAACTGTCTTAAAAAAAGGGTTAAAGCCATTTTTGGTCCCTGAAAACGGGACCAATGTTCATTTCCATCCCAAAATTCAAAATTTGTTCAATATAGTCCCTATGTATTGCATATTTTGACATTTTGGGTCCCTATATATTCCTTATTTTGGCATTTTTGGTCTCTATTCTTTGATGTGGCGTCATGTGTGGAATACCAATGAAATGCATATATAATCTTTTATTATTATGTTTAGGTCGTTATTTTGTTGATGGGTAGTGATAAATTAATGGGTATATCTTGATGTAGATATATAAGAACAAATTTTAAATTTTTGGGATAGAAATGAACATTGGCCCTTTTTTCAGGGACCAAAAATGGCTTTAACCCTAAAAAAAATGGTATGAAGGAGGAAACACAAGGATAGAAGCAATGAAGTTTAGTATAAACCGTTTCTCTGACTGTATACCTCGACACCTAAAATATATTTTATCACTAGATATATATAGCTTTATTCCTCAACATTAGCATGCGCGTACGAAAACAGATGCATTTACATGTGAAAATGTAAATGTACAATTTAGGCACATGGAAAGCATATCCATATTGTTGGAAATAGAAGTGGGCATAGAGTGGGGTTAAAGTGGGCCTTGGGCTGATCACTGGTTTCGCCCAAAGTCCAACCCGAAACCAGCCCGGGCTACAAGACTAGCCCGTCGGGCTAGGATGACTCCCCGTACCCGACAGGTCAAGGGTCACGTTCGAGTGACCATAACCGGCTCGGGCCACAATGTAGAACCGTGAGTCCAAATTGGTCGATTAACACAAACTTTGCCAGTTTAATTTTTTTTATATATATATTCTAAATTATCTAATCTCATTAAAATATATATTAAAAAATATGGAAAAATGAAAAAAAAATAAAAACTATGATTTTTTGTATAGAAATAGAATGAGAAAATGTAAATAAAAAAATTGAAAACTATGTTATATGATATTATGAATCATAAATCATAATATCATAGTTTTCAATTTTTTTAAAAGAATAAAATGTAATTTAAAAATATCAAAAATTGTATTTTTTTTAAAAAAACTATGATATTATGATATAGAGATAAAATGAGAAAATGAAAAAAAATTGAAAACTATGATATTATGAATCATAATATCATAGTTGTTCATAATATCATAGTTTTCATTTTTTTAAAAAGAAAATTAAAATGTGATTTATTTTTTAAAAAAACTATGATATTATGATATAGAAATAAAATGAGAAAAATGAAGAAAAAAAATTCAAAACTGTGATATAATGATATTATGATTATATGATGTACATAAATAGAATGTGAAAAATGAAAGAAGAAAATAAAAAAAATACTATGACATTATAATTACGGCATGCACTTAATTCGTTTACCAATCGAATTAAGTTGCCTACGTATCCTCTTGGTTGTAAGAGGAATCAAAGCCAACGTAGTTCTCTTACCTTAAACTGGACTAGAGTTGTCAACCACTTACCTATTCGTCGGCGTCAGGTTCTAGCTCTTGCTCAGTATCAAAGGTCGTTGTTGTGCTCATCATGTTATCGGTGAAGAAGAAGTCACTCGCTTCTGGACTTTCCATCTCTGCTTCTTCTTGTTGTTGTCACTCCCCGACACGGATTCTAGGGCCTCAGGCACGTACACAGACCGGTCGTACCTAAGTAGAGGCGTGCCTCACTCAAATACAAGGCCTAAATAGTGCAAGAATAGATAACGAAATTCATTAATGTCAACAATAATTCAGAGTCTTACAGCGGAATTTAAAACATAATTTGATACTCTACAAGGTAATGGCCCTACGAGGGTCCTATTAGATAAACTCACACTCAAGAAAATCTAAGGTCCTCGAACCTCTACAAGGATATCCCGATTACTCGCGCAGCTCCTGATCTCGAGTCACCTACTCCTCAGGACCTGTAACAAAAGAGTGAAGCAAGTGGAATGAGCTTTCGAATGGAAAGCTCAGTAAGTACACTCGCAAGAGAATACAATAAAGTCAAGAGAAACAAGCATGAAACAATGATCCGACAAAACACAAAGACGTAACGAGAACAAGGCCAATCTTAAACTAATAAGGATTACCTTTCAATAAGCACAAGCACACAGCAAGAGGTTCAATCAAACAAGTTGAACAATCAAGTCATCTCCTTGGTAATCATCGAACTCAGTCGATCTTAACCATACCTAGACATTCGAGTCTGGTATCGCTCTTAGATGTACGTACACGGCCAGCGTATCATCCCACTGATGGGTGGACATCTAGAGTTTCCTCCCCCTGGTAAGACTACAAGACGTCCAAAGTGTCATCCCCCTGGACGTACGCATCACAATGTGCACTGAGCGGGAGAGTCCATAACACAAGAAGAGCTGGAACGCCAACCCGGACGGAGCACTGGCTCACTTGTTTCCACGGCCATGTGCCTATCAAAGGGAAGGCATATTCAGCAACAAGAACAGCAGACACACACACATACCCGGACGGAGTACAACCTCACGTGTTTCCATGGCCACGTACCAATCAACAGGAAAGCATGTTCATCGATCACAAACATATTCAACAAAAGCTACCACATCAACAAGCATACGCTAACATGGGAATTCAATAAAGCAGGTTAACAGATTCGTGTATACGAATCCAAGCAACAATATACAAAGCGTGGTAACATCAAGCCAATATGCAAAGAAGTAAAAAAGAATAATACTCAATAATCACGAGGCCAATCAAAAGATTGAAGCAAAATCAAGAACTCAAAGTCAATAAACCCAAAACTGGGTGGGAGCTAGGCAAACGTAGTTACCTCTATCAAAGATCTAGTCACTCGGTCTGGGTCTCTCCTGGCGTGTCTCTACACTCTCCGTCGAAATCTAATAATGGAGTTTTAATAAGTAAAAATAATTGTTCATAAACTCTAGATGCACATGTATGGTCCATTGTTGGGCCATGTTCCAATCTAATGGGCCCTTAACTATATTACATGCCTAACCCCTCCTTTTAATTACAAAAGGGTCGTTATATCCTGGTGGTTAGGGTGTTCTACTATAACCTTGGGGTCCCTGGTTCGAATCCTCACTCCTCCTTTTATTCTTTCCTTTTACATTTATTATAAGCGAGTTTGTCCTTATTTGTTTAATGCCTCATATTCTTTCAAAACTGGTAGGGAACCCCACTGGTTAAGGCCCATTAGCTTTAGTGGGTAGGTCTTGTGTTCAATCCCCACTACCTACCATTTTGTTTTATTTTATTTTATTTTATTATATATATATATATATATATATATATATATATATATATATATATATATATATATATTTTGAAACCTAGTTGAATCCAAACCTTAAATTGATTGGGCCCAATTTATTTATCTTCGTCGAACCCAGTCTACCTTTTTGGATTGGACTCAATCTATTAAATCAGATTCAACCCAGCCACGCTTCAAATTGATCAAACCTAGCCACTGATTTGATTGAGTCCAATATTCTAATTAGCTGCACCCAAATCCTTTAATTGACTAGACCCAACCTAATTTATTGGGACTTGATCAACGTAACCTATTTAACCAATCTTATCTAACTTGATTTCACCAGGTCTGCACTTAACCTAAACTCATCACAGCACTTCAAATTCAAATGAATTTGTGTCTGGACCTAAATCTATTACTTGGTTGAGCCTGACCCGACTAACCTCAGTTTGTTTGGATTAAAACGAGCGCGTCTTCAACCTATAGATAGAGCTCTGTCCAAGAGGAATGGCGCCAGGCCTTGTGCGATGGTTGCCGGTGGTGCACAGGGTTGGCCGAGATTTCCCTTCCTCTCGTCAGAGCATCATGCTGTCGGTGGGCTCCGCCCCTCTCCGGCTTTAAACCATCAGTAGAAGATCACTGGAGATTGCTGGAGATCACCCTTTCTCTCTCTCGATGTTGTTTCTACTTCTATATGCATGCACATCCATTAATAGAGGATAAGCAGGGAGGGAAGTCCTACAGATGAGTGATAGCGTCAACCAATGCCTCTGTGGTGCTTCCTACGTACTCCAAAGATAGTCGGAGTTCTCTTTTTTGTAACGGGTCCGCATTGGCCTAAACTCCTGGCGATGCTTACCGGTTAAAGACCGATTCTCTGAGGTACCCAGACGACGACACTGCTCTACCGTCCTCTGCGTTTCCACCTCTTATCCGACGTGCCAAAGAACAAGTTGCTCGCGGCTCGTCCTTCTCCTCCACTCTCTGTTATGCTCCAGCTAGAACGAAGGCGTCACCGATCTCAGACGAAGATGAGGGTGGCTAGGGTTTCATGGCATTCTTATAGGATTCATAGTGATAGCGGAGAGCGATCGCAATTACAGTGATCGCGGGTGAGAGCGTGATCGTGATCGTCCCCCTTCCATCTTTGACCGACACGGTGATTCCGGAGGAGCCGCTGACAGTAGGGTGGGCGCGCGTGTGGAGAAGAAACCAGCTTCTCCATGCCTTGCGATATGATCTCCATCTCAAACGTATGATGGACGGCTGAATGCATGGCATCTAAAGGTGGAAATCATATCATAGCACCCCGGATCTAACACTAGCTCAGATGAGCAGTTCTGATGGACCTACGTTGAGCGGTCAGATCTCCTTCGTGTGCCTTTAACTTACTCGATATCCAAAGATGGACGGTTGTGATTAAACTAGTGTTATGAAGGGTTGGATGAGGCTCTCTGCCTCAAACTTACTCCAAACTCTCGGAACAACTGCTTGGATTATCTCCATCATATGTAAAAGATTGAATGGCTTGGATTAATTTCGCTGCCTAGAACTTAAGACATCTACCGAGATAAGCGGCTTAGATCTGTTCACACGGTGGGAACCTGAGCACCATTACCTTGGTGAACAAAAGAAACGGTCGGATGAGTACCTCGCGATCAGCACACCTTCTGATCCTTCAATCTCAGTCATTCATTGTTTTCTAATACAATTCATGTATGAGTCTCCACATAGTTTTGCAAATAACCCCTCAATCTTTTCCAGGTTACATTTAAGTCCCTTGCCTGTGAGGGGCATAGTTTTCAGAGGTCCTCATTACTTGTGAAATTATGAACAAGTCCCTGACACTCCTAACTAACCCCAATTTAGGAATTAACTAATTTATTTCCTCTTTTCCAAGTAATTTCCAACATGAGAAACTTCTTTAATTAGTAAATAATTAAAGAGAAATTCCAAAACTATTTATTATTCAAATAGAAAAATTTCAAATTCCGAAAGTTCAAAAAAACCCAACTTGGGAATTTTCCCTTAATCCGTTAGAAAAAAAAATTTCCCTAAAATCCCCGGATTTTATAGTTGTCGTCGTTGTGCATCCTTCCAATCATCTGTGCAAACTTGAATTTCAATGTTTGGTGTCGACAACTGGGAACGTGTTGAATCCATCATGTTTCCACTTGAACTGAAAGTTTGCTCGCACGCTACTGTAGAAATAGGGCACGCAAAAATATCCTTTACAAGTAATGAAAGACTAGGATAGGGATTTCCATTACCTTGCCACCAATGAAGAATGTCCAAAGTTATATCTACATTCTTGTCCTCAGAGAACCGGAAGGTGGTATTCAAATAGAGGTCGACCTCTGTGTATTGAGAACCCCTAGGCTTCTTCTTCGCTTGCCTTTATCGAAATGATTCTCCCCCACTACTGCTAGACTGCCCTACTGCCTCAGTTGCAACCTGTGGAACTATATGACCATAACGAGAGAAATAGCTCTCATGCAGTTCAAAAAGTTGTGATCTAACTTCACTAACAATTACACTAACATCCATATAAATGTCAGGTCCCGGTCTATACCATTGAGTCTCTAACTCACTCATGGTCAATGTTTAAGAATCCTGATCTCTATTAAACCCTAAAAACTTGTAATAAGCTTCTAAATATGCATTTAAACCTTTTAATTTCTGCCTAGGATCTAAAACAAATTCAACTAAAGCAATAGGAGGTATATTTCTATAATAGTTCAGCCACTTTGCCTTCATCTCTACAAGGCTCATAACTGATTGAGCATCTAATTTAAACTTCCACATTTGTTCAGCAACATCAACAACACTATACAAAAATAAATATGCGGTGGGAAAATAAAATTGCGAAAATAAATTTGTACATGTATTAAACACAGAAAGCAAATCCATAACTCTAGTAGCAATATTCCATTGATATTCAAATAAACTAAAACCAGGCAAAGCTTCATTAACAAAAGCAGTCAACAATGTCTTATAAGGAAATGTCGCATTAAGAAGCCTATAGGTAGAGTTCCATCTAGTTTTAACGTCTTTCGGGAATTTTTTTAGCCTCATGTTATTTGCTCTACAATAACAACACCATTGTTTTATCAATGTTATGTTCCTTCCTATATATGATACTATATCCCTAATTGGTCCTACAAATTGGTTTAGTGACTCTAGTCTGGTTTGCACACATAAGTTCAATACATGATAAGCACATCTAATATGGAAATATTTTCCCCCGCATGAAGGCCTCAAATATTCTTCTAAAGGTCTAAATGAGGCCGTATTAGCAGAGACATTATCAAATGAAATTGAAAAAATTTTAAAACTCAAACCATATTCTTTGATGATCCCACGAATTATCCTATAAATATTATCGGCGTTATGAGACTCGTTGAATACCCTAAAACCAATGACTCGCTTATGGATATTCCACGAGTCATCAATCTAATGTGCCGTAATACCCATAAAAGAATTTTCATGGAATATATCGGTTCATATATCAGAACATAAAGAAATAGAGGAGGTACAAGCGTGAAAATACTCACAAAGTTGTTCTTTACCATATTTGTTTTGTTTGAAGATCATTCTTTGAATCGTCCTCTTTGATACCTTTTTGCATGCCGGTTGCAATGTCTCATTGATGCACTCTTGCACTTGGCGTTGCTCCGCAAAGTTGAATGGCAAGTGCTCCACAGAAATTGTCTCCGCGATTTTATCCTTGTATCTCTGTTGAGAAAATGTAAATAAAGAAAAGTGTGAACCCGTACCTTTGTCTACGACGAATCGAATTTGAGATTGATTCCGAGGATTTCCTAGCTTGTCCGGATGCTTCTTTTTCATATGTCTAGCAAATGTGCCATACCATCCTCCCTTGCTATGCTTAAATTCAGAAGAACAATACTTACATTTAGCATGAGTTATAATGCCATCATTATCATACACTTTTGGAAAATGGACTTTAAAAATGTCGTATTTTGGCATTGTTTATGTAGTGGGATTTGTTCCTCCAGTCTTTTAGGGCGCAGTAGACGGTGTCGGTTCGTCAGCTACACTTTCGTACTCTTGCCATTTATTGCTCTCTTGAGTAGGCAAGGAGGCCGAACCGACAATGCCCTTTCCCCTCGAGCTTCCACCACGTGATGCCATTTCTTTTCGGTAAGCCGAACCAATGAAGAGAATTGTTGAGAGAATTGAAAACTTAATGAATTAAGAGAGAATGGAGTGTTTGGTGTGAGATTGAAAGAGAGGTATGGCATAGCAAGGGAAGAGTATATATAGATATAATTAAGAAAATTAAAAGAAAAAAAATTTAAAAACAAAAAAACAAAAGAAACCAACCAACGGCTATGTCAATCAACCATTGGTGGATATGGTCACCATTGGTGACCATATTGGGCCAGATTTTGAGCGCCAATTTGTCACCAACCCACTAGTTCAACCCAGTTGACCCGGCAGGTTGAAGAAGCCGGTCAACTCATCTGACCAGACTGGTAGAACTGTTGGGTCACGGGTTTCATTTTAGTGGACCCGTAACCGAGCGGACAGGTTATGGTTTTTCGGCAACACTTGTCGGGTCAACTGACCCGACGGGTTTTGCCGGGCAGGGTTAAAACCCGGCCCGTGCCAAGTCTATCTAATTTTCATAAAATTAGATAGACTTGGCAAAAACCCATACCTTACAACTATGACTTACAAAAACCATACATTTACAACTTCCCTAATGTTAATACATATCCAGATTTGCATAAAAGATACACAGGTCAATTGTCTTTATTGAATTTAAATCATCTTCCCTTAGGTGCACTATTAAAAAGAAAGCTAAAACTTTTCCCAAGTGATTATTATTTATAGGTGTAATACCTTAAATGGTCCTTGTGGTTTACTGAAAATGTCCTTTTAGTCCCTTTATTATTTTTTGTCAGCGTGTGATCCCTCTATTTTATGTTTTGGGAAAAATGAAGTCCCTCCCCCTAACGTTCGTGAAGTTTCCCATCCAAATGACTGACCTGGCTTCTTTATAAATAAAATAATATTAAAATATTTCAGCAAAAAGTTAAACCATGCTCAGGTTATTTACTAACCCTATTCGACTGTTAAATGTTCTATAAAATAATATTAAAATAATATTATTATATAGCGATGTGCTTCTCTGTTGAGCTTGGCAACAGCGGCGGAGCTCATGGCCAAAGGATGGCCACATGGAAATGAGAGGCTCTCTAAATTTTCAACATACTTGACATTACAAACAATGAAGTAAGATGCAACAAATTTTACAATATTAGATGGGTGGGTTCAAACCCAGTCCAAGCTGAAAACTTTGATTTGGTTTCTAATACAAAGAAGGAGTACATACTCCAGAAGAAAACATACTCTCAAATAGGCCATACATAAAGCTCAAAAATACACAGAGAAAAATCAACTCACTTCAGATGATGTGCTTGCAAGGAATTCCGTCAAAGAAAAAAATCAATTATAGGTTTTTTCAGCCACATACCAGCTCATCAACATAACCACAAAACCCTAAAATCCCCCTAAAAACTAACCAACGAAATTGGAGTGATTTCCAACCATGATTGGAGACCAAAGTTAGGAACAAGATATGGATGTTGTTCAGCCATTAGTTTGATGACATGCCTAAAAGCGGAGCACACCGGAGTTGAAGGCCGCGGGTGGATGAGTTGTGAAGCGACGACATGGACACTTTGATCTTGGAGGTGGCAATGCGCGTTGAAGAGCTTCACAGCTCACCATTCTGAGACTTTGTTCAACTCCTCCATCGAATCCATGGCGATGACCTCCGAGAAGATCCGATCTTGGAAAACCTAAATCCAGATCTGGAATTCAAAACAGGAAGTGAGAGAGAGAGAGAGAGTTAAGTTTTCATGATAGGGTTAGTTAATATAAATTTTTCCCAAAATATTTTAATATTATTTTATCTATAAAAAAAAGCCACGTCAGCCGCTCAGACGCGAAAACTCACAGACGTTAGGGGGAAGGACTTCTTTTTCCCAAAACATAAAATAGAGGGATCTCATGCGGACAAAAACTAATAGAGAGACTAAAAGGACATTTTCAGTAAACCACAGGGACCATTTAGGGTATTACACCTTATTTATATGATAAATATGCAGTATATATATATATATATATATATATATATATATATATATGTTACGGCTAAAAACCGATGTCGTGTTGGGATCGACACCGATCTAGTCTAACGGTCAAGAATTTATATTTGAGGGACTAAGATCGTAGAGAAGGAGAAATAAAGGCATCCAGGTATAGAAATAAAACACACTCATTTTACGTGGAAAACCCGGTGAATCCGGGGAAAAAACCACGGGCCTCGTTGAGGAGGCAATCCACTATGTAGGAGTGATTTTACAAGACTTCGAGAAACAATTTAAAAAGAGTACAGCGCTATGAGATCATAAAACACAAGGCCCGTATTCATTGTAGGCAGGGTGAAACCATGAGCATAAGACATAATAAATCCATGATCATCAGTGATAACTTCATAAAGGCATTCACAGTGCATCATTAGCAAACAATGAAACCATGGAGGTGGGTCATAGCAAAGTCATGGTAGAGCTTCTATGTCGAACCATGAGGTAGAGAGGTTACCTCACATCCGAGAGAGAGAAAGACTTCATGGCCGAGGGAAAGAAAGATTCATACTTAAGAGAGCGGAGTTTACCGGAGAAAGAGCATCACTCGGGCTCACACGGCAAAGAGAGTAAGTATCGCTCGGGCTCGCATGATAAAGGGAAAGAGAGAGGTTTGTGCTCACTGTCTCACCGAAGTCGGCTCCCGTCAAAGGAAGGGAGGATGCTCACCGACCTCACAGAATTGAGAAGGAGAGAAGGAAAATTGTCGGCATTCGTCAGAGTGAAAGGGAGGGCGTCGTCGGTGCCCGTTAGAGGGGGAGAAGGAGGAGCTTGCCGGGGAGAGAAAGAGACCTAGAGGCGCTCGTCGGAGATGGAGAAGAAGGCTCGCCGGCCTACCAAAGTTTGTAGAGAGAGAAGGGAGCTTTCCGGAGTTCACTGGGAGAGAAGGGAGTTCACAGGAGCTTGTAGAGAGAGAGAAAGGACTCTATCGGCTCCTCGCCAGCCTTGATGAGTGGTGAGATCCGGCCATGGAGCTTGGAAGCTTGGAGGCCTTGTGGCTTGGAGAAAAAGCCTGGAGATTCGGCCATGGAGATGTGTTTCTTTTTTGGAGACCCTTCTGTGATAGAGAGAGGATCCCCCTTCTCAAAACCCCTCCCCTCCTTTCTTAAAGCTTGGTCCTCCCTTGAAGCTTTTTTTCCTCCCCCGCCTTCAGCTGCCCATCCTCCTTATCCCCTTGCCTGGTCTTCTTGTTTTTCCCTATTTGCCAAGTTGCTCATTAAGAGCATTTAATGCACCTTGTTGTGGTGGGACCATCATGAGAGAAAGTATCTTCTTACTTCAAATATCCTAATCTATATTCCCATTTTACCCCATATCATTACTCCCCCCCTAAGTACACTTGCGTCCGAGGTCGAATTGTGGCCGGGTTGTTCTCGGGTACAGGTTGACTCGGAAAGCTAAGTGTTAAGCGGGGTCGGTTGTGTTGGTTGTAGACTTGGAACGAGAGGGCGGGGTGGAGAGACTCGGAACACAAGCGCGTACACTCGGCCCCATGAGGGGACTTTGAGACTGAAGAGGGTGACCGAACTGAATTTGCCGAGCCATGAAGAGGAACTTGATGAGCCAAGTGGCTCGGCCCTTGAGGGACTTTACGAGCTAAGAAGCTCGGCCATTCGGAAGGACTTTGAACGAGCCATTGGGCTCGGCCCCGTGGGGGGACTTCAAATGAGCTGAGGAGCTCGGCCCTGAGGAGGGCTTTGTACGAGATTTTTGTCTCAGCCATAGTGAGGGGACTTAAATCGAGGTTTTTGTCTCGGCCCCGTAGGGGGACTTAGATCGAGGTTTTTGTATCGGCCCCGTGGGGGGACTTAGATCAAGGTTTTTGTCTCGGCCCCGTAGGGGGACTTAGATCGAGATTTTTGCCTTGCTTTGATGAAGGAATGTGAGCGAGATTTTTGCCTCGCTCTGATGGGGGACTTTACAAGCTAAGTAGCTCGGCCCTTTAGGGCGGACTTGTGCCCCGAAGGGTCTTTTTTAGGAGTTGAGGTGCTCAACCCTGAGGAGGGCTATTGTAACGAGTCGATAAACTTCTTTCTTGGAAAGGACTTTGAGTGAGTCGAAAGACTTGGCCCTTGGCTTGGCCTTTGAACGAGTCGAAGGACTCGGTCCTAAGAAGGGACCTTAAACGAGCATGTGGGCTCGGCCCAGTTGGGGGACTTTAAGTACGAACGCGTGGGCTCGGCCCCATGGGGGGACTTTTTTTTTCAAAAAAAGTATTGTTGACAAGCTTCATGATTCTCTTGAAGAGGTTAGTGCTAAATATGATGAACCCGATAGGACTTCTATGGCTTGCCACATTACTACTGAAGTATTTGTGAATGATCTTGTACATCCCCTTGAGGAGCTTATGAGACATGGATGGAGCCATCTCAGGTTTGAGGAGGATTCCAGAAAGCAGTGGGTATTTGTCAACATCTGCCACTCTCTTGAGGCTTATTAAGCCCTTGAGAAAATTATCCTCTAAGGGTCCAAGCATTTATCGCTCTTTTGGGAACCTCCTGGGGATGCTGGTATACCGATCTGGATTCGTTATTCCAAGAAAATTCGTGTTGAAGGAGAGTATTCATTCCGCATATGATTCACATCCTCCAGCCTATTGATGGGCATTCAGATTTCTTCGATTGCTGCAGGGCCTGGTTCGCTCTTTAAATGATGAACTCTGTGTAAATTGGGACTTCCATATAACGCAGCTGCTGAAAATAAGGGCTTTGCCATTGAGCTTGCTGGATTAGTTGCTGAAGCTTTGGATGCTTTGGAAGAAGTTAAACGAATAGACATGGGGTAGTGGATCAATTTGTAGCTGAATGTGGAAAGTCTAGATTTACTTTAAGAGTAGTATCTGCTAATACAGAAGATGGAATCAGTACATCTAACAATCTGTAGACCTCATCCAGATCATTGTGAGACAAATAGTAATCAGGTTGTGATTCCCATAGCATATGAATACCCATATGGAAAAGCTGATCAAGCACTATATGTTCCATGCACTTGACCATGCAAAAGCACAAGCCCATTAGCCAGCATGACTATTATCTCCACAAAGCTCAGAAATAGTAGAACCATTATCCCCACTTGCCCACAAACCACAGACAACTCCATTAATATCACCACATTCAATGGCAAGATTGTCACATATTGGCAAAGCAATCTTCAGATTATTTGACTCTGGTGTCAAGCTTGAAGCAAAATCAGTAATTTCCTTCTGCCTCTCAAGAAAAGTCACCCAGGAGCTACTGCTTGGATAAAGTCTCTCAACAAGAGAAATCTACTCTAGCATATGGAGTTCATGTGTTCTAAGATACCCATTCGTTTTCATTTCATCTGCAATTTGAGCTCGAAGTGATCTACTAACAGTTCCAAAAAATAATTGTTTAAGAATAATTTCAATGTCCTCGCCAAGCTTTTGCAATGTGGCCACAATTAGTCCACTTTCACCATTCAAAAAGAGATCATAAGCTATAGGAATATGCAGCTGTAGAACTGCAAGAGGAAGGCGACCAGATTTTATGGCATCTTTCACAACCATTCGTAGATCAAGATGTTCCATTTCCCAACGTGTGATCATATCCCTAGAGTTCTCTAAAGATATTACTTTCCTCCTTTGAACACCATCTAACTCTTGCAAATCCTCGCAGTAGCTGAAGATTCAGTCAGTAATAGAGCTGGTTTGCCAACGTTAATAGGTTCAAATTCTGATGCACGAAAATTTGGTTCTGATCTCTGGCCCTCCAATACATCCTGCAGACTTGACAAGCAACCCTCTGCTGCAACAATTGGAAGTGGAGAAAAGTGGAGAATCATCTTGCACACCAAATGTGTCCACTATATTTGATGTTTCTCAATTAAAATATCCTATAACACAGGGCCTTGATGTGGAGAAGAAGGAAAACTTGTTCATTCAGAACAACATTCATCACTCACAAATTCTGGAGCCTTGTTTTAACAGTAAGGTGTTGGGTACTAGAATAATATGCAGATCTTTGAATAGTTGACACTACGAAATATGGAGTTACAAGGAGTGTCATCATTGACATGATTTCTTGATCAGTCCCCACGGACGGTGCCAAACAGTTACGGCTAAAAAACCGATGTCGCCTTGGGATCGACACCGATCTAGTCTAACGGTCAAGAATTTATATTTGAGGGACTAAGATCGTAGAGAAGGAGAAATAAAGGCATCCAGGTATAGAAATAAAACACACACTCATTTTACGTGGAAAACCCGTGAATCCAGGGAAAAAACCACGGGCCTCGTTGAGGAGGCAATCCACTATGTAGGAGTGATTTTACAAGACTTCAAGAAACAATTTAAGAGGAGTACAGCGCCATGAGATTAGGAAACACAAGGCCCGTATTCGTTGTAGGCAGGATGAAAACATGAGCATAAGACATAATAAATCCATGATCATCAATATATATATATATATAGGACCGTCCAGGGGAAACCCAACCGTCCAAGGGTCACTCGACCACATCTCCACATTAGTGTGATATTGTCAACTTTAGCCCAATCCAAGGCCCAAGTGGTTTTGTTCTTGGGACAAGCCCAAAAGGCCTCACACTAATGAAGATAGGTCCTACTCTTTAAAACCCCTTACACTACTCTTCCACAAGCAATGTGGGACAATTATTTGAACCCAACAATCCTCCCCTCAAACAGAGGACCACATGAGCCTCCCCTCAGCGATACACCATGAACAATCCAGTGAATACCAAGCTGTTATCATTCTCGAGCGCATCCCAGCATTCTCAAGAACCAGTTCTAACACCTTGCTCAATCGAGTGTGCCTGCTCAAACATCACTGCGCTGCGAAACACGCCTTATGTGAATCCCCTTGAGCCTTCCTCGAGAGCCCGCTCTTCCCAGGTCAATGTCGTGGCCTATTGTCTGTTTTCCCAAGAGCAACCTTGGTTCGACCACAATGCTATACCCGAGGATCTCGTCATGCCATTGTTTGATACCGGGGACTCCTCCACACCGCCGTAGGACCGGAGAAGGACTGGCTCTGATACCACTTGTAGGACCGTCCAGGGGTAACCCGACCACATCTCCACATTCGTGGGATATTGTCCACTTGAGCCCAATCCAAGGCCCAAGTGGTTTTGTTCTTGGGACAAGCCCAAAAGGCCTCACACTAATGAAGATGGGTCCTACTATTTTAAACCCCTTACACTTCTCTTCCACAAGCAATGTGGGACACTATTGTTTGAACCCAACAATCCTCCCCTCAAACAGAGGACCACATGAGCCTCCCCTCAGCGATACACCTCGAACCATCCGGTGAATACCAAGCTGTTATCATTCTCGAGCGCATCCCAGCATTCTCAAGAACCAGCTCTAACACTTTACTCAATCGAGTGCGCCTGCTCAAACATCACTGTGCTGCGACACACGCCTTATGTGAATCCCCTTGAGCCTTCCTCGAGAGCCCGCTCTTCCCAGGTCAATGTCGTGGCCCATTGCCTGTTTTCCCAAGAGCAACCATGGTTCGACCACAACGCTATACCCGGGGATCTCCTCATGCCATTGTTTGATACCGGGGACTCCTCCACACCGCTGTAGGACCGGAGAAGGCCTGGCTCTGATACCACTTGTAGGACCGTCCAGGGGTAACCCGACCACATCTCCACATTAGTGTGATATTGTCAACTTGAGCCCAATCTAAGGCCCAAGTGGTTTTGTTCTTGGGACAAGCCCAAAAAGCCTCACACTAATGAAGATGGGTCCTACTCTTTTAAACTCCTTACACTTCTCTTCCACAAGCCATATGAGACTATTGTTTGAACCCAACAATATATATATGATTATTTCAGCTAAATCTTTGGAGAAAGCCTTTCAGACATTGAATTATCCTCCAAAAATCATACAAGTAGAAATCAGCTAGGGTGGATGCCACTTGTCAAAAATAGAATATCGGCCGGCGAAAGAAATGGGAATGCCAAAATAGACCTCGAGGAAGGTTCAAGCATATAAAAAATTGTGATGGTGCACCTTTCTCTTACTGATCAATCACTTAAATTTTGGCTTTAGGTATCTGTTGAAGTATTGATCCATTTTCTAGAAGACTCTTGAAGATACAAGCATGGCAAGCATGGCAGTAGAGTTGTTTCTAGAAGACTCTTGAAGGAGCAAGCATGGCGGTAGAGTAAAGGCGGCAAGCTAAGTCGGTTTCAAGTCTAGATGTTTCATGAATTGTAAAGTCGGTTGGATGAAGCCTATAAATAAGGCTGGCAGGGTGTCAAAGATGTAACAACAACAACTAAGAGTGAGTCAAAAAGTCATAGAGTCCAAGTTGTAACTTGTTGATGCCAAAAGCCGTCACCTCACTCTTGAGCTCGTGGCCTCGTGATCACGGTCTCGATAGCGACAAGCGGTTAATATTTATAGTTGGTGTGGGCCAGCTTACTTACGCTTCTTGCGAGCGAGGGGAGGCCTTGGAGGGCACAACGGCCAATTCCTGCGGAATTATCCACTAATAGACACGTGAAGAGGAGGAGAGTGATGGTGGGGCCTTTGCGGATTTAACTCCGATGCTTAAATTAGAGGAAATCGGGTAAGAAATCCTAGGCGCTTTGTGTAATGTGTAGTGAGTGTTTCTTTTTGATTGGTTTCCTTTTTGTCCTTCCTCTCCTTTTTATAGCAAGTGAGAAGCGGTTTAAGCAAATATCTTGCAAGAGGCTGGGTGGGGTAAGGCGGTGGAGCTAGGTGAATATCTTCTAAAGGCGGCGGAAATATATGCGCCTAAGCGTGTAGGTGCTACTAGGCAAGTAGAGTAAATATCGCCTTTGTAGTAAGTGGATAAGGCCTGCTTAACCGTAGAGGCGTTAGATATTTACTTCTCTTCTTCCATCCTCCAGCCTTGTAGAAGAGGCATTATAATTCAGAACGGACTTATTAGCGAGGATTTATTCCTCTGGCGTTATTACTTGAGCGAATTGTGCAAGGTTATTTGGTGATATTGCCGCGTGGCCAAAATGCTACGTGGTAGAAAACTTCTACATCATGTACGTAAATGCTTACGAATATATGATGTAACGCTAGTCCCCCTAAAATGTACTTTGTTGAAGAATGCGAGAGGTGAGCTAATGTACGTTTAACTGGTTAGAGAACAAGTATTCTTCTTAGTCGACGCGTCTATGTAGGAGTGGGCTTAGATCATGGCTATGGTATACGTGTTTTAATAGGTGACCGGCCAGTTCTTGTGTTCTCTTATTTGTATTATCGAAGTAGATTTTTCTCGAAATTTTAGCCTATTTTCTACTTAAGGGCTTGTATGGGTAGCGTTCATAGTCAATCTTTTTGTATAAATGGCTCAACATTTGTCTTTTTATAAATTCTTCGCTTTTAGCCAATGCTCTCTCGCCACTTGCGAATTCCTAGCTCCTTTCACGAACATGCAGCCGGAATTAAGGGTAGGTTTATCCACCTATAGTAAGTCCGAGCATTGTGTGTGTGAAATGCGTTCTATTAGTTAAAGGGGACCCGGGTGAGATATGTATCGTCGAGGGGTGGGAGGCTTTCATATTGATCATGGCGTGGAAGCGGGGGACCTTTTGGATTTGTAAGCTTATGCGACGGGGGGTATGCGTTTGAATTTGAGATGTTTGGAGGCGACTCTGTCATTAGAAAGTGGGTCCCTATCTTAAGCCCGTCTTTGATCCGAGGTTCTCCTAGTGGGAACGAGATAGTAGCGGCCTTGAGTCCGTCGTCTCCTCTCAGAGTCTCATTCGTGGCCGGACGAATCCGCGGATATTTAACTTTAGTCCGCCGGATAACATGTTTTTGTTATTTTTGCTTTGTTTGCGTTCGTTATGTAACCTGAATAAATGATGTTTGTCGTTTTGTTTGTAAATCCTTTGGCATTTTTATGGTCTTCACTGGCGATCCTATGTTGGAATGTGTGTTTTGTTTTTTATGGTGTTGGTCCTATGGTATTGTGCTCATTATTTCTTTGAGGGACACGTGTCTTTGGCATTGTTTCATATTAAAGGGGGGATATGGCGTGACATGCGCGGTGTGCGTTTTGTCCATGACATGATGGGCAGAGCACGATTACAATATGTGTCGGCGTTTGGTATGTTGGCGATGACGGATTTCTTGGAGGAGTAATAATGGCTTATTTGAGCGGTGGGGATTTGGGACCTTGGTTCCAAGCGGTTTTGATGGGAATGTAACCTTTGAGATCTAGCGGCCGGGGATTAGTTGCTTTTCATATATATCTGTGAAATCGATACGAAAAAGGTTTATTCGAAAGTTGGATCGTGTCTTCTTCCTAAGATTTCTTCTTCTTCTTCTCCGTGAGCTCACGGTTTGAGTTTTACGTGTTTGTGTTATCTTTTTCTTTCCTAAGGTAATGGCTACTTCTTCCTCCTCTAGTTCTTCTCATGAGCCCTCGACTCCTTCTCAGTCCAACCCCTCACGGTTTTACATTTGCGATCCAAGCGATTCCGGGTGGACTTGGAGCGATCGGTTCGAGGTTGTGAGTTCATCCAACTTCTTCTAGGGCAATGGGTAGAGGGTGGGACACCTTCATAAGTCTTCTTGGACAAAGGAAGTAGATAGCACAGTGAGTATGAGATAAATTTGTCCACATTTGAGGTTAGGGTTCCTGTTGCGGGAGAGGGCAAGTTCTCTAGGGAAGGAGAGATAGCCATCTATCAAGATGCGTTATTAGGTGGCCTTAGGCTTCCTTTTTCCGATTTTGCTAAGGCAATACTACAAGAGTATCATTTGTGTCCCTCACGGGTTGGCCCCAAATTCTTGGAGACTTTTGAGCGACTTTGTTATTGTTTTCAAGCATTACGGAATAAGTCCGAGGCCGTCCGTTGGTTAGGTATGCTTTTAGCCTATGCCTAGAGTCTAGCTTGCCGATTGGTATTACTTTTGACGTTAAGGAGGAAATTTTTAGGAAAGTTCCTTCTTCCATTAAGCGATGGAAGAGTAAATTCTTCTTTGTCAAAAGTAAGTCAGTGGGATGTCCAGAACAAGTGGGAGGTTCCCAACGGGACATTCGCTTTGAGGAAATGGCCGGGAGAAGAGGAGGTTCTTTTTTAAGTCAATGAGCTGGGCTATCAAAGTGTACATGGATGAGTTCTTGACAAAGGAAAACCTTGTTAAATGTCGTTTAATAGTGTCATGGGTAGCATTATTCGTCAATATCTTGCTAGTGCGATTTTTAACTTCTGATGGCCCGGCTTCGTTTTGGCCCTTGTTTTGTAGGAAATCCGATGGAGGATGAGGACCTAAGCTATGTTAAGGGTCTTTTGGCCTCTCTTTCAAGGCGAAGTTCACCCGTCCCTTGCTACATGGAGAAGAAGAAGGAAGTGGTACTTGGCCAAGGTGAATACCTCAAGGAGGAAGAAAGAAGGGAAGAGAAAGGCAATTCTTCCAAGAAGGGTCCGAGGGTCCTCACGCGGAGAGGAGGACCAAGAGAAAGAATTCGAGGGCGTGTCGAGGTCAGGTGAAAGAACAGTGGGGTGCCTGGGGAAGAGGTTAGATGCGGAAGAGGTCCTTGCGGCATTGTCCCCAATTTCCGAGGGTCCTTCTTCTAGCCCGTAGGAGGTTTACATCCCTTCTCATAGAGGTGAAATTTCTATATATATTTTTCATACGGGTATGTTTCAGCCCAGAACTTTTAACTTAGGTTCTATTTTATAGAAGGCGGGGAGAAGCGGCCTTTTAGACAAATTAGAAGTGGCGGATTCAGTTTTAAAGGGATACTTAAGCAAAGGAGTTATCTTACGAGGATACTCCTTTTAGTGACAGTCAGTAAGGGCGTTTTGATAGCCATGAGGCCCGAGTAGCTCTCCACTGAAACTCAGGGTTTGGGAGGAAGAGCCACTTATCAACTATTCCTCTCGGCCATTACTAGTAAGGGTTGTTCTCACATTTCCTTTTACTTCTAAACTTGGCGCGTTTTTCTGGCGTCTTGTTGTCTGTAGGTACTTGCCTTTAATGGCGGATAAAGTGGCAATCTTTGCCAAGAAGATTTGGCAAATATGGAAATGAATAGGCGGAACCTTCGCCCGATGATTAAAAGCTCTAGAGGGTGGCGGCCTTGGAAGAGAAGGAGAAAAACGACTTGATGCTATCGGGCCCCTTGAGAAGGCGAGATAAATCCGAGCGGTTCTGCAGTGGCGCTATGGAAAAGGAGAAGGCCGATTAGCAGCCCAATTGCTACATTTCTAAAGGTTCTCTTCTTCTTTGAGGAGGCTATCAAAGGGTTACAAAATGAATCCAGCGGTTTGAAGAAGGAACTTCAATCAACTTCGGATGATGGCCGGCTCGATGGGACCTAAAGATGAAGGGCTGAGCTTACGTAGTCTGGTGAGTTGGCCGGAAATAAAGGGGCGTGACATCTTGAAGAAGATTTGGCTTCGGCTTGAGAGGCTCCTAAATCAGACTTCATAAGAAATTAAGGATTTAATAAATGTGACGGACAAATTAAGAAGGAGGTTGCACTGGCTTGGCTTAGAAAGTTAAAGATGGGGCTCATTATATATTAGGTGGTGTAACAAAGTGGGCCATCACGTTCCTCCCTCTGGAAGTTTGTCTCTGGTACATTTGGGTTTTGAAGAAGTTGCAATTTGAAAGAGCAACAAGTTATCAGACTCTCCAGGCTCACATATTGGAGCCTTCTACCCAAGTTCCTTGAAGGCGGTGGGCGCCCTAGGGGCCCTAGCTCTTAGGATGTTTTTCTTTTATGAGCGTTTTTGTAAATTCTCAATCACTTGGAAATGTAATTTCTATTCATATGAATGAAATGCAAACCTTTATTTTGGTGAAGGTTTATTTCAGTGATGGTTGTCTTTGAACCATGTAAGAAATTAGCGAACTTCTTTATTCTTCTTCCTTTGGCTTGTAAAGCTTAACGCAGTCCTTAGTCCAAATCATGGAACTTTGTTGAGTGAGGTACTCGCCTTCATGAATGAGATTGTTGCCTCATACTTGATGGGATTTTTGTCTTTTGAGAGTTGTCTTTTATCATGTAAGATAATTAGGCTAGATCTTTAGAATGGGAATTTCACCACATTTTAGTAGAATGGGAATTTCCAGACATTTTAGTAGAATCTTAATTTCACGTTTTAGTAGAGAATGGAAGAGATTTGAACTTTACTCCATGAAATTTAAGAGACGACTCAGGGAACTTATTGATAGTAGCGTCGTAAGTGTTGACTATGGAATGGGCGCTTGAGCCTTTTAGTCCATATTTACTAGATAATAGGTGTCGGCTTGGGCCGATTCTTTGCACGGCGTAAGGGGCTTCCCGGTTAGGAGTTAGCTTCCCGTTCGCTTTTATTTCCTTGGAATTCATTTTCTCTTAGGACCGGATCCTTGATTTGAAGAAGACTCTTTACCCTTGTGTAAGTAGAACCTTTTGATTCTTTGGCGATGAGCAGTGACCTTTATTTTGTCATTTCTCTTAGTTCTTCAAGTAGGCCTAGTTCAGCTCGAGATTTTTCTCATTTTATTACGTGAGAACCTGCTTTGTGTTAGAAGTAAGGCATTCCTATTTACTGCGGGAGATGACCCGGCCCGTAAGTAAGAGAAAATGGACTTTCCTTGTGGGAGTTACGGTAGTTGTCCTATAGGCCCAAAGGCTCAATTTCTTCCACCCAATTGGTTCCATTTTTGGATACGGGTTTTGAGTCACAGGTAAAGGTACGGTTTGTCACTTCTACACGGCGTTGGCAGGGATATGTCCGCAGTCAATGGATTCAATTAGGAGTTGAAGAAAGTCACGAAAGCACAGTTATCAAGCGTCCCATTGCTCCGGAGATGAAGGCGTGGAATTCAAATCGGCGGAATGACCATTAGCCGTAAGAATCACGGTAAGCTTTCTCCGTGATCTTGGCTAAGGGCTCAACTCTACCCATTTGAGGTGAAGTAGTGATAGCGACTATTAGGAACTTGATTCTTAGGATCGAAGTAGGGAATGGCCCTAAAGATCAACCCCAAATAAGCAAGCGGTGTGATAGTGGCGTAAGTGGTGCGGTGGCCGTCTGCCGAATTTTAGAATACGGTGCGGGCATCACATTTCGAAGTGAGCGCTATTGCATCTTGAGTTAGCGTTGGCCAATAATAACCTTGCCAAGACTTTGTAACTCAAGGCTTTGCCTCCTATGCTTGACCACGCCCGATGCCCTCATGAATTTCTTGAAGGATATAGCCCTTGTAGGATGTAAGCATAAAGAAGGTTGTGTGTAGGACCTTTTTATGCAGGCTTTTCGTTGATGATGGTGTATGCTTGGCCGGATTTTGTAGCGATCCGATTGGGCCTCCACTTTGTTGGGTGGTAGCGACCTTGTAGGAAACTTTATGGGATCCATCCAACTTGGCTCTTGGCCACACTTTGTTCCTCATCCTATCGACCAAGTCTTTGTGGGAAGATGCATGGGATTAAAAGAGGATTACGCATCTCCGTTTGGCGTTGTGGCTTTTTGGATAAGGCGTCCGCTTCTTAGTTTCTTTCGGCAAATTTTCTCAATCACGGAAATAGAAAACGCATGGTACTATTTTCCTTACTATGGCTTAACTGGTATTTGATCATGTTCTTTTCTTTTGCTTCAAAGTTGCCTAGGGTGTGGCTCACGACTAGGCTACATCGGAATACACATGGGCCAGGAATTCGAGCCCGGGCGAGGTGTAATCCGTAGCAAGGAGTGCCGTATTCGGCCTCATTTATTTAGTCGCTCGGAATTGGAACTTGAGCATGCCATTTTCCATTTAGAAGGAGAATAAAGGACAAAACCCGCTCGACCTTTCTTGATTGCCAACCCATCAGCATTATAAAGACCGGGATGCTAAGCTCTTGAGGATTACGTGAAGGGAGTTATCTCATTCGCGGAAAAGTTAATTTTGTGATGAAATGGCCCGTACTTGCCAGGCCTTGATTGCCGTTAGGGGTTTGTAGGTGGGATCAAACTTCGCCTAATTCTATTACCCACTTGGCTGGCGTCAGAATTTTCCGGTTTATGAAGAACTTGTTTTGGTGATCGGTCAATATATTGATCCCGTGGGCTTGAAAATATGGTCTCAATCTTGGCGGATATAATAAGAGCAAAGGCCAATTTTTCAAGTGGCGGATATCTTGATTCAGCATCGTTAAGGATCTTACTTGTGTAGTAGGCGGCTTTTGAACTCCGTTATCTTCTCTCAAAGAACGGCTCAACGCTTTCTGGCTGACGGCCAAATAGATGTAGAGTTCTTCTCCAGCTTGCGGCTTGCCAATAGGCGTCGAGGATAATTTTAAGTCCTTGAAGTCTTTTTCGCATTCCTCAGTCAATCCATTTTTGGAGCTTTTAGGCTTGAAGGCGGAGATTTTTCTCTCCGGCTTTGGAGATGATCTTCCAAGTGCCGCAAGGCGTCCATTAAGTTGTTGAATTTCTTGAAGACTTTTGGGCAATCCCATGTCAAGAATAGCTTTGATCTTTTCTGGATTTGCCTCTATTCCTCTTTGTGTCAAGATAAATCCCAAGAACTTCCCTGATCGAACACCGAAGGAACATTTATTCGGGTTTAACCGCATAGTGTAACTCCGGAGTGACTGAAAAGCCTCTTGTAAGTCTGATAGATATTAAATGACTTTTCGGCTCTTCACCGGGATATCATCTACATACGCCTCAATATTTCTACCAATGCTCTTTGAAATTTGTATTTATGAGCCTTTGGAGGTGGCTCCGCATTTTCGAGGCGCATCAGCGTGCTTGATGAGTTCGATTGCTTGTAATGAAGGATGTTTTTCTTATTAAGCCTTTGGCCATTCGGTTGGTTGTAGCACTTTGAAAGGCGTCTAAGAAACTCGGCATTTCATGCCCGTTGTAGAGTCCAACCAAACCATCAATTGATGTAAGGAAAGCGAATCTTTTGGACAAGCCTTGTTCAAGTCTGTAAAAATCAGCGCCATTCTCCATTTCGGGGCGGCTTTTTACTAGAACAACATTGGCCAACCAATGCGGGTAATACACCTCTAGGATAAACTTAGCCTTTAGGAGGTTTGATACTTCTTCCTCTGCGGCCTTACGCCTACAGAAGGAATTTCTTATTTTACATTTCCTTAGGCCTAAATGACTGATCTACATTAAGGTGGTGTTCTATGATCTGCGTTTTAAACTTGGCATATCCTCGATGACCAAGCGAAGAGATCGATTTGGTACCGTTAATACTCTCATGAGGTCTTCTTGCTGCGGTTGCCAAGTTTGCCCCAATCCAGTATGCCGATGCGGTCTCCCCGCTCGTTGCGTCTAGGGGCTAAGCAATTCTTATTTGGTGTAGGCGAAGTCCTTCATCTTCCCGTTAATACTGGCGACTAGCATAACCCACGAAACCTTTGTTTTCCTTTTATTTAGGACTTTCCCTTTGAGGGTCGAGGCGTAACATTCTTGGGAGCTAAGGGTTTGGTCTCCCTCTTACCTCTCGCTACCACTCGGTTTGGGAATTTGAGGAGAAGGTGGTAAGTAGAGATGATGGCCTTCAAGGCGTTGAGGGTTGGCACAAGGATCACGTTATAACTTGAGGCACAGTACAACCAAAATTTACGTTGTCACGGTTGATGATCGTGGGTGAGTTTCCCTCATGGCGGTAGAGATCATCCCTTACAGGTATGGCCCCCTCAGGAGAACCCTACTAAGGATGATTTTCACGAAGTAAATCATCCGTCATCCTCATTCTTTGAAAGCACTCGGAAGAGGGATGTCAAGCGAACTTCCGCTTTGTCTGCTCCGAACTCTCTTCATTTGGAAACTGGAGACCTTGATGGGAATAACCAGCGCGTCATCATGGGGTGACAACTTTACTAACATCATTATCATAAAAAATGATGGGAGCCGCGGGTCGAGACCTTCTTCGTATGTTTACGTCTCTTGCGTCGTTCACCCATTCGGGCATAACTTTTTGAGGGAACTTTCCCCTCCACAACGGGGCCGCCACTAATAAACCCCACCATCTCCCTTTTTCTTCTTGGTTGTGAAGCTTGGGTTCCTCTGAATCTCACGGTTGATATATTGCTCCAATGTCCTCTTTGAGCGACATCCTCATCGCGTTCATCAAGTGGGTACACTTTTCCGTGTGCGGTCCTTTAGATTGATGAAGCTGGCAATATCTCTTGCTATTTTTATGCGTTGATTATTTCTTGCAGGCTCTAGCCATGTTAGAAGCTTTTGCTCTTTGATTTGCATAAGGATATGGCTTCTGGTTTGATTTAGTGGGGTATGATGATCATATTTAACAATCTTCCCTTCCTTTGTAGGTTCTCGGGGGCTGCGGCATATGTATTGAGCGTGTTGAGGGTTTCAGTTTACTGTTTGTGCCCTTATGCGTCCCTATATGATCTTCTTTCCTTCCATTATATCCAGGGGGCCTTACATTTGACACTTTGGTAGGTTTTTCCTTTTTTAGGGTGTCTGAGGCCACGTCAGTCTCTTCTTCCCAAGCAGCGTATAAATTTCATGAATTGATGTTTTTTTTTTGGGCATGGCTCATAAGGCGGGGAATTGTCTTTGGGTGGATCCAAAGTGAGGGAGAAAGCGAAAGGGGGAGTCTAACGGTCACTCCATTAAGAAGGTTAAGGCCATTCGGCGGAAGAAGGTCCATAACATTTGTTGTTTAGATCTATATAACTTGATTTAAATAGGCTTGGAGTGTTTCTCCCTTCGTTGTTGTTTACGTCTGCAAAAGGGTAGGCGGGGTTTTCTTTTTGCTTTGAGTAATTAGCAAAAGTCACGCTAAAAAGCGATGCACTAAAAAATGCGAAAAGTAATTGTGCTAGATGGAATATCGACAAACGGTCTTGCGCTTTTCCCTCTAAGGTGGCGGGGAAAAGCTTCGGCACATCTGGCGTCGGTAATTCCGGTGAGGAAGCATCTTTGATCGAAAAGACTTGGTGTGGGGCGGATCGGTTACGCCTTCATATCGCGGTCATAATAGGTGGCACGAAATTGTGAGAACTACGTTCTTCCAATATCTCGCTTAGCAAAGGCGGAGCACATGTGAGAATATCGTTCCGGATTTCTTGTTTTCTTGGGAAAAGTCACGCTTTGGGTCCTTCTATCCACAGTTTTGTATGGATGGGCTATTTTGTTCGCTCTTGTCGGTTCGGTTCTTGTAGCGACTTGCTCTCATTCGAGCGGAGGGTTCCCCGAGATAGCGAAAAGGCGGTTCTTTCTCTTTTCTCCTTATGGAGTGCGGGTTCTTGTCCTCCCTCTACTTTTGGAATTAGCTAACTTGGGACCGTTGTCACGTTTGGTGTTAGGGCTTGTGTGGGAAGAGGTGGAGGATGGGTCAAAGTGTGGGCGGCTTGAGCCAATTGTTCCGATTGTTCTTTGCATGTTAGGTAAAACTCAGGAATGGACCTTGGGGTTGGGCGGGCCGGATTTTTGATGGGGGTAAAATGGGTGGATTGTCAGGCCGGATTTCTTCATGTCTTTGGACTTCGCCAAGTTGATAGGTTCTTGAGGGCTAGTAGGTGCTCCCTTGTCCTTGGATTAGTTTTGATCTTAGTAGTGGTCATTTTGGCTTTTACGTAAAGGTCCCAGCGAGGCGGTAAGCTGGCCAGTGCCAAGCGGGCCCTCACTCTTGGGCTCTGTGGCCTCGTGATCTAGTCTGATAACTTTGACAAGCGGTTAATATTTATAGTTGGTGTGGGGCTTACTTACGCTTGTGAGCAGGGGAGGCCTTGGAGGGCACTCGGCCAATTCAGGTCCGGGAATTATCCAGCGATAGACACGTGAAGAGAGGAGGAGAAGTGATGGGAATTGGGCCTTTACGCGGATTTAACTCCCGATGCTTAAGTGAAATGTCAGGGTAAGAAGTCCTAGGCAACGCTTTGTGTAATGTGTAGTGAGTGTTTCTTTTTTTCGGTCGGTTTCCTTTTTGCCCTTCCTCTCCTTTTATAGCAAGTTAGAGGCGGTTTAAGAAAATATCTTGCAAGGCGGTGGGGTAAGGCGGTGGGCTAGGTGAATATCTTCTAAGGCGGTAGGAAAAATATCTCACTAGCGTGTAGGTGCTCACAGTAGGCAAGTAGAGTAAATGTCACACATTTGTAGTAAGTGGATAAGGCCACTTACCGTAGAAGCGTTAGATATTTACTTCTCTTCTTCCACCTCCATGCCTTGTATAAGAGAACATTTATAATTCCGGCGGACTTATTAGCGGGATTTATTCCTAAGCGTTATTCTTAGAGCGGAATTGTCAAGGTTATTTGGTGATATTATGCGTGGCCAAAATGCCTACGTGGTGAGAAAGCTTCTGGTCCGGCTGTCAATGACATCTGTCTTACCAAATATATCCGTAACATAACTAATTCCCTCCTCTTTTGCAATAAAATCCTTGTTCTTTCTTAAAATCAATTACTTGTCTCCTTCCACTCAAATATCCTAGTGTCTCAAATCCTTGAGTACCAAATCTAAAACTAGCCCCTCAAAACCTCCTAGCCCCTTCAAACCTTGTGTCCCAAAACTAACAAGTGGTATCAGAGACCGGTTTGGTTGGTAGTGGGCGTTTGTCCTAACCTTCCACTATTCATTATCCTCCATAAACCATGTCTGGTTCTACCTCGTTTGGTGTTCCAATTCCCATCTTTGATGGGAACAACTATGATTATTGGAGTCTAAAGATGACCACGTTCTTGATGGCCCAAGGCTTATGGGACATTGTAGAGAACGGGTACGAGACTTCAAAAGAAGAAGGAAGCAGTTCCACGGAGCAACTACAAAAGGATGCAAGGGCTCTTTGCATCATTCAGCAAGCTTTGTCAGAGGATATCTTTCCAAGAATTATTGGGGCAAAAACATCAAAGGAGGCATGGAAAATACTGCAAGAAGAGTTCCAAGGCACTGAGCAGGTACGAGCCATTAGACTACAATCTCTAAATAGAGAATTTGAAAATTTAAAAATGAAAGAAGCTGAAACTATTCAACAATATTGTGGGAGAGTAAAACAACTAGTAAATCAAATGAGAGCCTATGGAGATGATATTACTGATAAAAGAATAGTACAAAAAATATTAATAACACTCACAAAAAAATATAACTCTGTAGTTACGGCTATAGAGCAATCTAAAGATATAAAATCTTTATCAGTAAGTGAATTAATTGGCTCACTAGAAGCACATGAAAAAAGACTAATAGTGCAAGATGAAGAAAATTTAGAAAGTGCCTTCAAAACAAAAATAAATTTCAAACCTCAAAAATTTAAAAAGGAAGGAAATTTTGGAAAAAATATAAAAGGAGGAGGAAAATATCCACCTTGCAAATTTTGCAAAAAGAACAATCACCTAGAAAAAGATTGCTGGTTTCGTAATAACAAACAATGCAACTTTTGTAAAAAATATGGACATATAGAAAAAGATTGTCGCTTTAAAATAAACAATCAAGCTAATTATGTAGAAAAATGGGAAAATACACAAAATACATTTTATGCTAATCAAGAAACAACTAAAGAGAATAATGATATTTGGTACATAGACAGTGGATGTAGTAATCACATGACTTCTAATGAGTCTATATTCACTGAAATTGATACTTCAGTAAAATCCAAAGTAAGAATGGGAAATGGTGCACTAGTTGAAACAAAAGGAAAAGGAACTATAATACTAGAAACTAAAGAAGGCTCAAAACAAATTAAAGATGTATATTTAGTTCCTAGTCTGGCTCAAAATCTGCTCAGTGTGGGACAAACTTTAGAGAATGGATATTCTCTATATTTTGAAGGAGATACTTGCACCATTTATGACAAGAAGAAAGTTCTTGCCTCTATCAAGATGGAAAATAGAAATTTTCCAATTCAATGGAGATATACAAGAGACATAGCTATGAAGACTCAGGTTGATGAGTCATGGCTATGGCACAGGAGACTTGGCCATCTTAATTTTGCAGCATTAAAGCTACTCCATCAGAAAAACATGATGAGAAATCTTCCATATATTCTAGAAACTTCAGATGTGTGTGAAGGTTGTCTACTTGGAAAACAACAAAGACAATCCTTCCCATCTGGTAAAGCATGGAGAGCCAAGAAGCCACTGGAGCTGGTGCATACAGATGTCTGCGGCCCAATGAAGACTCCTACACCCAGTCAAAATAGGTATTTCATCCTATTCATCGATGACTATACAAGAATGACTTGGGTATATTTTCTCCGAGAAAGATCAGAAGTTTTCTCTATATTCAAGAAATTCAAGAATCATGTGGAGAAACAAAGTGGCCGTAGCATCAAAGTTCTCAGAAGCGACAGAGGGACAGAGTATAACTCTAATGAGTTCAAGAAATTCTGCGAAGATGAGGGGATTCATCATCAACAAACAGTTGGCTATGCACCTGAGCAAAATGGAGTAGCAGAAAGAAAGAATAGAACTGTAATGGAGATGGCAAGATCAATGCTAAAGGAGAAAGGAGTTCCAAACCCTTTCTGGGCAGAAGCAGTTTATACAGCAGTCTATCTACTAAACAGATGTCCAACCAAGGCAGTGCTAAACAAGACGCCTATTGAAGCCTGGAGTGGAATGAAGCCTTCTGCTAAACATCTCAAAGTATTTGGCTGCATATGCTACATTCACATTCCAAATCAAAAAAGGAGCAAGCTTGACGAGAAGACTGAGAAAGGAATATTCATGGGCTACAGTGATCAGTCCAAAGGCTATCGAATCTACAACATAAAGACTAAGAAGCTGATAATCAGTCGAGACGTGGAGTTCGACGAAGATGCAGCATGGAACTGGGAGGAAGAAAAAGTAGAGAAGAGGTATGTCACACTAACAAATATTCCACAAGAGGAGCAAGCAATACATGAAGAAAGAGAGGCATCCAGCTCTACATCATCTCCACCCAGGGGATCACAAGATGAATCAACTTCAGAATCTCCTATTAGAAGGGTAAAATCTCTTAGAGAAATCTATGAAGCTTGCAATTTCACAACTCTAGAACCAGAAAATTATGAAGAAGCAACTCAAGAAGAAGTCTGGAGGCAAGCTATGCAAGAAGAGATCAAGATGATCGAGAAGAATGGAACATGGGAGCTGGTTGATTGTCCTAAGGACAAAGACATTATTGGAGTTAAGTGGGTCTACAAAACAAAGCTGAATGCAGATGGATCAATTCAAAAGCATAAGGCGCGGCTGGTGGCAAAAGGTTACTCTCAACAACCAGGTATTGACTATACTGAAACTTTTGCTCCTGTTGCTCGCCTAGACACAATTCGTGCTATTATTGCTTTAGCTGCACAAAAGCAATGGAAGATATATCAACTGGATGTGAAGTCTGCATTCTTAAATGGATATCTACAAGAAGAAGTCTATGTGGAGCAACCACAAGGCTTCATCGTCAAAGGCAAAGAAGACAAAGTCTTGAAGCTCAAGAAGGCTCTATATGGATTAAAGCAAGCACCACGAGCATGGTACAGCAGAATAGATGAATACTTCATAAAGCAAGGCTTCAGGAGGAGCATGAATGAACCAACTCTCTACATCAAATCCCAAGGTAACTCTGATCTTCTTATTGTTTCTCTGTATGTAGATGATCTTATATATACAGGGAACAATAAGAAAATGATTCAAGAATTTAAAGAAGAGATGATGAAGACATTCGAGATGACAGACTTGGGTTTGATGCACTACTTTCTTGGCGTAGAAGTCAATCAAAAAGAAGAAGGTATTTTCATCTCACAGAAGAAATATGCAGAGAACCTCCTGAAGAAGTTTAAGATGAATTACTGCAAGGCTGTACCAACGCCGCTCGTGACAAATGAAAAACTACAAAAGGAAGATGGAGCAGAAAAAGCTGATGCTTCTCTCTACAGAAGTATTATTGGAAGCCTCTTATATCTCACAGCTACACGGCCAGATATAATGTATGCTACAAGTCTGCTATCACGCTTCATGCAAAGTCCAAGCCAGATACACTATGGAGCCGTCAAAAGGGTTCTTCGGTACTTACGAGGAACAACAGACTATGGAATCTGGTATCGGCCCAATGAAACGGGAGGACTATTTGGATATACAGACAGTGATTGGGCAGGCTCCACTGATGACAGAAAGAGCACATCTGGATATGCTTTCACACTTGGCTCTGGAATTTTTTCATGGGCATCTAAAAAGCAGGAGTCAGTAGCACAATCCACTACAGAGGCAGAGTATATTGCAGCAGCTATCACAGCAAGTCAAGCTATATGGCTCCGCAGAATACTAGAAGATATTGGAGAAATACAGGTAGAGGCAACACCAATACTATGCGACAATAAATCTACTATTGCTATCTCAAAGAATCCAGTCTATCATGGAAGAACAAAGCACATATCTACAAAATATCACTTTGTACGAGAGTTACAAAGTGATAGGCAGATCGAGCTGCAGTATTGCAAGACTGAAGACCAGATAGCAGATATATTCACAAAAGCTCTACCACAAAGTAAGTTTACAGCACTTCGCGGCATGCTTGGCATATCAAAAATGGATCAAGGAGGAGAATGTTGAAGTATTGATCCATTTTCTAGAAGACTCTTGAAGATACAAGCATGGCAAGCATGGCAGTAGAGTTGTTTCTAGAAGACTCTTGAAGGAGCAAGCATGGCGGTGGAGTAAAGGCGGCAAGCTAAGTCGGTTTCAAGTCTAGATGTTTCATGAATTGTAGAGTCGGTTGGATGAAGCTTATAAATAAGGCTGGCAGGGTGTCAAAGATGGAACAACAACTAAGAGTGAGTCAAAAAGTCATAGAGTCCAAGTTGTAACTAATTCCCTCCTCTTTTGCAATAAAATCCTTGTTCTTTCTTAAAATCAATTACTTGTCTCCTTCCACTCAAATATCCTAGTGTCTCAAATCCTTGAGTACCAAATCTAAAACTAGCCCCTCAAAACCTCCTAGCCCCTCAAACCTTGTGTCCCAAAACTAACAGTATCTAAGAGGGTCTTCATGCCTAAGCGCATAATCAGATTTAAATGATCCTATAATTCAATAAAATATATTGTGGCAGAATTAGAGGAAATGAAAACAAAATAATAATATATGGACCTGATTCAACATCCACTTCACATTCATTCTTCGAAGCACTACTAAACCAGTCTAAGCTGTAAACACTATCTAATGTCTTTATAATAGATGCAATATTTCTTCTCCTTAATTTCTTTGACAGAAAAGATTGCTCCATTTGAACTAATGTTAGGATGGTTGTTTAGCAATGTTTCATTAAACCACCCACTCCCAGATCTTTGCATAGGGAAAAAGGACAAAGAAGCGTACAGGATTGCATGAGCATTCACCCCTGACCATCAGCGGAATGAATTAGAACATTCAAAGTTTCAAGCATGAAGATAAAAACTCCAACAACAAAAAAAACTGGTCACCTGCTATAAGTTGTAGGCTGTGGAAAATGTATTCAGGGTTCTTCCTCATGTGCATTAGCACGTAAGGTACAATGACTTTTTCCCTTTTCAGTAATCATTACTACATCCTTTGGCTTTTTCTCTGTTGTTATCTGCTTTATACAGACAGTGAAGACAAATGCACCAAATATTGTCACAAATAGTACAAAGGCCATCCTCAGTGGAAATGTACTTAACAAATAAACATTCTACAAAAGAGAAGTTTTACTAAGATATTCTCAGACAAATTTGAAAGCAACAAAGAAGACCCAGAAAGTAGTGCTAGGTCGTTTTTCAAACTATATTGAACAGCAACAAGATTAAAGTTCTATTCTCTGGTTTAAAGTGTCATTAACTATTATGTTTTTCTTCCTGAATTTCATCAGCTTAACCTCAATCAATGGATCATAATACATGACCAGAGTGGAGCCAATGCATTATTTAGGAACATTAACTATTTTGAAGAATAGAGCAAAATACAACAGTTACTATAAGCCCAAAACACTAAAGATAGCTCAAGATGACTTGAGTAACAAAAAAATTTAGAGCGCCTTGAAACAAATTGATAACATGCTTAGAAGTGAAAATTAAACACTCAATATAATATATGGTAGTCAAACAAAAAGGTGACACACATAGATAGATATATATTTTTAAAAATTAAAATACTCCGACTGAGTAACGTAAATAGATTTTTTAAAATTAAAAGAGTCCTAACTTTTGATAAAATTTCTAAATCCCAATTTTTTTTTTAAATTAAAATTATCTGTAACTGATAAACTCACATTTATATATAGATAAAGAGATCTAGCTTTATCTTGCAGTCTTGTCTTCTTCTTTCTACTGGCGCCACCATGGTGAGGAAACTAGGGTTAGGGTTTTTACTTTTTCTCTTTCTCGATCTATCTCTATGTCTCTAATGGCGGCTTTTTTATATGTTTTTAAATAGATCATCTCAAAGACTTCCACGGTATCATGCTTCTCTTCCTCTTTTCCTTTGTTTTCTATTTTGATCGGATCTAAAGTTTAGTTGTGTAACTAGTTTCTCTGGTGTGGTGTTGCAGAGGGGGTACTATACGCGAACAAGGACTACAAGCTCCCAAAGCACCAAGATTGACGTGCCCAACCTGCAGGTCATAAAGCTGATACAGAGCTTCAAGTTGAAAGAGTATATATGTCCGGGAGATGTTTGCATGGATGCATTACTACTAGTAGGGGTGGGAAGTCTACCGAAATAATCGGTAACCAACCAAACCGATACCGATCGGTTTAAGGCGGTTCGGTAAATTTTTTTTTTAAAATCAATTTTCGGTCGATTCTTGTACCGAAAAGATTGAATCGATAACGAATTCGGTAAGGATATATTTGCTCAGTAATTACCGTACCTAACATAATTAGATTAAATATAAATATAATATTTATATTATACGGTATAATATAAAAACCCATAACAATTTTTATCTATATACAGATTAGTTTTTTCTTCGTTACTGAATTAAACACCATAACAATTTTTACACATTATCTAATTCAATTTGAAAGAGGTTAATGATCTGTTAGCCTTTTATGACACGACATATTTTAGGATAAAAATCCAAGATAAATAATTTTTAAAAATAATTTGTCCTTAATCTAATTCAATTTCTATGATGACTTTTTATAGATTTGGATATATTTGACATAAAATTTTAAAATAAATTGTAATAAAAAATTGGTTTTTAATCTAATCAATTTTAAAATTTTAAGATAAATTATTAAAAAAAAGATTTATCCTTAATTTAATTCAAATTAAGGGTGGTGGTGTTATGATTTTTTTGGGATAAAAATTTAAGATAAATTATTTTTTAATGAAAATTATTCTTAAGTGACATTTTACAGATTTTCTACAATATATTTGAGATAAACATTCAAGATAAATTATAAAAAAATGTTTATCCTTAATCTAAATGAATTTAAGGGAGATTTTACTTTTTATAGATTTGATTGGGATAAAAATTCAATATAAATTATTAAAAAAATAATTGTTCGCAAATTCGGTAAGCACACAATAAACCCATTCCGACCGAATTCTCGGTTCAACCGAGCGTCGGTTACCGACACAATCTCAATTCGGAATCGGTTTTGCATTTCTTAAAATCGCAGAAGTTCGGTCGATAACGGTTCACTGGGATCAGTCCGGTAACTGAACCGCTACCACCACTAACTACTAGTACCTCACCAATGATGGCATCAAGTTTCTCCACACTTACCACCATCTCCCATCCGAGATTGTTTTCATTGAATGTTTGGGAGCAATTTCTATAAATAAATTTTTTGCTAAGTTTTTTGTATTTGAGAAAAATTGTATAATTTCTTTCATATGATTAGTCAAATTTATAAATATAATTTTGTTTTAATTAATTTTAAATTATCAATAAATTTTTTATTATTTTTATATTTAAAATGGATGATATTGAATGGTAAATATTTGGATTATTGTAAAAAAATATGTATTTATAAAAATAAAATAATTTAAAAAAATCCATTTCGAGTATTTGCAGCATGGAATTATTTAAAAAATGTTCAAAAAAAAGGAAATTTTAAAAATAATAAAAAAATGGTACTCGAGCAACGGTTATAAAACCTATTATAAACTACCACAAACTGTACCACTGTGAAACGTGTATTTTCTCTAAGTGAATATATGCTATTGTCATGATTTTTTTTTGTCATAATTTAGAATTTTTTGAGACAATAAAATTGCCACAATTTGTTAGAGTTGTGGTGACCACCAATTTCGTCACCAATATTTTACTTTTTAGAATGGACAAACATATTGAGTGCAACCTTCCGCATAACTTTCAATTAGCTGGATCCTTGCCAAAAGGGAATTTTCCAAACTTTGACACACCCTTGAGTAGAAAAAAAAAAGAAAAAGAAAAAACAAGGTAAAATTCAAGAACTTTCCACGATGCACAAACTGTAGGGAATGTTTCAGTCTTCATCCATCAACATCCAAGAACATTGAAACCCCTTCTTATGTTTCTGAGCAAAGGCTTACTGACAGCCTCCCACTTCGATTGATTATCCAAAAATCACTTGGCCTCCATCTCTTCAACAAAATCATTGATCTTGTCTCCTCTACTCTCGCTCAACGACCAGGTTGAGACCCGGCCGAGCAACCTCTACCTCGTTGCAGCGAAGTTATCCATAATGATGGGAACAATCTCAGCGGGAACTTCAGGAATTTCTTGCATGGAATTAAGGTCGGGGTCATCGGGGACGAAGCTCTAACTTCGAGAGTTGAGATAGTCAACCATTTCCTTGTGTAAACCTACGGCGACGATAGAACAATGCCAATTGTGGTCATTATGACACATATTGAGGCATGTGACATTTATCCCGTCGACGGTGAGGGCCTCGAGGTACTCCGGCTTGCAGGTGGTCAGTCTGATCGTGCAGACCAGCTTCTAACGTGGTCTTTTTCTTAGGTTTTGAAGCTAGCGGTCGAATCTTGCTTGATGTCAGAGGACATCGAGGCATCGACCTCCATGGAAGCATCAACGGCGGCGATCGGATTCGATCTGGTTCGGCAACGACAAAATTCGATCTGGTTCGACGGTGACTGGATATAGAGGGGGTATAAACCTAGAGATGGGGTTGGGGCTCTGGCGAGAGACTGGGCCAAGGCACGCGACATTGCCTTTTGAACCTTTTCTATCAGCTCGCCATCTTCATCAGGAGATGCCACAAGTTCTTTGTCTTCATCTCACGAGAGTGCCATTAGAGCTCCTCTCGAGATCGGATCCAAACAGGAGATAAAAGGGAGGCAATGGATGGCAGTAGCGGCGGTGAGGACAACTATTTCTTCAATGGTCTTTGGCAATCACAGCGGCAGTGGTAGGTGGTATAAGAGCACATAGAGCTTCAGCCGAAATTTGGTGGTTTGGCGTCGTAAAAGCGCAGTAATCTTTTAGTGGCTTGACGTCGTGGAAGCGTAGAGGAGGAGAATAGGGGAGGTTTTTTTTATATTTAATATATATTGTATATACTAATCACTCTTTTATTCTGCTTATGACTCCCGACCTCACTCTCCCTCAATTCTAAGGCTAGATATGACCCTTGAATCTCCAAGATGACAAAGGTTGGGTTCTAAGGTTTTATATACATATTTATATATATTCATATATACATAATTTATATAATGAATATCACCTTCTCACGCTTCTTCTTTGTAGCCAACAATCTGGTTTTTTTTTCTTCCTTCCGAAAAGAGAAGCCCCCTCTTTGAAAGCCCCCGTCCTTTTATCTTACCAAAGAAAATATTTTTCCCCAAGAGATCGTAGCCCCGCTAACCTTACCACCGAAGCGGTAAGAACCAAAATTTAAATTTTTATTTTATTTGATTTTAATTCTTTTGAGAAAATCCACACTGCCAGATCTTAACCTCGTAACCATAGTGATAAGATCAAATTTTTTAATTAATTTGATTTATTTATTATTTATTATTTTATTTTATTTTATTTTATTAATTAAATTTTTTATGTCTTGGATTAGTATTCTCATGCTACCTTGGGATTTGTATTTTCTGAGTTTGCCTCCAGATATGTTCTCAGGCTATCTTGAGATTTGTATTTTTTTATATTGCCTCGAGATATGTGCTTTCTGGCTATCTTGAAATTTGATATTTGCCTTGAGATTTGTATTCTCAGGCTATCTTAGGATTTGAGATTGCCTCGAGATTTGTGTTCTCGGGCTATCTTGGGAATTTGAAATCACTTTGAGAATTGTGTTCTCGGGCTATCATGAGATTTGAGATTGTCTCTAGATTTGTTCTCGGGCTATCTTGGGGTTGTGTCCTTGGCTTGCCTTGGGATTCGTATCCTTGGCCCGCCTCGAGATTTGTGTCGTGAGCTTGCTTTAGGATCTGTGTCTTAGCCCGCCTAGGGATATGACCAAATAATATAAGATATTTTGAATTAAATATATCTGAAACTTAAAAATTTCAAGATATGGATATATTTCATTATTTATTTATTTAATTATATTTTTTTATATATAAACACATTCATCAACACTATAATAGTAACCACTTCATCAATACAAACAATAAAAATTACATTTTCTCTTTAATTCTCCAATACATAAATAAAACTTTGTAAAATGGACAAATCTTTTGTTTGCTAAAAATGTTCTTATTAATTACTTCAATCTTTTTCAGCTAAGATTCCACAACCGCATTCTTTGAATTCTCCCATGCAACAATGGATGCCATCTTCTTTGAGCTTTGTGATGATGATACATTGAAAAGAATTGAAATTATATATGAAATCCAATAAAAAGGAAAAAAGAAAAAGGTTGTATAGGTTTCTTGATTCAATTCTGCCACTCTCTCTACCTGACGAGATGGAGGAGCAAGGCGTAGCTATCAACGACAGTGCGCAGGAGCCAGGTGGAGAATTACCTTTGAGTATGAGAGCCTTTGATTTGATTCTACATGGGGGAACCACGGTGTTAGAGGGAGCTAACCAACGAAGGACACGTCGTATTCGTCAACGCCCTATTTGAATGGCGGATTATGATATCGGACCCGTGGAACGCAAGGAACAGCTGGTTCGTAATTAAAGTGAGAGAACGAGGCAGGCACGAATTCCTAATAATTGGTGTTGTTTAGTAATAAATCAATAATTCTCTCAACCAATTGTTATGCCAGCTGGAGATTAGGTTTGATATCTTAGCTGGTTGTTGTGCCAGTTGGGAGTTAGATTGTTGGTCGCCTCTATAAGGCCATTAGGATTTCCTTTGTTAAGGATTTGAGTATTGTATTGAACTTCTCTTTTCTTCGAAAATCTATCATCTTCTTCCTTCACTTCTTCTTCTCTTCTTCTTCTTCTCCATTACTCTTATCTATATCTGCTTCTGGAGTGAGTACCCACTCGCAGTGGTGCTGAAGATACACCTATTTCCCATCCTTGGTGTATCAGTGGTGCTTTCATTGAGATCAATCAATAGGGGAATCGGAGATGCTGGAAGTTGTGAAGACGATGACTGAGAAATTTAAATCCCAATTAGAAGATCAGGCAATAAAGTACCACCAGACTTTGTAGAAAGGGTTGGTGAACATGGACGCTCTTATTGAAAAACTCCGTTTACAGCTGGTCGGATATGGCACTACCTCAGGCGGAGGAGCTTCATCTGGCGGATCGCGACCACCAACCCAACATCTATCTCCGGAATCTTATTCATCTGGGGCTGAAAACAATCTCCTCCCTTGGCCTATGAAGATGGAGATACCTAAGTTTGATGGATCTGATCCAAATGGTTTGGTGTTCCGGATTGAAGAATTTTTCACTTTTCATAAGAGTACTCTGGCCAACCTTCGGCTGCACATCGTGTCATTTCACTTGGAAGGGAGAGCTTCTGCTTGGTACAAATGGATGAAGGGTAATAACCTTCTCACTACTTGGCCGAAATTTTTATCCAGTATAAAGCAGCATTTCAGAACCTCTCTTTATGAAGATCACCAAGGCTCTCTGTCTAAATTGACACAAACCTCCATGGTGGTTGAATTTCAGACATCGTTTGAAGATTTGATGAACAAGGTGACTGGAATTTCCGAGCAACTACTCATTTCTTTCTTTGTCTCCGGTCTCCGATCTCATATACAACGGGAGATGATGTTTACTCGACCTACATCACTCATGGAAGCCTTCGCTCTAGCAAGAGCCTATGAAGCCAAGCATGATGAAACCACACAAGAGCAACGGGATTGGCTCAAGGGAGGATTGAAAACCGGTTCTCAGCCACCAAGGAACCCACATAATGTACCTCCGATCCTACTCACATCATCACACATACCGTCCCTCCTGGGACCACCATCCAAGATCAGCGAGCAACATCCACTACTTACACCACCACCATTACCAATCAGGCGAGTATCTCAAGCTGATCTTCAGGAGAAAAGGGCAAAAGTACTGTGTTATAACTGTGATCAGAAATGGAATGCGGGGCATAAATATCCCAGCCAATTCCTTGTGTTATTGGGCACAGATGATGAAGATATGGAACAACCACCTGAAGAGGATCCTTCCCTTACACCAGAACTCGAGGTTGTCACTAGAGATATATCAAGCTTGAATACCTTGGCAGGTCAAGGTAATCCTAGATCCCTTCGCTTGATGGGTTTAATTGCTGATCATCCCTTTCAAATATTGATTGACAGTGGTAGTACAGGTAATTTTATTAAACCTTCAATTTCTGAGAAGCTTGGGTTGTTTGTCAAACCAACTGCACCCTTTCGATTTTATATTGGTAATGGTGATCATCTCATGTGTTCCTTTGATTGTCCACAAGTCACTTTGCTTCTCCAGGACACGGCCTTTTTAATAGATTTTTATATACTACCCATGGAGGGACTAGAGGTTTTGGGTGGTGTTCAATGGCTCAAGAGTTTGGGCAAGGTCTCTCATGACTACAAGGCTCTAACAATGGAATTCAAATGGGAAGGGAAAACTGTGATGTTACAAGGTGATAACACACACAAAGCCAGAGTTATATCTTTCCATCAATTTCAGGCACTGTTACTACAAGAAGATCTGGTTGACATGTATGAATTACACCAACCTCAGGGGTCTGATAGAGTAATTGAGCAACCTTTAGAAGTCCTGATACCACAAGATGTTTGACCCTTATTGCAACAACTAATTCAAAAATATAAAGAGTTGTTTCTTCCACCAAAACAACTCCCTCCTCGCAAGATGATTGATCATCGAATTCACCTATTACCTAACACCAAGCCCATCAATGTTAGACCATACAGGTATCCCTATTATCAAAAGAATGAAATGGAGAAGTTGGTGAAGGAAATGTTGGAGCAAGGAGTTATTAGACCTAGTCATAGCCCTTTTTCATGACCTGTTTTGCTAGTCAGAAAGTAGGATCGGAGTTATCGGTTTTGTGTCGATTATAGGGCATTGAACGCTACTACAATCAAAGATAAATTCCCTATTCCTATCATTAATGAGTTGTTAGATGAACTTAGAGGAGCTAAGCTGTTTAGCAAGCTTGATTTAAGGGCTGGTTATCATCAAATAAGGATGCACGAGACGGACATCTACAAAACAACTTTTCGAACCCATGATGGTCACTTCGAATTTCTAGTGATGCCCTTTGGTCTCTCAAATACTCCTTCAACTTTCCAAGCTACAACGAATCGTATCTTTGCACCTTTTCTAGGGAGGTTTGTCATCGCTTTCTTTGATGATATACTTATATACAACTCCTCTTTTGATGATTATCTACACTATCTAGATCAAGTATTTGCTTGTCTAAAGGCTTACTGTTTCTTTCTCAAAATGTCCAAGTGTTCTTTTGGCAAGGAAACTATTGATTATTTGGGTCATATTGTAACCTATGAAGGACCCTGCGAAGGTAGAGGTTATGGTCAATTGGCCTATTCCATCAACATAGAAACAATTAAGAGGCTTCCTTGGCCTTACTGGTTAGTATCGTCATTTCATCAATGGCTATTCTCATATTGCTGCTCCATTAACAAACCTATTATGCAAGGATGCTTTTGAATGGAATGATGGTGCCATGGCTGCATTTGAAGCCTTGAAGAAAGCCATGGTGGAGGCCCCTGTGTTGCATTTGTCTAATTTTAACAAGAGCTTTGTGGTGGAAACTGATGCCTCCAAGGGAGGAATTGGAGCTGTGCTTATGCAGGATGGTCATCCTATATCATATTTCAGCAGAAAACTAGGACCAAAATTACAAGCAGCCTCAACTTACATCAAGGAGCTGCATGCAATCACTGAAGCTGTGCATAAATGGCATCAGTAACTTCTTGGTAGGTTCTTTACCATAAGAACTGATCATCAAAGTATCAAGCAACTATTGCAACAAGTTATACAAACTCCTGAACAGCATAAATATCTTAGCAAGTTGTTGGGTTATCACTTCACTATTGAATACAAACCTGGTCTTATCAATCGAGCTGCAGATGCGCTCTCTCGAGTGCATGAGGATGTTACATTCACTGCTGGGGAGCCAGGCCCAATAGCACTATACATTGCCATTCAACCCATCTCTGAAGTGTTGACTACTCTTCGGAAGGAAAACATTTCATAACCTGATATGAAGGAGAAGCATATGAATTTTCTGTCGGGAACATTGTCTTCTGACTATTCTGTTCATAATAGGTTTATGTTCTATAATCAGAGATACTACCTCAGTGAACAATCAGATCTCAAAGCTCTATTGCTTCATGAGTTTCATGCCACCCCCATGGCAGGTCATGCTAGTGTGAAGAAGACTCTAGTACGATTATCTACTCAATTTTTCTGGGTCAACATGCGTAAGGATATGGAGAATTTTGTTGCCTCTTGCTTAGTTTATCAGCATACCAAATACTCCACTCAGGCTCCCGCTGGTCTTATGTACCCATTACTCATCCCTGCCTTGGTTTCGGATGAAGTCACAATAGGCTTTATCACAGGGTTACCTATTTCTCATGGGTTCTTTGCCATCCTAGTAATGGTTGATCGCTTGATGAAATCTGCTCATTTTGTACCATTGGCTGCGCGATTCACTGCTGCTCAAGTGGCTGAAGTCTTTGCTGATACTTTGGTTAAGATACATGGTTTCCCTCGCACTCTTGTATCTGACCGTGATCCAATTTTCATCAGCAACTTCTGGAAGAAACTATTTGAGTTAAGTGGCACTTCTTGCACCATAGTATTACCTATCACCCGAAAATGGACGGCCAAACAGAAGTGGTTAATCGCGGGCTCGAGCAATATCTTCGCGCATTCACGAGTGCTAAACCATCAAAGTGGGCTAAGTTCTTAAGATGGGCGGAATATTGCTACAATACTGGTTATTATAGCGGTCTGAAAATGTCTCCCTTTTAGGCTCTTTATGGTCGTCTTCCACCTAACTTACCAGTTTATACTCCAGGCGCCATATCTATTCAAGCATTAGATAAATTGTTGATTGAAAGAGATGCCTTGTTAAACTCTCTGAAGAACAATTTGAAGCAAGTTCAACACCGTATGGAGCAAAAGGCTAACATTCATAGGCGCGAGCTTGAGTTCTTCGTAAGCGACTTGGTGCTCGTTCGCTTGCAGCCGTATCGTTAGATGTTAGTAGCTCGATGGCCTTCCGCTAAGTTGAGTCAACGCTACTATGGCCCATTTCGTATTTTGGAGAGCCTGGGCGCAGTTGCTTACTGTTTGGATTTGCCTCGAGATAGCAAGATCCACCCAGTGTTTCATATCTCACTCTTAAAACCTTTCAAAGGAGATAAGGGAACTGTAGCAAGTCCACTGCCCAGCACCCTGTTCTCCAAGGGTTTACTCACCACTCCAGCTGTTATCTGCACCACATGTCTGGTACTTCATCATGGTCGCCCTTCTCGCCAGATTCTTGTTCAATGGCATGGCATTCCACCAGAAGGAGCTACTTAGGAGGATCTTGTCGAATTCTGCAAATAAAATCCTCATTATCACCTTGAGGACAAGGTGGATTTCCAGTCCGAGGGAGTTGATACGATTCTGCAACTCTCTCTACCTAACGAGGTAGAGGAGCAGGGCGGAGCTATCAACGATATTGCACAGGAGCCAGGTGGAGAATTACTTTTGAGTATGAGAGCCTTTGATTCGGCTCTATATGGGGGAACCACGGTGTTAGAGGTAGCTAACCAACGAAGGACACGTCACATTCGTCAATGCCCTATTTGGATGGCGGATTATAATATCGGACACGTGGAACGCCAGGAACCGCTGGTTCGTAATTAAAGTGAGAGAACGAGACAGGCACGAATTCCTGATGATTGGTGTCATTTAGAAATAAATCAATAATTCTCTCAGCCAGTTGTTATGCCAACTGGAGATTAGGTTTGATATCTTAGCTGGTTATTGTGCCACTTGGGAATTAGATTGTTGGTCGCCTCTATAAGGCCATTAGGATTTCCTTTGTTAAGGATATGAGTATTATATGAACTTCTCTTTTCTTCTGTAATCTATCATCCTCTTCCTTCACTTCTCTTCTTGTTCTCCATTACTCTTATCTCTATCTGCTTCTGGAGTGAGTACCCACTCGCAGTGGTGCTGAAGATACACCTATTTCCCATCCTTGGTGTATCAATTCTACTACTTGTTATCAGCCTAGGTCTTTTCACTCTCCTTTCATGCCATAGTCAAGGACATATTCTTCTCAGTTTCAATCCTCTGAAAAATGACGTCTGAATATGAAAAAAAAAATCACTAATCTTTGAATGTCCTCTCAAGCCATAGTTCGGAATTGGGGAGCACTTTGGACACGTTTCGGTATTTTGGCCATACCTTTGGCTACCGATATCGGATTCGCACGCTCAACCCCAATTCGGAAAGCTCGTCTCGATGCGCAAGTGGGGTCCATCAAACTTTGCTCGATGGACCCTTCCTTCACCCTCAAATTCCACTGTATTCCCCGTCGTTTCTTCGTTTCTCTGTATTTTTTTCCATTTTTGGCAATACTTCGTATGCTAATTTAGGATAGGATATGAATCCGATTTAAACTCGGATTTTTAGGAGTTATCAGTTTTGTTTATTTATTTTAGAATTAGATAAGTTTTTCTATTTGACCAAAATTTGCCGATTTGGGCAAATTTGGATAAAAAGATAGAATTTCTAGGTTATCTAGGTTAGTTTTTTAGCTATTTAAACCCGGCTTGTGGGTTGAATTTTATTCATTGATTATTGAGTTATTTTCCTTTCAGAGACTATTCTTCTCTGTTTGTCCTCCCTTTTTCTTGCTCTTCTATTAATCCCCCCTGTTTACCACCGCCCGTAGGTTAATCACTACCCTGCCCGGCGTCAGTTGGTATCAGAGATCATCTTCTTCCTGTGGCCTTGGCATTAATGGCTGGAGGTCGTGGTGGCTGTGGTGGTCGTCGTGGTGGACATATTCCGGCAGAGGAAGGTCCGTCTCGAGACCCAATCGCCTTGGAAGCGATGAACGAGGATCTGCAGAGACAAGTAGCGTAGTTGACCCAACGATTGGCGGCGCGAGATTTGGGGGATCGTGAGGTTTCAGACCACGACTCCGAGTCTACCTTCGTCAACCCCTATTCCCGGCGTGGGCAGTCTAGAGAGCACCATACACGAGAGGAGCGTCACGGAGATCTCGACTTTTGGGTCGAGTTGCCCGAATTTACTGGAACCCTACATGCTGAAGCCTTCATCGACTGGCTGAATGAGGTCGAAGGATATTTGAGTACAAGGAGGTCCCTGATCGTCAGAAGGTGAAGCTAGTTGCCATCAAGTTGAAGAGCCGAGCATCCGCGTGGTGGGAGCAGCTGCGGCGTTCACGAGATCGGCAAGGCAAACCAAAGATCGTAGATTGGGACAAGATGAAGAAGAAGATGAAGGGACACTTCCTCCCCTTCGGCTACACCCAAACCTTGTTTCAACGACTTCACACGTTGAGACAGGACGTAAGATCAGTAGATGAGTACACAGAGGACTTCTACCAATTGAACGTGCGGAACGACTTATCCGAGACGGAGGAGCAACTGGTGGCTCGATATAGTGGAGGTCTGCGCCAACCATTGCAAGATGTCCTTAGTCTACACTCATTATGGACGGTTTCGGAGGCATACCAGCGCGCCCTCACTGTTGAAAAGCAGCAGAATAGAAGACCACCAATCAGGAGCGATCAAAGTAGCCGAACAGCTCGTCCTCAGGCACCCCGCCCAGTCCAGCAAGCACCGTCAGGTAGTTCTAACTCTGGAGTTCATTGTTATAAGTGTGGTGAGCAGGGGCATAAATCACCCTAGTGTCGGAAACCTGCTAGTCAGAAGGGCAAGAACCTGATGATTGAAGAGATCGAGGCTGAGGAGGCTGAGGAACCAGTTTATAATGACTATGGGGATGATGATAAGGCTGGTGACGTGTTGATTGGAGATAGCCATGAGACCCTCGTTATTCGCAACAGTCTGCTGGCACCCAAGGATGAATCAAGGGACGACTGGCTGAGAAACAACATCTTCCATACCACTTGCACAGTGGCCGACAAGGTTTGCAAGGTGATCATCGACTACGGTAGTTGTGAGAACGTGGTGTCTGAAGACGCTGTCCAGAAGTTGTAGTTTAAGACAGAGCGACATCCGAAGCCCTACAATCTATCATGGCTGAGCAAAGGTACCGAGGTAAAAGTAGATCGGCGATGTCTTGTGTCTTTCTCCATTGGGCAGAGGTACTTTGACAATGCGTGGTGCGACGTCGTGTCAATGGATTCATGTCACCTACTACTGGGGCGACCATGGCAGTATGATCGGAGCTTGGTTCACAATGGAAGGAAGAATACTTATTCCCTCAGCATGAAGGGAAAAATGATCGTGTTGGCACCCCGCCGGGAAGAAAAACATCCTACTCCGGTAACCAATACTAACCTACTTTCCATGTCCAAATTTTTAAGCGGGATCAAGCAGGGCAATGTAGTCTATGCATTGCTACCTTGCATGCATAGTGCCATAGACATGAATCCAGATCTGCCAATAGAAGTGCAGCAGTTACTCCTGGAGTTCGCGGACTTGATGCCAGAGGAACTTCCCCCAGGACTCCCACCTATGAGGGACATCCAACACCAGATAGATCTTGTCCCAGGATCTAGTTTGCCGAACCGACCCGCATACCGCCTCAGTCCCAAGGAGGCCGAAGAATTGCAGCGGCAAGTGGAGGAGTTATTAAGGAACGGCTACATCCGAGAGAGCATGAGTCCCTGCGCAGTTCCAGCCCTGTTGGTGCCAAAGAAGGATGGCTCATGGCGCATGTGTATAGACAGCCGAGCAATCAATAAAATCACCATCAAATACCGCTACCCCATCCCCCGCTTAGATGACATGTTGGATCAGCTATCTGGCTCGAAGGTCTTTTCAAAAATCGATTTGAAGAGCGTATACCACCAGATCAGAATACGACCAGGAGATGAGTGGAAGACGGCGTTCAAGACACAGCAAGGACTGTACGAGTGGATGGTGGTGCCTTTTGGGTTGTCCAATGCCCCCAACACATTCATGCGATTCATGCACTAGGTTTTGTGACCGTTTATGGGCAAGTTTGTGGTGGTCTATTTCGATGACATCCTCATCTATAGTCCGAGTTGGTCCTCACACTTTGACCATGTTCGCGCTGTCTTTGAGTTGCTGAGAATGGAGCGCCTATTCATCAGCCGAAAGAATTGTTCCTTCTTCACCACTTCTGTGACCTTCCTTGGTTTTGTTGTTTCTACTGACGGTGTTCATGCAGATCAATCAAAGATCGATGCAATCTTGGAGTGACCCAGACCGAGGACCTTGCATGATGTTCGAAACTTCCATGGGTTGGCCTCGTTCTACAGAAGATTCATCCGGAACTTTAGCATGCTGATTGCCCCCATCACAGAGTGTCTCAAGGGGCGTGATTTCAAGTGGACGGATGAGGCCGAAAATAGCTTCCACCTGGTCAAACAGAAGATGACTGAAGCACCAGTTCTCGCACTTCCCGACTTCGACAAAGTATTCGAGGTCAATTGTGATACATCTGGAGTTGGCGTTGGAGGTGTTCTAAGCCAGTCAGGATGACCGGTAGCTTTCTTTAGCGAGAAGCTGTTGGGGTCAAAGAAGAACTACTCCACTTATGACCTGGAGTTTTATGCCATAGTTCAGTCGCTGAAGCATTGGCGCCACTACCTCATACAGAAGGAGTTCATTCTGTTCACCGATCATGAAGCCCTGAAGTACATCAATGGCCAATACAAACTGAGCAGGCGACAGGCTAAGTGGGTAGCGTACTTGCAGGAGTTCACCTTTACTTTGAAGCATCAAGCAGGAAGCCTCAACCGTGTAGCAGATTCTTTGAGCCGCCGCAGTTCTCTTCTCACTACAATGAGCGCCAAAGTTGCAGGGTTTGAAGCTTTCACAGATATGTATGCCGGTGATCCTTCCTTCGGGCGGATCCTTCAGGAGGTAATCGATGGACATCGTCACGATTTTATTTTGCATAACGGTTACCTGTTTTGTGGCCTGCAGCTATGCATCCCCGACTGTTCATTGCGACAACAGATCATGAGCGAATTCCATAATGAGGGGCACTTTGGTCATGATAAGACCTACGCCCTTATAGCTGCAGACTTTTATTGGCCGAAGTTGTCTAGTAACGTGGCACATTTTGTGGAGCGCTGCTTTGTGTGTCAGCGGGCCAAAGGAGTTCTCACCAACGCAGGCCTGCACACTCCCTTGCCAATCCCTGAAGCCCCTTGGCTTGACGTCAGTATGGATTTTTTTCTGGGCCTTCCTCGTACCCAGCGGGCCTCAGACTCTATCATGGTGGTGGTTGACAGATTTTCCAAGATGGCCCATTTTGTAGCTTGTCGGAAGACTATGGATGCTACCCGCATTACATTCGAGAGGTTGTTCGCTTGCATGGTGTCCCTCGCTCCATCACATCCGATCGTAACACCAAGTTCGTTAGCCTCTTCTGGAGAAGCTTGTGGGGAAAATTTGGGATGCAATTGAACTTTAGCAGTGCATACCACCCCTAGACAGATGGCCAGACTGAAGTGGTGAACCGGAGTTTGGACAACCTATTGACGAGTTTACGGAACTAAACCGGAAACCGGATTTGGCACTACCTCAAGCTGAATTCGCCTACAATAGATCAAAGAATCGGACTACCGGCTTGAGCCCATTCGAGGTTGTCTATGGGCGGAACCCATTAGGAGTACTTGATCTCACCCCCATCCCACGGATTGGTCGTGTTCACCCCCGAGCTGATGAGATGGCTGAGAACCTTCGGGTTATTCATGAGTAGGTCAAGTCAACTATTCAGGAGAATAATACCAAGTACAAGATGAATGCAGACAAATGGCGGCATCAGGTGCTGTTCGATGAGGACGACTTAGTGTAGGCTGTCCTCACTCGAGATCTCTTCCCTGTGGGTGAGTATAACAAGCTGAAGGAACGAAAGATCGGACCCTGTGAAGTGCTGCAGAAGATCAATGACAATGCATACCGTTTGCGCCTTCCCAGTTATTTGAAGACCTCTGACATCTTCAATGTGAAGCATCTGAGCCCTTGTTTTGTGGAGTCGACTGATCCTATTCTGAACTCGAGGGCGAGTTCTTTCCAACCCGGGGAGGCTGATGCAGGAGAGCCCGAGTTAGACGATGCCGAGCTGTCTGATTGCACCATTAGAGCTTTGGCATACCACGACTTGGCGGACCGACGTAAAAGCGGAAGGTGATCGAGCCAAATTCGGAATTGGGAAGCACTTTGGACACGTTTTGGTATTTTGGCCATAACTTTGGCTACCGATATCGGATTCGCGCTCTCAACCCCAATTCGGAAAGCTCGTCTCGACGCACATGTGGGGTCTATCAAATTTTTCTCGATGGACCCTTCCTTCACCCTCAAATTCCACTGTTTTCCCCGTCTTTTCTTCGTTTCTCGGTATTTTTTTCCATTTTTGGCAATACTTCGTATGCCAATTTAGGATAGGATATGAATCCGATTTGAACTCGGATTTTTAGGAGTCATCTATTTTGTTTAGTTATTTTAGAATTAGATAAGTTTTTTTCTATTGGACCAAAATTTGCCGATTTGGGCAAATTTGGATAAGAAGATAGAATTTCTAGGTTATCTAGGTTAGTTTTTTAGCTATTTAAACCCGTCTTGTGGGTTGAATTTTATTCATTGATTATTGAGTTATTTTCCTTTCAGAGACTATCCTTCTCTGTTTGTCCTTCCTTTTTATTGCTCTTCTATCAATCCCCCCTGTTTATTACCGCCCGCAGGTTAATCACTACCCTGACTGGCGTCAATAACCAATCACTTATTTTCAACAAAGAGAATTTTTACAATATATACTCGGTTCAACAAAGAAAACTAGACGCATATTATTCTTTAGCAGCCTTATTCAATACAATCCATATTTAGTATGAAGAACCTCCTGTTTTCATTTACAAAAAGCAGAAGAAATAACAATGAATCTAGCAAATATAATAATATTTTCTTTTAATAATAAAAGCAACAACCATTCAAGTCATTATCAGTGATCTAATGATCAGCAGTTATTTATTTTATTTTTTTATTAAAAAAACAGGGTAACCATATCCATCACTCTTTGAGATGAACTAGTGTCGTGTCACGACCATTCAAATCCATTTTTCTCTTGATTTTCTGAAAAAAATATTCCGAATTAGTAATTTGAATCATTTTTTACAGATGTACATGCACAAACATAAATGATGTTTTCATTAACTTGTGAAAGTGCAACAAGTTTCACATAGTCCAACTTTTCTGCATATTAGATAGAAGGGTGTTTACTAAAAGAGAGAGTTTGGTTTGAAAAACTTAGCAATCACCATACAAACACTCACTATGTTTCTCCAACAATATTTCATGCTATTCCAAGAAAAAAAAAACTCAAATAAATACATCCAAAAATAAGTTTATGGTTTCTAATGAATACCAAACAAAAAAAATTCTAATAAATCCATGCAAAAATAAGTTTAAAGATGCACACAAAGCAAATTGGTTTGAAAAGCTTAGCAACCACTAGAGAAACACTCACGAAGTTTATTTTTTATTTTTTATTTGTTTGATAAATTTGGACAAGCCACTTAAAACACGTTATAGGCATGGTTTGAACCCCCGACCTCTCCTTGTGAGAGGGAATGAGTTACCACTTCTTGTAAAAGTTAGTCATCACTCACCAAGTATATCAAAACAATCTTTCATTCTCTTCTAAATGAAAGAAACTTTAAATTGTTGGGACGTATGCTCTAAACCATATGATGTTATGAACATTATTTAATTAGAAATAAAATAATATCATTATTACAAGTGCATGTATTGTTTGAATACTTTATGAATATCACAAAATTTCATAATTATCTACATGACCTTGAATAAATATATATAAGTGTTATATATATATGGGAGGATATTATTTAAGGATGATAATTTAATTAGTCCGTGAAAACAAATCAATTGACTTAACAATTAAAGTATGAAATCTTTAATTGATTTTCAGTAGTACAGCTCACTATCATTAAGAATGAAATGGTTTTATCCAAACCATTAATGTAGAGGGAAATCTAATGAGGACACTATACATAATGAGATTATGTGGGACTGGGACACGATGTGATTTGAATCATTGATAATTTACGTTAAAATATAATGCATTCAAATCATGTCACCGATGGTCGGATATATAATGATCTTAATCCTAAGTGGTTAACAAACTCCTATTTATTGTGTTACATCTTTTGATTTATTTGGTACGGTTTATAAGATCATAATCCTTAAACTTTGTATTTTGGAGGTGTAACAAAATAAACAGCATGGAATGTTAACATCAAAAGATGGAATCCATTCCTTCTTTATGAGAAGTAGATAAATAACCACTTGAGTGATGATTCAGGGCATGAATGGTATGAGTACTCAGATTTCATATTTGTTCTTGAATCTTATCTTTTATTAGAGAATCTGTAAAATCTAAAAATATTGGAATAAAATATTTTAATATTAGAATTATGATTAGTCCCTTGATTACTAGAAATGTTGGATGAAAAGATTAAAGAAGGATTAATTTAATTTAAATAGAAATTAAGTTAAATGAGCTCTACAAGGACCAAGGGGTAATAAGATAAAACGTGAGGCACCTAGTAGAAGTTTGTCCCTCTCACAGGAAAAGGATCTAATTGTAAATTGGATCCGTTGAGGGACTGCGGAGTAATTGAGCAAAGAAAACTTTATTATAAAAGAACGGACGGGTATGATCTTATTATCCCTGATAGAGCTGATCTTAAGGGATGATGGGAAGCAGAGGTGAAGCCACGTGGCGCGCCCAGATGCATTCATCTGATGGAGGCCCGATCGCGAGGCATTATAAAGGATCTGGGGAGAGCCACGTGGCATATGGAGAAGAGTTCATCTGGACGGGGTGTTGGATCCGAGGCATCATGGTTGATTCCTTGCCGTTGGATAGGATCCCAGTGATCCCTACTGCCCATCCGTGTGACCTGATCAAGAGACGCAGCCCGTTACCCCAGTCGCGAACGCCACCGTCAGACCCGCCTCCTTCCCCGCCCGTTACTGCATGGGGGCCGGCTAACAATGGCCAACGTTCCCATGGAGCTCGCGGTCGCCTTGACTTCCCTCGTTTATAAAAGCTGGTAGCCTCCACGACGTGCAAAAGCACTGAGCAGAGGACAAGATCGTGGAGGAAGGGTTTTCCGGTGAACCGAGATCGGAGAGAGTCAGAAGTTCCTGCCGGTTGTTGCCGGGCTTGCGTTCGCCCACGTGGTCGTCTCCATGAGAAGGAAAAGGTTGAGACAACAAGGCAGAGGGAGGTACTGCACACTGTGAGCGCAGTCGAGCTCGCCGGAGAAGACAGAGCTCACTCCGGCCATTGGGGTGATCACTGGAGGTGCTGTCTCCTTGTCAGCAATCTCTCGGTAAGTGCTCACTCCCTTCTGGGACGCTTGCATGCATCTGTGTCGTGAGACCGAGCTCGCAGGAGTAGTTGTAGTGCTCGGCGGGGACTGGGTGGCTCTGGAGATCAAGGTGGCGTTGGCCACCAGGGATGGCAAGACCCGAGCCGACCCGTGGTTTCCGACCCGATCCGCCCCGAATGGGGCGGTTTTTTTTTTGGAGAGCGGGGCACGGGGCGGGGCGGGGCGGGGATTTTTTGTGAGGAGGGCGGGGCGGGGCGGTTTTGGTAATCACCCCTTTAAAAACCGCCCCGCCCCGCCCCGCTAAAAAAACTACACAAATACTATATATATATATATATATATATATATATATATATATATATATATATTGTTACGGATATATTTGGTGAAGACAGGTGTCGTTAAGCTAAAGAACCACTTGTTCCTTTGGCTACACGGCAGTATCACCATCCTTACACAATTCCGCTTCTAATTATAGTAAGAGATTCAATCCTCACAAACAAGTCCGGCGGAATTGTAAACCTCCTCATGAAGGGCGTAAGGTAGAAAGAAAGAGATAGAGAAACATCTAACGCCTACAAGTGAGCTGGGCCTTTATCCACCCGCCACGAAAGCGATATTTTTCTACCACCTTCCTACCGCCTTTCCCAATCATTTAAGAGATATTTACTTAATTCATCGCTTTACTCCCACCGCCTTACTCCCACCGCCTTTACTCCCACCGCCTTTCCTCAACTTCTAAGGTGCTATAAAAAGGAGAGCACTAATAGAAGAAAGGGGGATCCAAAATAAAAAAACTCATCACACAAAACTCTAACATTAAACTTCTCTCTTCAAGTTTTCTCGATTTAAGCATCGGAGTTGAATCAGCGTAAAGGCCCAATTCCCTATCCTCTCCCTTTTTTACGTGCTCACCGATGAGTCACTCCAAAGAATTCCGAAATGAATTTCTATACACCCTCGCTCATAGGCGTAAGTAAGCGTGCCCACATCAACTATAAATAACCGCTATGGTCGAAGGTGAGACCGTATCACGCAGGCAACAAAGGATCAAGCGCGTGACGGAACCGCTTTTTGGTATCAACAGCTTGGCTCTGCGGGGAGCCTTACGAAAAGCCACATGACCCACTACCGTAAGATCAAAACTAATTCAAGAACAGGAGCCCCAAATAACTCAAGGATCCGGGCGAGGTTCAAGGCATGAAGAAATCCTACGATAGTCCTTCCAGCGTATCGCCATCGATAGTCCTTACATTCAACCTCAAGAATCTGTTCCGTAGTTTTACCTTAACCTACAAATGCATAATTGGAACAGCTTGACTCAAATAAGCTCATGCTTTGACTCATCCTCCTCCTCCTCCTACACAAGTTCCAACGCCAAACATACCAACATAGCTCACCGGATAATTTCAAAGCGTAGGGAGAACGAGAACACGCGACTCATAAAGAGAAGATGTAGTAAAGGACCGCCTTTTCCGCTAGTTCGTAACCTCCCTCCGCTCCGCAAGGAAGCGAGCCACCACAAGAACCAAATGGACAAGGACGTAATCGGAATAGTCCATCCGCTCAAACATGATAGAAGGGACGTAACCTCTCGAGAAAATGTAAAGTCCGAAATACACGCTCTCACAATACGTGTTCACCCTTTGTCAAAAATATTGGAGATCAAGTCTCGGATAACTTCCGGACCGCCAGCATGACCGCATATGAAGGCAAAACCCATCCATCCCGGCTAACCTAAAATCTTTTCGTCAAGATGCTCCTCACTGGAATCACATGACGCCAGATGCCGAAGCTTTTCCCCGCCACTTTAGAGGGAAAAGCGCAAGACCTGCGGGTTTGTCGCATCTCCATCTAGTACAATTACTTCTTTTTAAGATTTTAGCAGATCGATTCTTAGCCTATTTTGCCAATTACTCAAAGCAAAAGAAAACTCCCTCTACCCTCCCGCATTAAGCAAATGAGGGGAGAAACGCCTCTGTGCCATCTAAGCCGTGCACATAGACGAAATGCCTAACGCTATGGACCTCCCGCCACGGATGTGGTCAGGACTTTTCATGGAAGGGTTATTAGACTCCCCTTCCTATTTTCCCCACACTAGATCCACCAAAACCATACCGCCTTATGATCCACGCCTAAAAGTATATCAATTCCGAAGAAATTTATACGGGTTGGGAAGAGGAGGCTAGCGCACCTGTGGACACCCGTAAGGAAAACCCGCCATAGTGTCGCTAGAAGGCCCCCGGATACACGAAAAGGAAAAAGGATCGCGACATGGAAGATGACAAAGGCATAAGCAGAGGCCTAGAAACCTCCCGCATTCCATCCCCAACGCATAATACGCCATGCCAGTAGAACCTTCTAAAGAAGGAAAATTGTCGATATGATCACCATACCCCATCAATCAAACCGTAAGCCATATTCTTATGCAAATCAAAGAACAAAACTTCGACATGGCTCTGAGCTCTGCAAGAACGCCGTAACGCAAAAGAATAAGAAGAAGTATTGCCGGGCCCATCAATCCAGAGGACATGATAATGTAGTGTTACCCACTTGATTTAACGCAATAGAAGATGTTGTTCAAAAGGACAATTGGAAAAATACATCAACCTTTGAGATTCAAGGGGAACCTCAAGTTTCAACCCGAAGAAGAAAAGGAGAAATGGTGGGATTTATCACGGTGGTCCCGCGGTGGTGAAAGTTCTCGCCTCAAAAGTTATACCGAACGCGGAACCACGCAAGAAATAGAAACGCCGAGACGCATCCCGGCCCTACGCCCCAATCATCTTTTATGACAATGACGCTGCCACGGAGTCCGCCACCCACATGATGACGCTGTGGTTGTCGCTTATCGAAAGTGTCTAGTTTCCATGAAAAGAGTTCCTATAGACAATGGAAGTTCAGTTGATATTCTCTTTGGAGTGCTTTCTAGAGGAATGAAAATGACGCAGCATGACTTGCTTCCGTAAAATCATCCTTAGTAGGGTTCTCCGGAGGGTACAAATAGAAGGAATGATCCCCTTGCCGATTTATAGGGAACTCGCCAAGGTCATCAACAAGTAATAAAGAAACTTCTTGGTTCAGACGTTGTGCTTCAAGTTACAACGTAATCCTCTACTCAACCTCAACGCCTTTAAAGCCCGTGAATCTCCACTCTATCACCTTCTCCTCAAATTCCCCGACCGAGAATGGCGGGAGAGATAAGAGGAGATCAACCTCGCACGACAATGCTATGTCTCAACCCTCAAAGTGGAAAACCTCAACAGCAGAGACAAAAGTTTCGTGGCTATGTTAGTCAAATGTAACGGTAAAACGAGGAGCTTTCAACCTACACCCGCCGAAGAATTTCAATACCCCCTAGACATAACCCAGAAGGACCGCGTACGATGCATTTGACAAGAGAATGTAGGAAGATCTCAATGGGAGTATTTGAGAGCAAATTCACCTCTTCGCTGGTCTTCGAGGAGGATGCCGTGTGGCGTAATATCATCGAGTATCGCCTCAACATCGATCAAGCGCTTAAACCCACAAAGCGTAAAAGGAGAAATTCTCGCACTGAAAGGCGGTATAGGCTGCGAAGGTTGAAGAAGTATCTAACCTCCTAAAAAGCTAAGTTTATCCGAGAGGTATACTACCCAGATTGTTAGCCCAATGTGGTCCCGTCAAAAGCCGCCCGAAAATGGAGAATGTGTGTTGACTTCACAGACTTAAACAAAGCTCCTACCAAAGATTAAGCTTCCCTTTACCGCCAATTGATAAAGCTTGGTTGATTCAACAACGGGCATGAGATGTTGAGCTTCCGATGCTTCTCAAAGTTACAACCAAATCCAAACGCCAAAGGCTTAATTTAAGAAAAAATGTCTTTTATTATGAGCACCTGAACGCATCTAAGGTAATGCCGCTCGTCTAAAAACGCCGAGCCACCTTCCAAAGGCTCATAAACTATAGTTTTCGTGAGAGCAAATTGGCGTGGAATGTCGGGCCATGGTGGACGATATCTTAGTAAAGAGCCGAAAGGCCAACAACACCTATCGACTTCTACAAGAAGCTTTTCACCTCTTCAATTTATACTACGCTAAACCCAAACAAATGTTCTTTCTGCTCATCGTGAAAATTCCCCGATTTATTTTGACACAAAGAGGATAAGCGTAATCCGCACAAAAATCAGAGCCATTCTTGACATGGGATTGCCCAAAAGTCTTCAAGAAATTCAGCGCTTAACGGACGCCTCACTGGCTTGGCGCATTCATCTCCAAAGCCGGGAGAGAAAAATCTCCCACTCTTCCAAGCCCTAAGAAAAGCACCCAAAATGGAGTGGTGTAAGAATGCTAAAAAGCCTTCAGTGGGCTTAAGGACAATCTCCGGCCACCCCTGCATTAGCTAAGCCACAAAGCGGAGAAGAACTTCTACGTTTACTTGGCTACGGTCAGCCCCACACGCGTCAGCTGCTCTCCTCCGAGGGAAGATAACGGAGTTCAAAACCGCCTACCTACACAAGTAAAATCCTTAACGATGCGTAATCTAGATATCTACCACTTGAAAAGTTGGCCTTGCTCCTTATCACGCCCGCACGGAGGTCGAGAGGCCGCATTTCAAGCCTACAAGATCATAGTATTGACCGATCAGCCCCAAAGCGCATTCTCCATAAACCCCAAAACTCCCGGACGCTTTGCCAAGTGGGTGAAGAATTAAGTTCGATCTCACCTACAAACCCCGAACGGCAGTAAGGCTCAAATCGCGTGATTCCCAAGGAATTAACTTTCCCAAAGAACAGTGGAGGAACCCCGCCACGAGTCCGTAAGAAAGCTCTAACATCCCTTGGACCTTATATGTCAATTGACGGATCAAGAACTAAGAAGCGCAGGGCGTTTCGTTTCTACTCTCTACCTTCCAAGTGGAAAATCGCTACGCGATCAAGTTCCAATTCCGGAAAGCAACCAACAATGAGGCCGACATTTAAGCCTCTCGCAGGATTACATCCCCGCCCGAGGGCTAATTCAAAGACTGCATGTATATTCTCGACCTAATAGTAAGCCATACCAAGTTTTGAAGCTTTAAGGGAAGAAAACATGGTCAAGTACCAAGCAAAGGGTAAAGAAAATAGTTCCACACTTCACTCGCCTAAATCAAAAAGTCTGCCAACACAAAAGGAAGAGGCGACGTCATTCAAAAGGCCACAGCACCAAACTAAGACACGTAGCCCTTCAACCCGCAATACCTTCCCACAAAACTATCGGATTAGAGGAGGGAAGTACAAAGTACAACCAAGAGCCAAGTCGGATAGATTCCCATCGAATTATCTACAAGGTGGATCGGCACCACCCACCCAACAGCAGTAGGCCGACGGATTTCTTACAAATCCGGCCACATACACCATCATCACCCAGAACCTATACGAAGATCTTATACGCATAACCCTTCTTAGCATGCTTGCGCCCAACCGGCTAGTTATGTTCTTCAAGAAATTCACGTAAGGCATTGGAGGAGGTCACATAGGGCAAAGCCTTAAGTTACAAAGTCCTACTCTATTGTGGTTATTTACTGGCCAACACCTACTCAAGACGCATAGCATTCAGCCTTAATGCGACGCCAAATGTATTCCAAGATCCGTAGGGCATCACGCATGCCTACACCCATCATTAGCCCTCGCCCATTCGCCATCCGGGAGTCATCTCCTAGGGCCGCTCCCCACTTCGCTTAGGGCAAATGAAGTTTCTAATAGTCGCCATACTACTTCACAAAATGGGTGGAAGTCGAACCCTTAGCCAAAATCACGGAGAAAGCCGTCTGGGATTCTTATGGCGGAAGCATTATCGTCGATTCGCATTCCAAATGCCTTCATTTTCGATAATGGACTACGCTTGATAACAAAACCTTCAAAAGCTTTTTGCTCAGAGCTTCCGGAATTGAATCCATTAACATCCGCTGACACATCCCTGCCAACGCCAAGTAGAAGTGACAAACCGCACTCGCTTCAAACACCGAAAACACGTATCGTAAACGTACCAATCGGGTAGAAGAAATTCCTCAGCCTTTGGGCCTCACAGACAACAACAAGAACCCCACCCTAGAGACCCCATTCTCCCTTACTTATGAGGGTCATCCCCGCTAAAATAGGATGCCAACCTTGCGACACAAAGAAACGCTCTCCTCGAGAGAATGAGGAAAACTCCGAAATGAACTTGACTTGAAGAAACGGAGAAGCTATGGAAACAAGAGCGTATGTCATCGCCGTAAGGTAAAAAGGTTCTATGACACAAGGGTAAAAAAGAGTCTTCTTCCAAATCGGCGATCTAGTCCTACTGAAAATGAGTTCCGTGGAAATAAAAGCTTCGAACGGGAAGCTAACTCCTAATCAGGAAGCGCCCTTACGCCATACAAAGAATCGGCCCGAAAGCGAAAGCACCTATTATCTAGTAAATATGGATGGAAAGACACTCAAGCGCCCATTCCATGTCAGCATCTAAGACGCTTACTATCAAGAATTTTGTAGCCGCTCCTTAAAAATCACTGAATAAAGTTCAAGTCTTTTCCTGTTTCTATTAAGATGCACGGCGAAATTCCCATCCTACCAAGATGCGCTGAAATTCCCATCCTACACTAAGATGCGTGAAATTCCCATCCTACAAAAGCGCGGTAATTCCCATTCTTGGAAAAGAGTCAATTATCCCGGGATAGAACGACAACTCTTATCCAAAAAGCAAGGCAAAAATCCCGATCAAATATGAGGCAACAATCTCATTTTACGAAGGCGAGTATCTCATTCAACAACTTAAGTCCCGCTGATTGACTAAGGACTGCTATGGCACCTTTACAAAGTCAAAGAAAGAAGTTTACCAAAGACTTCGGCAATTACCTCTCGAATGAATTTCTTATATATAACCATCTCTCGGAAATAAAACGTCATCAAAATAAAGGTTTGCGTTTCATTCATATGAATAGAAATTACATTCCAAGTGATTAAACATTTACAAGAACATTCATAAAAGAAAAAACATCCTAAAAGCTAGGGCGACTGCCTACTTCTGAAGGAGCTTGGGCAGAAGGTTCCGAAGGAGCAGCTAAAGGAGCTTGGGTAGAAGGTTCCGAAAGAGCGGGGGCAGCCGACGGAACAGAAACAGGAACCTCCGGGCTCTTGATAACTTGTTGCTCTTTGAGATCCGTAAATTTCTTCAAGACTCCAAATGTACTTCCCCATAGACAAAACCTCCTTAGGGAGAATACGATGGCCCACTTGTCGCACCATAGAATATATACGAGTGGCCCCTATCTTTAACTTTTAAGCTCAAGTAACCTCCTTTCTAAATTTTCCGCTCGTTCTAATAAATCCTTAATTTCTTGCGTAGTCGGACTTCTGAGCTTTCAAACGGGAAGCCAATCTGCCTTCTAAGTGTATCACGCCCCTTTATTTCCGCCAACTGCCTTGAACGGCGGTAAGCTCTGGCAAGCCTTCAACTTTAAATCCCATCAACAGCTCGCTCCTCTTGAAAGTAGATTGGAGTTCCTTCTTCAAACCGTTGGATTCATCTTGTAGCCCTTTGATATCCCTCCTCTGTTTTAAGAGAACCTTTTGGAAATAGATAACTGAGCCGCTTAGTTCGCTTCTTCTCTTTCTCTAGGGCAGATAGTTGTTGCAGCCGCTTGGCTTTGTCTCGCTCAAGGGCCTGGATAGCGTCATGCTGTTTCTTCTCCTTCTCTTCCAAGGCCGCCACCCTAGAGCTCAACTGAGCGATATCTGCCCTATTCATTTCCATCTTAGCCAAATCTTCTTGGCAAAGAGCACCAACCCGATCCGCCCATCGCGTTCTATGAAATAACATAAAACGCTTCATGAAAAATATACCAAGCTTAGAAACAAAAGGAAATATGAGAACAACCCTACCAAAGCATTTGGCCGAACGGAATACTGGTAGCGGCCTCTTCCCCTACCACTCTCAAGTTTTGTAGAGCCGCTTCGGGCCCACGATGGCCATTAAAACATCCTTACGGATGTGGCGTATCACGAAAAGGAGTATCCTCAAGAGATAACTCTTCTAGTAAATGATCCCTTTAAAACTAATCCCCACTGTAATTTATCCACGGCCGCTTCCTAACTCCAGAAAATAAAACCTAAGTTAAAGGTTATAAGTGAAATATACTTATAGAAAATAGAAATCCTCACCTCTGCGAGGAAGCCATGTCCTCCTGGCCTGGTGGAAGAAGGGCCTCCTGAAATTGGGGACAGCGCCGGGCTGGGATCTCTTCCGCATCTAACCTCTTCCCCGAGGTGCCCCTACTGTTTCTCCTACAATTCCGGACCTCGACATACGCCCCACCGAATTCTTTCTCTTGGTCCTCCTTCCCAGAGGACCCCACCGGTCATTCTTAACCCCCTCTTGGAAGAGCCTGTTTCTTTCTCTTCCTCTTCTTTCTTTCCTCCTGAGGTATCTACCTTGCCAAGTACCACCTCTTTCTTCTTCCGTCTCATGTAGGCAAGGACGTGAACTTCACCCTCGAAGAGGCCAAAAGACCCTTAACATAGCTCAGGTCCTCGCCTCCATCGATTTCCTATATCAAAAAAATTATTATTAGATAATCGTGAGTTAAAAAATCGCTACTAGTAAAATAAACTAATAATTCCTACCGCGACACTATCAAACGACATTTAACAAGATTTTCCTTTGTCAAAAACTCATCCATATACACTTTGATAACCTGCTATTGACTTAAGAAGACCCATCTCCTTCACCCGTCATTTCTCACAAGCGATGTCCGCCTGGGAACCTCCCATTTTGTTCGACATCCCACTCGGACTTACTTTTGACAAAGAAAAAACTTGCTCTTCCATCTCTTAATGGAAGAAGGAACCTTCCCTAAAAATTTCCTCCTGTATGCAGCCGAAATGAAGTAATACCAATCGGGCGTTAGACTCTAGACATAAACTAAAAGCATACGGAACCAACGACGGTCGGATTTATTCCGTAATGCTTGAAAAACAATAACAAAGCCGTCAAGAGGCCTCCAAGAATTCGGGCCAACTAAGGACATGGATGATACTCCTCTAGTAATCGCTTTAGCAAAATCGTAAAAAGGGAGTCTAAGGCCACCTAATAGCGATCTTGATAGATGGCTATCTCCCTTCCCCTGAGAACTTGCCTCTCCTGCACAGAACCCTAACCTCAAACAATGAGATTTATCTCATATTTAGTTACCGTGCTATCTACTTCCTCAATCGGCCCAAGAAGACTTACTTAATGTAGCGGCACTTCTACCTGCCCCAGAGGTGATGAACCCGCTGAACTCCGAACCGAACGCCTCCAAGTTCTACCCGGATCGCCGGAATTGCAAATGTAAATCGAGGGGTTGGACGAAAAAAGGAATCAAGGGTTCATGAGAGAAGAACTAGAGGAAGAAGAAGTAGCGCTTAGCCATTACCTTAGAGAAAGAAAAGATAAGAGAAAAAGCACTAAACCGTGAGCTCACGGAGAAGAAGAAACCTCGGAGAAGAAGACTCGATTTTCGTGGAGAAGAAGACTCATTTTCAACACAACCTTTTTCACTGCATTTGCCTCTTATATATAAAGGCAATGAACCCGTGGGCCGCTAGATCCTAGGGTTATGTTCGACCGACCCTTGAACCAAAGGCCCACAAATCTAAAACCGCTCAAACAACCATCATACACCCTCCTCAAAACAATTCAAAATTTTGTATTAACGTCAGTATTCAAGCGCACTCGCACACATGGAAAGTCACCATCGCCCATCATCACGCTGACAAAACGCACACCGCACATATCGCGCCACTACCCCCTTTCAGCGCTTAAATAGTAGAGGAGACACGTCGCTTAGGGAACAAGAAGCTGCTACATGGAAGGTAGAGTCGGTACGCATGGAAGGCGAGTCAGACTGCATAAAGACAAAGCGCACACTCCAACATAGGATCATCAACAAAAGCCAAAGGATTTAAAACAAAACGACAAAACGCCATTTATTCAAGTTACACATGACGAACGTAAATAAAGTTTATATAACAAACCCTAAAACATATTTCCCGAACGGATTATCCTAACTATATTTCCCAACGGATTATCCTAAACGTCGCTCATGGACCCATCCAAGCAACGCCTGATAAGACTTGAGGAGATACACGGCCTTCCGCAGTACTGCCGCTATCCTCGCCACTAGGGGAAGCTTGGTTCCGACTGACGGGAGAGTGTGGGGACCTCTCTCACTACCGGAGTCGCCTCCAAACATTTCAACCTCCCCAAGCTGCACCTCCGTAAGTAAAAACTAAAAAGGCTCCTCGCCTCCACATCATGGTTGGTCAACATGAAAAGCTTCCCACCCCCGCTTAGGGCTCATTTCGCACTACCCCATCAATCAAGAAAATAGATGGCCAAACACGTACCGCTTGACTTACCAGTGGATTACCCCACCTTAGTTCCATCAGTGCCTCATGAAAAGAACTGAATTCGTGAAAGCAGAGCATTGAGAAAAGTGAAAAACTTGTAAAAGACAAGCTACCGAAAGCCATGATACAAAAAATAGAAGGTGCAAAGTTTTGCTCAAGTTAAAACACCCTATCCATACAAACCCTAAATAGAAAGAGCCCATTGACACCATAGGCTTAGAATTCGGAACTAAAATCTATCTCATGACAATGAGAAGATAACACAAGAACGTCGTTGCCTATTAAAACATGTGTCCCTTAGGTACAAGCGACCTATTACGTAGCCACGCCTACATAGACATGCCAACTAAGAATAATACTTGTTCTCGAACTCCGTAAACGTGCTTAGCTCACCCTCACTTAGATTTTTCAACAAGTACACTAGGAGGGACTAGTGTTACGGATATATTTGGTGAAGACAGTGTCGTTAAGTTAAAGAACCACTTGTTCCTTACACGCAAGTATCACCATCCTTCAGACAAGTCCGGCTTCGGAATTATAGCGTGATTCAATCCTCGCAAACAAGTCCGCGGAATTGTAAATGACTCTCCTATAAAGTAAGGTAGAAAGAAAGAGATAGAGAAACATCTTAACTTCACAAAGAGTGGGCCTTATCCACCCGCTTACGAGTGATATTTTCCTACCACCTTCCTACCGCTTTTCCCAATCACTTTAAGAGATATTTACTTAATTCATCGCCTTTACTCCCACCGCCTTTACTTCCCACCGCCTTACTCCCACCGCCTCGAATCCGCCTCTAAGGTGCTATAAAAGGAGAGCACTAATAGAAGAAAGGGGGGATCCAAAAAATAAAAAGCTCATCACACAAAAACTGCCTAACATTAAACTTCTCTCTTCAAGTTTTCTGATTTAAGCATCGGAGTTGAATCCGGGCAGAAAGGCCCAATTCCGATCACCATCCTCTCCCTTTTACAAAGCTCATTGATGAGTCACCCAAGTAATTCCGAAAGCTGAATTTCTATACACTCCTCGCTCATAGGCGTAAGCCGCCACATCAACTATAAATTCTAACCGCTGGTCGAAGTCAGACCCATCACGAGGCAACAAGATGGACGCGTGAACCAGTTTTTGGCATCAACATATATATATATATATATTACCCTAAATACTTTTAGGGTTACAAGTTACAACTTACACACTTGGTTGGCGGCTGACGGGCTGAGAGAGTGAGACCTACTTGATCTCAAGTGAGGCGATCTTCATCTCTTCCTCTTCTTCGATTTCAACATATCTCAAGTGAGGCGATCTTCATCTCCATCCTTCGAAGCCATCGATAAGCGTGAGGTTTTCATCGATTTCATGAGAATTTTGCCAGGTTTCTCTGTAAAATGTAAATTGGAAGAGGCCAATATATATTTTCCCCCATTTTCGTTGGATCCCCTCGCTTGATTTGAACGCTTTGATCTAAATTAAGAGAACATTTCGCTGATTCACGATCCTCACAGTTTTTGCCATAATTTCTGTTTAAATCCGCATGATCTTATCTAAATCTAAATATGTTATATGGCTTTGCAGTGATCGCTCAAGGGATCAACGCCGGAGACATCAAGAAGCTCCAGGACGCCGGGATCTACACCGTCAATGGCCTTATGATGCACACCAAGAAGGTCATCCCTGCAATTCTCTTTCTCAAAAGCAACCCCCTCTCGTTTTCCTCCTTATTTTTCCCAATTTTTTTTTTATAAAATCAATTTTCTCACAGAACTTGACGGGGATCAAAAGGTTATCTGAGGCCAAGGTGGATAAGATTTGCATTCGAGGTTCACCTTCACTTTTCATCTGTGCAGAACCTGCAGGTAGGTTCTTGTAGGCTTGCAGCAAAGGAATCATCGAGCAGGGCTACAGGGGAGAATTTGAGGTAAGATTTGTCTTCTTCTTCTCTGAAACAACAGTACCAAATTTGTATTCCCAACTATCAACAATTTGTTCTTTTTCCTTCTTTTTTTGTCAGCTGATTCGATTCAATTACTTTGGTGGTTAGCTTGATCCATCGTGAAGACTTTGCTAATCTTTTTCCTAGCTCCCTTCATCCTCTTCATTGAAAGGTACTTGTTCTTCGCTTCTCTTCATTCATGCTTGTTTCTTCATACCCCTTCCAATTCTTAAAATTAATTAAGAATTGTGTTAATTGTTAATTCATTGATACTAATGTTTGTACTTTGCTATTAACTTTTGTTGTTATTGTTGTCATCTTTTCAATTATTTTTTCTTTCAAGTATGTATTTCAGTATTTCCATCATTTCATGCTTTTTGTTATGAGTCATGCCATGCTCTTTCTCTTTGCTGAAAGTTATGTTCTTCCTTATTTATTTATTTATTTTTACTATGTCATCAATATATATATGATTTATTCTAGTTTTGCCCTATATGAATGGTGTTATTTTAATGTATAGGCAAAGTTGTTTATCATGGACGGTGAATCTCAATCTTCAACCCCCATTGAAAATACCAATGAAAAATCAGTTCCTACCCCTTCACCAATTGGTATTGTTGAATCTTCAACTCCAACTCCAATTTCAAGTGATATGCCAACTATAGATAAATCATTTTCAGCACCTTCAACGGATGATGATGTTAACATCTATAACCCCCAAAAATTAAAATCCGTTGTGTGGGAACATTTCATAAGAAAACAAATTGATGGAGAATGGAAAGCAATTTGCAATTATTGCAAAAGGATGCTTAGTGGAAAATTCAAGAATGGAACCACCCATTTGCATGACCACTTGAAGAGATGTCCAAAGTTAGCACACAAAGATATTAAACAACAACTTTTAGTGGTGAAGCAAAGTAAGGGTGATGGAACAAATCTTTCCAATTATGCCTTTGACCAAGCCTTGGCAAGAAAAGAGCTTGCTCGAATGATTATAATTCATGAGTACCCTTTGTCAATGGTTGATCATGTTGGGTTTTGGAAGTATTCATCTCTTCTCCAACCATTGTTCAATGTTCCTAGTAGAAACACAATAAAGAATGACATCCTCAGAATTTACAATGAGCAGAAGTTACAGACAATGAAAATGATCGAGTCAAATGGTAGCAAAATTGCAATTACAACTGACATGTGGACAGCAGATCACCAGAAGAAAGGGTACATGGCTCTCACTGCTCACTTCATTGATCACTCTTGGACTTTACAAAAACGAATCTTGAGGTATGATTTTAAATAAAGTGATCATGTTAATTATTTATTTTCATTTATGTCTAAGTTAGTGGATGAATCTAATGTAAGCATGATTATATATGTAGGTATTGTTATGTCCCTGCACCACACACAAAAGAAGTAATATGTGATGAGTTGATGAAAATCCTTTTGGACTGGGGACTTGACAAAAAATTGTCTACCATCACTTTGGATAATTGTTCTGTCAATGATGGAGTTGTACATCTTATGCTTGATAGACTTCATCCGGAATCATTGATGCTTGGAGGTGATTTTTTCCATATGCGTTGTTGTGCGCATATTTTAAATTTGATTGTGAAGGATGGGTTGGATGTTATTGGTGATGGGAGAAATAGAATCCATGAAAGTGTTCAGTTTTGATCAACTACTCCAAAAAGAATAGAAAGGTTTGAAGAGTCTGCGCAACAATTGCGTATTCCAACTTCGAAAAAGTTGTGCCTTGATTGCAAAACAAGATGGAACTCAACATACTTGATGATTGAGATAGCTTTATATTACAAAGATGTGTTCAGCCGTGCAAAGTTAAGAGATCCAATGTGCAAGATTTGTCCAACAGAGGCAAATTGGGAAATGACAAGATTAATTGTTGGAAAGTTGCAAATATTTTATGAGGCAACTAACATTTTTTCAGGTTCCAAGTATCCAACTGCAAATGTTTATTTTCCAAAGATTTGTGAGATCAAAATAGCTTTGTCTGAATGGCTTTGTGATTCAAATATGACAATTACATTAATGGCTACAAGGATGCTGGAAAAGTTTGATAAATATTGGAATGTAGTTCATGGCTTTATAGGGGTAGCCACGGTGTTTGATCCAAGGTACAAGAAATGCATGTTGGAATATCACTTTTCAAAGTTATATGGAGATGCTTATGATATGGAAATAGTTAGAATTGATGGGATTTATTGCAACTTAATTTCTGAATATGAAAACAAGTTTTCAAATCTTGAAGCTGCGAAAAACATTGCTTCCACCTTGGTTCAAGAAAAAAGTTTTTCCGATGGATATGATGAATTTATCAATAGGAAGAAGAGTAAAACTACACATGTGATGAGAGAATTTGACTTCTATTTGGAGGAAGATGTTTTACCAAGATCTCCTGATTTTGACATATTACAATGGTGGAAGACGGTTGGAGTCAAGTATCCTACAATGCAAAGGATAGCGAAAGATATATTTGCTATACCTGTGTCCACAGTGGCTTCAGAGTCTGCATTTAGTATAGGTGGTCGATTGTTGAGTCTGTATCGTAGTAGACTTCATCCAACTATGGTGGAAGCTTTGGCTTGTTCCCAAAATTGGTTGGTGAATCAATTAGAAGGTAAATTCTATAATTTTAACTTTCTATTATAACTTTGATCAATAATTTATCTAAGTCTTTTCTAACTTTATTTCTTAGATCGAAATTCAATTTCATTGGATATTGCTTCAACATGTGAAGAGGAAGATATTGATTCCATTGCTCTTGATTTGGTATAGTATATTATAATTTATTTATCTTTTTCTCTATCATAATTAATATCTTGTTGTATTCATGTTAACATTCTTTCTTTTTATCCTATTCTTATAGGATTGACCACTTGTGCATTTCACATTTAAAGGAGCAAGCTAGAGTCTAGACTACAGGAACTTGAGATGATCTTTATGAGACATCATGTTGGAACTTGGAATTCTTGTGTTGAATTTGACTTATTATGCTTCATGTTGTTAAAACTATAAACAAACATCATATTTGGATGCATATCTTAAATCTTAATGCTGCTACACTCTTATCAGTTCTTGATCTAGAAGCTGGAAAACCTAGCCCTTAAGCGCCTTGCATGGCAAGTCATCTTACCATGATTCTAAATTTCTGATTTCTAATATTCAGCTTTTGAACATTCCCAGTCTGATTAAAACTTACTGGAACGGTTTTGATCCTTGCAGTGATAGTTGGGTTGGAATCAGCTGCATCAATTCACGTATTGTCTCCATGTGAGCATTTGGAGGCTTTCTATTGATTGTATGGAGGTATGATATGCATAAACATTCTATTCTTTTTGTGATATATTTCAGAAAATTGTCAAGTTTGGGACTAAAAGGGACACTTACTGGAGATATTCAATCTATGACAGAGTTAAAGCCAATGTAAGTTCATCAGCTTGATTTGTACTTTTGTGCTTATTTCTCTAACACAGTATCAGATAATGTGTTTCTGATTGAACATTCGGTTGATGATGTAGGGATCTCTCTTACAATAAAGAGTTAACTGGACAAATTCCATCGTCCATTGGGAGTTTGAGCAAGCTTGAAAACTTGTGAGTTACACTTAATAACAGGTTTGATTGGAATCAGTCTATCCATAATAGCTTGAAATTGATAACTGGTTATTCATTGTCTTTTTATCAGGATTCTGGTTGGATGTAGTTTTTCTGGTGAAATACCATAATAAATAGGCTCTCTAAAGCAACTAGTCTTCTTGTAAGATGCTCAACTTCTCAGTTAGAAATTTTTTCCTCTTGATTTGTTTACTGAGTAACATATGAAATATTCACTACCATAAGTGTTATGTAATCAATCTTTTGGACTTTTTGTGATTATCTGCAGATCATTGAATTCTAACAAATTCAGTGGTAGAATACCTCCAACCATCGATAATCTGGCATATTAATTCATACGAAGCACTTGTATGTTCAATATCTCTAACTAGTTGAACACAACTCGATGTCTTTGTTGCAATCTAAATGAATAGTTCTTTCACTGAATGACAACCACTTTGGCATAAATCAACTCTCTGGTATCATTCCAGACTGACTTTTCAGCTCAGACATGCAATTGATCCATGTGTAAGTTCATCATCTTCTAAAGAAGTAAAAATTCAAGTTTTAACTTTGAAGTTCCCTTGAATAGTAACTGATTTTGTTGATCAGGCTACTTGACAATAATAATCTTATGAATCAATCATGGAAGATGCTGAGGAGCAGATAAACTGGATGTCGGATGAATAAATATTTCATATACAGTTGGCTCTCTCTGACTCGGATCCAAATATGCATACAATGTGCAATAAATAATTAAAATGTTAGGGATTGTTGTTTTGCTTCTTGTTTTAGTTTCCTTCCAGTCTACTGTCTACCTTCCAAGATATGTGGAGGTTTTAGAAGTTTCAATCATATCATATCATATCAGAAGCTTGCTTGCTTTTGTATATTATTTTGGTTTTCTTCAAGGTTTTATCAGGGACCGGACTGGACTTGAAGTTAATTTTGTAAGATCTTAGTAATGGAAATGGAATGGGAGTTGTTTTCTTGTGCAGGCTTTAGCGGACTTTGTTTGTTTGACATACATATAGGGCGGGGCGGGGCGGGGTGAGAGGAAAAACTGGCAGGGCGGGGTGGGGCGCGGGGCAGAGAATGTTCAGGCGGGGTGGTTGTGGTAAAGGCCTGCCCCGCCCCCGCCCCGCCCCATTGCCATCCCTAATCACGTGGCTAGCCATGTCCCCAAGGGTTAAGGCCCAAAACCTAGGTTTGGGTGGTCTTGGGTTCAACTCCCATTGGGTTCAACTCCCACTACCTACAACCCCATCCTTTATTTATCCTTATTCCTTTATTTTTCTTTTACTACACTACTATTTATTTTTATAATTTTTAATAACCTGGCTAAGCCCAACCATAACCCCTTTAGTCCACTCTACTGAGCCCAAATCCTATTGACCCTACCTGGACCCAATTTATCTAGCCACACCTAACTTATTCAATTAAAAATCAAACCAACCAACTTGCTAGGTTAACCGATTTAAATCCAATTATCAACTCTAATTTAACTTAATCAAACTCCATTTGATTAATCAATCAATTAGTTCATTTCATGACTTTAAACCCAACCAATTTAACTTGATTATTCGACCCACGATCTTAACTAAGTCAGTCAACTTAGTTTGGACCCAAGCCCATTTGTCTACATAATCAAGTTGATTAATTTTACTAAACTAGATTTGGTTATATTCAACTCACTAACGGACTAACCCAAGTCATTTAACCATTTAATCTTAACCGAAGTATTTGATTAAATTAACAACTGAATTAATTACTTACCTAATTCATAAATCTCTTTTTTTCTCGTTTTCTCTCTCACTGTCTTCTTTTCAGCTGAACCCCGGCGATGCTCGGGGAGACCACAGGCGGGGCTGCAGATGGCCGGAGCTCCACCTGCATCCTACTCCGCCTGGTCGCGAGCATCCTCGACGTACCACAACCACTCTCTGGAAGGCAGCAGGCTCCCAATCACCCTCCTCTGAACACAGGTTTGTTGCCGGCCTCTTCCACTGTTTCCGACGAGCTCGCCCACCACGCATGCATGAAAACTACAACGGAGGGAGGAAGCTTACCGGTAAACTGTGGACAACAAACAGAACCTCCAGAGAGCTCCCCAGCGACGTGCTCTGATTTTCCGGTGAGCTCCAACCGCGGCCTCCTTCCTTTCCGAGTCCCGGTCTCCTTCTCCGCCGGAAAACGACGACGAAGCTCACGAGCTCGAAAGGCACTAGCAGTTGGTGCCCCACTCTCCTTCCGATCGCCGGCGACGGAGGTCCCCCTTCTTCGATTCCCTGCTCGCACAATGATCCTACTCGAGCCCCGGGCTGCCACTTGTATAGATCAGCGTAGACGAAACGACGAGAACGTTTGCGAGGCAATGTCGCCGGCAACGACCGGCCTTCCCGCGTGTAACTGCCGGGAAGAGTGACGGGCCACGCGGAGGCGGTTTCAAGCGGCTGAGGGAGGGGATGGTGGTGCCTCGGGATCTGTAATCACGGATGGACGGTGGTGATCACTTAGATCTCATCCAACGGTTCCAACACTTTATAAATTCTCGGATCCAACACTCTATTGGATGAACGACCTAGATCCAATCGAGACCAACGGCCCGATCAAATCACCATGTCTCGAACTTGAGACAAACCATAAGATGGACTGTTCTCATGCGCCCGCACCGTGGGGTTGCACTACATGTATAATTCCCTCTGCCTCGTATCCACCACTTGATTAGATGGATTTGTTTCTAATCTGACACGTGGCCCCACCGTGGCCGTTATAATGCTCCGCGATCAGCTTTAATCCAACATCTTTTAATCACAGCCGTTCATTTGCTTCAACAAGGGTTTTATCTAGAAAATTTTTCAGAAGTCCCTTGTCCTTTTTAGGTTACAGATAAGTCCTTTCTCTGTGAGAGAGGACAACTCCTCTTAGGTCTTAAAAGCTTTTTGAAATTACAGATAGGTCCTTATGTCCCTCCATTCACCCTAATTAGGGTTTTATTCTTTTAAATTTCCATTTTTCCCATTTAATTAAACCGTTTAATTAATTAGGGAATTTATTTAATTAATCAATAATTTAAAGAACCTTTAAATACGGTTTTTTTTTATTTACCAAAAATCTTAGATTTTACAATCCTCCCCCTATACAACAATTTCGTCCCCGAAATTTCCAATCCGAAATCATCAGGTGACAAACAAAATAGGGTAACGTTTCCTCATATCCTCTTGAGGTTTCCAGGTAGCTTCTCGATCAGAGTGGTTGCTCCACCTCACTTTGACAAAGGGAATGGTTCTATTCTATAACTGCTTGTCCTCTCTGCCCAAAATAGCCACTGGGCGCTCCTCATAGGACATATCCTCCTGTACTTCCACAGGAATCTGGGGAATCACTAGAGTTGGGTCACGAATACATTTCTTTAGCCTTAAGATATGAAAGACATCATGAACGTGAGCAAGGTCCTGAGGTAAGGCCAACCTGTAAGCCACGGCTCCTATACGCTCCAAAATCTCAAAGGGTCTGATATAACGCGGGGCAAGCTTCCCACGCCTTCCAAATCTCACAACCCCCTTCATAGGAGACACCTTAAGGAACACTAGATCCCCTACCTGAAACTTCTGATCAGAACGTTTTTGGTCTGCATAAATCTTTTGTCTGCTTTGAGTAGCCTTAAGTCTCTCCTTGATCATCTTGACATGCTCCTCTGTCTGCCTAATAAAGTCTGGTTGCCTAATAAAGTCGGTACTCATGGATGGACGGTGGTGATCACTTAGATCTCATCCAACGGTTCCAACACTTTATAAAGTCTCGGATCCAACACTTTATTGGATGAACGACCTAGATCGAATAGTGACCAACGGCCCGATCAAATCACCATGTCTCGAACTTGAGACAAACCATAAGATGGACGGTTCTCATGCGCCCACACCGTGGGGTTGCACCCATATGTATAATTCCCTCTGCTTCGTATCCACCACTTGATTAGATGGATTTGTTTCTAATCTGACATGTGGCCCCACCATGGCCGTTATAATGCTCCGCGATCAACTTCAATCCAACATCTTTTAATCACAGCCGTTCATTTGCTTCAACAAGGGTTTTATCTAGAAAATCTTCCAGAAGTCCCTAGTCCTTTTTAGGTTACAGATAAGTCCTTCCTCTGTGAGAGAGGATAACTCCTCTTAGGTCCTCAAAGCTTTTAGAAATTACAGATAGGTCCTTATGTCCCACTATTCACCGTAATTAGGATTTTATTCTTTTAAATTTCCATTTTCCCCATTTAATCAAACCGTTTAATTAATTAGGAAATTTCTTTAATTAATCAATAATTTAAAGAACCTTTAAACAAGTTTTTTTTTATTCACCAAAAATCTTGGATTTTACAGTCTATTCTTAAATGTAATACTGATCATAGATAAAGGACCAACATTCTTTACCAAATATTAAAGGACCAGAAGCCAATTTTCTTTTGAATTCTTGAAAACATATTTCTCATATCTTACATAGGAATGTAGGTGTAAGAGCTACTAATTTTTAAGGCCTAATTTAATACTTATTTATTCTCTTAATCATGCTTGGACTAATTAAATTCCTTACTAATTTTATTATGATTTAATAGTGAGGATTTAATTGCATAATGGACTTTACTTAAGTATTATAGAGTTGGGACCAAAATGAAATAATTGTAGAATAAAGGATTAAAGTGCTATACGCACTCTCTCATAAATAAAACAACCATGGGCCTTATGATAATTTCTAAAGAACCCAAGGGTACTAAATTTATATACTATTTACTCATGAGTTATTAAAGAGGGTCTAAATGTATAATGCCATCTTGAATAAAGAGAAATGGGCCTAGAGCTGATATTATGAGAGTGGTGGGCTTAAATGCAAAGATCTCTCTCTTGATTTAAAGAAGTAAGGTTGTAAGAAAATTTTGAGAAAAAAGATGGGTAACTTACTAAAATTTCATGGAACTTTATATGTCTGACGTGACCTTCTCTTTCTCGTTTATTTTTTCTTTTTCTCTTCTTTGGTTTTCTCTCTCTAGCTAGAGGAATGAACATAAGGGCTTAGATTTAAGATGAGTAGGGATCAAAGGCTTGGATAAGCCTAGTGGAAAATAAACAAGCACACGAGTAAGCGCATGGAAACAGGATTAGAGGCATTGCGAGCTCATTTTAAAACTATCTTCCTTATACTGTCGATAATTGACGTGAATCCAAGCTCCGCGATCGTCGCCGAGCAAAAGAGTAAAGCTGCAGCGTCGAGTCACGATCAGAGCGTTGTTGCCTCGAAGCCTCAACCATGAGCTACTTCTTCTTCTTCAAGGAGCGTTGTGTCTCTTCTTTCTGTGTGAATGAAAGAGAGAACAGAGAAAGCTAGAGAGAGAATGAGAGAGTGACCAGTGAACTGAGCGCACCTCACCGAAATCGCGCCAGAGCAACCATACAAGGGCGTCGTGAACCTCGCCTGCCGAGGAAGAGCTTGAGAGTATTGTTGCTCCTCGAGGAAACAAGGGAGAGGGGCAGAGACCAAACCGGACGCCGGAATCCTTAGAGAGACGCCGCAGACAACTGAGATCACCTCACCGGAGTACCTTGGACAGCCATCCTTCTGGTGAACTTCTTGAAACCTTCTGAGAAACAATAAGGCTTCAATTGTTTCCACATGAATACACAAGAGTATAAGACAGACATTCATAAGATTGTATGGGGAGGGCATATCCATTATCTTTAATGCATGTTTAAAGGGCTTGGAAATTAAGTGCTAAGAGTGAAGTTGACAAAATCCTAGTTAATGGAAATAAGTTTATAATGAAAAGCATAAATGTGGGTTTATCCAAAGTTATGACATGTTTCATTTTTGATAATAATAGATTCATGTATTAATCATTGGTGGAGAGTAACCTATTTAAATTAATGCATGAGTATAATATGATGAAGTGGAGAATGAATAAAGGCATGTGTAAATGCATCATGGGTTGAAATGAATGGCATGTATATGTATATACCTGCACGTGAAGACATGATATAGAGAGAGAGATAGAGAGAGTGATAGAGAGAGTTAGATAGAGAGTTGATGGTGTGTAACACTATACATGTAGACACATACATGTTGCATGAGTAAAATGGCGAATGAAGATGAGCTTCATTAAAACCTTAATAAAGGCTAAGATGCATGCAAGCATAATAATAAGAGAGTTAAGTGGGAGATCGAGTAATGACCCAGTAAAGGGCCACATACATACAAAGGTAGATGAGTAGTGTTATACTCACTGTGATTTACTTAGGTGATTTGATAAATAAGTATAGTAAATTAAAGGTAGTATAGCTTGTGTTAAGTGAATCCATTACTAAGTAAAGGGCCCGGCCCATGTAGTGACACAATTAAGTATACTTTGTAATGGATACTGAGCATAGACTTTACTGATCAGATATTGATAAGGAACGTAGAGCTACGTCGAGAGGGACTTGTGATTGAGCTTTATTGACCCAGGTAAGTACTTCTGCCTAGCACCTCTATCATTTGATGATAGTTTATTGGCTTTGTGTGATTGAGTATTCTTGATTTTGCTTTGCTCCGTTTCATGATTGAGCATGTAAGTACTCTTGCCTTTCTTTTCTTTCATTCATTGATTGGTTATATCGTTGCTTTCTAGATTGCATGCTTGAGCATATAAGTACCTTGGCCTAGATCTTTTTATCATTGGATGTGTTTACATTATTGATGCTTGGCTTTCTGTATATACATACATATCTGCTTCCTTGGATGAATATTCTTTGATATATGAATCCATATCTATGTATGTATGTTTGTTCAATTGTATATTTCTTTCCACTCGATATGTGTTGTTCTTGTGGATTCTCCGCCCGGTACAGTGGAGCGTGTGGCCCCTGTTTGGTGTACAGGGCCTGTGGACACCCTATTCGTGCTTTCCTGTCAGGGGGACGATACTCTAGCTGTCATGTATGCTCGTCTGTGGGACGATACGTTGACCGTGTACGTACATGTATGTGTGAGTAGCGCTACGGACCGAGGATTGACATCGTCTTAGGTTGATGACTGCCCGAGGGATGGTTTGCAAGCTTCGCTTTAGCTGTTTGTCATGAGATGACCTAATTTTAGTTAGGGAGTCCCTACCGTTGGATCGTTTTCATTGGGGTAGGTCTGAGACTCTAGGTGGTATGGCCGGTGTGGTTTGTTCTTCCCACGCCGGGTTTGATAGTCATGTTCTGGATTTGTCCATTCAATTGCTTATCTTATGTTAAATTTGACATGACTTTATTGTGTTTCCCTACGGGGTACTTACTGGGCTTTCCCTCCGAAAACTCATGCACTTATTGACCTTCTTTTCAGATCCCGAGGAGTAGGTTGCGGGACACCGGAGAGCCACACAAGACTACAGGGGATTGAGAGCTGAGATGGGTGCCTCTAGTCACATGAGTGGGTGAGGATATCATTTATAGGTTCCCGAGTAGGAGCCTTTGTATGACATGATATTAGGGTTTCTAGACCTAGGGATTCGTATATTTATTTCTGTTGTTTATCATGTTGTAGACATGTTGATTTCTATATTTATGATTCCTGTTTGTGTGCGTGATTATGATTGGTGATCATCGAGGCTTCATGCTCGGGCAGGGCCGGTCCCTGTTCGGGTACGGCCGGTCTGTTGCGTGCTCGTGGGCCCGGGATTTCAGGGGCGGGGCGTTACAGATTAAGGTGGCATCAGAGACGAAAGCGGACTAATCGACACCCTAGTTGCCCTAGTGACTTAGTCAAATAGGTTTGACTGAGTGTGAGGGTGGGTAGATAAGATTATTCTTGGAATGAACTAACGGTACTATTGTCTGGCAGCCGACCATGTCTGATGAGGAGAGTGCGTGGGAAGTGGAGTCAACCGAGGAGGATTCTGGGCAAGAGCAAGACTCCGGATCGGAGTCAGACATAGTGACTGATGACCAGACGGGGAAACTTACGCCCTTTCTATCTGATCACATGTTGGGATTGACCCAAAGGACGAAGTGGTATATGCGGAGGATAGGACATAACGATGCGATAGCGAAGCGACTCAGGAATTACAATGACACGTTGGTACCACTACCAGCGAGTCGAGCCCGGATGTACCGTTTACCAAATTCTATCTTATACTTTTTTGAGGCGATAAGAACAAGGTCCAGGTAAACGGTAAGAGGTGGTGCCCCTACTGCGGTAGACTATGTGACCTAGTCCTTTGTAGGGATGTGTGGTGTCTTCGCTGCGGGGATTCGGACACCAGCGAACAGGCTGCGACAGCGACTCACCCTGTGAGTGCCTTGAATGCGACAGTGGGCATCACCCCATGGAGTACGACTCAGAGGACACCCTGGAGTCGGAAGGGGACTAGGAACCTTCAGGCTCAGGAAGATGGGAGGAATCTTGCATACCCTCTGAGGATGAGTGGGAGGAAAAGATGAGAAAGCCCAGGCCGGTGGACAATGCACGAAATTACCGCCGAATCTCATTGCTATGATAGGACTAAGGGCAGGAGGCCCTAGTTTGTGAGAAGAGGCAAACAACACAACGGAGAGCCACCGCTTGAGTTGTACATAGTCTGGGGATTGTTGTATGAATTACGTCTATGTATGGACTATGTTTGATGAATTTAAACGTTGTGTTGCCATTAATGATTGTATTATGAATATTGCTACTTGTACTATGCTCAGATAATACAATGGTTGGAGGATTGAGGCTCGGACGATCTTGACGTTCAGAGACACCTCTACCTCAGATGGGGGTGGAAATGGAGCAAGAGACACTTGCTCACTCAAACAGTGAGGGACCTCAGATAGTTGGTCCCAATCAGGCAGTAGGAGTACCCCCCATGGCTGATCCTAATCGGACAGAAGAAGTACCCCCCATCTCTATGATGGACTTGATGAGAGAGGGGGTGGGTTTAGTAAGAGAACAGAGGCAACAACAACGACGACGTGCCACACCAGAGAGCAGCAAGGGTATCTTGGGTGACATCAGGAGGAGAGTCCCGACTCCATTTGGAGGAGCCACCGATCCTGAGGCAGTAGAGTTGTGGGTCTGGAAGTTCAAGAAAGCCTTCGTGTCCTACCAGACCCCCGAGGCTGACAAAGTTAGGACCGCCGGCGTCTTACTACAAGGTAGTGCTGAATACAGGTACCGTAATGAGGTCCGACTCAGAGGTGGACCACCTGACACATGGGAGCAATTCAAAGCGGCGTTCTACGCCAAGTATCTCTCTCCAGGCCATCTTCGGCAAATAGAGTATTAGTTCCTCCATCTGAGTCAGGAGGAAAAGACGGTCGAGCGGTATGAGGCCGAGTTCGACAAACTCGCCAGGTTTGTACCAGCGTTGGTGCCTACATATGCAATTAAGGCCGGGAGATTTGAGTATGGTCTCCGGCCGGCTCTCAAGGAAATAGTGGTTGTGTTTCTGTGCACTAGCTACGCAGAGGTGATGGCGAGGGTGAAACACATTGACGCCTCCCACAAGAAGGGGCCGCCCCCAACCTTGATGATTGAGTCCAATCCGTTAGAAGAACCAAGGGTTGGACCTGAGTGGCGAGATAATTGATTTAATCAATTAAAGAAAAGCTAATTGGAGAGGTCTTGGTTTGGGTCTAATATTTGGATCATTGATAGACCCAACTAAATTTGGGCTAGGGAAATAAGCTGGCCCGGCCAATATATAAAAAAAAATAATAATAATAAAAGAACGGGTTGTGGGTGGTGGGAGTTGAACCCTAGACCACCTAGATTGTATGGTGGGGGCTTAACCCAATGGGACATGGCTAGCCACATGACATAAGTTACTCTTTCTAAATTAAGTAAAACTAAGCAATGTAAAGCTAGACTACTTTTTTGGGCTTAGTAGATGGGCCCAATTTAGCTAAGAAGACTTGAAATAACCAATTGGGGTTCGTACCACGACAAATACAAGTAAAGTTGACTAGTTGACCAAAGTTTGACTAGAGTTGACCAAATGTGGGTTTAAAGTCAACTAGGGACTTGGAAATGAGGGAAATGGTTAGGTAACCAAGTAGATGGACTTTGAGACCCGTTTGGTTGGGCTTAGGCCCATCGAAAGCGAGAGTTGTGCATGTGCATCTAGAAGCCTAGGGTTTTATTAGAATTTTGGCTCTAATAGAAACTCTATTAACAGATACTCTCGGGAAGTCTTAGAGACACTACAGGAGGTGACTAGGAAGGTTTCCAGTTTTTGTTAAAGGAAAGTACACTTGCCTTGTACCCACTCTTTGGAGTTTTCTTTGGACTTGCTTTTATCTTGTTGATAGATGTTTTATTGATGTCATACATGCTATCCTTACTTGATTTAATTTCCTGTTGAGCATGTATGTTTGTTTTGGGATGTTGGTATCCTTGTTTGTTATGGGTCTACTGCACGGACTCAGTGGAGTGTGGGGCCTCCAATAGGGAAATGATCAGAGACAGGACACCCTGGCATTTCTGCTTACCCCGCCAGAGGGGCGATGCTCTGGTAGTCCTACCCGTCAGTGGGAATGATACGTTGGCCGTGTCGACACGTATGAGAGGTGGTACTATTGATTTACGACCGGAGGGTCGAACGACTAGAGGGTTGTGATTACAGCGTTTAGCTGACTGCCCTTACTGGGAGTGATCCTTGAGTTATCTTTGAAACTCAACGCAGAGCTTGAGGGCTTCTGATAATAGGGGTCATACTGTTGTCTTTATTTGTGGTAGGCTCCTAGGGTTGCATTCTTTAGGGAATGAGGTCCCTTGACTTTATGTATTATTTTACTATGCCTTTGTGACCCGCATGGGTACTTACTGAGCTTTCCATTCGAAAGCTCACACACTTGTTCTTTCTTTCTTTTACAGATCACGAGGTTTAGGGTCTGGTGCAGAGGAGACGGTTTAGGAGCCACCGAGGTCTGGGAGTCTACTTTGGGTTATCCTTTATTTATGTGAGACATTTTAGGGCCCGTGTAGGGACCTGATTTTGTATAGGGCCTATGGACCCTTATGACTCTAAGTTCTTTTGGGCTTGAGTATGATTTTATTATGGTTTGTTATCTGCTTATTTACACGTAGGCCTTGTATCCGAGCTGAGCTTGGCCTCTACTCGGGTACGGCCGGTCTGTTCACGAGCTCGGGGCCTAGAATCCGGGACGGAGCATGACAGAATCATTGGTACTTGAGGACAAAGATGTAATTAGAGAGGTTAATGGATTTTTACCTAGCTCTAATTATGAATTATTTATAGAGGATCGATATATAGGAGATGAATATATCATATGGACGACTCGAATCCCGAGTAATTTTATATCTATAATTTCGAGAGTGCAATTCCAAGTTTTTAGTGGAGTAACTTAGGAATTAATAAAACATTTTGATTAATTAAATAGTTTAATTAATTAATATAAAGTTTTATTGGAGCCCGGGATTATAGGTCCATAAGTCCCCCTCCGGACAAGAAATTCCGATTGGACAAGTTTAATTCATTTTGTGTTGATCACTTAATTACAAATTAATTGATTATTGATTTGTAGTATTTATGAGTAATAAGATTATTTATAAATAATATAAATAAATACATAATTTGATTATATATTTATTTATGGACTTATTGGATAATGTGAGCCAAGATACATGTGTTTAAATTTGAGTTAAAATTAAAATAAAATAAAATTAATATGAATTTAGATAAGTTTGTGAAGCATACGTCTAGATTCAATATATGTGGCAACTTGGTTGCTAGATTTGATTTTGAATTTTGAATTTAAAATTAAATAATGAAACATATAGAAAAGGATAAAAATAAAAAATATTTTATTTTTACGCTTGGCCAAAACTCTCTCTCAATTATGTTGGATAAAATTTGATTTTGAATTCAAAAAGGTGTTTATCCTAATTTATTTGAATTCAAATCGAATTAGATCCTAATTTAAATTAGAGATTCTTTTTCTCTCTATAAAAGGAGTAGGTTTTTTTCCTTTCATGAGTGAGTGTGTGAGATAGGAACCCATTGAGGAACCATAAGAGAGAAAAGAGAGGAAAAGTTCTTTCTCAAAAGTCCGATTCTCAATTGCTCATTAGATGAGTTTTAGAGGAAGACAATAATCAGTTAAGTGATCTTATTAATCTTAAGTTGTACCCAAACACAACTCCATCTCAGATTTTTTTTGTCGGAAGGAATACCGTGGTTTCGGGAAAAGACGATCTACCAATCTCGGAGTATTAGAACTTCTACAATTTCAAGGCAAGAAAACTGAAAAATAGCTAGGGAAAATGTCCCTCGCTAAATCATGTATTTCCGTCGATAAAATAATTCAGCGAGGGAATAGCAAGGGAACTTTTTCCGTCGCAATTATTATTCTTGATCTGGTTTTATTAATTCATAAGTAGAATTAATTATTATAATTAACAAAGTATTCATAAAAAGTGTTTTTTGATGAATACCGATCCAAGATCTTGGTTTTATATGTGTTTACTCACGCTTCCGCATATCTTGAAAATTGTTTTTCCAAGATCAAAAACCAACAAATGGCATCAGAGCCAGGTTGTAAATTATATTAATTAATTCATTGATTATGTGATAATCTACTCATGAATATTATATTAAATAATTATGGGTAGGCATATGCATACATTATTAGATCATGCGATGATCTGAATATTTTTTTAAAAAATATGATTGAATGAATAGAACTTTGGTAGTTAATTACATGGTGTCTTTGGATTAGGTTTTTTTTATATTTTTATTATATCAAATTGTAAATTATCCCTTTCATATGTAATTTTAAATTCATGTCTTCATGATGGATGAAGAAGGAGCCCGAAGCCCAAGAAGAATTTAGGAAATCTTAGAAATTTTTTTGATTAATTTTTCATGGGTTGTACTGTTAGAAATATCGAAAGACACCCCACCAAAGTCCTTTTCTATTATGCCAATTATCCTATTTGTTCTATGTGATGTTATAAGAGTATGATGATGCATTATAACATGTCCTCTAGGATAGTGTTCCTACTCATATACAATCACATGTTCTTCGATATACATGTTTATTAATTATGCCAATGATTTAATGAGATTAAATCTTAAATGTTTATGATGCAATTAAAATTTTACGAGTTAAAATTGATTTCATATTTGTTTTTTATTATAAGTTGGAATTGTTTTGATTTTAAAATATGAAATATATTATAATTGCACATTATGAAAATAATGAGTGGGTGAGGGTAAAATGACAATTTTAGCCACGGGTCTCCATTGTTGGTACAACGAATGTTGATTTGAATGGCTTCTCGAGATGCCATGATTTCGTCCTCCCTACGGAGGGTATCCATTTAATTCATGCTAGGGTTGACCTCCAAGAGATAGGATGTAATTATGGATCTCTTTAATGATCGACCCTACGGCAGCATTCTAGAAAGAAGAATTGGATTCCGAAACAATGGGCTACACTCACAAAGACGCAATTAAATGGTTAATTGCATCTTGACCCGAATTACGATAGTTAATAAATATTGAAAAATATGAGATATCTTTGATGCGTATTTATTGATTGAACATGTTTCAGTTCAATTTTAAAATATGTGACCAACCCTACGGCGGCACAATATTTTTAGTAGATTGAATTATCGTTGGGAAATTATTATTGTTATTTTTTTTAATACTATACTATGCCCTAAAATTAAACTATATGTGATATGGATGCACTTGTAATTTTTCTTCAATTTCAAGCATGTCTAATCCATTAATCAGTCTGCTATCACTTGAACAATTGACTGGCGAAAATTACTCCAAATAGAAAAGTAATATAAACTTGCTACTCGTCAATGAAGACTATAAGTTTGTACTCCTGGAGGAATGTCCTCCTCAACCAGCTAATAATGCACCTAAGCCTCGAAAGAATGCCTATGATCACTGGATTAAGGCAACTAATAATGCTAAACTAATAATGCTAAGGTCTATATGCTAGCAGGCATGACTGAGTTGCTCGCAGGCAGCAGGAAGGGATGGAAACTGCTTATAAGATAATGCAATCCCTAGATGGTATGTTTGGACAACCATCAGAATAGGCTCGGCTGGATGCTGTTAATGCATTTATGAATGACAAGATAAAAGCTGGGACTAAGATCCAACCCCATGTGCTAAAGATAATAAATCATCTTTACGAGGCTGAGTTAAATGTAGCAAAGATTGACGAGAAGATTCAAGTAAGCATCATTCTTCAGAGTTTGACCCCTAGGTTCCAGTAGTTCGAGAACAATTATGTTATGAACAAAAGGGCTTACAATCTCACTCAATTGTTGAATGAGTTGCAAGCTTTCGAATATGTCAATGACAGAAACAATGGCGAGGAAAATGTTGTCGAGGATTCTTCTGACAAGAACAATAAGAAGAAGAAGAACAATGCTGGAAAGAACAAGGTAAAGTTCAAGAAAAAAGGCAACCCTTAGAAGAATGCCAACTCGAAGAAATCCGGGACGGCTCAAAAGGGAAATTGTATTCACTGTACCAAGCCTGGACATTAGAAGAGAAACTGCAAGCAATATCTCGAAGAATTGAAGGAGAAGAAAAAGGGGAAAGGTAAATATGATTTTCTTGTCCTTGAAGCATGTTTAGTAGAGAGTGACATCTCAACCTGGGTCATTGATTTGGGAGTAACTAATCATGTTTGTTTTTCTTTATAGAGCCTTCACAAGAGTAGAGACTTGCAGGATAGCGAGTACACGATGGTCGTGGGAAATGGCGCCTGAGTTTCAGCTAAGGCAGTAGGGGAAGTATGACTTCAGTTTCCTAGAAATAAATTTCTTGTTTTGAACAATGTTTATTTTATTCCCATTTTTAGACGAAATTTGATTTAGATTTCTAGATTAAATAAACAATCATTTAAAGCAACTTTTGAATTGAAACAGTTTCTATTTCAAAGAATGGTTTAAATATTTGTTCTCGATATCTGGATGATGGTCTTTATTTTCTTAGACCAATTTATAAACCACTGCTTAATACTGAGATGTTTAAAATAGTTGAACCAAAAAGTAAAAGTCAAAAGGTTTCTGATCAAAGTGAGACATATCTATGGCATCTCAGACTTGGCCATATTAACCTGAACAGGATTAAAATTGACAAAGGAGGAAGGTCCTTTAATGGAACTAAAAGTTAGTGACCTACCAGTTTGTGAATCTTGTTTGGAAGGTAAGATGACCAAGAGATCCTTTTCTGCAAAAGGAGAGAGAGCTAAGCAACCTCTAGAGATGATACATACTGATGTATGTGGACCCTTAAATATCCAAGCTAGAGAAGGCTATGAGTATTTCGTCACCTTTATTGACGATTATTCAAGATACAGATATGCATACCAGATGCAAAGGAAATCTGAAACTTTTGACAGGTGTAAGTTTTTCAAAGCTGAAGCTAAAAAGCAACTTAGCAAAGAAATCAAAATTCTTCGATCAGATCGAGGAGGTGAATATCTTGACACAGAATTCATGGATTTTCTTATAGAGTGTGGTATTATATCACAACTCACTATACCAGGTACTCCGCAGCAAAATGGTGTTGCAGAGAGAACAAACAGAACTTTGCTTGACATGATGAGATCAATGTTGACTTACTCTTCGCACCCCATTTTTTTTCTGGGGTTATGCACTAAGAACGGCAGTTTATATCCTCAACGTGGTTCCTTCTAAATCCATACCTAGACCTCCTTTGGAGATGTGGAATGGTAGGAAACCCAGTTTGAAACACTTTCGGATATGGGGATGTTCGGCTCATGTGTTGAAAAGCAAATCTGGGAAGTTCGAATCATGAAGTGAGTTGTGCATGCATGTTTGTGGGTTATCCGAGGTGGTCTTTTCTATAGTCCTCAAGATAAGAAAGTATTTTCATCGATAAATGCTACTTTTCTTGAATATGACTATATTAAGGAATATAAACCCAGGAGCAAAGTTTTTGCATCGATAAATGCTATCACAGTAAGCAAATCCGCCAGTACCAACAGGAGTTGTTTAAAGGCAAAGTCTGAGAACCACAGTTCCGAATCAGAATCCTCCTGTTCTTCATCGTAGTGGGAGAGAAATAAGATTACCTGACCGATGACAAGAATTGAATCTCATCATGGTTGATGACGAAATTCAGGATAAGCTAACTTTTAAGTCAGCAATGGAGGATGATGATAAAGATAAATTGCTTGAAGCTATAAAACTAGAGATCTTCCTGATGGGGTAAAACCCATAGGGTACAAATGGGTCTACAAGAGAAAAGAGAGGGGTGGAAGGGAAAGTGGAGACTTTCAAAGCAATATTAGTGGCCAACGGTTATATCTAAAGAGAAGGAATCGATTTTGAAGAAACTTTCTCGCCGGTCGCTGAACTCAAGTCCATTAGGATATTCTTATCCATTGCTCCATATTATGACTATAACATATGGAAAATGGATGTCAAGGCAGCCTTTTTGAATGACCATCTTGAAGAAAGCATCTATATGATACAACCAGAGGGTTTCATAGTTGAAGGTTAAGAGCAGAAAGTTTGCAAATTGCTAAAGTCTTTTTATGGACTCAAGCAAGCTTCAAGATCATGGAACATAAGGTTTGATGAGGCTACCAAGTCTTATGGGTTAAGGTGGTCTTGGGTTCAATTCCCACTACCAACAACCCCATCCCTTTTTTTATCCTTATTCCTTTATTTTTCTCTTATTACACTACTATTTATTTTTATTATTTTTAATAACCTGGCTAAGCCCAACCTTAACCCCTTTAGTCCACACTACCGAGCCCAAATCCCATTGGACCCTACTTGGACCAATTTATGTAGCCACACCTAACTTATTCAATTAAAAATCAAACCAACCAACTTGCTATGTTAACCGATTTAAATCCAATTATCAACTCTAATTTAACTTAATCAAACTCCATTTGATTAATCAATAAATTAGTTCATTTCATGACTTTAAACCAAACACATTTAACTTGATTATTCGACCCACGATCTTAGTCCAAATCCCTAGTTATCTACTTAACCAAGTTAGTCAACATAGTTTGGACCCAAGCCCATTTGTCTACATAATCAAGTTGATTAATTTTACTAAACTTGATTTGGTTTGATTCAACTCACAAACGGACTAACCCAAGTCATTTAACCATTTAATCTTAACCGAAGTATTTGATTAAATTAACAACTGAATTAATTATTTACCTAATTCGTAAATCTTTTTTTTTCTCGTTTTCTCTCTTATTGTCTTCTTTTCAGCTAAACCTCGGTCATACTCGGGGAGACCACAGGCGGGGCTGCAGATGGCCGGAGCTCCACCTGCATCCTACTCCGCCTGGTCGCGAGCATCCTCGACGCACCACAACCACGCTCTGGAAGGCTGCAGGCTCCCCGTCACCCTCCTCTGAACACAGGTTTGTTGCCGGTCTCTTCCACTGTTTCCGACGAGCTCGCCCACCACGCATGCATGAAAACTACAACGGAGGAAGGAAGCTTACCGGTAAACTGTGGACAACAAACAGAACCTCCAGAGAGCTCCCCAGCGACGTGCTCTGATTTTCCGGTGAGCTCCAACCGCGGCCTCCTTCCTTTACGAGTCGAGGTGTCCTTCTCCGCCGGAAAACAACGACGAAGCTCACGAGCTCGAAAGGAACTAGCAGTTGGTGCCCCACTCTCCTTCCGATCGCCGGCGACGGAGGTTCCCCTTCTTCGATTCCCTGCTCACACAATGATCCTACTCTAGCCCCGGGCTGCCACTTGTATAAATCAACGTAGACGAAAAGATGAGAACATTTGCGAGGAATTGTCTCCGGCAACGACCGGCCTTCCCGCGTGTAACGGCCGAGAAGAGTGGCAGGCCGCGCGGAGGTGGTTTCAAGCGGCTGAGGGAGGGGATGGTGGTGCCTCAAGATCTGTAATCACGGATGGATGGTGGTGATCACTTAGATCTCATCCAACGGTTCCAACACTTTATAAATTCTCGGATCCAACACTCTATTGGATGAATGACCTTGATCCAATCGAGACCAACGGCCTGATCAAATCACCATGTCTCGAACTTGAGACAAACCTTAAGATGGACGGTTCTCATGCGCCTGCACCGTGGGGTTGCATCCACATGTATAATTCCCTCTGCCTCGTATCCACCACTTGATTAGATGGATTTGTTTCTAATCTGACACGTGGCCGCACCGTGGGCGTTATAATGCTCCGCGATTAGCTTCAATCCAACATCTTTTAATCACAGCAATTCATTTTCTTCAACAAGGGTTTATCTAAAAAATTTTTCAGAAGTCCCTGGTCCTTTTAGGTTATAGATAAGTCCTTTCTCTGTGAGAGAGGACAACTCCTCTTAGGTCCTATAAGCTTTTAGAAATTACAGATTTGTCCTTATGTCCCTCCATTCACCCTAATTAGGGTTTTATTCTTTTAAATTTCCATTTTCCACATTTAATCAAACCGTTTAATTAATTAGAGAATTTCTTTAATAAATCAATAATTTAAAGAACCTTTAAACACGGTTTTTTTTATTTACCAAAAATCTTGGATTTTACAATCCTCCCCCCTTACAACAATTTCATCCCCGAAATTTACAATCCGAAATCATTAGGTGAGAAACAAATCAGGGTAACGTTTCCTCATATCATCTTCACGTTCCTAGGTAGCTTCTCAATCAGAGTGGTTGGTCCACCTCACTTTGACAAAGGGAATGGTTCTATTCCATAACTACTTGTCCTCTCGGCCCAAAATAGCTATTGGGCGCTCCTCATAGGACATATCCTCCTGGACTTCCACAGGAATCTAGGGAATCACTGAAGTTGGGTCACGAATACATTTCTTTACCCTCGAGATATGAAAGACATCATGAACCTGACCAAGGTCCTAAGGTAAGGCCGACCTATAAGCCACGTCTCCTATACGCTCCAAAATCTCAAAGGGTCAGATATAACGCGGGGCAAGCTTCCCACGCCTTCCAAATCTCACAACCCCCTTCATAGGAGACACCTTCAGGAACACTGGATCCCCCACCTGAAACTCCTGATCAGAACGTTTTCGGTCTGCATAACTCTTTTGTCTGCTTTGAGCAGCCTTAAGTCTCTCCCAGATCATCCTGACATGTTCCTCTGTCTGCCTAATAAAGTCTGTTTGCTCAAGCGTCTTCTCAGCTACCAGCTTTCTCTCATGCACATCTCCCAAACAAATAGGTATCCGACACTTCCCCCCATAAAGTGCCTCATACGGAGCCATCTGGATGCTTGCCTGATAACTGTTATTGTAGGCAAATTCCACCAAACTTAGACGCTCATCCCAGGACCCCGTAAAATCCAATGTGCATGCCGTTAGCATGTCCTCCAACACCTGGATGGTCCTCTCTGACTGACCATCAGTCTATGGGTGAAAAGCTGTACTGAATGCCAAACCTGTGCCCAGAGCTGTATACAGACTCGCCCAAAACCTCGAGACGAACTTGGTGTCTCGATCATTAGTGATCGACACTGGTACACCATGTAGTCTGACAATTTGATCAATATACAGCTGGCCCAACTTCTCCAAGGATGCACCTGTCCTCAAAGGTATGAAATGTGCTGACTTAGTCAAGCGGTCCACTATAACCCAAATTGACTCGTTTCCTCTCTGAGTACGAGGCAACCCCGTTACGAAATCCATATTGATATGTTCCCACTTTCACTCTGGAATGGGTAAGGGTTGCAAAGTTCCTGCTGGCCTCTGATGCTCTGCCTTCACCAACTGACAGGTGCTGCATTGAGCCACAAACTCTGCGACCTCTTGCTTCACACCCTTCTACCAGAAAAGATCTTTCAATCTCCTATAGATCTTGGTACCACAAGGATGAATGGTATAGTTGGAACAGTGGGTCTCCTTAAGAATCTCCCTCCTCAGCTCGGGGACGTTGGGCATACAAATTCGATCATCAAATCTAAGAGTACCATCCTCTTGCACTCTAAACCGTGTCGGCTCTCCCTGGCCAATCTGCTCCCTAAACTCCTCCAGATCAGGATCCCGCCTCTGTGAATCTCTAATTCTCCCTAACACCGAGAGTCGGATATGCAAGCTGGCCAAAGTGGCATCCATCTCTGGTAAAACAACCTCTAACTCGGGCCTTCTCATGTCCTCTAGAAGAGACCTCTGAGCTGTGAGCAGTGCGGCAACTCCATAACCAGATCTCCTGCTAAGTGCATCTGCCGCCACGTTAGCCTTGCTCGGGTGGTAATGGACACTCAAGTCATAATCCTTAATTCGCTCTAACCAGCGCCGCTGTCTCATGTTCAACTCCTTCTGAGTGAAAATGTACTTGAGGCTCTTATGATCGGTGTAAATCTCAAAAGGTACACCATAGAGGAAATGTCGCCAGATCTTTAGAGCAAACACGATCGTTGCCGACTCAAAATCGTGTGTGGGGTAATTCTCCTCAAAAGGCTTAAGCTTACGGGAAGCATAAGCAATAACTCGCCCGTCCTGCATCAAAACACACCCCAAACAAGTCTTGCACGCATCATTGTAGACTGTATACCAGCGCCCAATTTGATTCAAAGCCAGAAGTGGTACAAATATTTAATCTTTGTTTCAACTCTAGGAAGCTCTTCTCACAAGATTCTGTCCAAACAAACTTGGTGCCTTTCCTGGTCAATCTGGTCAGAGGTGCTGCTAAGACAGAGAAACCCTCAACAAATCTTCGATAATAGCTTGCTAAACCCAAAAAGCTTTGTATCTCCCGAACTGTGGTTGGTCTCTTCCAATTGACGACTGCTTCAATTTTCTTGGGGTCTACAGCAACTCCAGCTTCGCTGATCACGTGCCCTATGAAAGCGACTCTATCCAACCAGAACTCACACTTGGAGAATTTGGCAAAAAGCTAGTGTTGCCTTAAGGTTTCTAGCACAATCCTCAAGTGCTCCTCATGTTCCCGGCGGCTACCCGAGTAAACCAATATATAGTCGATGAAAACCACCACAAATCGGTCCAAATACTGTCGGAATACCGAGTTCATCATAACCATAAACACTGTCGGGGCATTAGTAAGCCCAAACGGCATCACCCAAAACTCATAGTGCCCATATCTAGTACGAAAGGCACCCTTTGGAATGTCCGCTTCATTGATTCATACTTGATGGTACCTGGATCTCAAGTTAATCTTAGAGAATACCTGAGTTCCTTGCAATTGATCCAATAGATCGTCAATCCTAGGTAACGGGTACTTGTTCTTTACTATTACCTTGTTCAGCTCTCTATAGTCGATGCACAGCCTCATCGATCCATCTTTGTTCTTAACAAATAAAATAGGTGCTCCCAAGGTGATATGCTGGGTTTTATAAAACCCATCTCCAATGACTCCTCCAGCTGTGTCTTCAACTCCTTCAGCTCTGCTGGAGCCATTCTATAAGGAGCCTTAGACACAGGAGCTGTACCCGGAACCAAATTAATCGAGAACTCCAGTTCTCTTTCTGGGGGTAGTCCTGGTAAGTCTTCTGGGAACATATCTGGATACTCCCTCACCACGGGGACATCTGTGACCACGGGGCCATCATCCTTTTTCGTCTCAGAGATGGAGGCCAAATAACCTATGCACCCTCCCCTAAGTAACCTCTAAGCTTGGAGAGCTGAGATCTCCTGTACTAGGGAATAAGTCTGACTATCATAAAAGGTGAACTCTTCATTTCCCGGCACCCTGAACACTATCCTCTTCCCACAACAGTCCACCACTTCGTATACCGAAGAGAGCCAGTCCATCCCGAGGATCAAATCGTAATCCTTCAAGTCCATCACATGCAGATCAACGAGTAACTCTCGCCCCTCAATCACTACTAGGCATGTCGGTACAATCCTACTCACTAACATGGCAACTCCAACCGGGGTGTCTACACTCAGCCGATACTGTAACTCTATAACAGGCAAGGTGTATCTCCGTGCAAATCGTGCAGATATGAAAGAGTGTGTAGCACCCGGATCAAATAAAGTGCAGGCATAAAAAGATCTAATTGAAATGGTACCTGCGACAACATCAGCTGATGCCAGAGCCTCTTCTGTCATCAGGTGGTAGACTCTCCCGTGAGTTATGTGCCTTTGTTGCTGCTGAGGCTAGCTAGGAGTGGAAGGTTGTCCTACTGTCGTCTTCCCCTTTTTATCGCCCCCTTGTGGCCTTAGTGGTGGTCTAATTAACTGTCTAGATGCCTGTTGTGATCCCTGGACTCCACCAACTTCACTCTGTCCTGTCTGATGCTGAGGGCACTGTGACAAAACATCCACCTATAAGCCTCGGGCACTGTCACTTCCTTTGCGGCCCCTTGCACTCAAAGTTTCTAATGGTCTGAGCCACACTAGCTGACGACCCTTTGCCTCCAGACGAGGTCGTAGACCCTGTTGGGTTGCCTTATGGTCAGTATTTGTGATCTGGCCTACGCCATCCTGAACTTTTTCCAACTGATTGCCCCTGACTGTTAGACGCTTTGTCCTTCTTCTCCTTCTGGGATGACCCCTGGGCGTCCCCCTAGCAAGAGGCCTCTATGTACTTGGCCCGAACTACCACCTTTGTATAGGTCTTGCACATGTGCCCAGTCACAATCTTCTTCAATGATCGCCGTAGTCCGGCAACAAATTTCATCACCCTGCTTTCCTTAGTAGGAACCATATCAGGCAAGAAACGGGCCAGCCTATCAAACTCTGTCTCATATTGCTTCACAATCGAGCTGTCCTTAATAAGTTGAGAGAACTGTTGTCCAACCTGAACTAGATGTCCCCTGGAAAAGTACTTGGCGAAAAATGCAGTCCTAAACTCTTCTGAAGTCTGGAATGGCTCACCCTTTCTCAATCGTATCTCGCCAAAATACCAGTCCTCGGCTAGTCCCAGCAACATATAAATAGTTGTCCTGATCTTCTCCACCTCACTAGCCTGGTAAACCTCAAATGTCTTGTCCATTTCTCTTATCCATAACTAAGCCGCGTAAGGGTCAGCGTCTCCCTCAAAAGGTCGGGGAGAGGGCCTCCTGATCTCCCCTAGTAATCCTCTGCTAGCAGTGGGGGTGGCAGGTGTAGGTGGAGGTGGTGCTCGCTGCTGCCTAGTCTCCTGGATCAGCCCTATCATCTCTCGCATAAGCTCTAGCAAACTCATGGGGGGGTATCTCCCCCCTGGGATCTGGGCGCTCTGCCTGAGGAACCTCAACGTTGGATTGGGAAAGCACCTCCTGCTCCACCTCCATCTCCTCCAAAGATGGGGGTACTTTTCCATCTTAAGGTTGGGGCACCTCCTCAATAGGCGGCTGAGTCAACTCCACCGGTCGAGGACGCTCTTGCCTGCCCCTACCTCGACCTCCAAGTCCTCCTCGTCCCCGGTACATGATCAAACTGTCTAGTATTAGCAGAGTTATCATCAACAAGACAAAACGTGATAAACAAACTTTTATTCCAATTTAAGCAAACTTTCAAAAGGAAACGCAAACACAAGTAGTTCATACAACACTCAGAATTTGTAAGACTACAACTTATTCAGAACATCATAAACCAGACTCAATCAGAATCTCTATCTAGGGACAGTGGGGTATAGATGTCGAGTGGTACGTGCTCAGAAGGCAGATATCCCCCTACATCATGTGGGCCCCTACTAGGTCCTGGTGCGCCACCTGGGCAGTACAAGGCGAGATGCTCGTTGCTGCCACAACTATGACACCTAACAGGAGGATGCCTGCACTCTGGCATTCGGCGACCAAACAAGTTGCAACGTTGACACCTCATAATAGTAATCACGTTAGCGGACGAGCCCCCGGCCCTAACTCCCAGCTGCACACTAAGACTCCTATGGTAGTCTTGTGCTAGGCCTACACGCCTAGGGACCCTCGTGCTCAAGTTCACCTGCCTCTGAACGATAGGGACCCTCTGACTCTCGGCAATCTGCCTCTGGACAAGCATCTTAACTGTAGTCTGGAGTCTATCAATCCGCCGATTGGTAGCTTCAACAGCCCTCCTCATCTTAGCGAAAAATTTTTCAGGAACCAGGGAGTCAGCATGAGGTGGTGGGGTGTTCTCTCGAACCGACTCCACCTCCTCGGATGAAGCCTCCCGAAAGTATCTAGGTCCATGGTATTCACCTCCAGACATTCTTACTACCTGCATTTAAAGCAAAGTGTTAATCTAACGTTCTACAAATTCTTCTACCCAAACCCACACTCAGTCTAAACACCTAACTATGGGCAACTAAGGTGTCAGTTATCTGCTTTATAACCTCTGCTCTGATACCACTTTAATTTGTCACGCCCTGACCCTGATTCCAGGCCTCGAGCGCGTGTACAGATCGACCGTACCTGAGTAGAGTTAAACTCTGCTCGAATACAAGGCCTAAGGGTAACTCAACAGATAACAACATAATCATAAACATAAACAATTCAAAAGGAAATAAAACCATAGGGGTCCATAAGCCCTACACATAGTCAGGCCTTACAAGGTCCTACATAGTAAGTGTCTCACACATCAAGTAAACATAAGAGAGATCCTCAAACCTCAGCAACTCCTAGATACCTGACATACACCACCGCACAAGTCCCCTATACCTCGGGATCTGAAAAAGAAAGAGCAAGTGCGTGAGCTTTCGAATGGAAAGCCCAGTAAGTACCCCTGCAGGGTCACCAAGACATAATATAACAACACGTCAAATAATGGGACCACATCCCTAAGAAAGTAAATCTACGAGTCTACCCCAAGTAAAAACAACGCTACGACCCCTAACAACTGAAGCCCTCAAGCTCTGTGTTGAGTTTCAAAGAAAGTCAAGGATCACCCCCAGTCAGCGTATCCAGCTAAGCACTGTAAACACGACCCTCTGCTCGCTCGACCCTCCGGTCGTAAGCCGGTAGTACCACCTCTCGTATGTATCGACACGGCCAGCGTACCATTCCCACTGACGGGTAGGACAACCAGAGTATCGCCCCTCTGGCGTGGCAAGCAGAAACGCCAGGGTGTCCCGTCCCTGAACGTTTCCCTAACGGAGCCCCCATGCTCCATTGAGTCCGGGCAATAGACCCATAACAAATCAAGGAAAGAAACCAAAAAGGATAGCATGTATGGATACAATAAAACAATAATCAATTTGATAACAGCAAAGCCAAGAAAACTTCGAAGAGGTTGTACCAAGCAAGTGTACTTACATTTAACAAGAACTGAAAATCTTTCTAGTCTCCTCCTGACGTGTCTCTAAGTCTCCACGACAGTATCTGCTAACAGAGTTTCTATTATTGTCAAGGTTCTAATAAGGTCCCTACGTTCCTAGATGCATATGTATGATTCTCACTCTTTGGGGCTTTAGCCCAATTAAAAGGGTCCCGGAAACCGTTTATTCGGTTACCGACCCTTTTTCCTCAATAACATGCCCTTAGTTGACTCTCAACCCATACTTGGTCAACTTAGGTCAACCGGTCAACTTGACACTTAGTTGTTGTGGGTTGAAATCTATTTGATCACCTTTAGTCACTTTAACGAAATTGGGCCCACTTACTAAGCCCAATAATTTATCCAGCCCTTAACTGTCAAGTTTTATTTAATCTCGAAGAACTAGGCTCTATCACGTGCAGGGATGGCAAGACCGAGCCGACCCGTGGTTTCCGACCCGATCCGTCCCGAATGGGGCGGTTTTTTTTTTTTGGAGAGCTGGGCACGGGGAGGGGCGGGGCGGGGATTTTTGTGAGGAGGGCGGGGCGGGGCGGTTTTGGTAATCACCCCTTTAAAACCGCCCGCCCGCTAAAAACTACACAAATATATATATATATATATATATATATATATATATATATATATATATATATATATATATATTACCCTAAATACTTTTAGGGTTACAAGTTACAACTTACACACTTGGTTGGCAGCTGACGGGCTGAGAGAGTGAGACCTACTTGATCTCAAGTGAGGCGATCTTCATCTCCATCCTTCGAAGCCATCGATAAGCGTGATGTGTTTATCGATTTCATTGATGCTAATTCATTAATGCTAATGTTTGTACTTTGCTGTTAACTTTTGTTGTTATTGTTTTCATCTTTTCAATTATTTTTTCTTTCAAGTATGTATTTTAGTATTTCAATCATTTCATGCTTTTTGTTATGAGTCATGACATGCTCTTTCTCTTTGCTAAAAGTTATGTTCTTCCTTATTTATTTATTTATTTTTACTATGTCATCAATATATATATGATTTATTCTAGTTTTGCCCTATATGAATGGTGTTATTTTAATGTATAGGCAAAGTTGTTTATCATGGACGGTGAATCTGAATCTTTAACCCCCATTGAAAATACCAATAAAAAATCAGTTCCTACCCCTTCACCAATTGGTATTGTTGAATCTTCAACTCCAACTCCAATTTCAAGTGATATGCCAACTATAGATAAATCATTTTCAGCACCTTCAACGGATGATGATAACATCAATAACCCCCAAAAATTAAAATCCGTTGTGTGGGAACATTTTATAAGAAAACAAATTGATGGAGAATAGAAAGCAATTTGCAATTATTGCAAAAAGATACTTGGTGGAAAATTCAAGAATGGAACCACCCATTTGCATGACCACTTGAAGAGATGTCCAAAGTTAGCACACAAAGATATTAAACAACAACTTTTAGTGGTGAAGCAAAGTAAGGGTGACGGAACAAATCTTTCCAATTATGCCTTTGACCAAGCCTTGGCAAGAAAAGAGCTTGCTCGAATGATTATAATTCATGAGTACCCTTTGTCAATGGTTGATCATATTGGGTTTTGGAAGTATTCATCTCTTCTCCAACCATTGTTCAATGTTCCTAGTAGAAACACAATAAAGAATGACATCCTCAGAATTTACAATGAGCAGAAGTTACAAACAATGAAAATGATCGAGTCAAATGGTAGCAAAATTGCAATTATAACTTACATGTGGATAGCAGATCACCGGAAGAAAGGGTACATGGCTCTCACTGCTCACTTCATTGATCACTCTTGGACTTTACAAAAACGAATCTTGAGGTATGATTTTAAATAAAGTGATCATGTTAATTATTTATTTTCATTTATGTCTAAGTTAGTGGATGAATCTAATGCAAGCATGATTATATATGTAGGTATTGTTATGTCTCTGCACCACACACAAAAGAAGTAATATGTGATGAGTTGATGCAAATCCTTTTGGACTGGGGACTTGACAAAAAATTGTCTACCATCACTTTGGATAATTGTTCAGTCAATGATGGAGTTGTACATCTTATGCTTGATAGACTTCATCCGGAATCATTGATGCTTGGAGGTGATTTTTTCCATATGCGTTGTTGTGCTCATATTTTAAATTTGATTGTGAAGGATGGGTTGGATGTTATTGGTGATGGGATAAATAGAATTCATGAAAGTGTTCAGTTTTGGACAGCTACTCCAAAAAGAATAGAAATGTTTGAAGAGTCTGCTCGACAATTGCGTATTCCAACTTTGAAAAAGTTGTGCCTTGATTGCAAAACAAGATGGAACTCAACATACTTGATGATTGAGATAGCTTTATATTACAAAGATGTGTTCAGCCGTGCAAAGTTAAGAGATCCAATGTGCAAGATTTGTCCAACAGAGGCAGATTGGGAAATGGCAAGATTAATTGTTGGAAAGTTGTAAATATTTTATGAGGCAACTAACATTTTTTCAAGTTCCAAGTATCCAACTGCAAATGTTTTTTTTCCAAAGATTTGTGAGATCAAAATAGCTTTGTCCGAATGGCTTTGTGATTCAAATATGACAATTACATTAATGGCTAGAAGGATGTTGGAAAAGTTTGATAAATATTGGAATGTAGTTCATGGCTTTATGGGGGTAGCTATGGTGTTTGATCCAAGGTACAAGAAATGCATGTTGGAATATCACTTTTCAAAGTTATATGGAGATGCTTATGATATGGAAATAGTTAGAATTGATGGGATTTGTCGCAACTTAATTTCTGAATATGAAAACAAGTTTTCAAATCTTGAAGCTGGGAAAAACATTGCTTCCACCTTGGTTCAAGAAAAAAGTTTTTCCGATGGATATGATGAATTTATCAATAGGAAGAAGAGTAAAACTACACATGTGATGAGAGAATTTGACTTCTATTTGGAGGAGAATGTTTTACCAAGATCTCCTGATTTTGACATATTACAATGGTGGAAGACGGCTGGAGTCAAGTATCCTACAATACAAAGGATAGCCAAAGATACTTTTGCTATACCTGTGTCCACAGTGGCTTCAGAGTCTGCATTTAGTACAGGTAGCCGATTGTTGAGTCCATATCGTAGTAGACTTCATCCAACTATGGTGGAAGCTTTGGCTTGTTCCCATAATTGGTAGGTGAATCAATTAGAAGGTCAATTCTATAATTTTAACTTTCTATTATAACTTTGATCAATAATTTATCTAAGTCTTTTCTAACTTTATTTCTTAGATCGAAATTCAATTTCATTGGATATTGCTTCAACTTGTGAAGAGGAAGATATTGATTCCATTGCTCTTGATTTGATATAGTATATTATAATTTATTTATCTTTTCTCTATCATAATTAATATCTTGTTGTATTCATGTTAACATTCTTTCTTTTTATCCTATTCTTATAGGATTGACCACTTGTGCATTTCACATTTAAAGGAGCAAGCTAGAGTCTAGACTACAGGAACTTGAGATGATCTTTATGAGACATCATGTTGGAACTTGGAATTCTTGTGTTGAATTTGACTTATTATGCTTCATGTTGTTAAAACTATAAACAAACATCATATTTGGATGCATATCTTAAATCTTAATGCTTTAGTGTTGTTTTTATTTCTTTACTTTGTTATTTTTTTTATAGCCACGCTGCTACACTCTTATCAGGTCTTGATCTAGAAGCTGGAAAACCTAGCCATTAAGCGCCTTGCATGGCAAGTCATCTTACCATGATTCTAAATTTCTGATTTCTAATCTTCAGCTTTTGAACATTCCCAGTCTGATTAAAACTTACTAGAACGGTTTTGATCCTTGCAGTGATAGTTGGGTTGGAATCAACTGCATCAATTCACGTATTGTCTCCATGTGAGCATTTGGAGGCTTTCTATTGATTGTATGGAGGTATGATATGCATAAACATTCTATTCTTTTTGTGATATATTTCAGAAAATTGTCAAGTTTGGGACTAAAAGCGACACTTACTGGAGATATTCAATCTATGACAGAGTTAAAGCCAATGTAAGTTTATCAGCTTGATTTGTACTTTTGTGCTTATTTCTCTAACACAGTATCAGATAATGTGTTTCTGATTGAACATTCGGTTGATGATGTAGGGATATCTATTACAATAAAGAGTTAACTGGACAAATTCCATCATCCATTGGGAGTTTGAGCAAGCTTGAAACCTTGTGAGTTACACTTAATAACAGGTTTGATTGGAATCAGTCTATCCATAATAGCTGGAAATTGATAACTGGTTATTCATTGTCTTTTCTCAGGATTCTGGTTGGATGTAGTTTTTCTGGTGAAATACCACAATAAATAGGCTCTCTAAAGCAGCTAATCTTCTTGTAAGATGCTCAACTTCTCAGTTAGAAATTTTTTTCCTCTTGATTTGTTTACTGAGTCACATATGAAATATTCACTACCATCAGTGTAATGTAATCAATCTTTTGGCCTTTTTGTGATTATCTGCAGATCATTAAATTCTAACAAATTCAGTGGTAGAATACCTCCAACAATCGGTAATCTGGCATGTTAATTCATACGAAGCACTTGTATGTTCAATATCTCTAACTAGTTGAATACAACTCGATGTCTTTGTTGCAATCTAAATAAATAGTTGTTTCACTGAATGATAGCCACTTTGGCATAAATTAGCTCTCTGGTATCATTCCAGACTGACTTTTCAGCTCAGACATGCAATTGATCCATGTGTAAGTTCATCATCTTCTAAAGAAGTAAAAATTCAAGTTTTAACCTTGAAGTTCCCTTGAATAGTAACTGATTTTGTTGATCAGGCTACTTGACAACAATAATCTTATGAATCAATCATGGAAGATGCTGAGGAGCAGATAAACTGGATGTCGGATGAATAAATATTTCATATACAGTTGGCTCTCTCTGACTCGGATCCAAATATGCATACAATGTGCAATAAATAATTAAAATGCTGGGGATTGTTGTTTTGCTTCTTGTTTTAGTTTTCTTCCAGTCTACTGTCTACCTTCCAAGATATGTGGAGGTTTTAGAAGTTTCAATCATATCATATCATATCAGAAGCTTGCTTGCTTTTGTATATATTATTTTAGTTTTCTTCAAGGTTTTATCAGGGATCGGACTGGACTTGAAGTTAATTTTGTAAGATCTTAGTAATGGAAATGGAATGGGAGTTGTTTTCTTGTGCAGGCTTTAGTGGACTTTGTTTGCTTGACATACATGTAGGGCGGGGTGGGGCGGGGCTGGGCAGGGCGGGGTGAGAGGAAAAACCTGCGGGGCGGTTGTGGTATTAATATATGTGGTATTTGGGCGGGGCGGGGCAGGGCGCGAGGCAGAGAATGTTCAAGCGGGGCGGTTGTGGCAAAGGCCTGCCCCGCCCCTGCCCCGCCCCATTGCCATCCCTAATCACGTGGCTAGCCATGTCCCCAAGGGTTAAGGCCCAACAACTAGGTTTGGGTGGTCTTGGGTTCAACTCCCATTGGGTTCAACTCCCACTACCTACAACCCCCTCCTTTATTTATCCTTATTACTTTATTTTTCTTTTACTACACTACTATTTATTTTTATAATTTTTAATAACCTGGCTAAGCCCAACCATAACCCCTTTTGTCCACTCAACTGAGCCCAAATCCTATGGACCCTACCTGGACCCAATTAATCTAGCCACACCTAACTTATTCAATTAAAAATCAAACCAACCAACTTGCTAGGTTAACCGATTTAAATCCAATTATCAACTCTAATTTAACTTAATCAAACTCCATTTGATTAATTAATCAATCAATTAGTTCATTTCATAACTTTAAACCCAACCAATTTAACTTGATTATTCGACCCACGATCTTAGCCCAAATCCCTAGTCATCTACTTAACCAAGTCAGTCAACTTAGTTTGGACCCAAGCCCATTTGTCTACATAATCAAGTTGATTAATTTTACTAAACTAGATTTGGTTATATTCAACTCACTAACGGACTAACCCAAGTCATTTAACCATTTAATATTAACCGAAGTATTTGATTAAATTAACAACTGAATTAATTACTTACCTAATTCGTAAATCTCTTATTTTCTCGTTTTCTCTCTCACTGTCTTCTTTTCAGCTGAACCCCAGCGATGCTCGGGGAGACCACAGGCGGGGCTGCAGATGGCCTGAGCTCCACCTGCATCCTACTCCGCCTGGTCGCGAGCATCCTCGACGCACCACAACCACGCTCTGGAAGGCTGCAGGCTCCCCGTCACCCTCCTCTGAACACAGGTTTGTTGCCGGCCTCTTCCACAGTTTCCGACGGGCTCGGCCACCACGCATGCATGAAAACTACAACGGAGGGAGGAAGCTTACCGGTAAACTGTGGACAACAAATAGAACCTCCAGAGAGCTCCCCAGTGACGTGCTCTGATTTTCCGGTGAGCTCCAACCGCTGCCTCCTTCCTTTCCAAGTCCCGGTCTCCTTCTCCGCCTGAAAACGACGACGAAGCTCACGAGCTCGAAAGGCACTAGCAGTTGGTGCCCCACTCTCCTTCCGATCGCTGGCGACGGAGGTCCCCCTTCTTCGATTCCCTGCTCGCACAATGATCCTACTCGAGCCCCGGGCTGCCACTTGTATAGATCAGCGTAGACAAAATAACGAGAATGTTTGCGAGGCAATGTCGCCGGCAACGACCGGCCTTCCCGCGTGTAATTGCCAGGAAGAGTGACGGGCCATGCGGAGGCGGTTTCAAGCGGCTGAGGGAGGGGATGGTGGTGCCTCGGGATCTGTAATCACGGATGGAGGTGGTGATCACTTAGATCTCATCTAACGGTTCCAACACTTTATAAATTCTTGGATCCAACACTCTATTGGATGAACGACCTAGATCCAATGGAGACCAACGGCTCGATCAAATCACCATGTCTCGAACTTGAGACAAACCATAAGATGGACTGTTCTCATGCGCCCGCACCGTGGGGTTGCACTACATGTATAATTCCCTCTACCTCGTATCCACAACTTGATTAGATGGATTTGTTTCTAATCTGACACGTGGCCCCACCGTGGCCGTTATAATGCTCCGCGATCAGCTTTTATCCAACATCTTTTAATCACAGCAGTTCATTTGCTTCAACAAGGGTTTTATCTAGAAAATTTTTCAGAAGTCCCTTGTCCTTTTTAGGTTACAGATAAGTCCTTTCTTTGTGAGAGAGGACAACTCCTCTTAGGTCCTAAAAGCTTTTTGAAATTACAGATAGGTCCTTATGTCCCTCCATTCACCCTAATTAGGGTTTTATTCTTTTAAATTTCCGTTTTACCCATTTAATCAAACCTTTTAATTAATTAGGGAATTTATTTAATTAATCAATAATTTAAAGAACCTTTAAATATGGTTTTTTTATTTACCAAAAATCTTAGATTTTACAATCCTCCCCCCATACAACAATTTCGTCCCCGAAATTTCCAATCCGAAATCATCAAGTGACAAACAAAATAGGGTAACGTTTCCTCATATCCTCTTGAGGTTTCCAGGTAGCTTCTCGATCAGAGTGGTTGCTCCACCTCACTTTGACAAAGGGAATGGTTCTATTCTATAACTGCTTGTCCTCTCGGCCCAAAATAGCCACTGGCGCTCCTTATAGGACATATCCTCCTGTACTTCCACAGGAATCTGGGGACTGGAGTTGGGTCACGAATACATTTCTTTAGCCTTGAGATATGAAAGAGATCTTGAACGTGAGCAAGGTCCTGAGGTAAGGCCAACCTGTAAGCCACGGCTCCTATACGCTCCAAAATCTCAAAGGGTCTGATATAACGCGGGGCAAGCTTCCCACGCCTTCCAAATCTCACAACCCCCTTCATAAGAGACACCTTCAGGAACACTGGATCCTCTACCTGAAACTCCTGATCAGAACGTTTTTGGTCTGCATAAATCTTTTGTCTGCTTTGAGTAGCCTTAAGTCTCTCCTTGATCATCCCAACATGCTCCTCTGTCTGCCTAATAAAGTCTGGTTGCCTAATAAAGTCGGTACTTATGGATGGACGGTGGTGATCACTTAGATCTCATCCAACGGTTCCAACACTTTATAAAGTCTCGGATCCAACACTTTATTGGATGAACGACCTAGATCGAATCGTGACCAACGGCCCGATCAAATCACCATGTCTCAAACTTGAGACAAACCATAAGATGGACGGTTCTCATGCGCCCACACCGTGGGGTTGCACCCATATGTATAATTCCCTCTGCTTCGTATCCACCACTTGATTAGATGGATTTGTTTCTAATCTGACATGTGGCCCCACCATGGCCGTTATAATGCTCTGCGATCAACTTCAATCCAACATCTTTTAATCACAGCCATTCATTTGCTTCAACAAGGGTTTTATCTAGAAAATCTTCCAGAAGTCCCTCGTCCTTTTTAGGTTACAGATAAGTCCTTCCTCTGTGAGAGAGGATAACTCCTCTTCGGTCCTCAAAGCTTTTAGAAATTACAGATAGGTCCATATGTCCCACCATTCACCGTAATTAGGGTTTTATTCTTTTAAATTTCCATTTTCCTCATTTAATCAAACCATTTAATTAATTAGGAAATTTCTTTAATTAATCAATAATTTAAAGAACCTTTAAACAAGTTTTTTTTTATTCACCAAAAATCTTGGATTTTACAGTCTATTCTTAAATGTAATACTGATCATAGATAAAGGACCAACATTCTTTACCAAATATTAAAGGACCAGAAGCCAATTTTCTTTTGAATTCTTGAAAACATATTTCTCATATCTTACATAGGAATATAGGTGTAAGAGCTACTAATTTTTAAGGCCTAATTTAATACTTATTTATTCTCTTAATCATGCTTGGACTAATTAAATTCCTTACTAATTTTATTATGATTTAATAGTGAGGATTTAATTGCATAATGGACTTTGCTTAAGTATTATAGAGTTGGGACCAAAATGAAATAATTGTAGAACAAAGGATTAAAGTGCTATACGCACTCTCTCATAAATAAAACAAGCATGGGCCTTATGATAATTTCTAAAGAACCCAAGGGTACTAAATTTATATACTATTTACTCATGAGTTATTAAAGAGGGTCTAAATGTATAATGCCATCTTGAATAAAGAGAAATGGGCCTAGAGCTGATATAATGAGAGTGGTGGGCTTAAATGCAAAGATCTCTCTCTTGATTTAAAGAAGGTTGTAAGAAAATTTTGAGCAAAAAGATGGGTAACTTACTAAAATTTCATGGAATTTTATATGTCTGACGTGACCTTCTCTTTCTCGTTTATTTTTTCTTTTTCTCTTCTTTGGTTTTCTCTCTCTAGCTAGAGGAATGAACATAAGGGCTTAGATTTAAGATGAGTAGGGATCAAAGGCTTGGATAAGCCTAGTGGAAAATAAACAAGCACACGAGTAAGCGCATGGAAACATTATTAGAGGCATTGCGAGCTCAGTTTAAAACTATCTTCCTTATACTGTCGATAATTGACGTGAATCCAAGCTCCGCGATCGTCGCCGAGCAAAAGAGTAAAGCTGCAGCGTCTAGTCACGATCAGAGCGTTGTTGCCTCGAATGCTCAACCATGAGCTACTTCTTCTTCTTCAAGGAGCGTTGTGTCTCTTCTTTCTGTTTGAATGAAAGAGAGAACGGAGAAAGCTAGAGAGAGAAAGAGAGGGTGACCAGTGAACTGAGCGCACCTCACCGAAATCACGCCGGAGCAACCATACAAGGGCGTCGTGAACCTCACCTACCGAGGAAGAGCTTGAGAGTATTCTTGCTCCTCGAGGAAACAAGGGAGAGGGGCAGAGACCAAACCGGACGCCGGAATCCTTAGAGAGACGCCGCCGACAACTGAGATCACCTCACCGGAGTACCTTGGACAGCCATCCTTCTGGTGAACTTCTTGAAACCTTCTGAGAAACAATAAGGCTTCAATTGTTTCCACATGCATACATGAGAGTATAAGACATACATTCATAAGAATGTGTGGGGAGGGCATATCCATTATCTTTAATGCATGTTTAAAGGGCTTGGAAATTAAGTGCTAAGAGTGAAGTTGACAAAATCCTAGTTAATGGAAATAAGTTTATAATGAAAAGAATAAATGTGGGTTTATCCAAAGTTATGACATGTTTCATTTTTGATAATAATAGATTCATGTATTAATCATTGGTGGAGAGTAACCTATTTAAATTAATGCATGAGTATAATATGATGAAGTGGAGAATGAATAAAGGCATGTGTAAATGCATCATGGGTTGAAATGAATGGCATGTATATGTATATACCTGCACGTGAAGACATGATATAGAGAGAGAGATAGAGAGAGTGATAGAGAGAGTTAGATAGAGAGTTGATGGTGTGTAACACTATACACGTAGACACATACATGTTGCATGAGTAAAATGGCGAATGAAGATGAGCTTCATTAAAACCTTAATAAAGGCTAATATGCATGCAAGCATAATAATAAGAGAGTTAAGTGGGAGATCGAGTAATGACCCAGTAAAGGGCCACATACATACAAGGGTAGATGAGTAGTGTTATACTCACTGTGATTTACTTAGGTGATTTGATAAATAAGTATAGTAAATTAAAGGTAGTATAGCTTGTGTTAAGTGAATCCATTACTAAGTAAAGGGCCCGGCCCATGTAGTGACACAATTAAGTATACTTTGTAATGGATACTGAGCATAGACTTTACTGATCAGATATTGATAAGGAACGTAGAGCTACGTCGAGAGGGACTTGTGATTGAGCTTGGTCGCTATTAACCCAGGTAAGTACTTCTGCCTAGCACCTCTATCATTTGATGATAGTTTATTGGATTTGTGTGATTGAGTATTCTTGATTTTGCTTTGTTCCGTTTCATGATTGAGCATGTAAGTACTCTTGCCTTTCTTTTCTTTTATTCATTGATTGGTTATATCGTTGCTTTCTAGATTGCATGCTTGAGCATATAAGTACCTTGGCCTAGATCTTTTTATCATTGGATGTGTTTACATTATTGATGCTTGGCTTTCTGTATATTTATACATATCTGCTTCCTTGGATGAATATTCTTTGATATATGAATCCATATCTATGTATGTATGTTTGTTCAATTGTATATTTCTTTCCACTCGATATGTGTTGTTCTTGTGGATTCTCCGCATGCAGTGGAAGCGTGTAGCCCCTTTGGTGTCTGAGGGGCGGAGGACACCCTATTATTGCTTTCACAGCCGAGGACGATACTCTAGCTGTCATGTATGCTCGTCTGTGGGACGATACGTTGACCGTGCACGTACATGTATGTGTGAGTAGCGCTACGGACCGAGGATTGACATCGTCTTAGGCTGATGACTGCCCGAGGGATGGTTTGCAAGCTTCGCTTTAGCTGTTTGTCATGAGATGACCTAATATTAGTTAGGGAGTCCCTACCGTTGGATTGTTTTCATTGGGGTAGGTCTGAGACTCTAGGTGGTATGGCCGGTGTGGTTTGTTCTTCCCACGCCGGGTTTGATGGTCATGTTCTGGATTTGTCCATTCAATTGCTTATCTTATGTTAAATTTGACATGACTTTATTATGTTTCCCTACGGGGTACTTACTGGGCTTTCCCTCCGAAAACTCATGCACTTGTTGACCTTCTTTTCAGATCCCGAGGAGTAGGTTGCGGGACACTAGAGAGCCACACAAGGCTAAAGGGGATTGAGAGATAAGATGGGTGCCTCTAGTCACATGAGTGGGTGAGGATATCATTTATAGGTTCCTGAGTAGGAGCCTTTGTATAACATGATATTAGGGTTTCTAGACCCAGGGATTCGTATATTTATTTATGTTGTTTATCAAGTTGTAGACATGTTGATTTCTATATTTATGATTCTTGTTTGTGTGCGTGATTATGATTGGTGATCATCGAGGCTTCATGCTCAGGCAGGGCCGGTCCCTGTTCGGGTACGGCCAGTCTGTTACGTGCCCATGGGCCCGGGATTTCAAGGGCGGGGCGTTACAGATTAAGGTGGCATCAGAGACGAAAGCGGACTAATCGACACCCTAGTTGCCCTAGTGACTTAGTCAAATAGGTCTGACTGAGTGTGAGGGTGGGTAGATAGGATTATTCTTGGAATGAACTAACGGTACTATTATGCAGGAGCCGACCATGCGATGAGTAGAGTCTTGGCGGGAAGTGGAGTCAACCGAGGAGGATTCTGGGCAAGAGCAAGACTCCGGATCGGAGTCAGACATAGTGACTGATGACCAGACGGGGAAACTTACGCCCTTTCTATCTGACAGCATTTTGGGATTGACCCAAAGGACAAAGTGGTATATGCGGAGGATAGGACATAACGATGCGATAGCGAAGCGACTCAGGAATTACAATGACACGTTGGTGCCACTACCAACGAGTAGAGCCCGGATGTACTGTTTACTAAATTCTATCTTATACTTTTTTGAGGCGATAATAACAAGGTCCAGGTAAACGGTAAGAGGTGGTGCCCCTACTGCGGTGGACTACATGACCTAGTCCGTTGTAGGGATGTGTGGTGTCTTAGCTGTGGGGATTTCGGACACCAGCGGACAGGCTGGGACAGCGACTCACCCTGTGAGTGCCCTAAATGTGACAGTGGGCATCACCCCATGGAGTACGACTCAGAGGACACCCTGGAGTCTAAAGGGGACGAGGAACCTTCAGGCTCAGGAGGATGGGAGGAATCTTGCATACCCTCTGAGGATGAGTGGGAGGAACAGATGAGAAAGCCTAGGCGGTGGACAATGCACGAAATTATCGCCGGAATCTCGTTGCTATGATACGACTAAGGGCAGGAGGCCCTAGTTTGTGAGAAGAGGCAAACATCACAACGGAGAGCCACTGCCTTGAGTTGTACATAGTCTGGGGATTGTTGTATGAATTACGTTTGTGTATGGACTATGTTTGATGAATTTAAACGTTGTGTTGCCTTTAATGATTGTATTATAAATATTGCTACTTGTACTATGCTCAGATAATACAATGGTTAGAGGATTGAGGCTGGGACGATCTCGACGTTCAGAGACACCTCCACCTCAGATGGGGGTGGAAATGGAGCAAGAGCCATTTGCTCACTCAAACAATGCCGGACCTCAGATGGCTCGTCCCAATCAGGCAGGAGGAGTACCCCCCATGGCTGATCCTAATCGGATAGGAGAAGGACCCCCCATCTCTATGATGGACTTGATCAGAGAGGGGGTGGGTTTGGTAAGAGAACATAGGCAACAACAACGACGACGTGCGAGACTAGAGAGCAGCGGGGGCATCTTGGGTGACATCAGGAGGAGAGTCCCAACTCCATTTGGAGGAGCCACCGATCCTGAGGTAGTAGAGTTGTGTGTCTGAAAGTTCGAGAAAGCCTTCGAGTCCTACCAGACCCCCGAGGCTGACAAAGTCAGGACCGCCGGCTTCTTACTACAAGGTGGTGCTGAATACTGGTAGCTTAATGAGGTCCGACTCAGAGGTGGACCACCTGACACTTGGGAGCAATTCAAAGCGGCGTTCTACGCCAAGTATCTCTCTCCAGGCCATCTTCGGCAAATAGAGTTTTAGTTCCTCCATCTGACTCAGGAGGGAAAGACGGTCGAGCAGTATGAGGCCGAGTTCGACCAACTCGCCAGGTTTGTACCAGCGTTGGTGCCTACATATGCAATTAAGGCCGGGAGATTTGAGTATGGTCTCCGGCCGGCTCTCAAGGAAATAGTGGCTTGGTTTCTATGCACTAGCTACGCAGAGGTAATGGCGAGGGTGAAACACATTGACGCCTCCCACAAGAAGGGGCCACCCCCAACGGAGGAGAAGAAGAAGAAGAAAGACAAGTGGTGGAAGTTTCGCCGTGGGGAATCGACCGGTAACAGTTCCAGGTAGAGCAAGTCTGAGTGGAGGTCTCGGCCATACAGCCGGTCAGCTACCTCAGCATGATCTGGAGGCAGAGGATCCTCTGGTAGTGTGAACTAGACCCTGAAATGCTTTGAGTATAGAGGCCCACATAGGAAAGTAGAATGCCCGAAGTTGACAGGGGCATGTTTTCAGTGTGGCACCTTGGAGCATCGTAAGGCTCAGTGTCCCCAGATACAGACTGGACAGATGAATGGCAAGGCAGCACAAAGAGGGCAACACTAGGCACAGAGGTCCTCTGGTGTATCGAGACAGACTACCGGGAACAAGAAAGGGAAGGCGGCCTTGACAAGTCAACCATCTACTTACAACCATCCACCAACACAAGAAAGGCCGATGACTTATGGCCATGTCTACACTGTCGCGTAGGAGGACGCCTAGGCTTCTCAGGAAGTCATCGTAGGTACTATTGCAATTAATTCCTTTTATGCATGTACCGTGTTCGATCCGGGTGCCACACACCCGTTTGTTGCTACAATGTTTACACGGAGGCACTCACTACCGATAGTGGAGTTGCCACATAAGTTATGTGTCAGCACTCCGGTTGAAGCTGCTAGGATAATAAATAGGATGATACCGGCGTGCACTATCATGATCGAGGGTCGTGAGCTACTGGCGGACCTACATGTGATGGATTTGCAGAATTATGATGCCATTCTTGGGATAGATTGGCTCTCATCCGTGTATACGGTAGTTGATTGCCGCAGGAAGAGAGTCCATTTCAAGATCCCAAGGATCGAGGAGTTCACGTTCAGTGGTAACAAGGGTTACGCTCTTGTCAGAGAGATCTCGGCGATACAAACTCGGAAGCTACTTGATGACGGTTATATAGGGTACTTGACCTCTATCTCCGAGGCGAAGGTGAAGATCGGCCACACTGTGGAAGATATTCCAATCGTAGACAGGTTTCCAAATGTATTCCCAGAAGATCTGCCAAGGTTACCTCCAGAGAGAGAGCTGGAGTTTACTATTGACTTAGTTCCTGGTACGGCTCCAGTTTCTAGAGCTCCATATAGGATGGCGCCTGCAGAGCTGAGAGAACTTAAGAAGCAACTGGAAGAGTTGTTGGAGAAGGATTTCGTCCTACCGAGAATGTCACCTTGGGGAGCTCAGGTATTGTTCGTCAAGAAAAAAGATGGATCCTTAAGGCTCTGCATTGATTACCGGGAACTCAATAAGGTGATGATCAAGAACAAATATCCGTTGCCGAGGATCGACGATCTTCTGGATCAGCTGCAAGGAGCTCAGGTATTCTCCAAGATTGATTTACGATCCGGGTACCACTAGGTACGGATCAGAGGGCAGGATATCCCGCAGAGTGCATTTAGGACTCGTTATGGGCACTACAAATTCCTAGTGATGCCATTTGGGCTTACTAATGCCCCAGCAGTATTTATGGACCTTATAAACAGAGTATTCAAACGTTATCTGGATCAGTTTATGGTCGTCTTCATCGATGACATTCTGATATACTCACGCAGCCGCCAGGAACAAATGAAGCACTTGAAGATAGTTGACACGATATCAGTTGTACGCCAAGGTCTACAAGTGCAAGTTCTGCCTAGATAGAGTAGTCTTCTTGGGGCACATTATTAGTGGTGATGGAGTATTTGTGGACCCCAAGCAGTAGTAGATTGGAGGAGACCGACCACCGTCAGGGAAATTCGAAGTTTGTTGGGACTAGCCGGGTACTACAAGAGGTTTGTAGAGGGCTTCTCCCGATTATCAGCAACTTTGACAAGATTAACCAGGAAGGGAGCTCAGTATGTTTGGACTGATGCATGTGAGAGGAGCTTCCTGGAGCTGAAGCACAGATTGATATCCGCACCAATTCTAGCCCTGCCACGAAGTGGATGCGGGTACACGATCTATAGCGACGCCTGTGGGACAGGCTTGGGGTGTGTTCTGATGCAGGATGGGCTTATGCTTCACACCAGCTGAAACCTTATAAGGAGAACTACACACACGATTTGGAGTTAGCAGAGATCGTGTTTGTACTGAAGATCTGGAGACATTTCCTTTACGGTGTATTATGTGAGGTGTACACTGATCACAAGAGCTTGAAGTACATCTTCACTCAGAAGGAGTTGAACATGAGACAGCGGCGGTGGTTGGAGCTGATCAAGGATTATGAACTGAGCATACACTACCACTCGGGGAAGGCTAACGTGGTGGCGGATGCCTTGAGTATGAGGTCCAACTATGGCGTCGCCGCAATTTTGACTTCACAGAGGCCCTTGTTGGACGAGATGAGAAGGTTGGAGCTGGAGGTCATAATGCCAAGTATGGAAGTCAGTATGGCCAGTCTGTGTATATGACCCACATTGCTGCAGAGGATCAGGGATACTTGGAGACAAGATGGAAGATTTATAGATATCCTGGAAAAGATGGAGAAAGGGATACCGATACAGTTCCGAATCCATGAGGATGACACACTAAGATACGAAGATCGGGCATGTGTGCCCAATATTCCAGAGCTGAAGAATGATTTAATGGAGGAAGCACACTACTCGAGCTACATGATCCATCCTAGAGGTACCAAGATGTACCGAGGGTTGAAGGACCACTTCTAGTGGAATGGTATAAAGAAACAGATTGCAAGATATGTGGCACAATGCCATACCTGTTAGCAAGTAAAGATAGAGCACCAAAGGCCAGCGGGGATGTTGCAGCCCTTGCCCATTCCTGAGTTGAAGTGGGAGCACATCAACATGGATTTTGTGATAGGGCTACCCCGTACAAGGAAGAGATATGAGTCGGTTTGGGTGGTAGTAGACCGACTGACAAAGTCAGCGCACTTCATACCCTTGAGGAAAGGTGCTACATTGGAGCAACTGGCATGGCTCTATATTGACGAGATAGTCCGTCTACATGGAGTACCGTTGACGATCATTTCGGATCGGGACACCCGTTTTGTTTTGAGCTTTTGGGAGAGTTTGCATGAAGCCTTGGGCACTCTTCTGGCGTTCAGCACGACGTTCCATCCCCAGACAGATGGATAGTCAGAGAGGACTATCCAAATACTGGAGAACATGCTGAGGGCATGTGCATTAGATTTTAAGGATTCTTGGGATAAGCGTCTACGACTAGCAGAGTTCGCCTACAACAATAACTACCAAGCGAGCATTCAAATGGCGCCATATGAGGCACTGTATGGGAGGAAGTGTCGGTCGCCGATCTGTTGGGGAGATGTGGGCAAGCGGAGTCTCGAGATGTCAAAGTTTGTCCGAGACACCGAAGAGCAAGTCAGAATAATCAAGGAGAGGCTGAAGATCGCTCAGAGCCGTTAGAAGAGTTCTAGGTCGGTGATGATGTGTTCCTGAGAGTGTCGCTGATGAAGGGCATTATGAGGTTTGGTAGGCGTGGGAAGCTGAGCCCACGCTACATCGGCCCTTTCGAGGTTTTAGGGTGGGTAGGAGTAGTGGCCTATAGACTGGCTCTACCTCCAGATCTGTCTCAGGTTCATAATGTGTTTCATATCTCCATGATGAGGAGATGCATCTCTGATCCCTCCAAGGTGATTACATATATCCCTGAGGAAGTACAGGTGGATACGTCCTACAAGGAACTACCCGTGGAGATTTTAGATTACAAGGAACATCGGTTGAGGAACCGGCTCATCTCATTCGTCAAGGTGAAGTGGAATCACCATTCTAACCGAGAGGCCACCTAGGAACGTGAGGAAGACATAAGGAAACGGTACCAGAAGTTGTTTGGATTTGACTATGGTGGACAAGAGGATTAATTTCGAGGATGAAATTCATATAAGTGGGGAGGATTGTAAGAGCCGCTAATTTTTACGGCCTAATTTAATACTTATTTATTCTCTTAATCATGCTTGGACTAATTAAATTCCTTACTAATTTCATTATGATTTAATAGTGGGGATTTAATTGCATAATGGACTTTTCTTAAGTATTATAGAGTTGGGGACCAAAATGAAATAATTGTAGAATAAAGGATTAAAGTGCTATATGCACTCTCTCATAAATAAAACAAGCATGGGCCTTATGATAATTTCTAAAGAACCCAAGGGTTCTTTACTAAATTTATATACTATTTAGTCATGAGTTATTAAAGATGGTCTAAATGCATAATGCCATCTTGAAATAAAGAGAAAGGGGCCTAGAGCTTATATTATGAGAGTGGTGGGCTTAAATGCAAAGATTTCTCTCTTGATTTAAAGAAAATTTTGAGAAAAAGAAGGGTAACTTACTAAAATTTCAAGGAATTTTGTATGTCTAACGTGACCTTGTCTTTCTCGTTTATTTTTTCTTTTTCCCTTCTTTGGTTTTCTCTCTCTTGCTAGAGGAATGAACATAAGGGCTTAGATTTAAGATGAGTTGGGATCAACGGCTTGGATAAGCCTAGTGGAAAATAAACAAGCACACGAGTAAGCGCGTGGAAACCGGATCAGAGGCAGTACGAGCTCATTTTAAAACTATCTTCCTTATACTGTCGATAGTTGACGTGAATCCAAGCTCCGCCATCGTCGCCGAGCAAAAGAGAAAAGCTGCAGCATCGAGTCACGATCAGAGCGTTGTTGCCTCGAAGCCTCAACCATGAGCTACTTCTTCTTCTTCAAGGAGCGTTGTAACACCCTTATCCTTTTCAGGACGCAGGTGTCACACCGCCCAGGTCTAGGGAATGAACCCTAAAGCTAAGGCTGTAAATTGCTAGTTAACTGTAGAATTAGCAACATGCGGAAATTAACAAGCAAACTAAATATATTAGAACACCAACTCAATTTGATTTAATACAACACCAAATAAATATTGTTTTAAGCTTAATATCTCACAAACACTCATAATCAAAATAACCTAATACTAGACGCGGAGTCAGAGCCAGCTACAGGACATCTCCACTAACTCGCAATCAGATGACCCTCTATATGGTCTCCTCTAACTCCTGCAATCACAATGTCAAAGTAGACGGGCTGACCTACAGGAGCTAAGTGACTGGGAACAAGTCTGTCGGGTGTAATTGTACCCGTATAATAAGTAAAACTGTAAAAGAAATCTTACATATAGAAACATGAATAGAAAATACTAAATTTAAATTGTAAAACCCGCCCTGAAATAAATAAGAATTTTTATTTATTTATTTCCAAAATTTATTAAATAGTAATTTAATACGGTAAGTAGTGAAATTTGGGAAAATTATAAAGGTTTAATTAATCCAGATTTAATTAAGTACTAATTAAATCAGATTAATCATTGAGAAAACAGACAAATATTCAAATCCTGGGAAAGGTGGATCTGGTCGGGGACTGAGACTACCCCGTGATGTCACGGTGCACCCGTGATACTGGGGTCATCTGACCTGAAATTTCTGAATCTTGGTCGGGTATGGGGACGAGTCCCGTGGTTGATTAGTCGCTCTCGTGACGGTACAGTGATAAGATAAGACCAAATAAAATTGTCGGTCTTTAGTAAGAGATATTTTAGAAGATATTATAGATTAATCGAAATTACTTTTTAGAAGATGGATATAAAGTATTAGAGATAATTATTATGAAATAATAATTATAATAATATATATTGTTTTCATAAATAAGAGAAAAGAGAGAGAGAATAAATGTAATCTCTCTCTTTCTCGATTAAACCTACAGAACCTCTCCTTCTCCCGTTTTCTCCATCAATTGAAGCCATACCCGTGCCCTACTTGCGGCCGCGCCCATCCTTGCCGGTAAACCGCCGTCGGCCGCCTCTGTAGCCCCGTCACGCAGCCAGAACCAACCGGCCACATGCTCCCGGTGTCCGTTCCCAACCTACAGCTGCGCTAGGCCGCGCAACCCCGCGACCCTGTGGCCGCGCCAGGCCGCCAACCGGCGCCGACCGTGCCCCCAGGCAACCGCCGACCAGCCTTGCCTCAGCACGCATCGCCTCAAGACGCCCGCCCGCGCCTCTCCCTCAGCGTGGCGGCCCGGCTCCGCCAGCCTCCCCTTTGTCGCCACCGCCACAACCTGCACTGCCGCCGCCACCAGATCGTGCCACCAGTCGGAAATGCCGCTGACCACCTTAGCCAGCTGCAGCCTCCTCCTTGCGCACTTGCACAGCCTAGCAAGGTCCTTGCACCGGCGCCCTCTTCAGATGATTTCCCACGCCGGCGAGGTCCTTTCTCCCCCTAGTGAACTTCATGGGGAAACGCTATGCTAAATAGATGATAAATTGTTGGATTATGGGAACCCTAAATGAATTATGAGTTAGGGCTAAACTTGTAAAATTTAGATGCATGAAAATTGAGGGTTTGTGTTATGGAATAAGTGGTTATGGGTGCCATGTATTGTATGTTAGATGAATTCTTGAATTCTAGTTATTATGTGATAAATGATTGTAAATTTTCGGGGCCCTCCAAATAGAGGAGGTGCTGCCGAATTTTCGTAGGAAATTTTAGTATTAAAGCTTGATTTAATTCCCATGATCATGCTTAGCTCTTAATCATCCTTAATGAGCATGTTAGGACCTTCTTCCATGCTAAGGATGGAGATGCATACATCTCGTATTATGTGTAAATTCATAGCTTCGTATGGCTATCTATTTGAGGACATGAGATAGTGACCAATGTTTAGTGTGGTGAGTTTGATTGGAACCTTCTTTGCTTTTTTTCATATACAAAGTTTTGACTTACTCTTTGATACAGAGATTAGTTTTGGGGTTTTATAATATATGGATGTTTTTGAGAATCAGATTTGTATATGAAGAGTTTGTTGAAGGAAGGGTTGATGTAACTCTTTGAGGATTGAGATGTGTTTGGAGTTCTTGAAACTCCTGTGTTTTGGGTTTAAGAACAAGATCAATTATGAATACTTGTCTTCAGTTTCTCAGAGAATATATATATACCCCTATCTTGGTCATAATTGTCACTCACAATCTATTAGGGGATGCCATGCTTCCTAGAGAAATTTGGTCACTGTTCTTACTATTGACTAATTTATATTCTTTATTATGTGATTTTGATTAAGACTATAGTCTGAAATATGGTGCCTGATTTTGAGACTAAAGTCCTTAAAAATTAGTTGATTATGACGAAGAGAAGCTACAAGCTATGGGTCCTAAGATGGTATTGTATTTTTGAGGATTTAATTGTTGACCTTGTGTGTGCTAGTTCTAGCCAAGTGGAGCAACTTATGGATTAGTTGTGTAAGTTAGTATGGGCATGATATTAAAAATTGTGGTATTCTTGAACAACATGCCAACTTCTAAAATATATTATGCTTACTTGGATCTAGTTGACTACCAGGTGGCGGGCCTTGATTGAGTAACTTTGACTAGTTGGTCTTGCCTAAGGCATTATATATAAATGTGAGTTACCAAATAATACGGAAACTGTTGTGTATTTGATTTTCATACTTCCTTGGATTAAGGATATGTGTGATTAATCGTAAAGCTTGGTTGAAGTTTGAACTCCAAGGAATGGAATTTCTGTAGGAATTACTTTAGTAACTACTGTAACCCAAGGACAAACTTTTAGGCAATTTTTCAAAAGACTCGGAATTTGATTCTGATCGTCCTGATAGTTCGGGGATGTATTTGAACTAATAAAAATTGTATTGGTAGTTGTTGTAGGGCTCTAACCTATTAGTTAGAATTTAAAAGCCGACATTTCGATAAACTCATGATTTGGGTAATTAAATGCATGTAATGCATTTAGATTGTTATGAAATGTTATGTGATGATCATTTACCATGTTTAGGACGTGGGGAGGAGGTCGAGGACCTGAATGGAAGGCTCGGACTTGGGTAGGTCCTAGAAGCGAATATGGTAGGCTCTCGCGCCCTTCCCTACCCTACTTGTGATTTCTTTCTATTCATATATATATTTGAGATGGATTGTTTCCTTGGATATATACTTGTTGTTCAGTATATTCGGTAGGCTCTCGCACTGGTGCTGTGAGTATTTCTAACTCATAGTATTCTGTTGATTTCTGTTGTTGTTGAGCTAGATGGATGTTGGAGTCCATCTTTTGATACTTGTTCTGTTTGCTGACATGTTATGCTTGTTGCATTTGTCTGAGCTGTATGTTCTGATATGATTTGCTTTGAGGGAGTACCCCTTGACATTTTTCTTGTGTTATTGTGGGATGGTCAGGAGGTGGTACTTCATGGTATATGGCCAGTGGGAGTGTTACTCCATGGCATATGGCAAATGGAGTACCCTCTGGCATCCTACTTGCACCTGGGATGGTCAAGGGGGGTGGTACTCCATAGCAGTCTGTCAATATTCTATTCTTTGCATTGAGTATTCCCTCCTTCTACCTTGCTTTGATTTTTGTACTCTTATTTCCTCGAGAGGTTCCCAATACATATTCGAGATGAGTTTTCTCATATGTATCGGCTTTATATCTCGGAGAGATTGATGTTTTCCTTATTTTATGTACGTATTTGAGTTGAGCACTCCTTAAATACGTATTGGCTTTCGATCTCGAGGAGATCACTTATTATTATATATTTGAAATGTTGCTGCCGTGGATATATATGTATACCTGTTGTTAGGGATTCGTACTAACAATCTCTTACGTACAGGCATGATAAATCAGACGGAGGCCCCGGCAGAGGGTGTATAATATCTGCCCATGAGCACTTGGTGCTCCATCGGACGGGGTCCCTGGCGGAGGGCGTATAATATCTGGCCACCAGGCTCAGTCAGAGAGCGGTATTTTCTGGCCATGTGCACATGATTATTATAGCGCTATCCGGCTTAGGCCGAAGACGATGCTGATGGCGTCGTTGATGTCGTAAACATCTTAGTATCACATATGCCAGAGATTGAGTACATCTGTGGATTTATCTGCATTCTAGAGACTTGTTATTGGCTCGTGATGTTGTTTCACTTGCATATTTGCACTTTCTTTATTCTGTTCTTTGCTTATGGCTTTCGCCACCTTTATTGATTTATGTGCGATCCTACTGGGCCTTCCTTTGGCTCGTGCACTTGGTTGCTCGTTATGGGCACTACGAATTCCTGGTGATGCCATTTGGGCTTACCAATGCCCCAACAGTATTTATGGACCTGATGAACAGAGTATTCAGACGTTATCTGGATCAGTTTGTGGTCGTCTCCATCGATGACATTCTGATATACTTACGCAGCCGCTAGGAACACATGAACCACTTGAAGATAGTACTGGGACTATTGAGACGACATCAGTTGTACGCCAAGTTCTCCAAGTGTGAGTTCTGGCTAGATAGAGTAGCTTTCTTAGGGCACGTTATTAGTGGTGATGGAGTATCTATGGACCCCAAGAAGGTGGAGGCAATAGTAGATTGGAGGAGACCGACCACCGTCAGGGAAATTCGGAGTTTCTTGGGACTAGCCGGGGACTACAGGAGGTTTGTAGAGGGCTTATCCCGATTATCAGCACCTTTGACTGGATTAACCAGGAAGGGAGCTCAGTATGTTTGGACTGATGCATGTGAGAAGAACTTCCTGGAACTAAAGCACAGATTGGTATCCGCACCAATTCTAGCCCTGCCACGCAGTGGATGCAGGTACACGATCTATAGCGACGCTTGTGGGATAGGCTTGGGGTGAGTTTTGATGTAGGATGGGCGAGTCATCGCTTATGCTTCACGCCAGCTGAAGCCTTATGAGGAGAACTACCCCACACACGATCGGGACCTAGCAGCGATCGTGTTTGCACTGAAGATCTGGAGACATTTCCTTTACGGTGTACCATGTGAGGTGTATATTGATCACAAGAGCTTGAAGTACATCTTCACTCAGAAGGAGTTGAACATGAGACAGCGGCGGCGGTTGGAGCTGATCAAGGATTATGAACTGAGCATTCACTACCACTCGGGGAAGGCTAATGTGGTGGTGGATGTCTTGAGTAGGAGGTCCAACTATGGCGTCGCAGTGTTGTTGACTTCACAGAGGCTCTTGTTGGAGGAGATGAGAAAGTTGGAGCTGGAGGTCATAATGCCAAGTATGGAAGTCAGTAAGGCCAGTCTGTGTATACGACCAACATTTCTGCAGTGGATCAAGGATACTTGGAGACAAGATGGAAGATTTATAGATATCCTGGAAAAGATGGAGAAAGAGACACCAACACAGTTCCGAATCTATGAGGATGACACACTAAGATACGGCGATCGGGTATGTGTACCCAAGATTCCAAAACTGAACAATGATATAATGGAGGAAGCACACTACTCGAGCTACATGATCCATCATGGAGGTACCAATATGTACCGAGGGTTGAAGGACCACTTCTGGTGGAATGGTATAAAGAAACAAATTGCAAGATATGTGGCACAGTGCCATACCTATCAAGAAGTAAAGATAGAGCACCAAAGGCCAGCGTTGATGTTGCAGCCCTTGCCCTTCCTGAGTGGAAGTGGGAACACATCAACACGGATTTTGTGACAGGGTTACCCCGTACTAGGAAGAGACATAAGTCGGTTTGGGTGGTAGTAGACTGACTAACGAAGTCAACGCACTTCATACCCTTGAGGAAAGGTGCTACATTGGAGCAGCTGTCATGCCTCTATATTGACGAGATAGTCCGTCTACATGGAGTACCGGTGACGATCATTTTGGATCGGGACACCCGTTTTGTTTCAAACTTTTGGAAGAGTTTGCATGAAGTCTTGGGCACTCGCCTGGCTTTCAGCACGGCGTTCCATCCCAAGACAGATGGACAGTCAAAGAGGACTATCCAAATACTGGAGGACATGCTGAGGGCATGTGCATTAGATTTTAAGGATTCTTGGGATAAGCGTCTACGACTAGTAGAGTTCGCCTACAACAACAGCTACCAAGTGAGCATTCAGATGGCGCCATATGAGGCACTGTATGGGAGGAAGTGTCGGTCGCCGATCTATTGGGGAGATGTGGGCGAGCGGAGTCTCGAGAAGTTAGAGTTTGTCCGAGACACCGAAGAGCAAGTCAGAATAATCATGGAGAAGCTGAAGATCGCTCAGAGCCGTTAGAAGAGTTATGCTGACAAGGGCAGCTCTAAACTAGAGTTCTAGGTCGGTGATGCTGTGTTCCTGAGAGTGTCACTGATGAAGGGCGTTATGAGGTTTGGTAGGCGTGGGAAGCTGAGCCCACGCTACATCGGCCCTTTCGAGATTTTGGTGTGGGTAGGAGTAGTAGCCTATAGACTGGCTCTACCTCCAGATCTGTCTCAGGTTCATAATGTGTTTCATATCTCCATGCTGAGGAGATGCATCTCTGATCCCTCTAAGGTGATTACATATATCCCTGAGGAGATACAGGAGGATACGTCCTACGAGGAACGACCCATGGAGATTTTATATTACAAGGAACATCGGTTGAGGAACCGCGTCATCTCATTCGTCAAGGTGAAGTGGAATCACCATTCTAACCGAGAGGCCACCTAGCAACGTGAGGAAGACATAAGAAAACGGTACCAGGAGTTGTTTGGTACCGACTATGGTGAACAAGAGGATTAATTTCGAAGAAGAAATTCATATAAGGGGGGAGGATTGTAAGAGCCGCTAATTTTTACGGCCTAATTTAATACTTATTTATTCTCTTAATCATGCTTGGAGTAATTAAATTCCTTACTAATTTTATTATGATTTAATAGTGGGGATTTAATTGCATAATGGACTTTTCCTAAGTATTATACAGTTGGGGACCAAAATGAAATAATTGTAGAATAAAGGATTAAAGTGCTATATGCACTCTCTCATAAATAAAACAAGCATGGGCCTTATGATAATTTCTAAAGAACCCAAAGGTTCTTTACTAAATTTATATACTATTTACTCATGAGTTATTAAGGATGGTCTAAATGCATAATGCCACCTTGAAATAAAGAGAAAGGGGCCTAGAGCTGATATTATGAGAGTGGTGGGCTTAAATGCAAAGATCTCTCTCTTGATTTAAAGAAGTAAGGTTGTAAGAAAATTTTGAGAAAAGAGAAGGGTAACTTACTAAAATTTCAAGGAATTTTGTATGTCTGACGTGACCTTCTCTTTCTCGTTTATTTTTTCTTTTTCTCTTCTTTGGTTGTCTCTCTCTAGCTAGAGGAATGAACATAAGGGCTTAGATTTAAGATGAGTTGGGATCAACGGCTTGGATAAGCCTATTGGAAAATAAACAAGCACATGAGTAAGCACGTGGAAACCGGATCAGAGGCAGTGCTAGCTCTTTTTAAAACTATCTTCCTTATACTTTCGATAGTTGATGTGAATCCAAGCTCTGCGATTGTCGCAGAGCAAAAGAGAAAAGCTGCAACGTCGAGTCACGATCAGAGCGCTGTTGCCTCGAAGCCTTAACCATGAGCTACTTCTTCTTCTTCAAGGAGCGTTATGTCTCTTCTTTCTGCTTAAACGAAAGAGAGAACGGAGCAAGCTAGAGAGAGAAAGAGAGGGCGACCAGTGAACTGAGTGCACCTCACCGAAATTGCGCCGGAGCAACCATACAAGGGCGTCGTGAACCTCGCCTGCCCAAGAAGAGCTTGAGAGTAATGTTGCTCCTTGAGGAAACAAGGGAGAGGGGCGGAGACCAAACCTGACGCCGGAATCCTTAGAGAGACGCCGCCGACAACCGAGATCACCTCACAAGAGTACCTTGGACAGCCATCCTTCTGGTGAACTTCTTGAAACCTTCTGACAAACAATAAGTCTTCAATTGTTTCCACATGCATACACGAGAGTATAAGACAAACATTAATAAGAATGTGAGTGTGGGGAGGGCATATGTATTATATTTAATGCATGTTTAAAGGGCTTGGAAATTAAATGCTAAGAGTGAAGTTGACAAAATCCTAGTTAATGGAAATAAGTTTATAATAAAAAGCATAAATGTGGGTTTATCCAAAGTTATGACATGTTTCATTCTTTATAATAATAGATGCATGTATTAATCATTGGTGGAGAGTAACCTATTTAAATTAATGCATTAGTATAATATGATGAAGTGGAGAATGAATAAAGGCATGTGTAAATACATCATGGGTTGAAATGAATGGCATGTATATGTATATACCTGCATGTGAAGACATGATATAGAGAGAGAGATAGAGAGAGAGATAGAGAGAGTTAGAGAGAGAGTTGATAGTGTGTAACACTATACACGTAGACACATAAATGTTGCATAAGTGAAATAACGAATGAAGATGAGTTTCATTAAAACCTTAATAAAGGCAAATATGCATGCAAGCATAATAATAAGAGAGTTAAGTGGGTGATCAAGTAATGACCCCGTAAAGTGCCACGTACATACAGAGGTAGATGAGTAGTGTTATCCTCACTGTGATTTACTGAGGTGATTTGATAAATAAGTGTAGTAAATGAAAGGTAGTATAGCTTGTGTTAAGTGAATACATTACCAAGTAAAGGGTAGGACCCATGTAGTGACACAATTAAGTATACTTTTGTAATGGATACTGAGCATAGACTTTACTAATCAGATATCGATAAGGAACCTAGAGCTACGTCGAGAGGGACTAGTGATTGAGCTTGGTCGCTATTGACCCAGGTAAGTACTTCTGCCTAGCACCTCTATGATTTGATGATAGTTTATTGGCTTTGTGTGATTGAGTATTCTTGATTTTGCTTCGTTCCGTTTCATGATTGAGCATGTAAGTACTCTTGCCTTACTTATCTTCATTCATTGATTGGTTATATCCTTGCTTTCTAGATTGCATGCTTGAGCATGTAAGTACCTTGGCCTAGATCTTTTTATCATTGGATGTGTATACATCATTGTGCTTGACTTTCGGTATATACATACATATCTGCTTCTTTGGATGAATATTCTTTGATATATGAATCCATATCTATGTATGTATGTTTGTTCGATTTTATATTTCTTTCCACTCGATATGTATTGTTCTTGTGGATTCTCCGCCCGGTGCAGTGGAGCGTGAGGCTCCTGTTTGGTGTTCAGGGCCGGTGGACACCCTGTTCGTGCTTTCCTGTCAGGGGGACGATACTCTAGCTGTCATGTATGCCTGTCAGTGGGACGATACGCTGACCGTGTACGTACATGTATGTGTGAGTAGCGCTACGAACCGAGGATTGACATCGGCTTAGGCTGATGACTGCCCGGGGGATGGTTTGCAAGCTTCGCTTGAGCTATTTGTCATGAGATGACATAATTTTTGTTAGGGAGTCCCTATCGTCGGATAGTTTTCATTGGGGTAGGTCTGAGACTCCAGGTGGTATGGCCGGTGTGGTTTGTGCTTCCCACGCTGGGTTTGATGATTATATTCTTGATTTGTCCATTCAATTGCTTATCTTATGTTGAATTTGACATGACTTTATTGTGTTTCCCTGCGGGGTACTTACTGGGCTTTCCCTCCAAAAGCTCATACACTTGTTGACCTTCTTTCAGATCCCGAGGAGTAGGTTGCAGGACACCGGAGAGCCACGCAATACTACAGGGGATTGAGAGCTGAGGTGGGTGCCTCTGGTCACATGAGTGGGTGAGGATATCATTTATAGGTTCCCAAGTAGGAGCCTTTGTATGACATGATATTAGTGTCTGTAGACCCAGGGATTCGTATATTTATTTCTATTGTTTATCATGTTGTAGACAAGTTGATTTCTATATATATAATTCCCGTTTGTGTTCGTAATTTTGATTGGTGATCATTTAGGCTTCGTGCTCGGGCAGGGCCCATCCCTGTTCGGGTACGGCTGGTGTGTTGCGTGCTCGTGGGCCCGGGATTTCGGGGACAGGACGTTACAGTAGGAATACAAATATATGTGACATGTATAAATAGATATTGAAATACCTACTAAAAACATTCTTGTATTGTCAAGTTTGTTAGATCCACAATATTTGGAAAAGATTTGATTACAATGCTAGCAACCATATTGCTCAAGCAAATTGCACAGATATTGATGCTTGCTTGGAGGTTGGATCGTCACAGTTTGAATTTAGTCTTGTCATTTCTCCCTTTTTAATGTTAATTAATTAGATCTATTTGACCAGCTCCTAATTAAGTTGCTCAAATTAGAATGAACTGACATTTAGAAAGACTATGCGCCTATGGTCTTACTTTATTCATATCCTAAAAAAGAAGCAGGATTCACTTGATATAAACACCCATCAATACATTCTTCACATCTTTTAATGTTGCCTTACAGTGTTAATAAAAACCTAAGTTTGATGTGCCAAAGCAAAATACTTGAAGTTATAACCCAATTATCATTAATAGGGAAATCAAACCAGGCTCTATCACATACATCCTATATAAAGACCACCCCTGTAATATGTTAAGAATTTAAATTATAAGCTGTTTAGATTTGCATAAGTTAATCACTAATTTACTGTGAATAAGTTAATCGCTACTTTAGATTTGCATAAGTTAATCGCTATCATGTGGAGGGCTTTCATGCAAAAAGACCCCTCGGATATATATATATAAGTGCTTGAATGTGCGTATGGACTGGAATACAAATGTCCAAGATTTGCATAAATGGCACATAATGCTTATGGTTGTAGTGTTACATAAAATAACACATGTTATTAAAGTTTGAAGAAGGGTTAAGGGGCTAAACATCCATAATCTACATCGACTAATCATTATTGGCTTAGTGGAGTCACGGGGTCATGCTTCACTCAGGGAGTTGTTGGAGCTTGATGGGGCAGTTCAAGTCGGTTCCCAAGGAGGAGGCGAGTTTTGATAGGGCATCGGCATCATCATTGCATGATCAAGGAATTTGCACGATCTTGAAGTGGTCGAACTAGGCAATTAGGCCTTCTATGGCTTCCTTGTACCTAGAAATGTTCCCTTTTATGTCTTCGAAACCTTTATTCAGATGTCCCACTATGAGCTGCAAGTCGATGTATGCATGAAACAATTTCACCCCAAGCTCTAGGGCCAGCTTCATGCCTGCTGTTAGGGCCTCATACTCGGCTTCTTTGTTTGTAGCTCTGAAACCGAACCTTAGGGCGGTTGTGTTTTTCTAGCCGTTTGGGGACTTCAGTACCAAACTTGCTCTTGAGCTACTCCCCCTTGCAGAGCCACCAACATATAGGACACACAGTTCGGTGGATCCCCTATGGCCTAGCAGGTCTCCTGCTTCAAAGGTCAGACCTTCTCCCATTGAGGTCATCTCTGCTACGAAGTCAGCTACGGCCTGAGCCTTGACTACAGCCCTAGGCTTGTACTCAATGTCAAACTCACCTAGTTCGACGACCCACTTCAGCGTTCTTCCAAACTCTGCCTCAAAGATTTGTCAGTGAGAATCGATCTTGTGTACCTTGAAATACAACCTGAACCTCCTAGCTGATGTGACTAGTGCTTACACTAGCTTCTCAATAAGTAGGTACCTTGACTTGGGGTCATTCAACACTCGGCTGATGTAGTAAACCACCCATTGAACCCCGTCTTCTTCCTTGATGAGTACCAATCTCACGACCTAGGGGGAGACCACCAAGTAGATGAAGAGCTTGTCTCTATCTTTGGGTTGGTCAACAGTGGAGAGGAGCTCAGGTACTCCTTCGATTGTTGAAAAGCCCTCTCATATTCTTCCCTCCATTCCAACTTCGGAGCCTTCCAAAGCACTCGGAAGAAGGGGAGACTTTTCTCTCCGTACCTTAAGATAAAGCAGCCTAAGGCAACTAGTTTCCCTTTCAGCCTCTAGATTTCCTGAAACCCGAGGAATTTTTCTGATTTCACTCTGAATGCGCATTTGCCGGTGTTGAGGCGCATACCATAGCTTTAGAGTGTCTGGAAGGTTTCTTACAAGTCGACATTGTGGTGGTCAGTCTTCTCGCTCTTAAGGAGCATGTCGTCCTTGTAAGCCTCCATGTTCCTCCCAAGATGACTCTAGATGACTTTGGTTACTAGTCTCTAAAAGTTCGGCCCCAAGTTCTTGAGGCCGAAGGGCATAACCTGGTAATAGTGGGTCCCATTGTCCGTGACAAAGGACATTTTTTCCTCGTCCGACTCCGTCATTTTATTTGATTGTAACCGGAGGAAGTGTCAAGGAAACTGAGCAGCTTGTGGCATGCGGTGAAGTCTACCAATTTATCCATCATAGAGAAAGGGAAGTTGTTCTAAGGGAAGCTGTCCTTCGGGCAGACTTTATTGAGGTTGGTAAAGTTGATACACATCCTCCACTTCCTGTTAGCCTTCTTTACCAAGACGACGTTGGCTCACTACTCTAGGTAGTATACCTCACCGATAAAGGCAACCTTCAGTAGCTTTTTGACTTTCTTCTTGATGGCCATCTGTCTTTCGGAGGTGAAGTGCCACCTCTTCTTGATCACCGTACCGGTTTATCGGTCGAGTGGATGTTCATCCAGTGTTCCATCAAGCCTCTGTCCACCCAAGACATGTCTTCGGGTCCCATGCGAAGAAGTCGACGTTGTTTCTCAAGAATGCCAGGATATCTTCCCTTTGTTTGCCCTGCAACTTAAGTCCAATCTGCACGGTTCTGTCAGGTTTTTTTCAGATAAGGGGACGGTGATTAGTTCCTCGACCGAGGTCATCCTCATGACTGAGCCGCTATTGCCTTCCCCCTAGTTCTCCATGGCTAGAGGTCCGTACGCCTCGCCCTAAGAGAACGTTGCATGGCACTACCAAGCAATTCTTTGATGTTCGCGAAGCTCCCCACACCTATGTTCAGTGGGGAACTTTATCATCAAGTAATACGTGGAGATTACCTCCACATAGTGTGAAGGGTTGGTCTCCCCAAGATTGTGTTATAACTTGATGGGCACCTTATGACCAAGAAGTCAAAGCCTACCATGGTCTGGCATTGACGGGCCGCAGTACTTCGGGTACGAGACCCAATTTCTCATACACCCCCAGAAGATCACATTCGCCTAATTTCCACTGTCAATGAGGACCCTTCTGACTTCATAGTCCGCTATGTTAAAGATAACAACCAATGTGTCATTATGGGGACGGATGATTCCCTCCAGGTTATGGTTTGAGAACGTGATGAGTGCTGTGGTGCGAGGCCTCTTCTTGGATGTGTTGGTATAGTCTTCATCCTTGACATTACCATATTCTGTTGCATCCCTTTCCACTTTTCTAATTAGTCCACTAGTGATGCAGTGAATAGCTCCTACGGGGGCTTAGCTTTCCTAGGGCTTAGAGATGCCCAGATCTCATTTTGGACGTCTCAAGTATTGTGTGAGGTAATCTTGGCAAACCAACCTCTCAATTTAGTCTTTTAGGTGGATGCTTTCTTTAGTGTTGTAGTCGTGGTTCTGGTGGAAGCCACAATATTATATATTATCCTTCCACTTGGCCACACCCTTCAACTTTGATGGCCACGTCAGGATCTGGGAACCCTTGACATTCATTAGTATGTGCATCTGGCTCGCGTTGACGGGTGTGTAGTCACGAAACCGGGCTGGCGCGGGCTTGTGAGGATACTCCTTGTCTAACAGTCTCTATCTTTTGGTCATCCCCGAGGGTTTCTATCTCCGAAGTTGGTCGTTTCTTGGCCCCTTTCGTCCAACCTTATTTGGTTCTGGCCCCAAGTCCTCCTTGACGTTTACGTATCTTTTGACTTGGCACAGGAGATCGACCATCCCTGTAGTTTACTTTTTATGCAGGGAGAATTGGAAGGGAGATTTCTTCAAGCTCATGGTAAGGGTCGTCACCGCCATTGCTTGGTTGAGTCTGGGTACTTTGAGGGTCGCCAAGTTGAACCTCCGGAGGTAGTCGCGGAGGTAGTCGCGGAGGCCTTCCCTTTCTTGCTTTCAGTGATGTGGAGGTCCTTTCTTTCTTCTTGTTCGCTGCAAAGCATTTGAAAAAAAAGTCGGCCAGCTTCTCGAGGGTAGCATCCTTTAGTGTTATAGCGAAAGCCCGACACAAGGTTTTGTTGCGAGCTCCATGGAGCAGCAACGCGGTTGTGAAGGACTTGAGGTGATATATCGGGTCCGTGTCTCCATGGTACATGTCCATTAATGGCATTTGGAAACCAATCGATAGAGGGTTCTCCAAAATCTCCTGATTGAAAGGGGAAGTGGTTTGAGAAAGATACCTCCACGCTTCTGCGATAGAGGGTGAGGCCGCTTGGAGCTGAAGTCGAGATGATTCCTCCGACTGGGATTCCGGTTGATGCACTTGTCCTATACTGGATGGCACAACACTTCTTTCTCTACAGCACATGCTTGGTCCATGGGCATGTTCAAGAAGCTTTTCCCCTTCCTCTGACAGCTTTTGTGCGCATTCTTCCCATTCTAGGGATAGGTGCACTTGGCTCCACTCTCGGAGGGTTATAGCGAGTGCTTCAAGTCGCCCTTGGAGATTTGGGATCTCTACGTCTCTTGCGTCTTCCTTTAGGGTTGTCGGTCGATCTTGGTGGGCATCTAGAGCTTCCAAAGCCATATAAGCCCCCGCCCAATATCTCTGGCCTAGGGCCTCGCTGATCAATTCCTTTTCACCACCGCCAAACGAGTGGTAGGCTGTTTGCTCGAATGTCCCCACCAACGATGAAAATCTGTTGATGCTCAAAATAGGTGGGACCTTGCGATCCACACTCTGTTCCAAGATCAACAGAACAAATGTGAAGTGAAAGAGTTGGATAAGGGACTCTGTGAGCTTCACAACGGCCTCGAATAGTTGTTGAGCTAAGACGGAAGGTTACTGTGCAACAAGGACTCCTTTCTTGCAAAGGAAGTCAGGGGGCTTATCCCGTGAACCTCCAACACGCAAGTCAGTTAAGTGTGTATTTAGAGGTAGATAGAGAGAAGTAAAATAGATCTGAGGAATGAGGAAGAGTCTCGAGGTTGAAGAAGAGTCTTGTGTTAAGGAGACAGCCAGAGAGCCCCTCCTTTCTTTTTCTCCCCCCTTTATATCTTGTGTTAAGGAGTCTTGCGTTAAGGAGTCATCTTTGGGCCATTAGTCGTAGGGTGTCGCCCCACCCGTACAAGAGCATGTCTTCAACTGCCTATTCTACCGATGTGGGCACGCATCCCTGCCAGATGTCGCCCATAACATCAGCACAGGTATGTGCCTTTTTGCAGGTGGGTAGTACGGAATCTGCACATAGCTCCTCGGGAGTGGGTCGGCCTAGTATACGGTTCAGCTTTTTTTACCGTGGCTAATTTTGCCATGTGTACAACACGATTTTCTCATAACATTATATATATTAAATAGGGAAAATTACACTAAACTACCATGTCGTTTGCCTCTATATCAATTCGAGGTTTGTGGTTAAAGTTGTTATAATTTAGTACCCTGTAGTTTAATCTGTGCGCAAACATATGCCAAAAGGCTTAACCCAGTTAATATTTGCTGACATGTCATAAAAATTCAAAAAAAATTTAAAAAAATTCAAAAAACTCTAAAAAATAGGAAAAAAAGGAAATAATTCTGAAAAACATAAAGTCCCATATATTAAAAACATCATAAATAAAATCAGGAAATTACCAAAAAAACATAAAATATTTAAAAATGAAAAAAAATGAGAAAAACTTACAAAATCCTATAAAATCACTTAAATTTGAAAATAAATACATAAATAAATATGTTAGGGTGAAAATCAGTTTTAATCCCAACTTCACTCTAACGGTTGAATTAGTATTAAAGTTAGGACTTAGAACACGGTGGACATCCAAGAGAAACCATTCAAAGATAGGGACACCGGCTTAACGTGGAAAACCCTCAAATCGGGGAAAACCATGAGCTCTAACAATTAGAGCTAAATCAACTATTCATTTCTCATTACAATGGAGAAGAAGAAGAAGTGGGAGAGTGATGCTATGCAACCGCAAGTGTACGGGTCGTAACAAGTAATATAGTGGACTTGAAAGTCGGGTTATCGATCCTCAGGGAGATGGAAATACTAGTACCCACTATTCGTCTACTATCTAGTCTATCCGAAGGTGGTATCATACTAATTCTAAACTAATCAATTGAAAACCCAAACAAAGGAATTGAGTTGCTCTTAATGTTGAACAATCATAAAAGGTGGATGCTCGGATAATTAAATCCCCCTTGGACTTCTACAAGATAAATGATACTCTCTATCTCTACTCTTGGTTGATCCTTGGCCAAGGGTTCCTATGGTGCATTCACTCCCTCTCTCGAGGGGAGTTACTAATCCTAGTGCCCTTACCGATGATGTTCTAGAGAACCTAATTCTTGGAGGGATTATGGGAATAATACATCTAAAGGACTCGCTCTCCTTAGTACCCGGGTTCCTGGTATACTCACAATCCCCTCTATTGGAGATGGTCTACACACGGGGAGATGGTCTTCCCCCATATAGACTATGAAAATCCCTCCGGGCTCTCGCAACGTAGAGGGATTAACTTACATTAAAACATCCAATAGACTCAATGAGATTCAACCAAACAATAAAAGATAGAGAGATAACATTAATTAAAACATGTCCAAGGGTTCATCAATCATCAAAGCATCTACAATATTAGCCCTCCATGAACGGGGGGTAACAATACAAAACAAAGATGAAAGCATACAAGGAAATCATAATGAATGACACTAATAAATGCACCGTTGATGGCTTCCTTGATCTTCTTCCAATGAATCCCCTTCTTCTTTCTCCAATAGCTTCAAGATGACAATCTCCAAGCTTTCCCCAAAATTAGACTCTTTTCCCAAGCTGCTTCCTCCCCCTCGAAACCCTCATTAGTTGGCTTTTATACCTCTAGGGTTTTGGGGGTGAGATTTACTAATTTACCCCCTTCTAAATCTGCAGATTCGTTGAAATTTACAACGTATATCAGCGCGTATACAGGCCAGCCACCTCCATACGGTCTATCATACGGGTTGTATATTAGCCCGTATACGTGTCAGCCACATCTATACGGTCTATCATACGGGCCGTATATTGGCTCGTATTCTCTTCAGGTGCCAATATACGGCCATTGGTCAGCCCATATAAATGCCCGTATGGTCCCTTCTGGTTGCTCTGAGATCCCAGTTTCTCTCGAAATGCTTTCTTTCCTCTAGGGTCCTGGTATTCTGCCATGTTGATCAAAATGAATACATTTTAAGTATCGGTGGGCAAAGAATCTTCAAAATTACATGCCAAACATATAAGAATATGATACAAAATTATGCTCAAATGAACACTTATCAAATATCTCCACACTTAAAGGTTTGCTTGTCCCCAAGAAAAGAGAAGCAATCAACAAAAGAAAATATAAGTGTTCATCCTCTGGGACATGAAATGTATGGCTCAACATTTTTCAAGTTCAACACCCATATGCTTTGTTCTCTTATTTCCACGCCAGGGCTTAAATAGATCTCATGCTAGATGTCATTATAGTTCTAGACAACGCTTATTCACTCCACATGCCATGTTCTAAAAAAAATTGCAAGACAAATACATCTTCAATTGACTCTAGAGGGTTCTTTAGGCCCTATGATTAGTGAGATCCCCTCAGATTAGATAAGTGGCGGACAAATAGGAAGACAAAAACCCTTTATTTTTTGGTAGGGCATCCCTAATGGATCCGACTTTCATGTATTAAAGACCAATGTAGAGTGTAGTTCCTCCTCTTCGCAGAGTGCTCATGCTGATTAGGCACCGGGGCACTTAGCTACCAAGGTGGTTACAACTCTGTATGGTTGTGTTCATGCTAAGTAATGATTTTTTGAATTGAGGGACACTCTTATAGGGAGCCGAAACCCGAAACTACTTCATCAAAATAAGCAGCGAAACACTGTCTTTATTTTTTCGCGACTATTCTATACAACTATTTTATTCTCTCCCTACTAGTCGACTAGGTCATATTATGAGGGGTTAATGAATTGAGTTAGTGCCACGAGATCTCTTGGAGCCATTGAAAAATGTGTTAGCTATTAAAGTACAAAGAATATGGCAATCGGCTATCTATTGTCTCTAAAGATCATAAGTGTCATAGAGATGTTCTTTAAATGCCCATGGCGTTTCACAGGAGATTTAACAAAATTATGTGCTAAGGTGGTGCCCTAGAAATAGAGTGTGCCAACATGCTTTCTTAAGGCCTTTGTCAAGGCATGTTAGTCATGAAAAATTTAAAAAAAAAAATTACAATGAATTTCACTAATAGCTACCTATCTCCACACTTAAAGTTTTGCTATGGATGTACAAAGATAAAGGATAGGTAGCTACCCATCTCCACACTTAAAATTATACATTGTCCTTAATGTACGCAATAATTTCAAAATTAAATATGCATGGAGAAAGGTGAACTAAAACTTCCCCGGTTAATTCGGTGTGCCAATCAGTTTTGATGAAGTTAGTGCTTGGCGGCCATCGGGGAATGTTGATACAAGTTCCATCTTTGCAAATCAAGGGAAAGATCATCATGACTCCATAGAAAAGAATGGGAAAGTAAAGTAGTCCATAGAAAATAAACAGAAGGATAAGTGTAGCAGGGCGATGCACTTGCTAGCCATACACGGTGCAAGAAAATAAAATCATAAGTACAACAAACACAAAATATAAAAAGTGCATAGGAAAATAAAGTCTCATCAACATAATGAAAAAGAAATGTCTAAGTCCTCGCTGACACAGTCATCTGGTACCTCGGTGCTTTGCCTGGGGTCTGTCTTTGGAGGAGGAGGCGAATCTTTGGATGCCCGCGGATGAAGAGAGACAGCTCCATGAACTGGTAACCCAAGTTGCACTGCTCCGTGAGGATCATGTCTTGGGTGGCGCGAATGTCCATGATCTGCTCCTCCAGCCGCTCGAATCGGCTCCTGCTCGCTGAAGATGGGAGCTTGCTTGCGGGAGATGGTATGTTGAAGTCCTCTAAGTCGGACTCCTCGTCATCCTCAGAACTGTCAGCGCTTTGGCCAACCAGTGTGTAGCGGCTCCCGGAGTGCTTGACGAGCCCCATCTGGTATAAAGTGATTATCCCTAGGCCGGTCATAAGTTGCAGTCTCTCCATGCCCTCCGTCTTCTCCTCGAGGCCCATACCAATGATGAGGCGGGTAATGTAGGGCCCCGCAGTGATGGTCTTCAACCAGGTGTTGATCCCCTGATGCACCAAGTAGTCGGCGAGTACATCTCCTAAATGGATAGGTTCTCACTCGAAAATGCTATAGCGAATGAAAAGGTCGCTGATAGTGACCTTTCCGGTGTGGTCATCTTGCCCCGTGATGGAGCAGCTGACTAGGGCGTGAATGAAGCGATGGACCGGATCAGACATAAGAGATGCATTCTGGTTTCCATGGCATAGGTGTGATGATGTCCTCAGGGAAAGAAGTGAGGAGGCGAGTGTAGAAGGCGTCCCTGTCGTAGAATCCCATGAGCATCGAGAAGCAGATGTAGCTCATGGTCCTCTTCTCCCCGAAGAGCTGAAATGATATCATTATGAGGGAGCGCTCCTGGATAGCACTCCGGTAGGCCTTAAACGTGCTCAGGACCTCTAGAGTCGCCTCGCGAAAGGTTTCATGGTTGATGGAGAACACCTTGTCCCATCCACCAACAGCGAACATGCTCTGTACGTGATCAGCGATCCCAAGCTCGGTGGTCACTCCCCAATCGATGTACCGTATTTGCCCAAAGGGCTTGGCGGCCGGCCTTTGGTAGCGCTGGAAGGAGCGCTCCTCTTCAAACTGCTGTGTGGTGGAGGAGCCTTCCCCGGTCCGTCGCCTCTTGGATGCTATTACTTTCCTCGGCATGTCTACAAAACAATTGAAGGGGGTGTTACTGTGAATGGGAGTATTAAAGAGTTTAACCAAACAAAAATTTGCGCACTACGTCCCTTGATGGGCCCTATACGGGCATCCATACGGGCATGTATACGGCCCGTATGACCCCACCTGGGAGCCATACCGGGTTCCATATGTGCTGCATATAACCCGTATGCGCCTGGGGGTAGCGGTGCTGACCCCCAATGACGTATACAACCCCATTTTACATGCCATTTATCTTCATTTCTCTTCCTAGCTAAACTCTAAACATGCCTTAAATCAACATATTCATATACAAATTTGAAATAAAAATGCATATAATCATCTTAAATCCATTCAGTATATATTCATTCAATCCCTAGGGTTCTAAACATGACGATGATGGATTAAATCGACAAATCAAGGCATTAGAGATCATACCTAGAGAGAATGAGCGCCCAAATCAAGAGTGTAGGTCGCATTGACAAAGAGAGCACTCGAATCGATGTGGAGGGGAGTAGGGTCGGCTAGGATTTAAAAAAGAAATGGGGAAATTGTCTTTATAACGCCCCAAATCCTGGGGTATACGGGTTGTATATCAGCCCGTATACAGCATTGGACGTGTAATACGGCCATGTATACTGGCCGTATGACAGCCCGTATACCCCACTAGAGGGTCCATACGGTCGTATGATAGGCCGTATGACACCCCGTATGGGCCTGGGTTTGTCTTATGCAGCCAATCCAGGACACCATTCGAATCCTCCTCGCTACCTAATGACAATTATGAATCTAGGGCAATGAATGGATCGACAACCAGCAAGATAGTAAAATGTACTATGAAAACGGACATGAAACATCTTATTCATTTATTCGAAACACATACAATCTAACTAATCAAAAGAAATTGTAACTAAAGAAAATTTCTAGGACTTGGGTTGCCTCCCAAGAAGTGCTTGTTTAACATCACTAGCATGACATACCTTCACCTTACCTCATGGGGTTTCAAATACCTTGAAGCTTTCAATGGCTCCTCCCTTAAAGTTTGCATTATGGTACAGCATGAGCCGATGGCCGTTTACCTTGAATGTATCCCTCTCATGGTGATGAATTTCCACAACACCGTGAGGGTAAACCTTAGTGACGGTGAAAGGTCCGGACCACCTAAATCGCAACTTTCTTGGGAAAAGTTTGAGTCTTGAGTTGAATAACAACACATGATCTCCTTCCTTAAATTGTTTGTGATGTCTTAATGTTTGATCATGATGCTTCTTGACCCGCTCTTTATATAACCTCAAATTTTCATATGCAAACAACCTCCATTCTTCGAGTTCATTCAATTGGAGCTTCAGTTCAGCGCCAACGAGTGAGGTGTCAAAATTCAAGAATTTGGTTGCCCAATAAGCCTTGTGCTCATGTTCGACCGGTAGATGACATGCTTTACCATAGACAAGCCTATAGGGTGTACTACCAATTTGTGCCTTGTATGCGGTGCGATGACCCAAAGTGCATCATCCAAATTGTCCACCCAATCCTTCTGATTATGTGTGACCGTCCGTTCAAGGATCCTTTTCAGTTGTCGGTTGGATACTTCCACTTTCCCGCTTGTTTGAGGGTGATATTGAGTAGAGGTGCGGTGGACTATAGTATACCGCTTCAGGATCTTAGCAAATTGAGCGTTACAAAAATGTGTCCCTCGATCACTAATGATGGCTCTTGGGGTACAGAAATGAGAAAACAATCTTTTGAGGAATCCCACAACTCCCCTTGCATCACTAGTGGGTAAGGCTTGTGCTTCCACCCACTTGGAGAAATAATCTACCGCCACCAAGATAAATCTATTTCCGCGAGGGGTAGGAAAAGGCCCCATAAAATCAATTCCCCAAACATCAAATACTTCTCACACTTGAACCGAATTCTGTGGCATCTCATGTCGCTTAGATATATTCCTGCATCATTGAAACCTATTACAGGATTGGACATATCTTTGTGCATCGTGGAATAAGGTTGGCCAATAAAACCCCGCATCGAGAATCTTCCTTGCTGTCTTATTTACACTGTAATGTCCACGTGCAGGCCCTGCTTGAGAATGCTCCAGAATTTTTAACCCTTCTTCGTTCGAGACACACCTCCTTATGACTTGATCGACACAAATGCGAAACAGGTAAGGATCATCCCATGTATAATATTTCAGTTCTAAGAAAAACTTCTTTTTTGTGAATAGTTATAGGACTTTGGAAGAGATCCCACAACTAGATAATTTGCAATGTCAGCAAACCAGGGTGTTTCCTTCTCCTCATTAATCATCTGTGTTTGCTCTTGTATCACTTGAAGGTTGTATAAGTACTCCTCCGGGAACTCTTCCTTGATATCTCTCTCCTTCAACAAGTCTCTATTTGGATTTTCCAATCGGGATAAGTGATCAGCGGCTAGATTCCCGGCACTTCGTTTATCCTTTATTTCCAAATCAAATTCTTGCAATAGTAGTACCCAACGGATCAATCTTGGTTTTGCGTTCGGTTAGTCATGCGAGAGCGCAGTGTTGAATGATCGATGTACACCACAACCTTAGAAAGCACCAAGTAAGGTAAGAATTTATCAAATGCAAAAACTATGGCAAGAAGTTCCTTTTCGGTGGTAGTGTAATTTGCTTGGGCATATGTCAAAGTCTTGCTAGCATAATAGATGGGTTGGAAGTTCTTGTTCTTCCATTGTCCCAAAACTGCGTTGATTGCATGATCACTTGCATCGCATATGAGCTCGAATGGGAGGTTCCAATCTGGGGTGGTCATAATCGGAGCTTGCAAAAGCTTCTCCTTCAAGATAGTAAAAGCCACTCGGCATCATTCGTCGAACTCAAATGGAGCATCTTCTTCTAGCAATTTGGTCAATAGTTTGGCTATTTTGGAGAAGTCCTTTATAAATCTCCTATAGAATCCGCCGTGCCCCAAAAAGCTCTTGACGGCTTTCACTGAAGTTGGTGGAGGTAGTTTTTCGATAGTGTCAACTTTTGCTTTATCCACCTCAATACCCTTGCTTGAAATCTTGTGACCCAAAACAATTCCTTCTTGGACCATGAAGTGACATTTCTCCCAACTTAGCACTAAGTTGGTTTTTCACATCTAATTAACACCTTCTCTAGGTTTGCGAGACAAAAATCAAATGAATCTCCAAAGACCGAGAAGTCATCCATAAATACCTCCATAATGTTCTCCACAAAGTCTTCGAAGTTAGCTAACATACATTGTTGAAAAGTGGTCGGTGCATTGCATAACCTAAAAGGCATACGGCGGTAAGCGAAAGTACCATAAGGACAAGTAAACGTGGTCTTCTCTTAATCTTCAGGAGCGATGGGAATTTGGAAGAATCCTAAAAATCAATCTACGAAGCAATAATATGTGTTTGGCTAGTCTCTCAAGCATTTGATCAATAAATGGTAAAGGAAAATGATCATTCCTTGGGGCATCATTCAACTTTCTATAATCAGTACATACTCTCCAGCCGGTGACAGTTCTTGTAGGGATCAATTCATCATTTTCATTGGTGAATAGTGTCATTCCTCCCTTCTTCGGTACTACTTGGATGGGACTCACCCATATATTGTCGGAGATGGGGTAGATGACTCCAACATCCAAGAGCTTAAGCACTTCTGACTTGACCACCTCCTACATATTTGGGTTTAGCCTCCTTTGAGGTTGGATAGAAGGTCGGTAGTTGTCCTCCATAAGAATTTTGTGGGTATATAATGATGGACTGATCCCTTTGATATCTGATATTTTCTATGCTATGGCCCTCTTGTGTCCCTTAAGGACTTGTAATAATTTCCCATTCTGTAGACTTATCAGATTAGATGCAATGATAACCAGGAGCTTTGAGTCTTCGACTAAAAAGGTGTACTAAAGATAACTAGGTAATTCTTTCAACTCCAACTGCGAGGGCTCATCCACTGCCTGTTTTAACTTCTTCAAGTTCTCATCGAATTCTTTCAATTCTGCCTCTGATTCTATGATGTACTCTTCTTTTGAATCTGAGGGTGTATTGGTGTGCTTCGCATCTTGTATGAGGTTAATGTTCATAGCCACTCGATCATGATTTGGATTCTTGATGACTAATTTCCGCAACTGCACTGGTCGTGATCAAGTAGTAGAGTGACTATGGGAGTCAAGTGTTGAACCCATAGGGAATAGATTGCTAGTGAGAACTAAACTTCTATTATCTAGTCTTGTCAAAGATTTGGTGGTTTTTGAATCTAAGTCTAAGGAATTGAAAGATTGGAAACCAACTTTGGAAATCGAGAATTACTTTGAGAGAAAACTATAGCATGAGAAAGAGATACTTGGGCATGAGTCCCCTTTGGATTTAAATCTAAAGATACATAAAGAAATCTATGAGGATGATTGGAGGTGTTTGTGCCAAGGGTTTCTAAATTATATCCAATCCCTCTCCCAAGGCGATTGGATAACTAATCTTTTAGGATTGTCTTAAGCTTAAGGAAACCTATGTCTTGGAAGAGTTGTGGGATTGAATCGTATTAAGGAGTCACTCCCCTTCTAGTACCCGAATCCCTCAGCGTACTCACAACCCTCTCTAATGTAGTATGTTCCTAATACGAGGAGGCGCTAGCTCTAGCCCTCGTATCGCACCCAAGTAGTCTCTTCGGGCATCCCGCAATGTAGTAAGATTATAATCAATCAAAAACATACAATAGACATTCAAGCATACATCCAATCAATCAAAACATAGAAATCAATATGACATTAATGCAATATCCAAAGGTTTCTCATACCCAAGTATCTATAAGATTAGTTCCCCATGAATGGAGAACTCCAATCCAAAACAACAAGAATACAATCAAAACTTGACATAATAGATGATACCGTTGACAGCTTTGCAAGTTTGATCTCTTTCTCTATCTCCTTCCTTCTCTCTCTCTCCAAGATTGGGGAGAGGACCCCCAATCCCTAATCTCCAAGATTATCTCCTCCAAAGCCAACCTCCTCTTCCTAAACCCTAAAGCCTCCTATTTATACCTCAGCATAGGGTTTTAGGAGTAAAAATTATGCTCATACCCCTGCGTGGGTCCACAATAAAAAAGGGAGGGTTACGACATACGGGCCCATATATGGTCGTATACTAGCCCGTACGCAAATCAGGTCCCTGTATATGGTCGTATGACAGCCAGTATACAGCGCAGGTGGATATATACGGCCTAGTATAGGGCTATATAACACCCAGTATGCACTCATACTAGGTGTATTCCATCAAGGAGGGTTGATGTGTAGGTCGTTCACTCTCGCCAGTAGCATACGGCCGTATGCCTTACCATTTACTCCAAAAATAGCGTTGAATCGGCCTCTTTCTCACCTAGAAATGCTTCCACTCTCCCGGAGTGGCTTCCATATGCCCTTTTCAATAAATATGAAGCTTTTTAAGTACCAGAGGGCTATAATTCATCAAAATGGCATGCAAGATATATAGGAAAATGACATGAAAAATATGCTCATTTGAACGCTCATGAAATACCTCCGCACTTAAACATTTGCTTGTCCTCAAGCAAACAAAACAATTAAAACAGAAGAATTCATGAGTGTTCAACCTCCGGCTATAAGATAATTTGTTCTGCCCTATTCCAAGCTCACCTTTCAAAGATGCATTCTCCTATTTCCATGTCGGGACCTAGCTTACACCTTGTGTTTCGGTTCCCCACGGCTCTAGATGAATAATTTCACTCCACATACCATGTTTAAAGGTCCTAGCAAGATAAGCATTCCCTCAATGGTCTCTAGAAGATTCTTGAGGCCCCAAGCTCAAGACAACCAACCCTCTGCTGTGTAAATATCAAGACAACCAACCCTCTGCTGTGTAAATACTGGACAAGTTCGAGGAACTTCAAGTTATGTACAAACAAAATCCTAAATTATATATATATATATATATATATATATATATATATATTCGGGTAGGGCAGCCCTAATGGATCCAACTTTCCCGTGCTAAAGATCATTGTAGAGTGTAGGCCCTTTTTTCTTTAGGGTGCGCATGTTCTTTACGCACCAGAGCACCTGAGTACTAGAAAAGGTACAACTCTACCTAGATGTATTCATACTTAGAAGTGATTTTCAAATTGAAAAACACCCTGATTAGGGGCCGGGACCCAAAACTACTTCATCACAATAAGTAGCGGAACACTGTCTTTATTATTGTAACGACTCAACTACTGTGTACATGCTATGTTATTCTTCTCTTACTTGTCCACTAGGTTAAATTATGAAAGGTGGCATGCTCAAATAGTGCCACGGATCCTCTTGGGCCATTGAGAGCAATGCTTATCAATTAAGGTCAATAAACCATGGCAACGGGTTATCTATTGTCACTAGAGAGTTTGAATTCTACAAGGATTGTCTTTGGATGTCCATGGCATGTCATAAGAGAATTTGAAAAAAAAAATTGGGTGATAGGATGGTGCACTAAGAATATAGTGAATCAATACATTCCCTAACAATGTCATCATCGATGCATGCCAAAAATGCTCTTGTATAAAGGAAAAGAAGAATTTTGCAATAAATTCCAAAAGTCTATTAGCTACCTATCTCCACACTTAGAAATTTACAATAACTCTATAAGTGGATAGGAAGCTACCCATCTCCATACTTAGAATAGTGCATTGTCCTCAATGCATGCAATCAAGCTCAAGTATAATACATAAAAGAATATAAAGCATGGAGAAAGGTAAACTGAGACTTCCCCGGTGAGATGATAACAACCGTTGTGGTTGAGAATTTGATCGTGTATAATTTTTTTCAGGATGTCTCTTGTTCGTGCGTAATTCTGCAAAGGAAGAGAGATCATCATAGCTCTAAGATAGATCAAGAGAGTAACCACTCCTGAAATGAACAATAAAGGATGAGATGAGCAGGGAGAACCCTTGATACAAGTACACAAAATATAAAAGTCTGAAAATATGACATAATAAGCATAAGTGTAGATGAAATGTCTCAATCGTCCGTGTGTGACTGCCCATCGGATGCTGGTGCTGCTGGTGAAGTGAGTAATGAAGAGGGGTCCTTGGGTGCCCGTGGTGGTACCATAATTGCTCTACCAATTGCCATGACGGTGAATGTACTAGTGAGTGTAATGATTTCATCCTCCCCTTCGTCATCTTCAATGAGTGGGCGTCGGCCTTCCATTTGAGGTGGTGTTGATAGTGAGGCAGCCCAAAAATGTTGATGGGGAAGTAGCAATGTTATCCTCACACACGGGTTGTTCTGGGCCATGGACTGTTTGTTCTTTTGAAAGTTAGCCTTCACCTACAAAAAATAATACTTAAAAGCATATTAGTGCATTGAAAACAAATGGGGAAGATATAGGTGAACAATTAAAAGCATAGGGATCTTTATACGGCCATATGGTGGGCAGTTTACCCATGGATTTTTATTACTATGAATGTGGGGGAGCATATGGCCCAATATATGGCCCCCTATATGGTGGCACCTGGGCTATATATGGGCCAGTATACGGCCGTATACATGCCCATATGAAGCTGGAAATTTTAGCTAATGCAAAGGACCCTTTGTACGAGCCAGTATACGGCCATATAAACCCCCGTACGGTCTTCAGGGGCGTCTATACGGCAAGTATATGGCCATATACATGCCCGTATGAACCTGGGTTTGCCTGTGAAGCCAACTTTGGGCCATTTTTTGGTTCTTACGGTATAACCTAACATAAATTTTCAACATGGAGCTCATGAAGGTGCAGCTAGCTGATGAGTCTAATGATGCAAATGTGGAAATCGAGACAAATCATCATGTTATTCCCAACAACTCTAACTAACACAAAACAAACTTTGAAGCAAAACAAGATTTTTTCAAGACTTGGGTTGCCTCCCAAGAAGCGCTTGTTTAACGTCACGAGCTTGACGAAACCTTGAGTTACCTTATGGGGGCTCATATATATGAAAGCATCCATCAACTCTTCGAATTAAGCACTCACCAAACAAAATCCTGCCCAAGTTGTCATAGATAGAACCAGTTTTTTCTTTTATACCTGGGTCATCGTTATGTGGTGATTGAGCTGAAGGATTGGCGGTTACCCCCTTTTTCTCTACTTTTTACCAAGTCCATCCACAAGCGATGAGTGCTAGTTCCTTCCACTTTGTCCTTCGCTTTGCCTTCGGGGAGAACCATGATGTTGTAGAGATGTTTAGAAGCTCCTTAGAACCCTCATTCAGTTCTTCCACAATTTGGCACATTGGGTCGACTTGTAGCAGGTCTTCCATGCACTCGACGGTTACTCTATCAACATCATCGACACTATAGGATGTGTCATCATAATCCATGGTGTGTCGCATGGCCTCGGGGAGCTTAAACACTACTTCTTGATCCCCTACTCGAAGTGTCAATCTTCCATTGCATGGTCTTCCAAAGCTTAAGCAGTGACTAAGAAAGGACGATCGAGTATAATTGGTACATCAATATTTTCATCTACATAGAGAAGTACAAAGTCAGCCGGGAAGACAAACTGATTAATCTAGATGAGCACATCTTTGGCTAGCCCCTTGGGGTGTCTCACGAATCTATCGGGGAGCTGAAGTGTTATCCTAGTGGGCTTTGGGTCGGCAAGGCCTAACTGCATGAATAGTTTGTAAGGCATTACATTAATGTTAGCCCCTGAATCGGCCAATGCCTTCTTTGTAATTCCTTTGCCTAGTATACAAGGGACTACAAAACTCCCCTGATCCTTCAATTTTCTTGGCATCTTTTGTTGCAACACTGTAGAACATTGGGAATTCAAGGTGACGGCAGGTACATCCTCCAATTTTTTCTTGTTCGTCACGAGTTCCTTCATGAATTTGGCATATTTAGGCATTTTGGACATAACTTCTACCAACGGTAGGTTAATGTGTAGCTGCTTCATCATGCTCATAAATTTTACAAATTGAGCATCTTCTTTGTCCTTCCTTAGCCTTTCCGGATATGGAATTTGAGGTTGATACGCGGGCATGAGTGGTTGCTCTACCACTTTTTCCTTCTCCTTTTGATGCCCACTAGAATTTCCCGTCGGTTCTATTTCTTCAATCTCCACGGTGTTCTTGACTGGAGGTGTTGCAATAGGTAACTCCACATGTTTGCCACTCCTTAAAGTAATGGCCTTGCAATGCTCCAGGGGTTTTCTTCGGTATTCCCCGGGAGGCTACCTTGTGGTCTTTCCGCTATGTTCTTGGCCATTTGTCCCATTTGACTCTCCAAACCTTGGAATGAAGCTTGCAGATTCCTGATTGCCATGCTAGTATCCTGCATGAACTTTGCTAGTTGATCTTCCAGGTTGGGCTTCTTCTCTTACGGTAGCCTCGGAGTTGGCTGAAATCCCGAGGGATATTACCCCGCTTGAGGGTTCCTATATGAGAGGAGTGGGTTGTTCCATTTTGGGAGGTATGGTCGATATTGACCCTCCAGCACTCTTGGTGTATTTCCCATATACTTCACTTGTTCCATAGGGGCTATTTCTGTGGTTGAAATTGGGCAATTTGATACCTCATGCCCTCCCCTACATGTGGTGCAAAACATTACTAAAATAGGGGTTGAACTACTGCCGGGCTGAACTTGATTTTTGCATGTGAGAGGTCAATTTTCTTTGTTAGTGTATCAAGCTTCTCGGCGAGAGCGGTGTCTATGGCGGAGGTTTCATCCAAGGATCCCACAACTTTGACTTGTTTGTCCCTTGTAGACCAATGAGCCTCATTTCCGGACATGTCTTAAAATATCTTCTCGGCCTCTTCGGGATATTTGTTGCTCAACGACCCTCCTAACACAATCAATGAGTTGCCTATTGACGTTGTCCAACCCATTAAAAAAGATGCGAACCTTGTTGCAAGGGTCTAGACCATGTTGTGGACAATGACGAAGTAGCTCTCTAAACCTCTGATGAGCTTCAGAAAATGTTTCAACCCATTTTGCTTGAAAGAATTGATCTCGGACCGGAGTCTTGCGGCCTTGCTTAGTGGGAAGTAGCGGCCAAGGAATTTTTCAAGCATGTCGGTCCATGTGTGAATAGAACCGGGAGGGAGTGAAGTGAGCCAACTATAAGCTCCCCCTCTCAAGCTCCATGGGAAGAGTCGCAATCTAACGGTTTCATCGGAGACCCCATTCGGTTTAGATATGTTGCAAATTTGGAGAAACTTTTCTATGTGTGCATGAGGGTCTTCATAAGGTCTCCCGTCAAATTGAGCTAAATTTTGGAGCATACTCATCGTGGTATTCTTGATCTCAAAGGTGTTGTTGTTGACGTTCGTGGGGTGGATGCTGAATTCTTCCCCAGTGTATTGAGATCTCTCATACTCAGCTAATGTACGCCTTCTTTCTGCCATAACGGGCACTTCCTCAATTTCAGTGCCGACTTCAACTGTAACTGAGTTTTCAGATTCTGAAGAGGGACCCGGAGGTGGCGCCTCTATCTCTCTCAACCTTCGGTGTAGGGTTCTTTCAATCTCACTATCTTCTTCAAGCAGTTCTTTTTGTTCTTGCGGGTCATGCAGCAATTCCCTCACAAGTAAAGATTAAGGGAGAAAAGTGAGTATCCAACGAATTAAAGGAAATAAAAGAAAATAAAACAAGAAAATAAATGACTAAAATAATAAAATCCTAGACTAACTAGTAATTCTATTCCCCGCCAACGGGGCCAAAAACTTGATAACAAATTTCTGCAAGTGCACGGGTCGTGATCAAGTAGTAGAGTGACTATGAGAGTCGAGTGTCGAACCCACAGGGAATAGATTGCTAGTGAGAACTAAACTTCTATTATCTAGTCTTGTCAAAGATTTGGTGGTTTTTGAATCTAAGTCTAAGGAATTGAAAGATTGGAAACCAACTTTGGAAATCGAGAATTACTTTGAGAGAAAACTATAGCATGAGAAAGAGATACTTGGGCATGAGTCCCCTTTGGATTTAAATCTAAAGATGCATAAAGAAATCTATGAGGATGATTGGAGGTGTTTGTGCCAAGGGTTTCTAAATTATACCCAATCCCTCTCCCGAGGCAATTGGATAACTAATCTCCTAGGATTGTCTTAAGCTTAAGGGAACCTATGTCTTGGAAGAGTTGTGGGATTGAATCGTATTAAGGAGTCGCTCCCCTTCTAGTACCCGAATCACTCAGCGTACTCACAACCCTCTCTAATGGAGTATGTTCCTAATACGAGGAGGCGCTAGCTCTAGCCCTCGTATCGCACCCAAGTAGTCTCTCCGGGCATCCCGCAACGTAGTAAGATTACAATCAATAAAAAACATCCAATAGACATTCAAGCATACATTCAATCAATCAAAACATAGAAATCAATGTGACATTAATGCAATATCCAAAGGTTTCTCATACCCAAGTATCTATAAGATTAGTTCCCCATGAATGGAGAACTCCAATCCAAAACAACAAGAATACAATCAAAACTTGACATAATAGATGATATCGTTGACAGGTTTGCAAGTTTGATCTCTTTCTCTATCTCCTTCCTTCTTTCTCTCTCTAAGATTGGGGAGAGGACCCCCAATCCCTAATCTCCAAGATTATCTCCTCCAAAGCCAACCTCCTCTTCCTAAACCCTAGCGTCCTATTTATACCTCAGCATAGGGTTTTAGGAGTAAAAATTATGCTCATACCCCTGCGTGGGTCCGCAATAAAAAAGGGAGGGTTACGACATACGAGCCCGTATACTAGCTCGTATGCAAATCAGGGCCCTATAAATGGCCGTATGACAGCCAGTATACAGCGTAGGTGGGAGTATACGGCCTAATATATGGCTGTATAATACCCAGTATACACTCATACCGGGTGTATGCCATCCAGGAGGGTTGATGTGTAGGCCGTTCACTCTCGCCAGTAGCATACGGCCGTATGCCTTCCCGTTTACTCCAAAAATATCATTGAATCTACCTCTTTTTCACCTAGAAATGCATCCTCTCTCCCGGAGTGGCTTCCATATACCCTGTTCAACAAATATGAAGCTTTTTAAGTACCGGAGGGCTATAATTTATGAAAATGGCATACAAGATATATAGGAAAATAACATGAAAAAATATGCTCATTTGAACGCCCATCAATTCTCTTCTTTGGCTAACCCCCTTGAATGCAAAAAGACTTCATTCTGTTTATTTAAGAATTCCATTAGAAATTCATGATCGTACTGTGCATCTTCATCATATGATCCTTCTTGAGATGCTTCCCCTGGTATCGGGCTAGTTTCTGACCCCCATAAAGCATACACCTTCTCAAATTGGATGGCTCCCAACAATTCTTCTCGTGATGAACTCGTGGATTGATTGGCTAGCTTTTCTTCAATCCATCGATCTAGTGCCTCCAACTTTTTAAATAATTCGCTCCTTGATAAAACCATGTGGCCACCTCGCAATATATTCAAAGAGTAAAGATTAATATCTAAAATTTCAATGAAATGAAAAACAAAACAAAGAAATAAAGTAAAGAAATAAAAATAACTAATGTAGTAAATTCCTAGCTTTCCTAGTAATCCAATTCTCCCAGGTAACGGCGCCAAAAACTTGATGCGATGCAACTGCAAGTGTACGGGTCGTAACAAGTAGTAGAGTGGACTTGAAAGTCGGGTTATCGATCCTCGAAGAGATGGAAATACTAGTACCCACTATTCTTCTACTATCTAGTCTATCCGAAGGTGGTTGATCATACTAATTCTAAACTAATCAATTGAAAACACAAATAAAGGAATTGAGTTGCTCTTAAGGTTGAACAATCATAAAAAGGGGATGCTCGGATAATTGAATCCCCCTTGGACTTCTAAAAGATAAATGCTACTCTCTATCTCGACTCTTGGTTGATCCTTGGCCAAGGGTTCCTATGGTACTTTCACATCCTCTCTCGAGCCGAGTTACTAATCCTAGTGCCCTTACCGATGATGTTCTAGGGAACCTAATTCTTGGAGGGATTATGTGAATAATACATCTAAAGGACTCACTCTCCTTAGTACCCGGGTTCCTGGTATACTCACAATCCCCTCTATTGGAGATGGTCTACACACGGGGAGGCGTTCTCTTCTTCCCCCATATGGACTACGAAAATCCCTTCGGGCTCTCTCAACGTAGAGGGATTAACTTACATTAAAACATCCAATAGACTCAATGAGATTCAACCAAACAATCAAAGATAGAGAGATAACATTAATTAAAACATGTCCAAGGGTTCATCAATCATCCAAGCATCTACAAGATTAGCCCTCCATGAAAGGGGGGCAACAATACAAAACAAAGATGAAAGAAAACAAGGAAATTATAATGAATGACACTAATGAATGCACCATTGATGGCTTCCTTGATCTTCTTCCAATTAATCCCCTTTTTCTTGCTCCCTTTTTCTTGCTCCAATAGCTTCAAGATAACAATCTCCAAGCTTTCCCCAAGCTGCTTCCTCCCCCTCTAAACCCTCATTAGTCAGCTTTTATACCTCTAGGGTTTTAGGGGTGAGATTTATCAATTTTCCCCACTTCTAAATTTGCAGATTCGATGAAATTTACGACGTACGGGCCCATATACAAGCGTATATCAGCCCATATACGGGTCAGCCACCTCTATACGGTCTATCATACGGGCTGTATATCAGCCCCTATACGTGTCAGGCACATCCATACGGTCTATCATACGGGCCGTATACTGATAAGTATTCCCTTCAGGTGCCAGTATAGAGCTATATGTCAGCCCGTATAAATGCCCGTATGGGCCCTTCTAGGTGCTCTGAGATCCCGGTTTCTCTCGAAATGCTTTCTTTCCTCCGGGGTCCTGGTATACTGCCCTGTTGATCAAAATGAATACATTTTAAGTATCGGTGGGCAAAGAATCTTCAAAATTATATGCCAAGCATATAAGAATATGATATAAAATTATGCTCAAATGAACACTTATCAGAGAGAAAGTTTGTAGTTGGAGTACATGGAGAGGAAGGAGGAGCTGGGTCTTCATGTGACAGGGCTTCGCCGTTGGGGAAAAGCTTACTGTAAATGGGGGTCTCGTCCTCTATTTATAGGCTGGAGGAAGCTTGTAACCCAAGTTTCCTTCAACTTGAGGCCCAAGTCTTCTTTGTCTTGCTACTCAAGTTTGCTCTGCAGCTCCTCGTCCATAAGAGAAAAGGTGTCTGTAGCTCCTCGGTCATAAGAAAAGTCTGCAGCTCCTCGACAATAAGAGAACAGGAGTCTGTAACTACTCGGCCATAAGAGAAGTTTGCAGCATTTTGGCCTAGGTTAAAGAGTAGCCTGCAGCTCTTTGGTGGAAGAGTAGTGGAAGAAGAGTCTGCAGCCATTCAAAGGGGAAAGATACCCCGGATCTGAGTAGAAAATAGTCTATGATCCCTCCATGTGGTTGTCTGGATGATCACCACATATCTTTCCACTTTTAACCCTATCATCAGTCCCAACCCAAGTATGCTTGAGTTGAGTCTGAGTGATGAATGAGTACTTCTCAGTTATCGGTCGGCTCAAAAAGCTAAGCATATAGCCAATTTGGGTGGGTTCTATGCTTCACTCGATTGGTCTCACAGAGGTGTGTTTTGTTGGGAGAGGGGAGCTCATTCGGCTCGGCATGATGGATCTTGATCGGCCATGGGTTTTCTGTTCGGCTTTACTCTTGGACTTTCTGTTCGACTTCAGCCTTGGAATTCTGTTCGGCCATGGCTTTGGAAAGTTATTCGGTCATGGCTTTGGAAATCTGTTCGGCCATGGCCTGAGATTTTCTGTTCGGCCTTTAGAAAGGACTTTTGTGTGAAAGTTGGGGTTCGGCTCTTAAGACAGAATTTTTGTGCGAACATTGGTGTTTGACCCTTAAGAGGGCTTTTTGTGCGAACGTTGGTGTTCGACCCTTAAGAGGGGCTTTTGGTGCGAATGCTGGCATTCGACCCTTAAGAGGGGCTTTTTGTGCGAAGGTGTGCATTCGGCCTTTACGAGGGACTTTAACAAACATGGATGTTCAGCCCTTGAGAGGGAATTTAACGAATATTGGCGTTGGGCCCTTAAGAGGGACTTTAACGAACATGGATATTCGGCCCTTAAGAGGGACTTTAACGAAAGTGGGCATTCGGCCCTTGAGAGGGTCTTTTAATAAGCATTGATGCTTGGCCCTAGCCTTTGAATTTCTGCTCGACCATGAACCTGGTATTTCAACTCTGCCATAGCCTTGGAATTTTTGTTCGGCCATGGCCTTGGAGTTTTTCTGTTCGGTCTCGGCCTCGGATTTTCTGTTCGGCCTTGCCCTCAGATTTTCGCCAGTAGTTCAGAAGAACTTTTGTACGAACATGATAGTTCGGCATTAAAAAAAGACTTTGGAACAAACATAGTAGTTTGGCCTTAAAAAAGGACTTTAGAGGAAGCTCGGCCTCGACATGGAATGACTCGACCTCGGCATTAAAGAGCTCAACATGTGGGGTTCATGCAAGAATAGGCTCTCTTGGAGCATTTCATTAAATAAAATTTGAGAGAGGATCTCTCTTGGAGCCTCCATGGAGTTAAATCCTCTTCAAGGGTAACCTCTTTCTGAGCCTCCATGGAGTTGGTCGGTCTTGGCCTTTTAACTCGGCATGGGCTCGGTTCGGCCTTGGAGCCTTATATGAATGAAAGAGAAAGGGAGAGGGAAAAAAGACCATATCTTCATTGGAGCTCTTCTCTAGAGAGAGAGAGTCATGAATCTTGGAGAAGAAGAGCTTCATAGAGAAGAGATGAGCCTCATGCCCCTGGTTATGCTTGGATCTTCTCACAGCGAAATGGCTTCTTGTTCGAGGGTCCCCACGGACGGCGTCAAACTGTTAGGGTGAAAATCGGTTTTGATCCCAACTTCACTGTAACACCCATCGCTTTACTGAGACAGATGTCACAACAGCCAGGTCAGAAGGGTATCCTGTGCCTAAGGCTGTAATTAAAATGGCCTAATATCGATGAAGTACTCTAAATAAAATTCATATGACTTAAAGATAACCGGTTACACACCGGGAGTCATATTCAAACCAAGTTATAATAGAGTACAACATATAAAGTCTGGGCAACTACGGCCCCAAATACAGCGGAAGAAAATCATAATTAATGTCTAGTACAACACATTAAGACTAAACATAAGAACAGGTACGCCAGCGCCAACTAGACTTTGATTCCTGCTCAAGACACGAGCTACTACCCAGATCCATGTCTAGATCTTGCAATAGAAAAATAGTAATTGAAAGGAACTGAGCTATATAAGCTTAGTGAGTAAAGACAGCTCCGTCAAGTATTATACATACCTGTCAACTTTACTAAAATACTAGTTCATAAACAATGCAAGTATAAATCATGAAGGTCAGTACAATTATCTTAAATCGTGATAAGCATGCTAACACAATCAGAAATCAGAAGAAAGCACACGAGTAATCTCATATCATATCAAGCATATAATAAACATGAATATGCGATGGCCTCGTATCATACAAGTATGCACCCCTAGTTTAAATGTCTCCGTAAAGACTCCAACTACCATCAAGGAATAGAGGCACACATCTACATGATCTTGATGTCAGGGAACAGAGGCATAGATCTACATGAGCCCGGTGCCTGATGACCAGAGGCATACATCTACATGTGTACATCAAGCGTGCATCTCGTATTAGATACGGGCTCTTACAAGAGACAGGAAGGGGGTTTTTATAAAAAGAACGACTTTCGCAAACATTTTTGGTTTTAAGAAAAACGATTGAAAACAAATCCTCTTCCTTAACCCGGTTTCGTCTACTTAAATATATGGGGTCTATCCTAAGCCCCTGCAGGGTCCCCCATACATAACTAACTAAGGTGCAGCCTATGATACATGAAATAATCTTTATCTACCCCTTAGGGTTTACTTTACCATTTCTCATGTTCTTTAACATTTAATCAATTTAACAAGCATGAAATCACTATGTAACTATAGGGATAAAATCCATTGGCGTCCATAAACCGATATAAAACTCATAAGAATATGAGGAATTAACCGAAATCATGATAAATGCACGAATAAAACCTACATTTACGACGAAGTCCCCTCACCTTAAGTCCTTCGCACGTTCCTAAGTCTCGCTCGGTCCTGCTGAAGCTCCTGCAGGACCTTTACCCTTTCCTAGAATCAATAATAGTAACTAAGTAAATACGAAGTTCGTATTTTCCATAATTTAGTTCTATTTCTTTAGAATACGGAGATTAAGAATACGAAATCATATTCTTCTCTTAGACGCCTATTCAACTCAAAGGAGCATATTAATGACATTAAACTCATAATAGCATGCTTCCTTACTTAATGAGCATTACATGCTTTCATAACTTCTAGAATGTCCCTAAGCATGCTTAATTAGCAAGATTGTTTAATCTAAAGCATCGCAATTAGGCATGTTAATCATGAAAGCTAATCACACTTAAGCATGTTAACATGACCACTAATAGGGCATTTGTACTTTAGAATTTTCATGAAAATTCGGCGGCACCTCCCCTATTTATAGGACCCAGAAAATTATAGAAACAATCATCATAACTACCATTAAACTTACTCATGCTTTCATAATCATCATACAAGCTAATAATCCCTTTAATCCCCCCTTAATCTTCCTCATTTCACAGCCCTAATAACGCGATCAAGCAATCAATCCCAATTTAGCCCATGCCCTAACTCAAGGACACAATATAGGCTTTCATCTCATATTCCAACTCACAAGAGGGAGGACAACTCGTCGAAGAATAAGGAGGGGCGTGTAGGTGGCTGCACGGCAAAGCTTAGGAGCTGGAGCACCCGCGGTTGGTGGGACTGAGCGACGCACAAGGGGCAGAGGGCTGCCAGGGTTCGACAGCCGACGGGGCACGTGCGTTGTGGTGGCCGAGGCGCTGTCGCGGTTGAGGAGGGCGGACGGGCGCGGAGGAACGGCGAGGCGGTGCGGCCGATCTGCTCACCGGGAGAAGCTCGCTGGGAAGCTCGACGGGGGGGATAGGCGCAGGTTGGCATTAGCAAGAAGGAAAAGGGGAGAGAAGGAGGCACGATGAGTAAATGAGAATTTGATTCTCTTTTCTAACTTAGGGCTGCCCTTATAATCTATTATATAATATTGAATCATTTAACTTATTAATAATTCCTATATTACATTATCTTAACTTTTAATTAATTAATCTTATCATTCCCCTGTGTCACATGGTTCTAATTATTCTAACTTATCTTTAGCTTTATGTCACATCGCCCTTTTAATTTAATATTATCTTTTAAATAATTCACCGACCCAGATCCGAAAATCTCGGGTCAAACTGTAACATCACGGGGTCTGTCTCTCGTCAGACTAGATCCGTGAATACTGGCTTTTGACTCGCCCGATCTACTTTATCGGAACTCGAACATTTGTCTGGTTCCCCTACTTAATTAATCTTGATTAATTAGCACTTACGAAATCTCCCAATTAGTTAACCGAGGTTATCTTTACCATCCACCTCCAACTATTCCAAGTGTAAGCGACTTGGCCCAATAAGGCCTTCCCTAGGCCCATTAGTTGCGAGGCTGGATTTAAATTTATTAATCCTCAATTTTCCTTTAATTGGGCTTTAAATAATTAATTTATTTTTCGTGCTAATTAATCTCATTAATTGTTGAAAATTTTCTGATTTATATACTTAGAAAGTTCGGGGAATTACATTCACTCTAACGGTTGAATTTGTATTGAGGGTGGGACTTAGAACATAATGGAGATCCAAGAGAAACCAAGTAATCAAAGAGAGGGACATCAGCTTAACGTGGAAACCCCTCAAATCAAGGAAAAACCACGAACTCTATCGGTGAGAGCTAAATCCACTACTCATTTCTCATTACAGTGGAGAAGAAGAAGTGGGATAGAAGCTTTGTAGTTGGAGTACATGGAGAGGAAGGAGGAGTCGGGTCTTCAATGTGACAGAGCTTCGCCGTTGGGGAAAAGCTTACCGTATATGAGGGTGTCGTCCTCTATTTATAGGCCGGAGGAAGCTTGTGACCCAAGTTTCCTTCAACTTGAGGCCCAAGTCTTCTTTGTCTTACTGCCCAAGTTTGCTCTGCAGCTCCTCGGCCATAAGAGAAGTCAGGTGGAAGAGTAGTCTACAGCTCTTCGGCCATAAGAGAAGAGGAGTCGATAGCTCCTTGACCATGAGAGAGGTCTATAGCTCCTCGTTTATGAGAGAAGTCTACAGCTCCTCTGCCATAAGAGAAGAGGAGTCTGTAGCTCCTCTGCCATAAGAGAAGTTTGCAGCTCTTCGGCCTCTGTTAAAGAATAGTCTGCAGCTCCTCGGTGGAAGAGTAGTGGAAGAAGAGTCTGGAGCCCTTCAAAGTGGAAAGATACCCCAGATCTGAGTAGAAAATAGTCTATGATCTTTCCATGTGGTTGTCTGGATGATCGTCACGTATCTTCCCACTTTTACCTCAATCAAAATAAAATCTTTAAAACACCCCAAAAAATAAGAAAAACTTTAAAAAACCTGTAATCCATGAAATTCCAAAAAATAAAATAAAATAAACTTAGAAATTTTCCAAAAAAACAAAAAACAAAAAAAAACCCACAAAACTCTTTTAAAAAAAAAAAAATCTGAAAAATTTCTAAGACGTGTAGAAAATCCCAAACAAATCCACAAAATCCTCTAAAAAACTAAAAAAACCTAGAAAATTGGTAAAATATCCAGAAAATTAACAAAAAAAAAATTCCAAGAAAAACTCTGATTTTGCCAAAAATTCCCGAAAATTCCATAAATTTCCCAAAAAACCAAAAAAATCCGAAAATATCAAAAAATAAATATATAAATTAGAACCGAAAATCTGTACATAACTTCAGATTTTTCGATACTATGGGATTTTTCGGAAATTTATGAAAATTTCTAGATTTTATGCCAAAATATGATTATTATTATTTTTTAATTTTTTTTTTTGAATTTTCTCTCTATTTTAAAAAATTTTCTAGGTTTTTTTTTAGTTTTTTAGGGGATTTTGTGGTTTTTTTGTGGATTTTTTGCCATTTAAAAAAAATTCAGATTTTCATTTTTAACAGAGTTTTGTGGGAAATTTCTAAGCTTATTTTATTTTATTTTATTCGAATTTCATGGATCATCAGATTTTTTTAGAAGTTTTTTCTAATTTTTTGGGTTTTTTAAGATTTTATTTTATTTTGTTTATTAATTTATTTTTGAATTTAAGTGATTTCTCGTGTTTTTATAAGTGTGTCTACTTTTTGTTTTTAGATTTTTAAAGATTTTGTGTTTGTATGATAATTTCCTTATTTTATTTATTAATTTTTTTAGTATATAAGATTTACTGTTTTTTAGAATATTTTTTGAAAATTTCCTTTTCTCCTATTTTTTAGTATTTTTTGAATTTTTAAATTTCTATGAACCATTAACAAATATTAACGCGTTAAGGCGCCTTTTGGATGGGAGGATTCATTCCCTTACAAAGGGGAATGATTCCCCCAAGGATGAATACCCAAACATGTTTGGGTATCCATCGGAGGGATTGATCCCTGTTGTAAGGGAAACCCATTCCCCTCTAGAGGAGAGTGGCCAAATTGGGGGGAATGGTCATTCCCTCCATGAGGGGAATGGCCAAATGACCCCTTTACCCTCAATTTAATTATACTAATTGATTATTATAATTAAATTATTAATTATAATAATAAACTATTATAATTAAATTACTTTGTTATAAAACTTAATGATAATTCACCTAGTTATTTAATTAAGATATTTTTAATTTAATTTTTATAATTAATAATTTGATTATAATAATTTATTATTATAATTAGTTATTGATTAATTATTATTATTAGTTATTAATTAAATTAATTAAATTAAAAATATCTTAATTAAATGATTAGGTGAATGAATTATCATAAGGTTTTATAACTAAGTAATTTATACAAGATATTTGATTTAAATAATTTAATTATAATAATTAAATTAAAAAATCGTTAAATTGAGATATAAATATTTAATTATAATGATTTATTTAATTAAAATAATTAATTATTATTATTTTATGGAATAATGATATTCAAAATATTTAATAAATAAATAAATTTATTTATTATATCATGGGTATAAAAGTAATGTTATAATACCTTTTTGTTTACTTTTCTCATTCCCAATAAATTACATTCCTATTATCTACCACCCAAACAAGGTAATCATTCACCTTTCCATTTTTTCCTTTCTATTCCCTTCTCCTTTTCATTCTCCTTTTTATTTTATTTTTCTTTTTTTATTTCTCTCATCCAAATGGAGCCTAAACGTTTTGGCATATTTTAAAGGATTAATTACACTTTTCGTCCCTGAAAATGGTGTCATTGTTCACTTTTATCCTTGTATTTTAAAAATATTCAATACAGTCATTATGTATTACGTATTCTGTTCTATTTTGGTCCTGACGTTGATGTGGCAGCCAGGTGGCATACAAATCAAATACAGTATTTTTTTTTATTTTTCTTTTTTTCCAGGTGGATGTATTTTTGCTTGTGTGTCATGACAGCTGCCTGTATATGATGACGTGGCATTACTATGTGCCACGTCAGAAAAAATTTCTGGTTTAGAATTTTGTTTAGCTGACCTGGCATGCCATGTCAGCATTTTTTTAAAATGGATTTTTGCATTTTTAAATCCATTTTTTATATATATAAAATGTTGATGTGGCATGCCATGTCGGTTTTTTTTTTGAAAAAATGGATTTTTGTATTTTTTTAAATCCATTTTTTATATATATAAAAAAATGCTAACGTGGCATGCCATGTCAGCTTTTTTTAAAAAAATGGATTTTTTGCATTTTTTAAATCCATATATATATATATATATATATATATATATATATATATATATATATGTTGACGTGGCATGCCATGTCAGCATGCCACATCAGTTTTTTTTCAAAAAAATGGATTTTTGTATTTTTTTAAATCCATTTTTTATATATATAAAAAAATAAAAAATAAAAAATTGTTGACATGGTATGCCATGTCAACATGCGACGTCAGTTTTTTTTTTTTTTGAAAAAATGGATTTTTCATTTGAATGAAAATTTCCATTTTTTTAAAATAAAAAAAAATTGTTGACGTGGCATTGCCACGTCAGCATCTGCAATAGAAGAAAACTAAAATAAAAAATTGTATTTCATTAGTATGTCACTTGGCCGCCACATCAGCTTCAAGGACCAAAATAGAACAGAATATGCAATATGCATGGACTGTATTGAATATTTTTAAAATACAAGGATAAAAGTGAACAATGACACCATTTTCAGGGACAAAAAGTGTAATTAATCCTATTTTAAAGGTATAATCCTCAAAATAGTCCATCTATTTTAACTAGGTAGGCTTTTTAGTCCATATAATTTGAGCATCTCCCTCTATTTTTCGAGTTCGGTCCATTTAGTCCCTTTGTCAAATGGAAGTTAAATTTTATGTTAACTTATGCTGACGTGGTTTTTTATAATATTAAAAAATTATTTAAAAAAAATAAAAAATAATAAAATGAGTACCGGGTTCGGATCCGGATGATGATAACGGGTTTGGATCCGTTATCATCATCCGGATCTGAACCCGGTACTCATTTTATTATTATTATTATTTTATAAATAATTTTTTAATATTATAAAAAGCCACGTCAGCATAAGTTAAGGGGAAATTTAACTTATGTTTGACAGAAGGACAAAATAAAGAGAGATAAAAGGTTCAAATTATATTAAATGGACTAAATGGGCCACCTGGTTAGAATAGAGAGACTATTTTGAGGATTCTACCTATTTTAAACTATATGGTACTTTCTTAGCATGAAGGCTTTTAACGAAGCCCTACTTGGAAAATGGTGGTGGCGACTACTCAACGGTAAGACCGGAATTTGTGGGAGAATCATCCAACAAGCATATTTCAAAAACGAGCAATTCAACCCTTTCAAGCCAGAACCGAGCCGATCCTCCTTCTTCTGGAAAGGAATCTCACAACAACGTGACCAATGTGAAGGTTACCCCGGGACAGGGGGACACAACCAGACTCTGGATGGATAACTGGCTCAATGGACACAACCCATGTAGATGGTTCCCGGAATTTCAAACCTTGTGGCGGAAGATGGATATCACGATCCATGAGGCACGCCTCCTGCGCATACGTGGAATCAACATCCTTAAACAGGGACCCATGTCACAGGGGGCATGGGATGTATGGCAGACGCTACAAGAGCATCTGGACCACGGGGAGACACCCCTGGAGGATACGAGGACTTGGGGTCTCACCTCCTGGATCCAGGGAGTTCTCAGTCAAATCCCTATACCACTTCAGGATGGATGGCGGAACGAGGAGCAATCTCCCAGCCTCCTTCTGGAAGCAAGCGGCTCCCCTAAAGGTTAAAATCTTTGCATGGTTGGCATGGGAAGACAAACTTCCCACGCTTCACAATCTGACAAAGAGACAATGGCCGGGGGATAGAACCCGCTGCTACTATTGCAACACTTTCGAGGAAACCACCAATCACTTACTAATCCATTGCCACTACTCAGCCGAAGTTTGGTCGCATTTTGCACATCTACTAGGACTGGTTCGCCCACCCCAAGGGATACAAGATCTCTGGGGAAGAGCAACAATGGCCCTCATACTTCCGGAGGATCTCCGAAAGGGATGGCCCCTGTTGGTGATGGCCGTCACCTGGACCCTTTGGTTGGAAAGGAATCTTCGGTGTTTCAACGACAAACGTCGCGTTTGTTTTCAACTCATCAGGCACATCGATTTCCTCTTCCTCAACTGGTTCGGCAGTGCCCACTCTACCCAACAAAGCCGCCTTCAGCCAATGGTCGGACTTATAAAACGCAATCTTCTCATTACACGAGATGACCAAAGGCGAAGCCTCACAGGAGATGACTTCGAGGACGTTGCGCCCACTAGTCTACCCGACCCGGAAATCCACCCAGTCACTTTGTTAAATCCACTTCAATTACAACATGTGTAAGTGTGTATCTAGATTCATACTATCAATAAAGGAATGTGGTTTATCCACTTTATCAAAAAAAAAAAAAAAAAAAAAAAACTATATGGTACTGTATGGTACTAAATTGTACTAAAGCATAGGCACGGAATTGACATACAGACCTGTATAATTTCCCCTATTCAATGCTATATGAAGAATAAGACAGCGATGGTCAAAATGCAGCTATGAGCGTGAGGTGGATCCCGGTGATATCTAGATTGAACCTCCCCGCCATCCTTACTTTCTTCTCCAAATACTCTCATGTTGCTCCCAACACCAACTCGTACAACATTCTCATCTCCAAGCTCTCCAAATCCAACCAACCTAACCAATCCCTCCACCTCTTCCGTTCGATGCTCTCCTCTAGCGTCCCCGCCGACGCGTTCACTCTCCCCGCCGTCCTCCGCTCTTGCGCCGGGCTTCCTCTTTCCGGCGTTGGCCAGGCTGTGCACTGCTTCTCTATAAAAACAGGCTTGCATTCCAACCTCTACGTCGCGTCTGCTTTGGTCTTCTTGTATGTCCGTTTGAGACAGCTCCTGAATGCAAGGCATGTGTTTGATGAAATTCCTGTGAGGGATGCGGTGCTTTGGACGGCGATGCTCTCGGGGTATGCACAGAGTGGGGATCCGGATTCGGCTTTGAGGATTCTCAACGAGATGGTGGGTGAGAGAATTGAGCTTGATGATGTGGTTATGGTGAGCTTGTTGTTGTCTTGTGGGCAGCTGGGGTGGCTTAGGCATGGGAAGAGTGTGCATGGGTTTAGTGTACGGAGGTGCTATGGTTTGGTGTTAAGCTTGGGGAATGCCCTCATTGATTTGTACGTCAAGTGTGGGGATTTCGGCTATGCAGAGAAGTTGTTCGTTAGAATGCGTGAAAGGGATGTAATTTCGTGGACTGCTTTGATTCTCGGGCATGGATTGAATGGGCGCGCGGATGTTTCCTTTAAGCTGTTTGAGGAAATGCGCAGGGAAAGGATAGAGCCGAACTCGGTTACATTTCTTGGGGTGTTGTCTGCATCCGCTCATGCCGGCATGGTTGAGAAGGCGTTGGGTTATTTTTATATGATGAATGAGTTTGGTGTTGAGCGTGAGCTGAAGCACTACGCTTGTTTGGTTGATGCTTTGGCGAGGGCAGGGATGTTAGAAGAGGCCGAGAGGTTGGCAGAGGAGATGCCCGTGGAGCCGGACAGGGCTGTGTTTGGCGCGATACTGGCAGGGTGTCGAGTTCATGGGAATGCCCAAGTGGCAGGCAGAGTTACAAAGAGGTTGCTCAGCATGCACCCGGAAAAGAGCGGATACTACATGAACATTGCCAACATATATGCAGATATGGGCAGGTATGGTGATGCAGAGAGGGTGAGAGATTTCATGCTGCAAAAGAATGTTGGCAAACTCCCTGGTTTCAGCTCAATTGAATTAGACTATTCTCAATCAACACCCAATTAAGCTACATTGATGATCAAATATATATAGGTGGTTTTGTTAGAGGACACAACATCAATACATTCATGATCATGCAACACCAGCTGTGCATCTCTCCCGGAGTGTGACTAGCAGGCCACCCTTCATCCTCAGCGTCAGTGCTAGCGTCTTCTCTGGCTTCCTGTCCTTGTCCACCACCTCCACGACGAACCTCTCCAGCACACAGGCGATGATCGATTTCATCTGTATGTAGGCCATCTCCTTCCCCAAGCACATTCTCGGTCCCGCATGGAACGCTGGATATCGATATGGACTCTCGGGCCGGAAAGTACCGTCGGCGGCCAACCACCTCTCAGGCTTGAACTCCCTGCATTCCTGTCCCCATATCCCTTCCATCCTCCCCATTGCATAGGCATTATAAGTAATGAACCAGCCCTTTTTGATTGAACTTCCATCAGGCAGCACATGGTCCTCACTGCACATAAAAGTGTTCACAGGCACCGGAGGGTAGAGTCTCATGGCCTCGGATATCGCGGCATGGATGTAATGCATCTCTCTCAGCTCCTCCAAATCAAATGCTTCCGTTTTGATATCACCTAGTCCTCTGCGCGCTCGCACTTCCCGGATCTCTTGGAGTATCCTTTGCTCGACATCCGGGTTTGATGATAAGAGCCAGAAGAACCATGTCAACGCCGACGAGGTAGTGTCACGCCCAGCGAGAATGAAGCTGATCACGATGTCACGAAGGAGCTCATCGGTGTTCTTTCCCTCCGCCATGAACCGCGAGAGGAGGTCATCTCCACTCTTCTTTTCCTTTCTCCTCAACCTAATTATTCGTTCCGCGAACTCGTGCACTGTGGCTATGGATTCCTTGAGACGGCGTTCAGAGCCGAGGTTGAGTAGCCTTTTCAGCATCCAGAACCAAGGCAAGGCGTAGCGGAACCTGCCGGAACTGAGCTCCGCTGCGTCTCGGAATGACTGCGCGAACTCGGTTGATAGCCTCGGAACGTTTTCGGCGGCCTCACTGAGGCACGCAGGGTCTTCGTTGAACGCAACCTTGCAGACGTTGTCGAACGCGAAGCGTTCGAGCAGGTCCTGGATGTCGACGGCGCTGCATTCGGTGGCGATGCGGCGCAATAAGGGGAGGAGGCGGGTGAGGGTCTCGTGGTGGACGTTGCGGAGGACGAAGGTGCGGAGGGAGCGGGTGTTGAACTCGAAGCTGGCGGTCTTGCGCTGGAGACGCCAGAGATCGCCGTCGACGTTGAAGATGCCCAGGCCGAGGAAGTCGTGGAGGTGGGCGAAGGAGCGGGGGCCTTTAGGGAAGGCGTGGAAGTTGGTCTTGAGGAGGTGTTCGACGTTGGCTGGGTTGGCCGTGACGATGCCGCTGGTGCCAAGGCGCCGGAAGGTGATGGTGTTGGTGGGGCTGGCGGTGAGGAGGTCGGTCATCCAGTCGAGGAAGCGGTGGCGGTGGCGAAGGAACTGCAGGAGGTTTCCGATCACCGGGTAGGGCCGGAGAGTGTGTGAATTGCCGCCATTGGAGGGTAAGAGAAAGATGAGGATGGAGAGAGGGATGATCATGAAGAGGGAGATAAGGATGAGCTCCATGGGGTGGAGAAGAAGGATTGATTGAGGAATGAGTACTTCTATGTTTTGGGGACCTATTATTATATAACATGGTAACGTAGAGGAAACGCAGCACTCACCCTTTAGCGTATCATCTCTTTCATTTGGATGGTTAGGTATGCTTACTAAATCCTTGATTTGTCCTCTTGTTTTTTGTTTTTGTTTTTTTTTTTTTTGTGTTTTTTTATTGGTTTTATTACCTAATACATAACAAAGTTGTACATATTTATATTATGGCTTATGGGTTTGTTTGGTAGGGGCTGAAGTAAATTTTATATTCTACGACTTTATCCAACATTAGGTTAATTAATATTAATATTATCCAAATAAATTGTTTTAAATTAAAATCATACGTCTATTCTAATTAAAATGTGATATCTGTCGATAATTATTAATCAAGTTTTGTAGCAACAGCTATGAAAGAGGTCATATATTCATATAAATTATATTTACTTGTGAACCCCACAAACCATAAGTTTATGAAAAATAATTCTTACCCTATCTTTTCTGATTTATAATAAAAGGATAAATTGTTTACCCATCTATATATATGAAATTTGTTATCATCTTTATTCCTTACTATAATGGATAATAAATCGATTGTTATTCGTGTAAGTAGAGCATATTTTAATGTCTTAAATAAAGAAGCCTCTTTTTATTATTTCCAGCCATAATTTTATTTTGGAAGATGCACAAAATTAAATTATGTCATACTAAAATTGACTACTTTTAGCTCAAAAACCGGTTCCACTTGGAGTCAACTCCGGTCAAGGCTAACTGATAAGATCTTCTTAGGTTGCGGGTTGCGTCGAAGGTGTTGTCTCCATGAGTCCATTTAAAAATGGGGGGCACAAACAGAACCGTAAAAGGGGACGGGCATTGATGCTTGGATCCCACTCCGATGATCAAATTAATGGGAGGATGGCCCAAGAAGAAGATGAGTGGAGGGAGGAGAAATTTTAGCTTAGAATCAGCTCCCCCGCCTTTGCTGTGGTCTCTCCTCTTTTGTTCCCCTCCTATGCCTTGGGCCTCGATCCCTACCCCATTGCCCCTTTGCTACCTTATCAGTCATCATGCCATTTGTCGTGCGAACACCCTTTTTGTTTCTGAAGTAACAGTGACCTTACCTTATTCTGAGGATAGCCCGATGACCCTTGGGATTCGAGTTGTCCTCGTGAGGGCGTGGGTGTGCGGAACGTGGTTGACGTGATTTGACTGTATCAAATAACATTTTGAAATTTGGAGTATTCGACAATAACTTATCATTTACAACAAATTTGTAAATTTATCAATTGCTTTTGCTTTCCTGATTTTTATTATAAATACGTTATTCAATTCATTTTAATTCTAGAATTTATTGATTGATTCATAAAATATTAACAAGTTGCCAAATTATTTATTTGCTTCTTATTTTTATAACTAATTATTCCAGTTAAAATTAATCTTTTTTTTTAAATAACAATTTATCACCCCTAATTTTACTTTTCTACTATGTTGATGCTGAAAATTTGGATGCCATCGGGATCGAGATAGATAGTCTTGAGGGACAACAAATCTCCAAATCATGATCACACCCCTGCAATGAAAGTCTAGGGATCTATCCCCAGACCCTCCGACGATCAAGTTAGGAGGGTTGATTGAAGGAGAAAGGAACGATCAAGATCAAGAGAAAAGATAAAGGAATTATCATGGATTCAATGAGAGAGAGAGAGAGAGAGGGGAGAGAGGGAAACCAGGGTAATGATTGTCCCACAGGCTTGAGGAGTGGGTTGAAGACCCCCTCTTTTCTCTCATCCTCCCTTTTTATACCTTTCGAGAGATCGTGACGGTGGGCAGGGTAATGATTATCCACGGGCTAGCCGGATCCAAGGATCGCAAGGAAGAACAAACGAAGAATCAAGGAAAACCAGGGAAATACCTTTGAAATTCAAAGAAATTTCATTAATCAAAACCCTAGAATCTCACACATTCGGATTTTTTTTTGTCAAAATTGACAAAAATCCGAAATTATTCAAATCAAACTAAACAAGCAGCTTATATCAAATGAAGATCAAATCAAGCCTTATTTTGGCAGATGATTTATTACCAAAAATAGGGAAAAAATACCAAAAACGAAGATTCGGCGGGAAAATAGTGGAATTTGGGGATGGAACCCCACGTGCGCGTCAAGACGAGCTTTTCAAATTGGGGTTGAACACGCGATTCTAACACCTGTAGCTAAAGTTATGGCCAAAACACCGAATCGCAAGCAAAACTACCCCAATCACGGAACCGGCTTGATCACTTCATGCCTTTAGGTCGATCCGCCATTTCGTGATATGCCAAAGCCTGTATGGTGCATTCATATAGCTCAGCATCAAATAGTACCTGATGACGTTGACTGTCGACTTTGGTCTTATACTTGGCATTATTCTCATGAATGGTTAGCTTCACCTGCTCATGTATAGTCCGGAGATACTCTGTCATCTCATCAACTCGGGAGTGTACATGCCCAACTCGTGGAAAGGGGATAAATCCAGCACCCTAGATAGGTTCCAACTATAGACAACCTCGAATGGGCTCAACCTGGTAGTCCTATTCTTTGACCTGTTGTAGGCAAATTCAGCTTGAGGTAATGCTAAGTCCCACTACTTCGGTTTATTTTCAGCCAGATACCTAAAAAGCTTGTCCAAACTCCAATTCACCACTTCGGTCTACGCATTTGTCTAGGGGTGATACGCACTGCTAAATTTCAATTGCGTTCCTAAGTTCCCCCACAAGCTTTTCTAGAAGAGGCTGACGAAGATGTGATGGAGTGAGGAACACCATGCAAGCAGACAACCTCCCGAAAGTAGAGATGAGTAATATGGGTAGCATCTATAGTCTTCCGACAGAAGACAAAGTGGGCCATCTTGGAAAACCTGTCGATCACCACCAAAATAGAATCCGAGGCCCGTTGGGTATGGTGAAGGCCTAAACAAAGTCCATACTAACATTAAGTCAAGGAGCTTCAGGAATAGGTAAGGGAGAGTACAGGCCTACATTTTTGAGAACTCCCTTGGTCCACTGGCACATAACGCAATGATCCACAAAATGAGCCACGTCACTGAATAGCTTCGGCCAATAAAAGTCTACAGCTATGAGGGCGTAGGTTTTATCCCGACCAAAGTGTCCTTCATTATAGAGCACGAACGTGATCTATTGTCGTAACGAACAGCCAGGGATTCGCAATTGTAATCCACAAAACAGATAGTCGTTATGTAAAATAAAATCATGACGATGCCCATAAGTTACCTCCTGAAGTATCTGCCCAAACGAAGGGTCATTAGTGTACATGTCTGTGAAAGCCTGCAACTTTGGCGCTCATGGCGGTGAAAAGTGAAGTGCGACAGCTCAGAGTATCTGCTATGTGATTAAGGTTTCCGGCTTGATGCTTCAAGGTGAAAGTGAACTCCTGTAAGTACACAACCTAGTTGGCATTTCGCCTGCTCAGTTTGTGCTTGTCATTGATGTACTTCAGGGCCTCATGATCCATGAACAGGATGAACTCCTTCTGTATGAGGTAGTAACGCCAGTGCTCCAAGGACTGAACTACGATGTAGAACTCTAGGTCATATATGGAATGATTCTTCTTTGACCTTGACAGCTTCTCACTGAAGAAAGCTACAGGTCGCCCTAACTGGCTCAGAACACCACCAATGCCAACTCCAGATGCATCAAAGTTGACCTCGAACACCTTGTCGATATCAGGAAGTAACAAAACTGGTGCTCCAGTCATCCTCTACTTGACCAGATGGAAGCTGGCCTCGGCCTTATTCATCCACTGGAAATCATGCCCCTTGAGACACTCTGTGATAGGGGAAATTAGAGTACTAAAATCTCAGATGAACCGTCGGTAGAATGAGGCCAACCCATCGAAACTCCGAACATCATGCAAGATTCGCGCCTGGGCCACTCCAAGATCGCATCTCTCTTTGATTTATCTGTATGAACATCATCAGTAGACACAACAAAACCAAGAAATGTCATAGAAGTGGTAAAGAAAGAACACTTTTTCCGATTGACGAACAGGCGCTCCTCCCTCAGCATCTCAAAGACAGCACAAAGATGATCAAAGTGTGAGGACCAAGTCGGACTATACATGATGATATCGTCGAAGTAAACCACAACGAATCTCCCCATAAAAGGTCACAAGATCTGGTGCATGAATCACATAAACGTGCTAGGTGCATTGGATAGCCCAAAAGGTTTCACCATCCACTCATACAACCTATTTTGTGTCTTGAATGTTGTTTTCCACTCGTCCCCAAGCCATATTCTAATCTGGTGGTATTCCCTTTTCAGGTTAATTTTTGTAAAGACCTTGGAGCCGGATAGTTGGTCCAACATGTCATCTAAGAGGGGAAGGGGAAACAGGTACTTGATTATGATCTTGTTGATAGCCCGGTTGTCCACACACATACGCCACGAGCCATCTTTCTTTGGCACCGACAGGGCTAGAACTACACATGGACTCATGTTCTCTCGAATGTAGCTACTCCTTAGCAACTCTTCAACTTGCCGTTGTAACTCTTCAACCTCCTTGGGACTGAGGCGGTACATTAGTTGATTTGGTAAGCTTGACTCCGAAATAAGATCGATCTGGTATTGAATGTCCCGCATAGGTGGAAGCCCGGGAGGAAGTTCCTCTGGCATCAACTCTGTGAACTCCATGAGCAGCTGCTGCACCTCTACTGGCAGATCTAGATTTATATCCACAATACTATGCATATAAGCAATAGAGCATAGACTATATCTCCTTGCTCGATTCTGCCTAGAAACCTAGACATAGAAAGCAAGTTAGTAGGATTGGCTACCGAGATAGGAGGGTTTTTTTTTACCGGCGGAGTGCCAACACAATCTTTTTCCCCTTGATGCTAGGGAATATGTGTTCTTCCTTCGATCATGAACAACGTTAGGATCATACTGCCAAGGCCTTACCAACAATACATGACAGGCATCCATCGCCACCACATCACACCAAGCATTATCAAAATGTCTTCTATCGATAGAAAAAGACACGAGGCATCGCCGATCTAGTTTTACCTTGTTACCTTTGCTCAGCCACGACAGCTTGTACAGCTTTGGATGGTTCTCCGTCTTCAACTTCAACTTCTGGACAGATATTCTTACAACTGCCGCTATCAATGATCACCTTGCAAACTTTGTTGGCAACTGTGCAAGTTGTATGAAAGATCTTGTTTCTAAACCAGTCATCTCCTGAATCTTTTTGTAAAATCCAAGAATTTTAGAAATAAAATATTCTATTATTTCCTTTAACAAAGTTAATAAATTAGATTAGAACCTTGGCTACTAGAGATGTTTGATTAAAAGAGTAATAAGGGATTAATTTGATTTTTTTTAAAAGAAATTAAAATTAAATGAGCTTCGTAGGGACCAATTGGTAAATAGTAAAAATATGAGGGACCTGAAGCAGGTTTGCCCCACTCATAGAAAAAGGGGTTAGTTGGAACTTGGAAATTGAGTAAAATGGGGGACTGCTGGGTAAAAAGCCCAGAGAAAACTCTAATGCAGAGGAATGGACGGTTGAGATCTCACGATCTCAGATAAAGTTGATCGCGATAAAAGAGTGGAGAGCAGTGATGAAGCCGTGTGGCGCGCTTGGGTGTGTCCATCTGATGGAGGACTGATCACGAGGCATTATGAATTATCCGAGAAGGGCTACGTTGCGAGCGTAGGACAGATCATCTGGCCTTAGTGTTAGATACGAGGCAAAGAGGGTAGTGATCTAGCCGTCTAGTCTTCTTACGATCTTGGACATTGATCAAAGGAGTGTTCAATCCGAGACGAACTGGATTAATCATGGCTGTAGGATAACGATCAGGCGATCGCTATCGCTCATCAGCGAGAACCGATCACGAGGCAATGGCATCCCTCTCTCTGAAACGCCCGAGAGCGCCGCCGCGCGGGAAGACCGGTCGCGGCTGGCGACGTTGTCCCACGAACGGTCCCGTCGATTCGTCTCTCCCCTCCTATAAAGCTGCCGGCCTTCGCTCCATGGAAAGGCACAGAGGAGTTGAGAGAACTCTCCGAGATGATTTCCGGCGCCGGCGATCAGTGCAGGGAGCAGCGCGCAGTGTCGCAACCACCACCGACGTCAATGGGCGAAGGGAAGGGTCAAGACGGTGGAAGAAGTGGGAGAGGTTTACAGTGCACCGGTGTAGCGACCGAGTTCGCTGGAAAATCAAAGCTCCTCCGCCAAGCGACAAAGAGCTATTAGGAGGCTCTGTTCGAGGATCACCTACTCCCGGTAATCCTCCGCTCCCTCCAGTATGACTTTAGAATGTTGTGGCATGCATCCTCTGGATTCGTCGAGCCCGCCGGAGAAGGGGAGGTGCTCGTCCAAGAAGCGAAGCTCATGAATAATGGGGGAGTCGGCCACCTTCCCAGGTGGAGCTCAGCGCGCGTCGCCGGTGAACGGAGACAAATGCTGGCGGGTTGCGGAGAGTTGTGTGTTCGCAGGCGAAGCTTCCGGTGAAGCTCGGTCGAGAGCAAGAGAGAGAGAGAGAGAGAGAGAGAGAGAGACGGTGAGAACGGTAGATGATAAAAAATAAAATAAAATAATAATAATAATAGTAATTAATTTACTAGATTAATTAACTAACTAAAGTTTAAATAGATTAGTTCAAATCTATTATAGTGTGACAACTATAAATCAAGGGAGGTATGGGTGAATTAACCAATTTAATCGTTTAATTAAATTGGAAGAGGATTCAATTTAATTGATTAAATAGATTAGTTAGTATTTAAGTCTGGGTATTTAAATAATACCTAAGTCGATTAAGAAAGACCACTACCACGGTTGATTAAAGTAAATCATGTAGTGGGCTAATGAGCTCAATCAACTCGAAAAATTAATTAAATTAAAGGTACTAAGGTTTCGGACCTAAATTGCGAGATAATTGATCTAATAAAAATAATCAATTAAAGAAAAGTTTGTTGGTGGGGGTTCTTAGTGGGACTCAACTAACTTTGAGCTAGGAAAATAAGGGCGCTCAGCCAAGATATAAAAGAAAATATATATATATATAAAGGTAAAGTTTAGAAAATAATAAAATAAAGGGTCGTGAGAGGTAGGAGTTGAACCCTAGACCACCTAAACAACATGGTTGGGCCCCCTTAGGGACATGGCTAGCCACGTGGTAAGGGTTACCTTTGTAAAATATATAGGACAAGACAAGGTTAGGTGAAACTAATGGGCTTGGTAGATGGGCCTAAATTGGCTAAGAAGATTAGGGATGACCAATTAGGGTTTGTAGCACGACAAGTAAAAGTAAAGTGGACCGTTTGACCAAAGTTGACTAGAGTTGACCAAGTGCGGTTTAAAAGTCAACTTAGGTCTTGGGAATGGGTCGATAACTAGGTAGATGGTTTATAGGACCCGTTTAGTGGGCCAAGGCCCATCAGAAACGAGAGTGACGCATGAGCATTTTGAAACATAGGGTTAATTAGAATTTTGTCTCTAATAGAAACTTTATTTGTCAGATACTCTCGGGGAGACCTAGAGGCATTACAAGAGGTGACTAGGAAAGTTTCTAGTTCCAGAAAGAGGTAAGTACACTTGCCTAGTACCCACTCTTCGGAGTTTTCTATGGACATGCTTATGCCTTGTTGATATATATATATATATATATATATATATATATATATATATATATATATATATATATATTGTTATCATACATGTTGTTCTTATCTGTTTTAGATTCCCGTTGAGCATGATGTTTGTTTCAGGATGTTGGTATCCCTATTTGACGTGGTCTACTGGCCAGACTCAGTGGAGTGGGGGCTCCGATAAGGAAATGTTTAGGGATGGGACACCCTGGCATTTCTGTTTGCCGTGCCAGGCAATGCTCTGGATGTCTTACCCGTCAGTGGGAATGATACGCTGCCCATGTTAACACGTATGAGAGGTGGTACTACCAACTTACGACCGGAGGGTCGTGTTTACAGCGCGTAGCTGGATATACTGACCGGGAGTAATCTTTGAGTTTTCTTTGAAACTCAACACAAAGCTTGAGGACTTCTGTTGTTAAGGGTCGTGCCTTTGGGTTGATTTGTGGTAGACCCCTAGAGTTATGTTTTTTTGGGATGTGGTCCTTTTACTTGACGTGCAGTTATTATGTCTTTGTGACCCCGCAGGGGTACTTACTGGGCTTTCCATTCGAAAGCTCATGCATTTGTTCTTTCTCTCTTTTACAGATCCCGAGGTCTAGGGGCTGGTGCTGAGGAGAGATTGTCTAGGAGATCAGAGGTCTGAGGGTCTTCCTTGAGATATCTTTTATTTGAGAGTTCTTATTTTGTAGGACCCGAATAGGGACCTTGTTTTGTATAGGGCCTATAGACCCTTATGACTCTGTGTTCACTCGGACTTAAGTATCATTTTATTATGGTTTGTTATCTGTTTGCTCACACTTAGGCCTTGTATTCGAGCTGAGCTTGACTCTACTCGAATACGGCCGGTCTGTACATGTGCTCGGGGCCTGGAATCCGGGACGGGGCATGACACTTTTTTAGGAGTCAACAGACTCTTGCAAACAACTAGAGTCTCATGGCCTTCTCCGTGCAACACATCATCATCTGCATATTCTTCATAGATGGGCTCGCCCATCTCCTCAACCTCATCTGTCACATTTTCCTCAATTAAATGAGTCTTGTGCTTCTGACTCTGGGGATTCCAGAACTCGAATGCTTTATGCTCCTATTCACCCACAATGATAATATTGACGAGAAGAGTTAGGGTTACCTGATGGTGGTTGTTGGGCCAGACGGGAATCCTGAGGGCAAATGTGTCGGCTAATCTGGTGGCTCATGACTCATGACTAGTAGCCTCTTGTTCTGCTATTTTTCATTATTAAGTTCCCGCTGGTACGCTTCTGAGACAGTCCACAGGGAGTGAAGACTGAGGGCATCCTTCAGTGGCTGGCGTAGACCTCGCGAATAACGTGCGACTAACTGCTCCTCCATCTCAGATAGGTCGTTCCAAGCGACCAACTGGTAGAACACCTCCGTGTAGCCATCTGCCGATCTCGTACCCTGCCTCAATGCATGGAGTCGCTAGAACAAGGCCTGAGTATAGCCGAAGGGGAGGAAGTACCCCTTCATCTTCTTCTTCATCTTGTTCCAATCAGCGATCATCGGCTTGCCTCGCCTATCTCGTGAGTGCCGCAACTACTCCCACCGTGCAGATGCTCAGCCCTTCAACCTGATGGCAACCAGCTTCACCTTCAAACAATCAGGAACCTCCTTGTATTGAAAGATCTGCTCCACTTCATTCAGCCAATCTATGAATCCTTCACCTTGTAGAGAACTTGCAAACTCGGGCAGATCCACCCAAAAGCCGAGGTCTCCATGATGCTCCTCCGATCCATGGTGCCCAGAACTAGTCATGTCGGGGATCGGGGTTGACGAAGGTGGATTCAGAGTCGTGGTTTGAAACCTTACAATCCTCAAAATCTCGCGCCGCCAACTGTTTCGTTAACTCATGACTTTCCTTTGCAGATCCTCGTTTATTGCCTCCAGGGTGCTCCGGTCACGGAACTGGATTTATTTAGCCAGAACATGTCCACCACGCCGACCATGACCACCAACTATTGATATCGATGACACAAGAAGGGATAAGCTCTCTAATACCAAATAATACCTGGGGGTAGTGATTACCCCGCGGGCTAGCGGGATTCAAGGATCACAAGGATAAACAAATGAAGAACAAAAGAAAACCAGAGAAATACCTCTGAAATTCAAAGAAATTTCATTAATCAGAACCCTAGAATATCACAAATTTAGAATTTTTGTCAAAATTGGAAAAAGTCTGAAATTATTCAAATTGAAAATTCAAATCAAACTAAACAAATAGCCAAAATCCTAGATCAAATCAAAATCAAATCATGTCGTATTTCGGTAGATGATTTATTACCAAAAATAGAAACAAAAACCACTAAAAATGAAGATTTAGAATGGAAAATGGAGGAATTTGGTGATAAAAATGGGGTTCACTGAGTCTATCTAGGTGGACCCTAGGTGTGCGCTGAGACGAGCTTTCCGAATTGGCGTTGAACGTGCGATTCCGATACCTGTAGCCAAATTTATGGCTAAAACACCAAACCGCACCCAAAGTTACCCCAATCACGAAACCAGCTTGATCCCTTCCCTCCTTTACGTCAATCCACTAGTTTGTGATATGCTAAAGCTTGTATGGTGCAGTCAGATAGCTCAGCATTGTCTGAATAGCTCTCCTGCATCAGGTCTTTAGGTTGTTAGGGGAAACTTAATTCCCAACTAATCACCATCTTTGCGATTACTTGAGCGCTACGCTTTTGCCAGCTCACAGCCAACCAAATACAAGCCTTCGAGACCCCTTCAGAACTCTCTGGCCATGGCTGGTTAGTTACTAGGCTATACTGTTCTTGACCCTCAAGATCATGCCACGTGTATGGCCCGATTTTTCCTTCATAACATACTACATCTGTATTAAAATTAGAGTTAGGAAAAAATAAAGGAATTTTTTATTAAAAAAAGTTATTTTCACCATAAAAGACATTTGTGTTTTGTTGTAATATATATGTACATCGTATTTTTGTTGGAATATGATATAAAATTATGCACTTATATTTGGAATATATGCAAATTTGGCTTTGTTTAATGTTATGAAGGAGAAAATCTTAAAGCACACGTAGCACTCTCATGTAATCCCAAGTAGAGATTTGATCATCCTTCACCCACTTTTTTTTTCAACAGTGGGGATCAATCATCAAGGGAACTTTAGAAACTTCCAGAAGGCCCTAAAGAACTTAAACGGCTATAGCGTATGAGCTGGATCCAAGTTGACACTTTTTTGGCATCCAAGTAATCCCTAACCGCCTAACCGTCCAACCGCCTCATGCTCACTATAAAAAGGACCTCTCTACTTGTCTTCAAAAATCCCTGAGCATTCGGTACGCTACTGACTCCATAGATACCGTCACTGAGCAAGCATTTCTTTCTCTTAATGCTCTCTTCCACACTCTCTCTCCATTTCCCTACTCTTCTTTTAGCTCTCCCCATTCTTTTTGGTATTCTCTCCGACTTGATCTTTAGAGGTTGCCCGGGGGCATAGTGCATGGACCATCTCTCCTTGTAGATCGATCCCCATCGTGATGAGACGGCTAAAGGTCCGATCCTTGGAGCTTGTACATATAGACGAGATAATCCAAAGATCCAGTCCGAAGAGTCATCCACGCAACTAATCTTTCCTCAAATTTCTCCATCTTGTTTGATTTTTCATCCGTTGATCTAGATCTGTTCTAATCTCAAAAAGAGAGCAAATATTAGCTTTTAAAACTTTTTTAGTATCTATCGATGAAAAGACTATACTATATTTTTTACTTTCCTTTGAAACCTACCCCAAAACAATCTAATCATTATAATCAAAATTAATTAAATCACTAATACACATCATAATAATAATTATAGAGTTAATGTAGATTAATACCTTGGAATTACCAAAACACACCTTTACATGCACTCAAATTTTAAACTTTTTATTAAGATTAATTAATGTTAATGAAGGCTATTTAGGTAATTTTTCTACCTCAATAGAGTTAATTAATTCTAATGAGGGTTATTTAAGTAGTTTCTTTATCTCAATCTTTCATCTTGTCATCAAAGGTTAGTTAGCAACAAAATAAATAAAAAGTTAATCATTTTTGCCTCCAAAACATATTTGAAAATTTTCAAACTTATACCACCCTCACCTAACCCCTTTCCAGTTCCAAACAACACTAGAGATCTTTACACCATCTAGGATTTGCACCAACTAATGCAGTCGATCTTTTGAAATCTATACTAGGATCTAAGGGGGCGTTCATTTTGGGGAAGTGCCTGACAGAAGTGGAGAAGTGGCTTAGTTTTGCTACTTTGGGCATTCTTTTCCCCGAATTGACAATTCGGGGCATATCCTGGAAGTGAGCACTTCCCTCATAAATGAACTAGGGTTACTTTGGCTGAATTTTTACCGAAGTGGACAAAGTGGCTTTAATATATGGCCACTAATAGCCACTTCCCTAACCCTATCGAACTCCCACTTCCCAGCCACTCGAGAGCTCGTGATCTTCTCCAAAGCACTCTATAGCTCTATCTTCATCCCGTCTCCATCCCTATCGAACTCACACATCCCAGCCACCCGAGAGCTCACTATCTTCTCCAAAGCCCTCCACAACACCATCTTTATCCTGACCGGATTCTCCACGAATCTCCCAGCCCGATCGTGTGCCTCCTCCAAACCGCGCTCGCTCCCCCAAAGCAAGTACCTCTACTTCTCAAGTTCTCTCTCTCTCTCTCTCTCTCTCTCTCTCTCTCTCTCTCTCTCATTTCTTATCATCAGGTTTTGTTTCCTCTCAATTTCTCCAACATTCATCTTGCATCTCTAAGGTATTGGGGTTTTCTTGTTTATTTAATGTTTAAAGTTCATAGATCGGGCATCTTTATTGGTTTTTGTTTACAATTTGTTGTTGTTGTCGTCTTAAGGCTGTTCTCATAAGTATTATAGTTTGCGTGAAAAACAAATTTTGATGTTTTTATTGAGAAAAAAACCATTGAGATGTTATTGAAACAGTTTAGATTCTCTTGTGCAGTCAAATTTGACTGTTCTCCTTTTTCCCTATTTGTTTAAAATTAAATGTTTGTCAATTTTGATAAATTGTTTTTAATTTATGGCAAATTTTGTTTTGTGAATTTTCCTGTACTAGATCAATTGTTTTGTTTTATCTCATATAATATTTGATAATATGGTTCAAAGTTTGACATTATTTCCATCTTTATTTTCTTTTTTCATTGTTATAACTAGTTCAACTAGTCAATTACTTATGTTGCAACACATAGAGTTAATTTCGGTTTGAGAATTTAATTTGAGAGGTTCATATTTGATGGGTGATTATATAATTAAATATCACAAGGAGAAAAAAGGCTAGAACTTGGTCACTGATAACAGTGCTATGAGGAGGGTGGCGCGATCACCGGCGAGCAGCAACGCATGGTGGCGAATGGTGGTTAGCAGGATTGGAACAACAATCGACCAACCATGGGCTTGGAAGTTTAGAGCTTTGTTTCGAGAGCCCATGTGTGGGGGATAATGCCCATCCCCGGAGAATGGCAATAAGCTCAGAACAACCACACCGGCCGATGCGTCAGTAGGGCTCTCCTGGTAGGGACTCCCTATTGTTTGCCCGAGTTATGTGTGGGGTTGATGAGGAGCAACAATGGCGGGAAAGCAACCTAGAAGGAGAAGCGTGAAGGACGGAGGTCCATCGAAAGAGTCACCAAGAGCAGAACAATGACCACTGCTAGGAGGGACCCCCTGCTGGAACGCGATCCTGATGCAGGAGTGCCCGAGGCAGGCAATATTGAGCTGTCTGACTGCACCATGTAGGTTTTGGCATATCATGACTTGGTGGATTGACATAAAGGTATGAAGTAATCAAGCCATTTTGGGATTGGGGCAGTTTTGGGTATGGTTCGGTGTTTTGGCCATAACTTTGGCTACATGTGTAAGAATTGAGTATTCAACCCCAATTCAGAAAGCTCATCTCTACGTACACGTGAAATATAGATAGATAGGCTTGGATGACTCCGTTTTCATCCCCAAATTCTACCATTTTCCCCATCTAATCGTCATTTTCAGTTTTTTTTGTGCTATTTTTGGTAATAATTCAAATACCTAATTAAGGCATGATTTGGTTTCGATTTGCTCTAGGATTTTGGCTGCTTGTTTAGTTTGATTTGAATTAAATTTGGAATAATTTCACTTTTTTTTATTTAAGACAAAAATACCGAATTTAATGAGATTCTAGGGTATTCAAGGTTATTTAGTTCGGCATGGACTAGCTTTAGTTTTCAATTTTGATTAATGATATTTTCCTAAATTTCATAGTATTTTCTACGTTTTTCCTTTGTTCTTTGTGTTCTTCCTTGCGATCCTTTGATCCGACTTGCCCGCAGGATAATCTCTACCCCACCCAACGTTAGTTGGTATCAGATAATCCTCTTCCTGTGGCATCAGCATCAATTGTTGGTGGTCATGGTGGCTGTGGTCATCATGGTGGATAGGTTCCGGCTAAGGAAGTCCAGTACCATCACTGGAGCATGATCGCTTGCCAATACTACCACAAATGTACGGGTCGCGCAAGTAATAGAGTGGACTAGGAAAAGTCGGGTATCAAACCACCGAGACCGAAAAATACTAGTACTAACTGTCTATCTATTGTCTAGTCAAATCATATTTGGTAATGTTTAAATTAATCTAATCTCTAAAACTAGCAAGGAAGAGAATTGGATCTCACTAATGATACGGTGAAGTAGTAGGGGGCAATCAATCATTGGAAGGATTATGGGAATAAGACAAATGAAAGAGTCGCTATCCTTAGTACCCAATCCCTTGGCGTACTCACAATCCCTTCTATTGTTGTATGTCGCACACGGGGAGGCGTTCGCTTCTTACCCCAATGCGTCGGATTGGAAAATCCAGGCTGTCGCAACATAGACTTCAATTCAATAAAAAACACTCAATAGATCTCAAATTTAAAAGCAACTAATTAACCATTAATATCCAATATCAAAAATAAACATTAACCCAAGGGTTCATCATGTCCAAATACCTAGAAAGTTAGTTCCCCATCAAAGGCGAACACAAATCCAATATAAGAAGATGAGAGAACATCAAAATAACAAAAAAGAACATCCCTCCGATGTTCCCTCCACGGTTGGGATGTTGATTGGAGCATTGATGATGAATCTCCCTCCACTGTTCGGTAGCACACGTATTCTTGATTAGGATATCCTCCGGTAGCTCGGCATCGACGGCCGAGTGCGAGAGCTTGTTTAAGAAGGCGGTTGGGAGCAGGTCCTCATAATCAACACAGCGGTCTTCAGGGAGCACACATTGGAAGTGCTCAGTAAATTCGAGGCAGACCGCAGTGCAGTCGCCGACCAGGAGCTTAGTGCCATCACATTCAAGCTTTATAGAGATATGAGGCAAATGAGCTTCACGCAGTTCGCCTTGTACATGGGCTTCTACGACCGCGAGTTCGTTACCACCCCCAAGTACGACGAGCTCCTTACTACCTTCCTTGAGCACATTATCACGTCCGATTGGTTCTAGCTCCAGCTCGGTGGGCGGCAAAACTCTTAGAAGGCATCGCTCATGATCAACCCGGTCCATCGTTACATTCATGTACTCATCAGCCAGATAATAGCCGGGAGAGAGGATAGCACAGGCGTCTTCACTCGGACCGATCGGCTCCTCCTCTACAGTATTATCGAGCACGCACCTCTCCACCTTGGATACGTGATCGCTGATTACTTGGCATATCAAGGGTAGATAGACGCTGATATAAGGTTTGACGCTGATGGCTTGAATGCCCTTGATGTCCTGACGGGTGATATAAGGACCGATCGACTCCTTCTCTACAGTATTATCGAGCATTCACGCTATCAGCGTCAAACCTTATATCACCAGACTGATTCGGGATATGGGAGTGGAGCTCCGGACAGAGGGAGTACAGAGGTTGCTCACAATCCCCCCCTCGGGATGACGCACTTTAAGCCTACCGTAACACTTACAAGACACCCATAGGGAGTACACCCTATACACTGGTTTATGGGAAGGCATGCCACTTATCAGTCGAGCTAGAGCACAAGGCATATTGGGCCATCAAATTCTTGAACTTTGATCCATCCCTTACAAGCGCTAAGAGGAAACTTCAGTTGAACAAATTAGACCAATGACACTTTTCAGCCTATGAGAAGTCAAGACTATATAAGAAGAGTACCAAGTGACATCATGATCAACTCCTAAAGTAATGGAAGTAGTTCAACGAAGAGGATAGACTATTATTGTTTAACTCAAGGCTTAGAATTTTAAGATAGTCTTGTCCCTTTACACTCACTAGGGTCCACCCTCAAGTTATATTATGATAAGAGTAGTAAGGGTGGAGTTGGAGAGAACTTTTATGTTTTTGACCCGCCTTAAGGTAATTCCAGGTACGTCAAGCTAGTGGGGTTAAACATGCGCTTCTTGGAAGGCAACCCAAGTCTTGGTAAAATTGTTTTCATTGTGTAATTTTTCTTGTGTTAGTTAGAAAGTTTAGAATAAATTGATGGTATTCCTTAGGCCTCACATCAGCATCATTAGATTCATCGAGCTATGAGAATAGCCCGTGATATTGACTGCATTGTGATTTTTGTAGGTTGCATTGTGATCATGAGAATAGCCCGTGATATTGACTGCATAAGTCAATCAAGGGTGCGTATGGGGAACCATACCACCCATATAGGGACCGTATGGGATGGCTTGAGAAGTAAACAGAGTAGCTTGCGGGCTCGTATGGACCTATGTACATCGCAAGATTCAAATTGTCCTGAAGCGCCTGGTTCATATGGGGTCCATACGATCATGTATGTATGGCCGTATGGCTGCCAGACACGGCTATACGGGGGATCATGTGGTCGTTTGCTCACCTTTATGATCCCCGCTCCTCCATGAGCTCGTGACACCCAGATTCATACGATCCCATATGGTGGCACCTGCGCACTAAACGTTATATCATGTTGCCCATTTAGGAGCCCGAATACTATCACTTGTGGATCAAATAGTTCTCCATACGGCCCATATAGGTGCTCGTATAGAGATCGACAGTTACAAATAGAAGTGTGGTTCACAATACAACTCTTCATCTTCTCCAAACTGCCTCATCCGCTCCTCATCTTTCCACTTCCATATTCGGTACTCCCCAATGCTATTTCTTGCCCTCAACGCGCTAGCAACCTCTATTCTAGCATCGGGCAAGTATGCAACCTAGGTATGCTCTCAATTTTTCTCGATTTGTCAAAGGTTTTTCATATGCACATTCTTAAACCTAGCGCTTGCGCTAGGACCAATCATAGGGTGGGTATAGATGATTTTGCACTCCATGTGAGTAATAAAGCTAAAGTTTTTGTCGTTTCTAGGTAGAAAATCCAAGGAAGACCATTATTCCACCCAGAATGACATCATATGGCACCTCTCTGCATCCATACGGCCCAACTCATACAGCCCGTATAGGTATCCGTATGGAGTCAGAAATAGAGCGAACGGAGTCTCATACGGCTTGCATATGGAACCATACGCCTCCGAATTTGGGGTGAACGAGCAACCATACGGCCCATATGGCAGCCAAAGTGCAGTATGCCATGTTTTAAATTTTTGAATAACACTCACATGCCTTACAATTGTTTTGCAGACATGAAGAGGATAAAGACTATAAGCGTTGGAGTCTGCAAATGCAAGAGAGGTAAGGGGTTCTCTTCAAGAGAGCCCCAGTTCACCGAGGAGCGCTTTCGATAGCGCTACGCATGCCTCCCAACCCGGACATTTGGTAGCACACGCACTCTAGATCGGGATGTCCTTTGGCAGCTCTGCATCGACGGCCGAGTGTAAGACCTCGTCTTAGTCAGCAGATGGAAGCAGGTCCTCTCCATTGCATACCTAGTTTTCAGAGAGCCCACTTTGGAGGTGCTGAGCACATTCGAGGCGGACCGCGGTCCAGTCACTGAGCAGCATCTTGGTGCTATTACATTTAAGCTTTATGGGGAGATGAGGCGGATTAGCTACACACAGTTCACCTTATACATGGGCTTCTGCGACCTCGAGTTTATCGCCATCCCCAGTATAGTGAGCTCTTGACTGCCTTCCCTAAGCACATCATCACATCTGATAGGTTCTGGATCCAGCTCAGCAGGTGGCATAACTCTCAAAAGGCATAACTCATGATCGATCAGGTCCATCGTTACATACATGCACTTATTAGCCGGACGATCACTGGACGAGAGGACAACACAGGCATCGTCACTCGCACTGATCCATTCCTCCTCTATAGTATTCTTGAGCCCGCACCCCTCCACCTTAGATACGTGCTCGCTAATTAGTTGGCACATCAGGGGCAACAGCTCCGCCTTCACGCAATCAACGCTTGACCTTATATTACTAGGCTAATCCGAGGGATGAGAGTGGAGCTTCGGACAGAGGGAGTGCACAAGTTGATCGCAGTCGCACCCCTCGTGATGAGCACACTAGTTTAGATGGGGTTGGTTGGTCACTTCGGCAGCCATTTCACGCTCATTCAGCACTCAGGCCGCCATAAGCCCGACAACGAGGATCCATAGAGTCTCATCGCAGCAAGGTTAGGATCAGAGAGCTCTCCACCATCGCCCACTGCAGCCCCACTACCCTCATCATCACGGAGCAGACGCTCGAGACTCGAGGAGTAGATTGTCGAGATACGGGTCGTATAGGACACTATTTTGGAGGAGCAGTGCCAGATTCGAGCGGAGCTTAGGGAGTTATCCTCGCACCTCCACGGTCTACCACTGTCTGCACCTGCACCACCACCGCTGTCCATCACACCATCGCCATCTCCTCTATCACCTGCACCAGTTGCCACACCAGCCGCTACACCGACAGATGAGCATCCACATCCCAAGGATTGATGATTTACCATCTTTTCACTTTGTCTTGTTGTGTGATGCGTAAATTCCGCAAGTGTACGGGTCGTATCAAGTAATAATAGTGGACATAAAAGTCGGGTTGTCGATCCACAAGGAGGTGGAAGTACTAGTACCCACTATTTATCTACTATCTAGTCGATCCAAAGAAGTGGTTGATTATGCTAACTTTAAACTAATTAAATGGAAACACAAACAAGGGAATTGAGTATTCTTGAAGCTAAACGATTCATGGGGATGCTCGGATAATTGGGTCCCCCTTTGGACTTCTAAAGGATGAATGCTCTTCTCTATCTCAATTACTTGGTTAATTCTTGGCCAAGGGTTCCTATCGTGCTTTTACTCCCTCATCCCGAGGTGAGCTACTAATCCTAGTGCCCTTACCGATTATGTTCTCGAACCTATGTCTTGGAAGGATTATGGGAATAATACATTTAAAGGACTCGCTCTCCTTAGTACCCGGGTTCCCGGTATACTCACAATTCTCTCTATTGGAGATGGTCTACACACGGGGAGGCGTTCGCTTCTTCCCCCATATGGACTCACTTAAAATCCTCAAGACTCTCGCAACGTAGAGGGATTAACTTACATTAAAACATCCAATAGACTCAAGCAATACAACCAAGCAATCAAAATAGAGAAATAACATTGATTAAAACATGTCCAAGGGTTCACCAATCATCCAAGCATCTACAAAATTAGCCCTCCATAAAAGGGGGGCAACAATCCACAACAAAGACAAAAGAAATCAAGAAAGACATATAAATGAAAGCTTATGCGATCACCGTTGGTAGCTTCTTGATCCTCCTCCTTTGATTCCCCCTCTTCTTGCTCCAATGGCTTGAAGGAGATGATCCCCAAGCTCTCTCCAAGTTTCACTCTCTTGCCCTAGCTGCTAGTCTCTCCCTAAACCCTCTTCTCATCGGCTTTTATACCCCTAGGGCTTTTAGGGTGAGATTTACCAAGTTGCTCCCGTCTAAGTCTACAGTTTCGCCCAAATTTGATGATGTACGAGCCCGTATACGGGCATATGTCAGCCTGTATATGGGCCATCCACCTTCATACGGGCCCGTATACAGGCCGTATACCTGCCCGTATACGGGCCAATCATCACACTGCCGTGACGGGCCGTGATACTCGCCCGTGATCCTCTCCAGGCTAGTATACGGCCGCTAATGTCAGTCTGATATGCTAGCCATGCATGGATCCTTTGGGTGCTCTAGGATCCCTACTCTTTCAAATGCTTTCTTTCCTCCGGGGTCCTTATATTATAGCCTGTTGATGAAAATAAATCAATTTTGAGTATCGGGGGGCTAAAAGTCTTCATAATCACATGCCAAGCATATAGGAATATAGTATAAAACTATGCTCAAATGAACACTTATCATTGTGTTTTCAGTACTTAAGTCTTTTGTGTAACAATTAGCAAGGACTTTATCTCTGCTAAACTTAACTTTTTTTTCTTTTCTGTGGCTTCTAGTAATTTATCATGTTTTGGAGCTATGATGATCCTTCTTGTCTTGCAGATTTGAGAGATAGATTTGCACTCCCCGGTCTATGGCCACAAAATCACATCTTGGAATCTAAGAGTCTCATTATCTAACCGGGGAAGTCTCAGTTTACCTTTCTTTATGATTATTATTATTATTATCCTCATTGTCATTATGCCTTATTGAGTACATTAAGGACAATGTACCTCTTTAAGTGTGGAAATGGGTAGCTAATAGGTTGAATTTTAAATTCATTGAAAAATCTTTATATGAAAAAGCATGTTTAGTATTCATCGATGACGGCCTTGTTGGAAAACTTCTCAGTTTACTTTATTCTTAATACACCATATTAGCATACAAATTTTTTCAAAATTCTCTTGTGAAGTACCATGGACACTTAGAGAACATCTTCGTGGCACTCATAATCTCTAGTGACAATGGATAATCCATTGCCATATTCTTTTGACTTTAATTGCTAAGTATTACTTTCAATGGTTCCAAGAGGCTTCGTGATACTAGTTTAAGCTTCTAACACTTTATAATCTAACTTAGTAGACAAGTAAGAGAATAATAAAGTAGTGATGTACATAGTAGTTGTGAAAGCAATAAAGACAGTGTTCCGCTGCTTGTTGTGATGAAGTATTTTGGAGTTCTGGCTCCTAATCATATTGTCACCTAATTCGAAAACTCACTCCTCAGTAAGAACCCATCTAGGTAGAGTTGTAACTCTCTGAGTAGTTGGGTGTTCTGGTGCCTAATCAGCATGTGCATCCTGCAGAAACGAGGACCTACACTCTATATTGATCTTTAGTACGGGAATTTCGGATCCATTAGGGATGCCCTACCCAAATAAAATAAAGAGAGAGAGAATTTTGTGTTAGGACTGTTTGTTATAGAATCCCTCAAACTTGTCCACCACTTTTCCCGCTGAAGGATTAGTCGTCTTGTCCTTAGGGCCCCAAGGATCCTCTAGAGTACATTGAGGGTATGCTTGTCTTGCTAAGACTCTAGAACATAGCATGTGGAGTGTGGATATTCATATAAAGATGCAATGAAATACAGCACAAGATCTATCTAAGCTCTGGTATAGAAATAGGAGAATGCACACTTTGATGGTGAACATAGAATAGGGTAACATCAATGAATTCTTTGGCCAAAGGTTAAACACTTATCAACTTTGTCTTAATTTCTATTCTTTGCTTGAGTACAAGCAAAGCTTTAAGTGTGGAAATGTTTTGATAAATGTTTAATTGAGCATAATTTCTTATCATATTCATGTATACTTCATATGCTAATTTAGTGAAAATATCACCCGCTGGTACTTAAAAAGTATTATTTTGGTAAACAGGGCATAATAATGCCACCAGGAGCCGATAAGCTTTTGGAGATAATTTGGGGCCAAAACAAAGAAATTTTGAAGCAAGTACTGTCTCATACGGATCCCCATACGGCCCATATGAACCTGGGCAGTAGGACAATCCTTGCTCTGATTTTCCTGGGAGCTATATAGGAGCACATACGGACCAGATGGATCGACGAACACAAGGATTGATTCTCCACGCGATCATACGGGCATTCATACGGCCTGTATGGATCGCTCATATGGCACGACTTTTTATTACATTATGGACCCAAGCATGGGCAGAAACGGAAATAGACGCCCCAAAACTCTATTTGGTGATATAAATACGATTTATTAGGGTTTTTGGGGATACGAGAAGAAAGGGGGAGAAAAAGGAGGATCATGGGGTTCATTCATTGCATCATCTATTGGATTAGGGATTGAGAGCTCTATCTACCAACCTTCGGGAAGGAGACTCAAGGGCGAAAGAAGGAAGCTACATTAAAGCCAATCACTAAAATCGGCCTAGCGTCGCTTGTTATGTTCTTTTAAGTTTTTGATATCTTTGTAGTGGATTGGTGTTCTCCTTTAATGGAGAACTAATTTTGTAGATACTTGGGTATAATGAACCCTTGAATTATGGATTAATGGTGATGTTGATTCCTGTGGGATCGAAAATACCCGCCTGGCATCGTGTCTGTGAGGAGACACCAAGCGACATATCGAATCACAAATATCATATTTGTTTTGATTTTTTGGGTTCTTCCATTCCTAATAGAGGCTTGCCTCTATTATTAATTACCCAAGACATAGTCTTGGGAACCTCTGATTAAGGGCAAAAGAGTACAAGTAAAGGCAATGAAAAATAATTCATTTATTGCAGATCATAATAATTTATTACATATAAATATTTATTTATCATATACATATCAATATATATTTTATTTATTTATGATGCCGCCTTCCGCCTTGGACGTATGCCTGGCCACTTTGGGGTTTATGTCACTTTGGTTGCCTCAAGATGCCTACTTTGCCACTGCCTTGAGGTTTTGTATCATTTTAGGATTTTAATGACCACCTCGAAGTGAGTGTTTTATCGCCGCTTCAGGATGCATGTCATTTTGAAACATGTATATATTAGCCGTCTCAGGATGCATGCTCATCGCCGCCTTGAGATTCGTGTCGCTTCATGATTTGAGTTTTATTGAACGCCTCAAAATGGATGCTTCATTGCCACCTCGGGATAACACCCTTACAATTTCAATTTTATGGTCATATTAATATTTGATGCCATTATTAATCTCTGAACTACAACCCTCTCAAAGAAATGTTTTAAGGTTGTTTCTAACCTTAAAATGGTATACAAAACGCCTATATTTTCAAACTGGCTACAACTTGGGGATGTGGGCTTATGGGCCCAATATTAATGAGCATGGAAATTTCAATACCCACTCCATTAGATTTCATTAGCATCAATACACCATTAGGAAATGTTTTGCCATATTTTAAGTATTTCTATCAATGATATTAACCCCTCATGCTGAGCCTTCTTCTTACTTCATTCTTTTTTATACTATTAATTTTTTATCCAAGCTAAGCTTCATTGATTGCCTCTTTGACTTCCAACATTTAGACTTTAAATTTGCTAGATGTGGGCCCATTTCATCAATTTTTTTTTTTAGGATGAAGACTAGTATATTTCGGTCCCAATGTGGTTTTTTTCCCTTCTTTTTTTTATTGATATAAGCTTGGAATCATAAGTAACCATCACTTTTTTATATATAATTTTTACTAGCCAATTAAAGTCCTCAACAACTTTACAGATTGTTTACCATTTCTCACCAATAACCATGCCTTGACACTGCAACAATGCATTTCTTATGAATTGTTTATCAAGTCTTGGAGAAAACTTGGCAAAATAATTTATTTTTATTCATCCTAGCTCTGGCTTTATGGCTTGCACTTCAATCACATCACCATACAATTCTTACAAGAGGGTTCTCATCATTCTTTGGCAGTATTTCCACATAAAATTATCATTATTACAAATGTTTTTTATAAGTGGTACCCTGGCTCCTTGTTGGATATCTTTGAAAATACAGATGCATCAGGGGCTTCTCATGACCTTCTATGGAATGTGCATATAAGTCCCACAGAAAAAGCTAGAACATTCCTATCAAGTTCTGGCTACTTCACAAGTGGATATAAGCTTTCATTGAGCATAGTCCTTCGCATAGCAAAGCCTGTATTTGCAAATGGTAATGCCAGTCCCCCAAATCAACTTCATTTTGAACTGGATTGTAGTTACAGTTCTTAGAGGAATTTTATTAAACGGGTGGTGGGCAATCAAACATTTCATATGCATTAGGAATGTCTCCTCACAAAAATTTACAATTGAATGTTTTGATTCTTCATCATCCATAATTTCTGCAACCCAAGAATCATAAGACATGAACTTCATAACCATGATGAATAATAATCTTTCTATCTAATTTTCAAATGCAAACAAGAAATATGAGGATTATCTTCCTTGCATATGGGCAGCCTTCTTCTTTTCCATAATGCAGCAACAATAACTTCTTATTCCTCTTCATCATTCCATTGTTCTCTTTTATTGGTAGCTTCTTTATGTATGCAATAGCTCTTCTCCTTTGTTTTATCATTATTCAACAGCCACCTCTTCCAAGACAAGAGACCTTAATGCTACAGAATGCTCAACAAACAGTAAGGGTAGAAAAAGCTCTAAGTCTTCTCATATAGTGTTCCACTGGTTCGACTCCATGAATTCCCTCTTCTTTTCCTTCATGACTTCAATATTGATATTATTCAAATCCTCATCACCTTCATTTATTCAAGATGATACGCCTAACAAATTAGTAGTATTGAACTTGTTGTTTCCATCTCAAATGTATAAGCTTATTGAATAAAACATGGGAGCATTCTCCAAATTCAATAATCCTAAGGAGAAGATTCAACAACCTTGGATGAGGACCAACACCATTTTTGTAGTCTATCATTTGCCATGATTGAGCACAGCTTCAGTGTTTGTCTTTACTATGGGTTACTTCAATGAGAAATTTTCTTTTTTTTTAACCTTCAATATTTGCAAATACAGAACCTCTCAACAACTCTTGAAATACTTAATCTAATTCCACCAGCACTTCAGTGTCTGAAATTTCTTTGATTAGAAACAAATCCTAGCTTTATGTGGCCATAGCTTCATGTACATCTTGAACGGGTATATGTCAAACATAGTTAACACCTCAAATACGGGAGAGGTAACAAAGAATCAATCCAAGCCATTTTTTTTAGTGGATAAGGATCAGGGAACCCATTTTTGGTTCCCATAAGTAATTCTCAGCATCCTTATCACCATCACTTTTCTCAGAAAGCACATCCTCATTGTGCTAGTTTACGCTCCATTATGCTAAGAGAACAAGGGTTCTTTGATATCTTTCTAGTGATGGATGAATCCTCAAAGCTTCCAACCACCTCTGGATCATTGACACCGGCGAGGTCTGCAGTAGTGGCAACATCAGCGGGGACACGGCGGCTTGAAGGCGATCATCGGTAATTTCTTTGTGCCTCTAAATTAAGTGCTCTAGTGTAGGGTTTTGTAGAAAATCAAAAGCATGTATCATATACATGGCACAGCGGAAAAATTAAAATTTTCTAAACCCTAACCCAAACGGATCTCCCTACGTTTATCAAAACACAAGCAAGTAAAGTTGAGTGGCATGTACCTTTTGAAATCTGTACCAAATTCCCTTCTCTGAGTCGGAGAAGACTTTACGTCAACCACAACAGTCCATAGACGGAGTGCCTCTAACGGTGATCCACGTAAAGATCCGCAGAAGCAACCTCAAAGGCGATGGGTGATCTTCCACACAAAGTGATAGCTATAGTGGAAGTTCTTGAAAGGATTTGGGAGAGAAGAGAAAAGGCTATTGATCTTTATCAATTACTAAGAAGTTGTATATATTTATGGCCTAGAATATCATATATTTATATGCCTCCTTAATCAGATTAGGGTTTGTTTCTGATTGGGACTTTGATTGAAGCCCAAATCAAATTTGGCTTACAATCTAATCAAATTTGACATATAATCAAATTCGACTTCCAAGCAAATTTGACTTATAATCAAATTTGACATATAATCAAGTTTGTCTTATAATCAAATTCAATTTACAATCAAATTTGACTTATAATCAAATTCGACTTACAATCTTTCTCTTCCCTTTAATTCTCTCGTTTGAGGATCTATTCCTAAAAACCCGTTTTATACATCATTGATATCTTCTATGTGTGTGACCCATTAGGTTTCTGGTTATGTTGGTCATTCATAATCAACTATTTATTACAAATAGATTATGAGTGGCATCGAGCAATACATCATGACTCCCAATTGACCGGAAAGTCAGGTGGTCTGACTTGGAACCTTTCAACAACCAATGTTAGTGTCCAATTTATCCTTTACCATCTTATACTAACTTGGTTTGGAGTATGGCCCCTATGTGAATGCGACTCGAGAGCTAGGCCTTGACTATGTCACACCTAGCCCAAGTATTAGTTTCTTCGTCCTATGGGATCCATTACTCGAAAACTTATGTATCTAAGACCATCTTCAGCTGACAAGTTACTTTTGGCAGAGATTCACGAGGTAATGACAGGACAGAGTGGCCATTTGGGTATACTCTCCTTCTATTAGAAGTGCTGGAAATCCTCTATTGGCCCAACCAAAACCTTAGCAGATACTTAGAGAGTTGTACCCAATCACCACCACGTAAGTTACGCTAAAGGGAAATGTAGGAATGGCATCAAAGTTACACGAGGATCCATATCCAAGATTACTTGTGTACCTCAAGTCCTGGGATATTTGCACCATTCTTTTGCCAATGAGATCTTTTCTTGATATTTTAATAGGATAACCATGTGAAGAGCAGGACTCTCATGGTAGATGTCATCCAATGAACTTGCTACCTTTAGCAAGCATCCACATGTTCATAAAAGCTCAAAACATCTTCTTCATGCTTACGAGTATGAGAACAAGCTTGATCGGATCCAAAAAGGAGCGCATAGCGTATGCTTCAGTCTTGATGGATCAATGATGTCCCGTCTCGTTGATCCTTTGACTAGGATATTTAGATCGTCACGATACGTAATTATACATGATAGGAATCCCACATTATGATCTCTATCATAATTTCCTTCATGCTATGTGTTGTATCATGGACTTCATTAATTAGATTTAAGATCTCATATCATATTCATAATAGTGAACATCTAATTAATGAAAAAGCCTTTTATTAAATAAATAAATTTGTACATAAAGTGCCAAAAGTGATTGCCTTTAGAGTACTTCTCCAACACCTAGCTCGCCGTCGAAGGCTAAATCCACGATGAAATAGACCTCCGATCTGGTGGTCGTGAGCTCGTGAGAGGTGGCGCATGGCAGAGAAGGCAGAGGTTCTTCGTCTTCATTTCGTGAGAGTACCATTGAAGTTCTTCTCGAGATCTGATCCAAACTAGAGAGGGGAAGAAGTGATGGAATCTTTGGTGCCTCGGTGGCGTAGAAGCCCAGATTAAGAGAGCTTCGGCAGCTCTACGATGGTAAGAATAATCTCGAGCTCATTGTCGTCAACGGGGCTGACCTTAGGTATCCCGCCCGGTGACCGGCTCGTCTGCGTAAGCCTTGGGGCTGATCATCAAATGTCACCGTCGGTGATAGGGGCTGATTTTAGGCGACTTCGTCAGCGGCGAAGGCGGGGAAGGCCAGCGACATAGAGGCGATCGGCTCCACCAAGATTTCTTCTTCTACGTGTTTCTCCGGCGATGACATCAGGAAACTATGGGCTTCTCCAGTGATGGGAGACTGCGGCAAGAAACAGCGACTTCTCCGATGACTTGACGGAGCAGAGGCGCTGTCGAGTTCGGTCGACAACGGCGGAAAGAGCGTGGTGGCACAAAAGGCTATGGCGGCGAAGACGTAAAGCAGAGGAACGGGAGAAAAGGACTTTTTCTTTATTTATTTATTTATAATATATAGTATATATATTAATCATTTTTTATCTCCTTTTTTTTATTTTCCTGCTTATGACTCCCCATCCTCACTCTCCCTCAAATCGATGGTTACGTATGTCCCTTGAATCTCCAAGACGATCAAAAGGGTGGGGTTCTAAGGTTGTTATCTATATAATATCTGATAATAAAAGAAAGTCACCTTTCAAGAACCTTTTCTCTGATAGGGGATAATCGCCCGCTTCTCAAAAAGACAAAAGGTAAAAAAAATTTGTCTAAGTGAAAAAGTCCTCCACACAAACAAAAAATTCTCTTTCTTTTGTATTATTTGATGGTTCACACAACATGCAGGTACCACCCAATGATATGACGAATGTGCGGAGTTCTTATCCAAACCCGGTCAACGTTCATATATATTTTAAATTAAATTAACATCCCCCAATTTGAACTTATCTTCACAGGTCGCAAATAAAATCATACATTTTAATTAATTTATTTTACTTTATTTTAATAAGAAAAGAAACCAGGTCATTTGTTATGGATAAGATCACTTCTTTTTTATTTTTTTATCTTATTTTTCATCATTTTTTCAAATTTTTTAAATATATATATATATATATATATATATATATATTTGGAATTGCCTTGGGATTTGTTCCCTTGATGCCTTGGGATATGTGTTTTCCCATATTGCCTCAAGATCTGTTCTCGGGCAAGATTTGTTCTCAGACTATTACGAGATTTGTATTTCTTAAAGATCGCCTCGGGATAAGTATTCTCTATTGCATCTTGGAATTTTAGGATTGTCTCGAGATATGTGTTCTCGGGCTATTTTGGAATTTGAGATTGCCTCGAGATATGTTCTCAAGCTATCTTAGGATTTGAGATCGTCTCGAGATATTTGTTCTCAGGCTATCTTGACTTTGAGATTCCCTCAAGATATGTATTCTCGGGCTCCCGGGATATGGCCAATATATATATATATATATATATATATATATATATATATATATATATATATATATATATATATATTAATTTCATGATAATTCAAAAATATATATTTCATCATTTATATGAAATATTTCATATTGGCCCTTCAGACATTTTTTATTTTCAAGGCTCATATATATATTTTTATATATTCCTCTTTTTCTATTTTATTTTATTTTTTTTAGTGTAAACAATTCCTATGTTTGCTTGATTGATTTAATTTTGTGAGTCTATTGGATGTATAGTATTGCATTAGTCTCTATACATTGCGACGGCCCGGGGAGACTATTATAGTCCACCGAGAGAAAAAGCGAACGCCTCACCCTATGTAGACCTACTCCAATAGAGGGGATTGTGAGTATGTCGAGAGATCGAGTTCTAAGAAGAGCGAGCCTTTAATATGACTTATTCCCACAATCCTTCCAAGATATAGGTTCCTTAGAGCGTAATGCAATTGATGGGATTAGGTTTTAGTCGCGTCGAGAGAGGGAATTAGTACACCTTAGGAACCCTTGGCCCAAGGCTTATCAATCATCAACATAGAAATCTCCATCCATATCTTAGGATAAAATCCAAGGGGGATTCATTGGCCAAGTATCCCCTTCTCTTGATTGATTGTAGTCAAACCCAATTTTTGTCATTCATAGCTTTTGTTGCTAGTTTTCTTTAGTTTTAGGTTTAGTTCACCACCACCAATTTTTGGATCGACTAGTCCATAGAGGAATAGTTGGTACTAGTACTTTATAGTCTCCGTGGGATCGACACCCGACTTCTATGTCTACTCTATTACTTTATACGACCCGTGCACTTGCGAAGAATCACAATCATGTAGTGAGAAGGGGAGGGCCTCCCAGACTACATTCGTAGGTTCAATATCGCCATCCTTGAAGTACCATCGGTTGATTAGCGGTTCACAGCCATGGCCCTCACAAGGGGCTTGAGAATATCACCCTTCCGTTTCTCCCAACGTAGAATGTTAGCCGCAAATATGGTTGACTTCCTCTCCCGTGTCCAAAAGTACATGAACGTTGAAGAGGATGAGTCTCCGATCCTTGTGGGTACCGAACCTGAGAATCCTAGGAGGGACCGCCCCTAAGGGCTTGAGGCACAAGAGCTGACTAAGCGGCAGAAGCCCCCGCCCAAGGATGACGCGTGAGGGGCCGAGCCTAGGCGACACCACACCTATTCTCCCCTCATTGCCAATCGTGAGCAAATCTTGCTAAACATTGAGGACTCCAAAAGCCTGAAGTGGACCCCCAAAATAAAGAGCCAAGTAGGAGGAAGGATAGTTAGAAATTTTGTCCCTTCCATCGAGACTACAAATACGTCATTGAAGATTGTATTCATTTGAAGTAAGAGATTGAGAAGCTGATTTGTCAAGGATGTCTCCAGGAGTATGTGAAACAGGAGAAAAAGCAAAGCTCACCTCCACCGCCAGAGGAACAAGCCCCGGCAAGGGTTATTCGAACCATCACCGGAGGACCGACAAGTGGAGGTGAGACCAAATCCGCATAGAAGAACTATGCCAAAATGGGAAGCCAACCCAGGACCTCTAAAGAGAAGGTATGTATTAAGGTACCCATTACTTTCTTTAAAGCGAACTAGATGGGGCTAAGCCACCCCACAATAATGCATTAGTGATCACAACCAATATTGCAAATTATGAGGTCCGCTGGGTCCTAGTCGATGGCAGGAGCTCGGCAGATGTAATCCTCTAGGACGCATTCATGAAGCTAGGGTTGGGACCAGAACTCCTGCAGTTGTCTAGGTCCCTCCTGGTCAGATTCAATGGAGGTACTATGCAGCCTTTAGACATGATTAGCCTCCGGTTGATGGTAGGGGGTCATCCCAAGCAGTTAGAGGTCACTACAAAATTTCTCATGGTAAGGTGTCCATCAAGCTCCAATGGGATCTTAGGAAGGCCGGTCTTGAATGCTCTACAAGCAATGATCTTTACCTATCATTTAGTAATAAAGTTCCCTACTGAGCACGAATGTAGGGAATTTAGAGGAAATCAACAGGCAGCTAGGAAGTGTTACATGGCTTCGCTCAGAGCTAAAGCTCGTGAGCCACTGCTAGTGGGGCCCTTTGGGTGACCTACGATCGGGTCACTCCTAGAAGCAGTCTCAGGACCAAAGCAGGCATAGATGCCGCTAGAAGAAGACCGCCCAATGTACACGAGCAAGGCCAAGGGAAGTAGTAACACACTTGCTTTTATTTTCCCTGAGGGATGTCCTTAACCGTCGTATGTAACTGAATTTCTAAATCTAAAGCTAATTTATTTTTCTAAGAACCATCTTGTTCCTATCGCTCTATAACAGATAAGTAGCGCACTCCCAGTGGGCTCGCTAAAGTACCTTCTCAAAGCTGAGCATCATATGCTGGCTATAGTCACTTCTTAGGGTCGTGCATTGCAGGCTCGCTTAAGACACTTCTCAGGGCAGAGCATCACATGCTCACTAAAGTCCCTTCACAGGGCCAAGCATGGCATGGTCACTAAAGTCCCTTCTTATAGTCAAGCATCGCATGCTTGCTAAAGTCCCATCTCGTAATTGAGCATGCATATCTTCCAGATGCTCTCTTAAGTCCCCCTTAAGATCAGGCATTGCGGGGCTGGCTTGCCAAAGTCACCTTCTAGGGGCCGAGCATCGTAGGCTCGCTAAAGTCCCTTCTCAGGGTCAAGCATCGCATGCTCACTTAAGTCCCTTCTCAGAGCTGAGCATCGCATGATAGCTAAAGTCCCTTCTCAGGGCCAAGCACCACATGCTCACCAAAGTCCTTTTGTAGGGCCGAGCATAACATGCTCGCTAAAGTCCCTTCTCAACGCCTAGCATCACATGTTCGCTAAAATCCCTTCTCAAGGCTGAGTATTGCATGCTTACTAAAGTACTTTCTCAGGGCCAAGCATCGCATGCTCACTAAAGTCCCTTCTCAGTATTGAGCATAGCATGCTCTCTAAAGTCCATTTTCGAGGCCGAGCACTCCAAGTGTCGCACGCTAGCCCTTTTTAGGGGTTGGTTCTCCAACAGTTCCTTCTCAAGATCGGGCATTTGTGAGTGGCGTAATATGTCACCCTCTTCCGATGCACAGTTTCTCTACTTGAGTTTCCTTTTACGAATTTGGGCACTCAAATTCAATAGTGCAGTCACGCTGGCCCTCTTCCGAGTGCCGGGCTCTCCAGCAGTTTCCCTTTTAGGACCGGGCATCACGAGAAGTGCCCCCTCTTAGGGCCAAACGCCCTAAGTTCCTGACCAGAGACCCTCTTGAGAGGGTCGGACTCTTCGAGCTATGGTTATTCAGGACATGGGTAAGCTAGATGACTCGTAGTCTTACTCGAGAAGCGTGATGGCTAACGAAAAAGAGAGGAACACACTCAATACTTAAGGTAAGTACTCGCCTAAGTTATATAATTGGCAGTAGTGTCATTCAACTAGAAAAGGGAGTTTCTATTAACAAAGAACAAAAAGGAATAGATAATACAAAAGGTATTCAATTTGGGAGATAAGACAGTGCTAGTAGGCCTGAGGAGCCTCTTGTAGGTCTAGAGATTTGGAAAGGGTCACAGTTAAGTGATGCCTGAGGCTACCTCCTAGCACACCCTGAAGCCTTCTTCCACTTTTCCCTGGGTAGCTACCAGGCGTGCCTCCTCCAAAGTCATTACTCGCTCTCGCAACACCCTGTACCTTCCCTAATCAATCAGGACAACGTCTCCTCAAGCTGTTGGATGATGTGGTCCTTGCGTACCAAGTCTATGGTCATACTTTATAACTTCAAATCAATTACCTAAGCACGTGAAAGGTCTATAGATTTGCTTAACTTATCCCCCCTAACTAGTGATCCTTCACACATGCTATATTCGAACATCCTATTATGTTATCTAGCATGATTCATTGGTAGCATATAGCACTTAGCTCACTAACATGGAGGCATGCAAATTAGTAAATGATAGAACATTAACACATGTAATTCCAATGAAATTTGAGCAACACCTTCTCTATTTCTAAGGCTCTGAAATTATACAAACATGCTCATAAACAACATAATTAAACACAATTAACTCCAATATACATTCATCTCTACAACCGTTCATCAATTAATCATTAAAGCCTTAATCCCGTAATTGATTCTCAAAACCCATACTCATAATCCATTCAATTCATGCAATTAACTTCCTAGCGCCCCTCAACTTAAGACTACCTAATCTCCTTAAGGTGTATGCGATGCGCTTGGTAGGAGAATCGGTTCAGGGTTCGAGTCTGAGAAGGACAGCTTGCTTTAGAAGTACCTTGAGTGAAAGGGGAAGATAATGTCCAGCCGTAGGTCTAGAAGAAGAAAGGAGAGTCTTTGGTTCTTTGAGATCTCACCGGAGAGGGAAGCAGGCCAAAGGCTCGAGGTCGTAGTAGGTGGCGTGGGCATGGGTTAGGCGGCGCGTCTTGGCGCCCACGGGCGGAGGAAAGGATTAGCTTAGTGTGAAAGCTCATGGATCACCGGTGCCGACTCTTCCCGACGAATCAAGTCACCGGGGTCCGTCGAGAGGGAGGTGTGGAGGTAGTTGACTCATGGGTGAGAAGGTACGGGAGAGGGATGAGATGGAGAAGATGGGGGAAAGAGTGTAAGGCCCGTTTGGATGGGGGGGACTCATTCCTTACAAAGGGGAATAAGTCCCCCCAAAGATGGATACCCACGTTTGGGTATCCATCTGTTGGACTGAGTCTCCTCTGTAAGGGCAACCCAATCCCTTACAAAGGGGGTTGGCCATTCCCCCAAATATTGGGTGGAATGGCCATTCCCCCGATTAAAAAAGTTGATTTTATCCCTCATCTAGGTTTTGTAATCTCTTCTTCAACCTACGCATGTTTGGATAGTTTCTTCGTCGCTGCCGCCCTACAGTCACCGTGTGCCTTCTCCGGTCGCCAACCTCCCCCGTTGCCATTCGCCTCCTCCGATCATCAATCTCCTCCACTGCAGTTCGCCTCCTCCAGTCGCTAAGGTACCATTTTCATAATTTTTTCTTTTTTTCCATGATGTTTTTCTTCACATCTATTTGGATTATCATGGTGAATTAGGTTATAGATCTGGTGAATTTTAGATTTGCCTAAAATTATCATGTTTTTCCATGATGTTTTTCTTCACAAATTTTCACTAAAATGTTAGATTTGCCTAAACTTTTCAGTTATAGATCTGGTGAATTAGGTCTTTGATTCAATTTCATGGGTTGTTTATTGACTCCAAATTGAATTATTGTAAAATCTGTGAAAATGTGGTACTGTAGATGTTGATGGAGATGATTTCCTTAGACTTTGGTCATCCATCTTCTACATGGATTGCCTCCATATTGGAGACAGTATAGGGTCTCCAAAACTTATGTGTGTTTGTACTGCATGCTCCCTTGTTACAATAGAGTTTTTATTTTTTATACATGTTGCCCAAGTCCTGTATTTATCCAAGTTCTGAATTCTAAGTTTTTCCAAGAAAATTAATCATCTGTGTTTAATCGAATACTTTTATATTTATCTATGTAAGTTTAATGAATACTATTGTCTTTGTAAATTTATTTAAGATTAGATTACATTGAAAGAATATTAGAGCTAATTTGTGTAATTGGTTTTTTAGATATGGACGACATTGACGAACTCCTGCTATATTTTGTAATACATATGACCTACTTTTACGTACTCAACTTCATGATCGCGTCATGTGCGATAAAACAAAGCAACAACAAAAATAGAATTATTCAAGGTAATATTGAGTCAACGTCCACTAGGCGCCGGAATTCTTTTGAATATTTGAACCGAGTGGTTTACGAAAGCGACATTAAATGCATTGATAAACTACGCATGGATCGTCGTTGTTTTCACAATTTATGCAAATTGCTAACAACCTCTGGCGAGTTAAGAGGCACGAGAAATGTCATGGTTGAGGAGATGGTAGCAATGTTTTTGAACATTGTAGCACACCATGTAAAAAATAAGGTAATTAAATTTGACTTAGATGCGATGTCAAAGAGAAGCGATTACTACCCCTATAGCGTTGATGTCAATTATTAGATTGTCACGATATTCTACTAAAAAACTGTGAGCACATTCCCGGAGAACTCAATTGACCACAGGTTGAAGTGGTTTAAGGTAATATCTCAATTTTGTAGGTTTACATTTTTTCCCCAACCTAATAAGTTTGAAACTAATAAATGGTTTTTTTTTTTTCTAATCATAGAATTGTCTTGGAGCATTAGATGGGACACATATCAGAGTGAATGTGCCTAAAGCTGACCAAGATATAAAACAAGAAAAGCTAAAATCACAACTAATGTACTCGGCGTCTGTAACCAAGACATGCAATTTACATATATGTCTTGTTAGGTTGGGAGGTTGACACTTTTACATGACGGGTCGGGTTCTTAGGGGACGTTTGTTCCTGAAGCCCCTAATGGATTAAAGGTTCCAACTTGTAAAAATAATAATCTTAGCCTTCTTTTGAAATTATTCTTGACAATGAAATAGTACCTAACACTTGACAATTGTGTGCCTATTAGGTTTCTGGTCAATTCAGTATATACAAATTGTCCCGGATTTCTTGCACCATTTCGAGGCCAACGTTATCACTTGAATTCTTGGCCTGATGGACATCGACCATCTAACGCCCCGATCACGGATCCGAGTGGACCTCTGGGAAGGCGTCGGCCAGTCAGTATCGTACCGCGAAAGGAGACGAGCCCCAATCGAATACAAGGCCTAAAATGATAAGCAGGTAATACATTTAACCAAAAGATAATCAATAAATAAACCATAAAGTCTTAGCGGAAACATAAGAAAATCAAATAAGGGTCCATAACCCTCTACACAATCCAGGCCCTACAAGGGTCCTAATAAAATAAAGACAATGTCCTCACACATAAGATATAATAACCTAGGGAGGTTCTCCAACCTCAGCAATATCCCACGCCCAACTCTGCCGCGTCCCACTGAGCCCGAGGTCCCCACCTACTCCTCGGGACTGAAATGAGAGAAGAAGAGAGTAAAGTCGTGAGCTTTCGAGATGGAAGCTTCATTAAGTACACTACTGCAAGAATCACAAGGAGAATTAGATTGAAGCGGATATCAATAACATGGGATCATCAAACAAAGGGGCTACACCCCATACAAAGCAGAGATCCCAACATCCAGGCTATGGCCCTCAAAGCCACGGATGAGAAGTCCAAAGAGCGACCGACAGCGAATTTCCCTGACGACCCGACTCCGGCCTGGTACGTAAAGCCATGAAAGCTTAGCGACCTCGGGGCTGCAACAGCGTCTGCCAACGATGGCAGGGCAGCAGGCTTTATGCCATCGGTCGTGATTGGTAAGCGCCACCTCTGCGTGTCTACCGACCGGCCAAAATCAACCCTATTAGCGGGGATCTGACGAGGCCGCCGGACTCCCAACTTTGCAACGGGGCGGAAGATCATAACCTAGTTGCGTATCGTACCTCACAGCGGCACACAAGACCATGTGCCCAGCTGATCAAAAGTGCCGAATTAGCCACGGGCGAAGTAGTCCAACTAAGTATTTCAACAAATGGCGGCTTAACACTACCAAAAGCAGATCCAACCAAACACATAGCGAGGAAGGGAAACAATCAAACATGCATGTACATGGATCAAGCGAGCCGGTACTAAGCAAGAACATGCTAACTAATAGCATCGAACAAAAATCAAAGAAAACCCATACAAGGGGTGGAAACTTGAGGCAAGAAGTGACTTACCTTTGATGGCAATCCCGATCGAACACTCACGAGATCTATCCCGTCAGAATTACCCGCTCACCCTTGGCGATATGCAGTATACTGCGGATCTATACTCAACACACGTACAAGTGCTCGAAATAATATTAGCTACAATGCATGAGCACCTACATGGACCCGGCCCACTAAATAAATCCAAGCCCAGTCTTTTAACTGCTTAAACTACTTAATTAATACATAAATCTTTTAATCAAGTCTATGCCCAAGTATGGCTATTATCTCCTCTATCTATGCACACTTGCAAATCACAGACTATTCATGAATTCATCCTCGGAAGCACCAGCAACCAACCAAGTCCTCAATTAATTTCCAAAGGCCCAATAACCTCTATAAAACTTCATTACTAAAGCTAGTAGTCACCAGCCTCTTTAGTGATCCAAAACCTCAATAATGATACTAATAACAAAACAGAAAAGAGACAAAGAATAGAGAGATAGGCAATGCTACCCAAGCATCTCACTGTCTATCTCACACAAGACCGGCCCTCTCTTGCCATGGGTCTTGTTACCATTTCCTTCTTTTAATTCATAAAGTCATAGACCATCCAAATTCTCCTTTCACATTCACTATTTCTATCTCTCTAAACCACACTGACATACATAAACTTCATCAAGGACTTAACTATCCCTTCTCGCATTCATAGCACATTTCAACAAAGTTTTCAAAGAAATAACACCACCTCTACAGCCATCATCACTCTCTCTCTAATATAATAGATCCACGTTCTGATTCCCTTTCTACACCATCCAACCCATGCTATGTCACACATGATATCATCTAACACAATGGTTTTTTTTTTTAAGGACAGAAGACTTACTATCACCCATCTATGCATCCTTGCACCACCTCTCCATGGCCTACAAATGAAGCTACTCAACATGCAACCTTGCATGAATGCAAAACAATATGCATACATCCCAAAAAAGAAGGAAAAACAAAACAAACGGTGAAGCCAACCAAGCTCCAAACCTTTGGAAACTAGTCCTTGAGTCATATTAATTCATAACCTCTCCCACTTACATTATCAATCCTTAAAAACTAGATCCAAATGCCACATTATAAACGACAGGTCAAGAACTCACCGGAGACCTTGATGATGGCTAGGGACTTCAAGCGAGGAACTCCAGGCTGACTGGCGGCTTGGAAGGACCGGGGAGGTGGCGTCCTTTCCTTTTCGGCTTCCTAATGGCGGTGGTCCTCCTCCCTTGCTGCTGCTGATGGCCCCTCTAGCTTGGAGGCAGAGATGGTGGAGAAAGGAGATGGCGGGCGTCTAGAAAGGGTTGAAGATCTAGATCCCTCTTTATATATACTGCGTGAAGCATATCCCCACGATCCAGCGGTGGTGAGGCGTTGCATGCTATTTCGTCGCGGCTGCGAGGCGTTCGCTACTTTCGCCAGAGATGCGCCTTCCCGCCTTCTCCTTACGTTTCTTAGCCCACCTGCGATTCTCTTACATTAAAAGCCTTGAACAATCCTGGCCGCTCATTCCCAAACTATTCATGCTACAGTGACTTCATAAATAGTAAAACACCTCAAAGCACTATTACTCTTTCTCTCTTCATATATCAAATCAGCATCAAATCACCACGTGCATGCTGCCCCTTATATATATATATATATATATTCATTACATTATATAACACATAATATAATATGTATTCATTACTCTATATATTATATTATAACATAAAATATAACATATACTCATTATAGTATATAATTCAAGCATTATCAACATGCATACATTCTCTTATCAATTTGTACAAATGCCCCTTCACTTTTATAAATTACAATTAGGTCCTCACTAATTTAATTCACAAAAGAAATGAAAATTCGCTTCTAGTCCTCCCACTTTTAATAGATTTACATGCAAGTCCTTCCTCTTGAGGGTGTGGAAATTCCTGTAAGGTCCTCAAGCTTTACTAAATTACCAATAAACCCTCTTAGATCCAATATCACTCCAATAAAGATTTAATCCAATAAATCCCTATTATTTCCAATTAAACCAAATTAGATAATTCCTTCCAATAAATAAGAATAATTAGAAATAATTTAAACCTCAAAATTAATCATAAAAACCCTTGGGTTTTACAGACCAGTAACACCTGAAGAGTGTTTTAATATGAAACATGCTAGTGCTAGAAACTTGATTGAGAGGACATTTGGTCTTTTAAAAATTCGTTGGAAAATCTTATCAAGTCCATGTTTCTACAACATAACCACACAATGGCGTATTATTAATGCATGTTGCTTGCTCCACAATTTCATCAGAAGTGAGATGGCATAAGATCCTACAGAGGGCGAGGTTAATGCTTTGCCTTTGGAGGAAAACACACAAGATGAGATTGATAACATCATAGCCGTCAAACCAACTAATGAGTGGAATCAGTTTAGGCAAAACATGGCAGTCGACATGCTTAACACTTGGCATGCACATTGATTTTATGTACTGTTATATTAAACATCAATGTATACTAGATGTTTTTTGATATTTGGGTGTTAAAATATGTACTTTGATGGATCTTGAATTGTGGTAAAAATGTTGAATGTTTGTTATTTGGATCTTGTCATGTTGTTTTTTGGGAACATCACAATTTACGTAGATTTTGTATTATTGATATGGGATGTAGATCAGTGGAAAAGGTTCTAATAAATTTTGTGGAAGAACATTAAAGGTTGAGGAGAGGAGGAGAGCAGCTATCAAAATGAAAGCCATTGATACCAAATACTTTGTACTCCTCTATGCTTCCTTTTCTTCTGTTTGTTTCCCATGGAAGAACTTTTATTATATAGGTTAGATAAGCAAACAGAACAGCCCACCAACAAAACATTTTCAATATAATCAATTCAATATTATATTCCTGGGATGGTGATTCCATACTCCACGTATTCCTGTTTGAAGCCAACTGTTTGGAAATAGGAAGTAGATATGAAACCATCTTTAGTTGTAGATCCAATTGGTAAGCTATTATGTGAGGAATCAATAGTGGTTGAGCTGCTTTGATGGTAGTTGTGAAGACTTCCTCCCAAGTTTCATGGTTTTCTTTCAAGACTTCATTTAAATGATTTAAATGATTTTCTCAAAAGTAAGATGATGTTAAGCTGTTGATTCTTGATTCCATCTGTATATCTATGACTACATGAATTTATGTTGAGCTGAATTGTAATGCTTGCTAGATGATGTTGCGTTGTTTATTGAATGGTTCTATTTGCTATCATATAAAAAAAGAAGGATTATATTTAACTAGTTGTTGTTCATTTGTTGCAATACAATTTCTACCTTTTTTTTGTGCAAAGCATGATAACTAATCTGCATAGTCTGTTAAGAAACAACATGGTGTTTGGCTATAGAGGCTTTCAATGCATTATTTGGTTTATTATTTTCATAATTATTGTTTTTCTTCTTAATCTCCTTTAGTATGGACTCGGACACACAACAAAGAGGTAGGGGACAAAACAAACGCTTACAGGGCGGACGAGAAGATAAAATAACCTTAATTGATGCCTTGGTTGCGCTTTCCAATGACCCTTTATTGCGGGCAGAAAATGGATTTTGAGGTGGATTTCTTATTCAGTTAGAACGAATGATCAAAGAAAAGGTTCCACTAACCATGATGAAGGCCACACCAAACATCGAATCGCGCATGAATCATTTGAGGCAGAAAACCAACATTATAGGAGATATTTTGCGCATGAGTGGGTTCGATTGGAACTATGAGAGCAGCACTATAATGTGAGAGAAAAGCGCATATGATGAGTATGTCAAGGTATATGCAATTTTATTTGGTAATTTCTTATTTAATCTAACATGTTGTTAATTGTATTAATTTTTTTACTGTGTAATGCAGGCTCATAAGGAAGCAACTGGCCTATATGGCAAATCGTTCCCATTCTATAACAATCTCGCCCCAGTCTTCACTAAGGATAGAGCATTGGGCAATAATAGGGGTGATATTGGGGATGATGCAGCCGAAATTGCATAAGAGAATGTTAACATTACCGCGGAGGAGGATGCGGGCTTATCTCAAATGCCCATTGATGATTTGTTTATGTCGACGCAGGAACCAAATGAAACGACCTCACCCATGCCATGCACATGCGTGAGTGCCTCAAAAATCATCTACCGTCGAAGAGAAAGGACATGAAAGGGACCCCTGTGATGGAGCAAATGCGAGAAAACTTTCGAGTTTGTAGATATGGTTGGTCCGTGAGTTTAAAAACATTGGCGAAGGCTCTAACCGCATGAAATCTTTGAGTCGGTGGCTGCCGCTTGAAAGTGCAATACATAATTACAATGTGCAATCATATTGCACCGAAATTACGAGCCGGTTGAAGCAACCCGTGCAGAAATTAAAGAAAAGAAAAGATTCTTGGGTCAAGTACTTTTCTCTATTGATGGGTTGACTGATGATAAAGCAATATTCATGTTGCAGGTCTTGGCAAAAGATGAAGATCAACTCAAAGTATTTTGGGATATTCCAAATAACAAAAAGCTTCAATTTGGTCGGGTTTTTTTAAGGAGAATGTCATATTGCCCGCCTAGTGCCTAGATCACTTTGCCCTATTATTAGACATCTAAATTTGAACTTGTTATTTGGATCTTTTAATTTGAACTTGTGCGTCTTGTTATTTGGTCTTTTAATTTGTGAACCTTTGCACTTGCTTAGTAAGATATTTCTGAACTTGTGAACTTGTTATCTCTATTTGTATTTGCTTAATCTATTTGTGTTTTGTAACATCTGTTGTGTAGATTTTGTGTTGTTGTATTGAGCAATTGCTGTGTAGTAAGGAAATGAAATCAAGAGAATGTCCTCATCATTTCAATGTTTTTGTTTGAGCAAGGCAACTGCTGTGTAGTAAGGGATGTTTACCATTACATCATTTTTTTTTTCTCACCAAATGCATAGAGGAGGAGAAATGGTTGAAAATGCATAGATAAAGAGATGTTTTATTAGGGATGTTTTGAGATATGGCCGTCAATGCATATTTTAAACTTGATTTGGTGAATTTAAATTATTTTCTAATTGAACAAAATAAATATAATAATTAAATTAAATAATGGTTTTTAATTAAATGATTAGATCAAATGTCATAAGTTTTTATATAAAAGTTATTATATTGAGATATTTGGTTTAAATAATTAGTTATAATAATTAAATTTGAAAATGGTTAAATTATTTAATTTATATTTAATTATAATGATTTATTTAATTAAAAAATAATCATAATCATTAGATTGGAGTATGATATTCAAAATATTTTATAAATGAATAAATTCTCATTTTTTATATGAAGGGTATAAAAGTAATTGTATCACAACTCTTATCTTTACTTTTCCCATTTCCAATACATTACCTTCCTATTACCTCCCATCCAAACAACGTAATCATTCTCCCCCTCTTTTCCTTTCCTTTCTATTCCCCTCCTCATTCCTTTCCTTTCCATTCCCACCATCCAAACAGACCCTTAGATAGAAGGGAGAGAGAAAAATAACTTATCCCTTCTAACTTTATAAAACTCTAAATCAATTAATTATATTATCCCCCAACTTTTGTCACATGGCCATCAATTAAATTAATTTATCCCCATTATCATACACCCTAAGTTTTAATCAAATCAATCTTAATTAATATTATCATCATACTGTGTAGTCTCATGGGTGAATTGATTTGTCCCTGACCCGAACCCAGATCCAAAAATTCCGAGTCAAATGATTCCAGTGGTCAAGGGTGCACTGTAACATCACAGGGTTGTTTCCGTTTTCAACTAAATCCACTATTTCCAGCTTTGAACTCGACTAGATCCACTTTTTTCGAAACTCGGACACTTGTCCGGTATCTCCCGCTCATCGCGTCACTTAATTAATTCAGATTAATTAAAGCTTAGTAAATTTTCAATTAATTAACCAGGCTTATACTATCCTTTCACCTCCTACTATTTCAAGTAAATGTGGCTGACCAAGTAAGGCCTTCTCTTGGGTCCAAAAGTTACGACGCTGGGTTTAAGCCAATTAATTTCTGATTTTCATTTAGCAATTAATTAACTTCATTAACATATTAAAAAATTATAAGATAATTTATTAAGAAAATTCGGGTAGTTACACACATATTTCATCTCAAAAACTTAGATTTTATATCTAATTTCCTTTATTTCTGTTTTTATCCACCATCTCTCTCTAGCATTATTTATTTTGAAATTAAATAAAAAAAATGAGAATTGTTTTACCATGTTTCTCACATAAAAATGGTGTGTTTATATATTATCATCGTCACATGAATTTCATGCTCATTCGTTTTGAAACTATTAAAGTAGCCGACACGTTACCATCATCATTTAATGTATTAGAATAAGTTTAAATGAAAAAAAGAAAATACTCAAACTTGAGAAACTAAAATTAGTGTTTTATTTAAAATTTCAAGATTTTTTTATATTCACATATTTAATAATTTAGATATTATAAAAATTATATTTTTTAAAAATAAATTCTAAAAGAAAATATTTTAAGATTTGAATTTTCTAACAAATTTTTAAAGGATTAATTATTTTAAATATTATTTTTTTATGAACTAAAAAATTAGTTGTTTAAAGTTTTAAAGTATTAAAAATTTTAAATTCCAAAAGAAATAATTTAGAATGAAGTGTTATGAGATATATTTATTAAATTTTATATTTTAAAATATTTTAAAAGAATATTGATATGATTTAAGGGTTTAAAATAGTAGAAATTTATATTTTGTTTGATATGAAATTTAAATTTTCTTATATGCACATTAATCTAAAGGATTAAATATTTAAATTTTAATCATTATATTTTATGATTAAAAATTTTATTGTTTAAATTTTTTCATAAGTTGAAAGTTCCATTGTGGGAAAAAAAATTATAGATTTCAAGAGATATAAGATTTTAAAGAAAACTTTCTATTCATCTCAGTTGTAGATACCTCAATATTTTAGACTAAAAAATTAATTTAATTAAATCTTAAATAAGAGTTACTTATGAAACAATAAAATTAAATTAACTTTGGTGAATATTTAATTACTGGGTATTTAGAGAGAAAAAAATAATAAAAATAAAAACAATAATCCTTTTAGAAAATTTGTTTTTATTTGAGAAAATATTAAAATATTTTCTTTCAAAGTTTAATTTAAGAAAATATTATTTTTATAATATTTAAATTATTAAATATGGGAATATATAAAAGAGGAAAGTTCCAAAAAAAACCTTTAGAACTTAATTTGCAACTCCTTAGAAACCTCTTATATTTTTCACATGGCCCCCTTTTTTTTACCAAATATATGTTAGTTTGGAAATTAACTGATGGTGTTAAAAATCCTTGAAAATTACAAGAATGCCCACACAGTTATTTTTCTCCCCAACTTCATGAGTTAGTCGCCTGAAAATCATCTTCATCCTCGTTACCATCTTCTTGCTCAACCGAATTGGCCGCCGGCCTCTACTTGTCGTCAGCACTTGTGGTATGGTTCTCTACCTTGCATGTCTCAACTTCGGCCTCACCATCACGGATCACCACCATGGCGACCATTAAAGAGTAGATATATATAGAAATTGGAAACAAACTAAATCCAGATTTTGAAAATTCTTATACTATCTTTTATTCTATCTTTTAGGAGTAAAGTTAGTGTGAGTTGTAACCACGTCTTTTGTGGAAGTTCATTCAAATAATAATAAGCGTTTGTAATTTTTCTGCTCTTTATTTTCTCCACATATGGAAAAGACATGCTCATGCAGTCATTAGGAAGTAAAAATACACAGTTACCAAAAAAAACGCAAACCCCCCAAAAATACACGCTACTCCAAAAAAATATAGGTTTATCCCAAAAAAATACATGCATGGCGGAGGCGTGGACGCGCTTCTCCCAGGCGGGCCACGCCAACCAAAGGTGGAGAGATGGCGCAAGGAGGAGGTCAAAGAGGAGGGGTGTGGGGAAAGGAGGAGCACTACGGCGAGAAAAGAGAAGCCAATAAGAACCGTGATATTTTTTTATTTTATTTTATTAAGGTGAAAATACAGATGTGATTAGGCAGGAGATTTCCCACCAAAACAACCAACACAGATAGGGAAAAATTGGTATTTTTTAAGAAACATAACAGTCCACTGACAAGAGGGGCTGGTGAGGAAAAAACTCAAAAAGCAGGGACTGACAAGGAAACTGAAATGTCATAGGAGCTGTCCAACAAGTTACAAATATACCATGGATGCTACAGTAATTTTCCTTATAAAAAATAAAAAAATTTGAATAAAACAACCCAAACATTGTGCGGGTCATTTGCTAATAATAGACTAAGGAACATGGTGGTTATTAGAGGCATCTTGGGGATTTTTGGAAATCCCCAGTAAGCCTGCGAGGAGTTGGCAATGACTTGGGGCACAAGCTATTCATAACGGCTTGTCAGGAGATACAAAAGGGCGAAAGAGAGAGAGAAAAGGGCTCTAGTTCTGTAATTCCTCTCCCCCTCACTATTCACTCAACTAGGAAGAATTGTTCATTCTGTCGTCCTCTTCATCTCCTCCACCTCCTACCCCCATCAAGCTTTCTAACTTACCGTCCAAGGCTCCGAGAATAGACCCTTGGACTTCCATTGTAGAACCGTGACTTGGAGCCTGTTAGCTCTTAAGACGGAGTTCACCTCGGATGCACGCTTGGTTGTACGTGGTTCAACATTATTCTCTGTCAAAACTCAGCGTTGATCCTTGGATATACACTGATCCCGAGAGCGAGAAGATTTTTGGTATCAACACCCTGTAATTTCTTGATGTTTGCTATAATTCAAGTTGTATATTTATTTATTTATTTATTATTATTTAATTACCATGTTGAACCTTCCTGAGTCAGACCCGAAGATATGAAAACATTGGTTATAATTTATAATCGGTTTCGGGCCGTGTACCTGTGCAGTATTATACTCACGGGCATGTGTGTGCTTGAGCAGTGCAGTAGTATACTCACTCACAGGCGTCCTGGTCTATTTCGAGGTAAACATGGCCTCCTCCCGGCCCAATCTGGTACGGAAGGGTGAGCTTTGCCGACAAGGTCTGACAGATGAAGTAACTGACCTGTGCTTACGGCCCATATAATGGACAGGGACATGGCAGGCCTGCATGGCCCAATTCTTTGAATTGAACATATATTTAAAGGGACAACCCACTGCGAAATGGCTAAAAAAGCTTGCTTAGATCAAAGGTCACTAAATTTTTAATGATCATCATGGAACAGCTCCTTCACAAACATAAAAAGTAATAATCAACAAAAACTCATATCAAAAGCAGGCATTAATCCATGCTGTAGAGGTTGTTCTGTCCAGATGCACAAATCTGAGATGATACAACTATCTAATCTTTTATGAAGCATGCAAATACAAGATATTGCAGAATTAAGATCATCTCACAAAACGGAAAAAAAGACCACCTAAAACAATCTATAATTAGGAGGGAGGTTTCATAAGAAACAATATAATGCAAATTATACTTCATGTCAAGACTGAATAGAATTTAAATTTAGAGACTTCAGCACATACTGAGTAGAATGTTTAAATTCTAGGATTTTATCAATTTACTTCTACATCTAATTTGACTTCAAAATGCATCTTCGAGCTTGTCCTGATGAGGGTGCTACACAACATATGACATTTAAGAATAAATAACAGCACTGGGACACAAATCACAGACAACTAGCTTGGACTTGCTAACATATACGAAACTTCACGACATAGATTAAATGAAGAAAGCCTAAATATACATATTGCATTTATATTTTTTGTGAAAACTACCAATGCCCCTTATTGTTATTAACAGATTGAGGGAATATTTAATGTGATGCACTTGCATTAGCTCAAGGCCATTAAATTACACAAAACAGTATCACCAAAGCATATTTTCCACAAAACACCAAATTGTAGCATCAATGCTATGATGAAGAGCATACTCAAAAAGCAAATTATTGACAGGATATTATGTAAACTATATAAAAGAAAAGAAAAAGCATATTCATTCTTCAACTCACATATTTTTCTTCATAAGACAAGTCCATTATTAAAATTATCTTAGGTGGATCATCAGAGTTGTAGGAAATAGCTACTGCCACTGTCACTAGAAACATAACATCAGCACTGAGTTTCAAATGTATTAATATATAAAAGGAAAAAAGAAAACACTATGGTAACATCTGAAGGAATGGGCATGTCGGCATTAAAATCACCATGATTGAATAGAGTGCCTTTGCTGAACCAGTTACCAAGTCACAGAACACTGACAGAATCGATACATTCTGCTAAAACTTTTATGATTCATATGAATGAATTTGCTTAAATGTTGAGTAAATTTCAAGCGGCATTCAAGTGTCATGGATGTTAAGGTGTTCAAGGATCCAGCCTCGGTTACAAATAAAATGCAGAAGGGGTCTAAACAAAGGCCGACAAAATTTTCATTTTTTATTTCTTAAGCCTTTTTTATGTATGTAAGACCAACCATGGAAAAATTGCATCACCATAAAAAGAAATAAAGAAAATCTAAGACTCCTAACTCTTAAGTACTGTATAAATTCAAAGAAAAAAAGAAATAATTAGAGATTCCATCTTCATATTCATCAAATATTAAAAATACACATTAAGTTAAACATTTGAAAAAAAAAAACAAAGGTTTTCTGCTTGAATAGGTGAAGTGGCATAAGACTACTACACACATCATAAAACTGTAGGTCCAATAACTTCCCAATTATCATCACCACAAAGAGCCAGCCTAGTTAGACATAAACATGTGAAGGTAGAAATCTCCAACCACTCAATAAAATCCCATTTGCAGATACAGAGGCTTAATCTTATGTTGTTCAACAAATACAATGATACTATAACTTCTTAAGCTATGCACCTATGGAACTTCCTCCTCTTTAATTGAAAATTTATTTCTAACAAACCAAAAACTAATTTGATGGGTGACAGGAAATCTGAACTCATTTCACAATATGATGTAAAAGAAAAGGCATCCTGAATCTCTGCCGCAAACAGACAGCTGAAATCATAATCCAATCTAATTCCATCAAGTTTCAAAGTTGAAACTACCACAATACTATAATGAACATCACCAGAAACCACTGAACCATCAAACAACATTACAACTAGCAACAACATCAACAACACCAATAACAATGACGCCACAAATTACATGACAAAGATCCTAAATTTATCCAAATTTCTCATCTATTTCATAATTCTTTCCTAAGTAGCTATGTTTTTTTTTCCTAGAAATTCATTCACAGATCAGGAGAATGACAGAGAAGATCAATGATTACCATTGAAAGCTTTTTTAATCCTCATTCGTTGGAAAAAGCGTCAGCACTCGTCTCCCTCCACCTCCGGTTTCTGACTCCGGATCCTCCAGACAAAACCCCAAGGACGACTGCGGCGGGGGGCGCGGTTTCACAGCACCAAAACCACCCGGGTCCACCATCCTGTGCAACCCTGGTGGCGGAACGGCCCTCGTCAGGAACCCACGATCGAACCCATTCCCCGGAGGCGTTCCCAAATACCCCAAATGACTTGGTTGCTGCTGATGGTAGTACTGCTGGTGCTGCTGCTGCGCCGCAACAGCCGCTGCGGCAATCTGGTGATGGTGCAGCGCGGCGACGAACGGATCAGCGGGGCCGCGGGCAAGGAAGTGATGAGGAACAGGAGCACTGGCAAAGAGCTGATCATCGGCGGTTGCATGACCTCCAATGGAGGATCCGAGATCCTGAATGCGCTTGAGATAGAGCCGATACTTCTGGAGATGGCTGGCGACGTTCTCACGAGTGAGCCCCTCGACGCTCATAAGCTGCATTATTGTCTTGGGGACGGCGTTCTTGATGCCGAGATGAGAAACAGCGTCGACGAAGCGCTTGTGGAGCTGAGGAGTCCAGACGAGGCGAGGGCGCTTGAGGGTGCGGGCGGGCTCGTCGACGCCATCGGCGGCGGCTGCGGTTGCGGCGGCGAGATCGGGGACGTCGAAGTCGGATTGATGGGCCACAGCGGCGGCAGAAGCCGGGGAAGGAAGGGAAGGGGATCTGCGTGGGGAGGAGATGAGATCGAAGGCGATGGCAAGGTCACGGGTGATGAGGGATTGGGAAAGGGGCATGAGCTCGTCCGGGGAGGGGAGTTGATCCTGCCAGCGGGTGAACCAGCGAGGGTTCTCATCCTTCTCGTTCTTCTCGTTCGCCCTCATCGATGATCGAAGATCGATGACTGGACGGGGGGACGGGTACGAGCTCGATCTCTTTTGCTCCTGTTTACTGGTGCCGCTGTTCCTCCGCTCTGCTCTGTCTGAGATTGTCCTTTTTCTTGATTTGTTGGGCGTTTTGTACAAATAACCTTTCTGATTTTTTTTCTTTTTTTTCTAATTATAGATTGTTTCTGAAATTACAAATAAGCTGTTTCCTCTTGTTTTTTGGGGTGAATTCCACGATACCGTGGGTACTGTTCCAACTGTATGGCTACAATGTAATACCATGAGTTGTTTTGTGGGTTTTAGTGTTTGGTTTGTGGGTTCGGGGTGGGTTCACACCTATGGTAGTGCCGCCATTTTATAAACAGTAACAAACTGTAACTTCGAACCCAATAAATGAAGCTTGGAACCTAGTGGTATAAGACTGTGGGAAAAATCATGCGGTACTGTAGAACCCAACAAACTCTTTGCATGTTATATATGAATTCCATGAATTCATTCACAAATCAACCGATATTTCAAAGAAAAATGTTTAAATTAATCACACCCATATGAAATCCATCAAACAATACTAATAAATCAAGCAAAGTAGAAGGGGAGGGAAGGAGGGTTGTTTATTGCTTCTTGGAATTAGAGGAAACGAGGACGAGGCTCTTGTTGTAGGCTTCCAATTTCTTGTAGTACACGTCCTAAATGCATCACACGCAACCACTTCTACAGTAATCTCCAAGCAACGGCTTCTCCGGAGGCTACAACACCTGAGAGGATTCCACCATGACTACCACAAGCTTTGTCTTCGGCTTCTCCTCCTCTTTCTTGATCTCCTTGGTGGTGTCTCCCATCAAGGAGGAGGTAAGAGCCTGATGCGACCGCTGACGGAGGAAGAGGAGGCCGAGAAAAGGGGATCTTGTCAATGAGTGTTTGATTGAAGTCTACATCACGGATATGAGAAGAGTGTGTTGGCGGCGCTCGGGCGGCACAACGTCTAGGGTTCCAAAGAATACTTGGGAAATCAGAACCATCCATTCAAAATGCGATTTTAGGGGGGAGTGAGTTAGCCCAAAGGAGTGAGTCAGTAAGGAGAGTAAACCCCTTAATTACCATGTCTATATTTTTTTAACCGATAACTAGCTCTAGAGACTTTTTTGTTATAATCTGAAAGTTGGAGGATAGATTGGTTGTAAAATGAAGATGAGGGACGAAAGAGGAAAATTATCAAAATTGAGGAACCATTGGAGTAATTGTCACGCCCCGACCCCAAAAGTCCCCGGCCTCGGGCACGTGAGCAGACCGGCCATACCTAAGCGAAGACGGGCCCCGCTCGGGCACAAGGCCTAAGTGATCATAAAGCAACAACACGAGTGCAGCGGAATAATAAGTCAGATGACATAAATCAGAGTATAATATCAGCGGAAGATAAGAACCTAGGGTACAGGCACCCTATTAGTTAATACAAGTCTGATCCTGAACGGATCCAAATAGAATATCCTCACACATAAGTAAATGCATAAGAGGTCGCCAACCTCAGCTACAACCCTGCCCCGCGTACAATCCTGGTGGCTCAAGTCTGCTGCTCCGCGGGATCTGAAAAGGGATGAGAACAAGTGTATGAGCTTTCAGAAAGAAAGCCCAGTAAGCACCTCGCAAGGTGGGTGAGCAAGTCATGAATGTCGAGTGATAAGCAAATAAGGCAAATCAATAAAACATGACTGAGCAAATACACGGGACTACACCCTGTGCACCCAAGCATCTAGGAGTCTCAGGGACCAGAAATGACAAGGACTCCTAATCACAACTACGGCCTCAGCCTGATAGATCAATCCAATGGAAGAAATCTCAAAGTATCCCCCGGTCAGTCTTCAGCCTCAGCTGGAATCATCCCGTGGTCGGGAATTCGGCAGCGCTACCCTTCTACATGTCGACACGGCGATTAATATCGTCCCACCGACAAAATTTGGGCCGGCCGGGGATATCATCCCCGACATGGACCGCCGTAACGCCAGGGTGTCCGCAGCCCTAGGCGCCCTATTTTGGAGCATCCACGCTCCACTGAATCCGAGCGGAAAGTAGAATAGAACATATACCCGATAGATGCTGATAACTACATACTAATGCACATGAACATGGAAACAATAATCCAATGAAGCCATGAAATAGACATGTGCAGACCATCAAGTAATAATAATGAAGGAATATCAAATAGATAACAAGCAGGGAAAATGATAACAATTAGCACTTGCGTGCACAAACATAGATATCGAAGGAATATCGAATAACGCCAATAAAGCCCATGTCCGGGCGGGAACTAGGCAAAGGCACTTACCTCTATATGCAATCCCACTAAACAATCGGTAACCGTCCTGAAGAATCTCCACGCTCCCCGTCGATATCTGTCAACCATGAGTTCAAACTCAACATACACGCGTGCACTAAAATGACTATTGTTGAGATGCATGACTCTTTAAATAAACCCGACTCATTAACAAGCCCAAATCCACCTTAATAGGCCCTAGTACTTAGCCGATTCAAACTAAGCTCAGTTTAGGAATCAACTCACCATGACTCATCAACTCCGGACTAAACCAACCCTTCATGCACAGTAATAATTCTCTGAGTTCACTATCACTGATCACACATCCAAAACTAAGCATCAAAACTCATCAAGCCTCATGAGAACAACCATATTCAATCTTCAAAAGAATTCTCCTATGACCAATGTTCAGACACATCAGCCTTTGTAGAACCACACTACCTACCCTCAGAACCCCAAAACAAATCAATGCATAACTCATGAACTTCCTCTCAAACCCATATCCCTGAAACCTGAATCCAACCAAAAGCCAAATCATGGCATGTATACATTCTCAACCTTGCCTCTATCATCACATGTGCACACCATTTATGTACTGGCTTGTTTGCCGGCCTTCTAACATAGACTCACTGTGCCCAGGTTGTATTAATCCCTATACTACTCCCCATTCTATAACAAAGTGGCAGATCCCCTCTATTTCCCTATAACTCACCAGGCTCGCTTTCTTTCTCCCATACAACTCCCCAAACTACAGTCTTGTGTCGTGGATAGCCAGGCCGAAACCGTGGCCTCACGCAAGGATGTGAGCGTGAGCTCCTACCCCTCTTTCATCCCATTACCTCTCCCTCACCGCCTGCTTCTCAAAACCTCGCTTAGCCCATGTACCCCCGTTCTAACATGACACACCTCTTCCCACATCAAGACTACTTTGCTCGTGAGCCATACATGGGAGCCGCCTGAACTCGTGAAATGACCTCTGAAGGGTTGAAGAGAACTCACCAGAAGCCCGGCCTGAGGTGCTCCGAGGATGACGCCCTGATAACGTACCGCCGTGAAGGTGCACCCGTCGCGGTTCTCTGCTCCTTGTTCCGGTCTCCGGTCGACTGCGTGGGCGGCGAGCGTGGATAGAGGGAAAGCTATGAGAGTTCTCTGAAGTGTTTTAGAGGGGTGGGGCTACTTGTATAAAGGGGTGATGGGAGGCCTGGCGTGGGAGGTCGTCTGTCCGTGTTGGTGCAGAGGGCGGCGATGGGCTCGAGACGACTGTGGTGATGAGACTCGTCACTACCTTCCCACCTCTGCCTCGTAACAGTGAGCCCGCCTGGCACTGGCGACACTCGTACGGGCGATCTCCCTCTCGGATTTTGTTCAGACTCGGTGATCATGCACGGCGGGCTGCCTCGTATTCGGTCTTCAAACAGATGGACGGGAGGGAACGGCTCCACCTGGCGGGGCGAGAGACCTACTCTACGTGGCTCCACCGGCAGCGCTAGATGGTGTTGGGTTCGGTCGAACGGCGGAGAAGCCTCCGCGTCGTCGAGTCCGCACTCGTGGTGACGCCTCGCTCGATCCACAGTTGGGTGGGCCATGTCATCGCTCCACTCAATCCTCGCCCTTGGTCCCTTCCGATGTGCATGGCGTGCATGAGCCCCCCCCCCCCTTTTTCCTGAAAAAACCCTGACTTTATTCCTATTTTCCCATGAGCAACATTGTTGTGAGAGAGGTCTTTTACTTGTAGACCCCTGTCTTCTTTTTTTTTGTGGATTATTTGTGGAGGGAAAATGCTACAACAAGTCCCTGAATTTCTTCATAATTATCCCTCTCCCAAATTTCATCATTGGTACATGATTTAAGGAATAATTAAGCATTTCGTTAACAAATAAAAACATGGTCTTTTACAATCCTCCCCCCTTCTAGGAATTTCGTCCCCGAAATTGTCCGGCTTACCTCATTCATTTATATTTAATTCGGGGTAGCGTCCCTTCATATCCTCTTCCCGCTCCCAAGTCGCTTCTCGCTCTGAGTGATTGCTCCATCTCACCTTGACAAAGGGGATCACTCGGTTCCTCAACCGTCGTTCCTCGCGTCCCAATACCTCCACGGGTCGCTCCTCATAAGACATATCCCCCTGGATCTCCACCGGGACATGCTGAATCACATGCGAGGGGTTGGGGACATACTTTCTCAACATCGAGATGTGAAATACATTATGGACCTGGGCCAAGTCCGGGGGTAGAGCCAACCTGTAGGCAACCGCTCCGACCTTCTCAAGGATTTCAAAGGGTCCAATGTAGCGTGGACTGAGCTTCCCACGCTTCCCAAACCGCATAACTCCCTTCATTGGCGACTCCTTCAGGAGCACTCCATCGCCCACCTGAAGTCCACATGAGAGCATTTCGGATCGGCATAAGCAATTTTCAACCTTTCACGAATCATCCGGACCTGCTCTTCGGTCTGTTGGATAAACTCCGGCCTCTCGAGCTTCCACTCGCCTACTTCTCCCCAACAGATCGGGGTTCGGCACTTCCTCCCATACAATGCCTCGTAGGGTGCCATCTGAATACTCGCCTGATAACTGTTGTTATAGGCGAACTCTGCTAAGCGCAAGCGCTTGTCCCATACCTCCTTGAAATCTAAGGCACATGCTCTCAACATGTCCTCCAAGATCTGAATGGTCCTCTCCGACTGTCCATCCGTCTGGGGGTGAAATACCGTACTAAGTGCTAGACGGGTGCCCAGGGCCTCATGTAGACTCTCCCAGAACCTCGAAACAAACCGAGTGTCACGATCTGACGTGATCGCACTGGCACCCCGTGCAGTCTTACCACCTCATCTATATACAACCATGCCAGTTGCTCCAGTGTAGCGTCTACCCTCAGAGGGATGAAATGTGCTGACTTGGTCAGTCGATCCACTATCACCCACACGGACTCATGCCCCCTCTGAGTACGGGGTAGTCCAGTCACAAAGTCCATATTGATGTGCTCCCATTTCCATACTGGAATGGGTAAAGGCTGAAGCTTCCCTGCCGGCTTCTTATGTTCTGCCTTCACCCGCTGACAAGTCAGACACCGGGCAACAAATCTTGCGATTTGCTTCTTCATGCCGTTCCACCAATAGTGATCCTTCAGATCCCGGTACATCTTGGTCCCTCCAGGGTGGATCACGTAGCTCGAGTAGTGAGCTTCCTCTAAAATATCCTCCTTCAACTCAGGGATATTAGGCACACACACCCGATCACCAAACTTAAGCGTGCCCTCCCTATCGATACGGAACTGTGTCGACTCGCCCTTCTTAACCTGATCCCAGATCTCCCGTAACCTCCGGTCTTGCAACTGTGCCTTCCGAATCCTTTCCAACAAGGCCGGTCGGATGTACAGACTAGCCATACTAACCTCCATATCTGGCAAAACCACCTCCAACTCCAATCTCCTCATGTCTTCCAATAAGGGCCTCTGAGATGTCAATAGTGCGGCAACTCCATGACTAGACTTCCTACTCAGGGCATCAGCCACCACGTTAGCCTTAACCGGGTGGTACTGCACGTTCAGCTCGTAGTCTTTAATTAGCTCCAACAACCGCCGCTGTCTCATGTTCAGCTCTTTCTCCGTGAAAATGTAGTTGAGGCTCTTGTGGTCGGTGTATATGTTACATGGTACACCGTAGAGGAAATGTCGCCAGATCTTCAATGCGAACACGATCGCTGCAAGCTCCAGATCGTGTGTGGGGTAGTTCTCCTCATACGGCTTCAGCTGTCTTGAAGCATATGCTATAACCTTCTATCCTGCATCAGAACACACCCCAAGCCCGTCTTGCAGGCGTCGCTATACACTGTGTAACCCCTTCCGCTCTGTGGCAAGGCAAGGACCGGCGCGGACACCAACCTGTGCTTCAGCTCCAAGAAACTCCGCTCACAAGCCTCTGTCCATACAAACTTCGCCCCCTTCCTGGTCAGTCTCGTCATGGGTGCTGCTAAACAGGAGAACCCTTCCACAAATCTTCGATAGTACCCAGCCAGTCCCAAAAAGCTGCGAATCTCCCTGACTGTGGTCGGTCTCCTCCAATCCACAACCGCCTCGATCTTCTTGGGGTCAACCGACACTCCGGCACCACTAATAACATGCCCCAAGAATGCCACACTACCCAGCCAGAACTCATACTTGGAGAACTTGGCATACAGCTGATGCTGCCTCAAAGTCTCCAACACCACCCTCAAGTGTTCCACATGCGCCTGACGAATTTGAGAATAGACCAAAATGTCGTCAATAAAGACAACTACGAACAGGTCCGAATATCTCCGAAATACTCGGTTCATCAAATCCATGAACACGGGCGGGGCATTGGTGAGCCCGAATGGCATTACCAAGAACTCATAGTGCCCATATCTAGTCTGAAAGGCACTCTTCGGGACGTCCTCCTCTCTGATCCGCACCTGGTGGTACCCGGATCTCAAATCAATCTTCGAGAATACTTGTGCCCCCTGGAGTTGATCCATAAGATCATCGATCCTCGGCAATGGGTACTTATTCTTGACTGTTACCTTGTTCAGTTCTCTATAGTCGATGTACAGCCTTAAGGACCCATCCTTCTTCCTGACAAACAGCACTGGGGCTCCCCAGGGTGACATACTCGGCCGAATAAAACCCTTCTCCAATAGTTCCTCCAACTGTTTCTTCAGCTCCTTCAGTTCTGCGGGTGCCATCCTGTACGGGGCCCTAGACACGGGAGCCGTACCCGGAATCAACTCAATAGAGAATTCCAATTCTCTCTCTAGATGTACGCCCGGTAAATCCTCAGGGAATACATCGGGGTACTCGCTAACTACTGGAACGTCTGAAATGACGGGGCTAGTCCTCTGCTGAGTTTCGGAGATTAAGGCTAGGTACCCTACACACCCATCATCAAGTAATCTCCGCGCTTGAACTGCCGAAATTTCTCTCATCAGCGAGCAATCCCTGCTACCGTGGAAGATGAACTCCTCATCATGGGGCATCCTGAAATGCACTCTCTTCCTGCTGCAATCCACCACCGCATACACAGAAGAGAGCCAGTACATTCCCAGAATAACATCATAATCTCTCAGGTCCATCACATGTAGATTAGCCGGTAGCTCCCGGTCCTCAATCACCACGGTACATGATGGCGCCATCTTGCTCACTAATCTGGCCGCCCCTACCGGAGTATCTACACTCAGCTGGTATGGTAATGTCACCACTGGTAGCGAGTGTCTCCGTGCAAATAGTGTGGAAATAAAGGAATGTGTAGCACTCGGGTCAAACAAAGTGCAGGCATAAAATGAACTAACTGCGATCGTACCCGCGACGACGCTGGGGGATGCCTGCGCCTCCTCGGTGGTGAGGTGATAAACCCGCCCATAGGTCAGTGGCTTCTGCTGTGCTGGCGGCTGACTAGAGGAAGGCGGCTGCGTTGCCTTCCCCTTCCTATCTCCTCCCTGCTGCCTCTGCCCCTGAGTGCCAGACTGTCTCGAGGCCCCTGATGACCTCTGTGAGTTCTGTGCCCCTCCATCTGCCCCCTGTCCAGTCTGGGCCTGTGGGCACTGTGCCCTCCGGTGCTCGAGGCTGCCACAAATAAAGCAACCCCTGGTGATGCTCGGACACTGAGCCTTCTTGTGGGGCCCCCCACAAGTGTAGCATTTGATAAGCTGGGATACACTGCCGGAAGAGCCTCTACCTCCAGAGGCGACTGATGATCCGGAGGATCTACTGTACGGCCGCAATCAGTACTCCGACCTCGATCGTCCTGCACTCTTGCCCGATGAATGGTTGTTGCTGGCTCCCTGCCCCTTGTCCTTCTTCTTCTCCTTCTGTGGCGGCCCCTGGGGATCCCCCCTGACTAGAGGCATCGATGTACTTGGCCCGAGCCACAGCCTCAGAGTAACTGGTGCACATAAATCCTGATACGATCTTCTTGAGTGATGGCCGTAGGCCCCACACAAATCTCCGCACTCTGACGGCCTCGGTCGGCACCATGTTGGGAACAAAACGAGCTAGGTGGTCGAACTCCGCCTCGTACTGCACCACCGTCATCCCACCCTGAATAAGACGAGAACTGCTACTCCATCTGTACCAGGCGTCCCTGAGAAAAGTACTTCGCATAGAAGGCTGTTTTGAATTCCTCCCATGTCTTGAAGGTTCCTCCCTTCCTGTTCCGTACCTCTCCGAGGTACCAATCCTCTGCGCCACCCTATAGTAGGTAGGCGGCGGTCCTAACCTTCTCGGCCTCATCTGTCTGGACATACTCAAAGGCCTTCTCCAGTTCCCTGATTCAGAGTTCTGCCGCCTCGGGGTCAGCAGCACCCTTAAACGGTTGGGGCGACGGCCTCCTGATCTCCCCAAGTAAACCCCTACCGGTGGCTGGTGCGGCTGGAGCGGCTGTAGTAGGAGGGGGTGGCATCTGCTGTTACCTCTGTTCTCTGATGAGGGCATGCATCTCCCTCATCAACTCGAGCATGGTGATGGGGGGTACCTCCCCCCTCGGGTCTGGGCCTCCCACCTGGGGCCCTGCCATGTTGGACTCTGCAGGCTGTTCCTGCTCAACCTCCATCTCCTCAGGAGGTGGGAGCACCTCCTCTGCTGGAGGCGGGGGTACCTCAACTTGTCGGGGTCGTCCCCATCGTCCTCCACAGCGTCTCATGTTGCCTGTATAGTATTAATAAGATGGAGTTTAAACATCATCATTCATGCCACACAATCATTACAAAATTCCTCAAACACTGGTATTAAGACAAGCAAAATATGACTTTTCAAAACAAGAGTAGTTCATACAACATATATAGTTTGTAGGCTGCTCTAACACCTAAGATAAGTGCTGACATTAGCATACAGATAATCAGTCCGGTCGCTACGGCGTCTCCGGAGTGTAGTCCTCGTCCTGGGCGAACGGAGGGCTTCGCTGCTCCTGTAGCAGCCTCCCCGTACTCGGACCCGGAGGGTCCCTAGGACAAAACATCGTGAGGTGGTAGGGGCTGCTGCAGCGTAAACAGCAACTGGGATCGTCCTGACACTCCTGCCATCGGTGTCCATAGTTTCCGCAGCGGAGGCATCTCTCGGCCGTACACTGTGCCGAGCTATGGGGCCCCCTGCAGTAAGGGCATCTCATCACACTACCCCTCCGTATCGGTGGCGTGGGGCGCCTGATGCCAGCCTGTCTCGCGAGACTCCTGCGATACTCTCGTGCATTACCCACTGGTCGGGGTCTCCTCCTCTGGGCCTCGTCCATCCATCGCATGCACTGGTTCATATATGCTCTATGTTGGTCCATGTGTGCCCTATGCTCGTTCATGAATTCATTGTGTCGTATCATGAATCTCTCGTGACTATCTATTCCGTCCACGAGTCATACTATCGCCTGGTGCAACCCCCTGGCATGCCCAATCATGAGTGATATGAGCTCATGTAAATCTGGCACCCTCGCCGCAGCTCCTGGGCCTGCGGCTGTCTTGGGTCCAGCTGCTGCTCCTGGGCCTGCTGCAGACCCCACGGGTGACCTATCTGGTCCTGGCCCTCGGTGCTCGGACTCCAATGGTACGGAGTTCTCCTGGATGACCTCCAACCCGTGGGAACTGTCCCTGCTAGACTCGGAGTCGGACATCGTCAGCTGCCAAATAATAACAAAGTCAATATCGTCCTATAGCAAACTAGTCTACCCAACCAACTCTCAGTCTATCCTAGTTGACTAATGTCACTAGGGCAACTAGGGTGTCGATTAATCCGCTTTGCCGCAGTCTGATACCACTTTAATCTGTCACGCCCCGACCCCAAAAGTCCCCGGCCTCGGGCACGTGAGCAGACCGGCCGTACCTAAGCGGAGACGGGCCCCGCTCGGGCACAAGGCCTAAGTGATCATAAAGCAACAACACGAGTGCAACGGAATAATAAGTTAGATGACATAAATCAGAGTATAATATTAGCGGAAGATAAGAACCTAGGGTACAGGCACTCTATTAGTTAATACAAGTCTGATCCTGAACGGATCCAAATAGAATATCCTCACACATAAGTAAATGCATAAGAGGTCGCCAACCTCAGCTACAACCCTGCCCCGCGTACAATCCTGGTGGCTCAAGTCTGCTGCTCCGCGGGATCTGAAAAGGGATGAGAACAAGTGTATGAGCTTTTAGAAAGAAAGCCCAGTAAGCACCTCGCAAGGTGGGTGAGCAAGTCATGAATGTCGAGTGATAAGCAAATAAGGCAAATCAATAAAACATGACTGAGCAAATACACGGGACTACACCCCGCGCACCCAAGCATCTAGGAGTCTCAGGGACCAGAAATGACAAGGACTCCTAATCACAACTACGGCCTCAGCCTGATAGATCAATCCAATGGAAGAAATCTCAAAGTATCCCCCGGTCAGCCTTCAGCCTCAGCTGGAATCGTCCCGTGGTCGGGAATTCGGCAGCGCTACCCTTCTACATGTCGACACGGCCAGTGTATCGTCCCACTGACAAGGCTGGACGGCCAGGATATCATCCCCCTGACATGGACTGTCAGAACGCCAGGGTGTCCGCAGCCCTGGGCGCCCCATGTTGGAGCATCCGCGCTCCACTGAATCCGAGCGGAAAGCAGAATAGAACATACGCCCGATAGATGCCGATAACTACATACTAATGCACATGAACATGGAAACAATAATCCAATGAAGCCATGAAATAGACATGTGCAGACCATCAAGTAATAATAATGAAGGAATATCAAATAGATAACAAGCAGGGAACATGATAACAATTAGCACTCGCGTGCACAAACATAGATATCGAAGGAATATCGAATAACGCCAATAAAGCCCATGTCCGGGCGGGAACTAGGCAAAGGCACTTACCTCTATATGCAATCCTACTGAACGATCGGTAACCGTCCTGACGAATCTCCACGCTCCCCGTCGATATCTGTCAACCATGAGTTCAAACTCAACATACACGCGTGCACTAAAATGACTATTGTTGAGATGCATGACTCTTTAAATAAACCCGACTCATTAACAAGCCCAAATCCACCTTAATAGGCCCTAGTACTTAGCCGATTCAAACTAAGCTCAGTTTAGGAATCAACTCACCATGACTCATCAACTCCGGACTAAACCAACCCTTCACGCACAGTAACAATTCTCTGAGTTCACTATCACTGATCACACATCCAGAACTAAGCATCAAAACTCATCAAGCCTCATGAGAACAACCATATTCAATCTTCAAAAGAATTCTCCTATGACCAATGTTCAGACACATCAGCCTTTGTAGAACCACACTACCTACCCTCAGAACCCCAAAACAAATCAATGCATAACTCATGAACTTCCTCTCAAACCCATATCCCTGAAACCTGAATCCAACCAAAAGCCAAATCATGGCATGTATACATTCTCAACCTTGCCTCTATCATCACATGTGCACACCATTTATGCACTGCCTTGTTTGCCGGCCTTCTAACATAGACTCACTGTACCCAGGTTGTATTAATCCCTATACTACTCCCCATTCTATAACACAGTGGCAGTAAAGCTCTGAAGCTCCATAATTCATCCCCTCTATCTCCCTATAACTCACTAGGCTCCCTTTCTTTCTCCCATACAACTCCCCAAACTACAGTCTTGTGTCGTGGATAGCCAGGCCGAAACCGTGGCCTCAGGCAAGGATGTGAGCGTGAGCTCCTACCCCTCTTTCATCCCATTACCTCTCCCTCACCGCCTGCTTCTCAAAACCTCGCTTAGCCCATGTACCCCCGTTCTAACATGACACACCTCTTCCCACATCAAGACTACTTCGCTCGTGAGCCATGCATGGGAGCAGCCTGAACTCGTGAAACGACCTCTGAAGGGTCGAAGAGAACTCACCAGAAGCCCGGCCTGAGGTGCTCCGAGGATGATGCCCTGATAACGCACCGCCGCGAAGGTGCACCCGTCGCCGTTCTCTGCTCTTTGTTCCTGTCTCCGGTCGATGGCGTAGGCGGCGAGCGTGGATAGAGGGAAAGCTATGAGAGTTCTCTGAAGTGTTTCAGAGGGGTAGGGCTACTTGTATAAAGGGGTGATGGGAAGCCTGGCGTGGGAGGTCGTCTGTCCGTGCTGGTGCAGAGGGCGGCGATGGGCTCAAGACTACTGTGGTGATGAGACTCGTCACTACCTTCCCACCTCCGCCTCGGAACAGTGCGCCCGCCTGGCACTGGCGACACTCGTACGGGCGATCTCCCTCTGGATTTTGTTCAGACTCGGGGATCATGCACGGCGGGCTGCCTCATATTCGGTCTTCAAAAGATGGACGGGAGGGAGCGGCTCCACCTGGTGGGGCGAGAGACCTACTCTACGTGGATCCACCAGCAGCGCTAGATGGTGTTGGGTTCGTTCGAACGGCGGAGAAGCCTCCGCGTCGTCGAGTCCGCACTCGTGGTGACGCCTCGCCCAATCCACAGTTGGGCGGGCCATGTCATCGCTCCACTCAATCCTCGCCCTTGGTCCCTTCAGACGTGCATGGCGTGCATGAGTTCCCCCCCCCCTTTTCCTGAAAAAACCCTGACTTTATTCCTATTTTCCCATGAGCAACATTGTTGTGAGAGAGGTCTTTTACTTGTAGACCCCTGTCTTCTTTTTTTTGTGTGGATTATTTGTGGAGGGAAAATGCTACAACAAGTCCCTGAATTTCTTCATAATTATCCCTCTCCCAAATTTCATCATTGGTACATGATTTAAGGAATAATTAAGCATTTCGTTAACAAATAAAAACATGGTTTTTTACAGTAATTAACCCACTTTTCTTGTTTGAATTTGTTTTAGGTACAATGAGTAACTACTAGGACGGAATTTCACAATTTTCAATATATAATTATATGAGTATAATTAATTTTTTGGTGCCTGTAGACTTTGTAAAAAAATATATATATAATTAATTTTTTATATTATCTATCAATCAAATATTACAATTTATAATTAAAACATAAGCATATTTTTTATTTTATAAATTTCAACTTAATTTAAACCTTTCTCATTACATAATGTGAGTATCACTAGATTAGTGTTGAGACGAGGTTCAATGCAAAGAATGCAGGAACTTCAATTTCTTGTTTTTGAATCATTGTCCTTACTTTTAGGTAATTTTTTCAAACTACTTATGAGAAATGAAGGAATAAATTTTGGAAAGTCATTTTCACAATAGGAATGACCTTTGGCTTGTGTTAGAAGCATAATTTTTTTTAATAATTTTAATAGTATAAATTGTGTCAAAAGAATTTATTAATTTTTATATATTTTGTTGATGTTAGAAATCGGAGGGTCCTTGGGATTCTCACTTAGGTGAGATCAACTTAGGGAGAAGATGAAATGGGGTCAAGGTAGGGATGGTCGACCGCAACAGTTGTTGATGAAAGAAAGGGGAAACGGCTTGAGCTAGGCTTGGATGTTGATAAGTATTTAATTGAGCATAATTCCTTATCATACTTATGTATACTTCACATGCTAATTTCGTGAAAATATAGCCCACTTTGCATTGATCAACAGGGCTTGATAGTTCAATAACATGTGCGTGTGTGACCCTTATGTATACTTAATGATCTGGTAAGTGGTTGAACTATCAAGCCCTGTTGATGTATACTTCATATCCTATATTATCTCAACACTGATCACAAGCACCCAAGGGAAGATTTGAAGTAATACATGACTTAACCACTGATGTGCTAATTCCGCAAGTGCACGACCAAGTAATAAAGTGGACTTAAAGTCGGATGTTGATCCCATGAAGACAAGAAAGTACTAGTATGAACTATTCCTCTATATATTAGTTAGTCAATCCATAAATTGGTGGTTGTGAACTAGACCTAGAACTAAAGAAAATTAATAACCAAAGCTATGGAAGACGAGATTTGAGTTCGAAGACAATTAATCATGAGAAGGGGATACTTAGGCAATGAATTCCCCTTGGATTTTTCTCTAAGATATGGATGGACTCAATGCTAATGATTGATAAGACTTGGGCCAAGGGTTCCTAAGGTGTACTAATTCCCTCTCTCGAGGCGACTAATACCTAATTCCATCAATTGCATTACGCTCTAGGGAATCTCTATCTTGGAAAAATTGTGGGAATAAGTTCTATTAAGGGCTCGCTCTCCTTAGTGCCTGATCTCTCGACATACTCACAATCCTCTCTATTGGAGTAGGTATACACATGGGGAGGCGTTCCCTTCTTCCCCCGGTGGACTATAATAGCCTCTCCGGGCTGTTGCAACGTATAGAGGCTAAAACAATAATAAACATCCAATAGACTCACAAAACTAAATCAATCAAGCAACCATAGAAATCAACATCAACTTTAATTCAAGGGTTCATCATACCCAAGTATCTTTAAAATTAGCTCCCCATTAAAGGAGAACACCAATCCACTAAAAAGAGATTGAGCTTCGAAAAAGCCATAATGAAAGACGCTATTACATACATCGTTGGTAGCTTGTAGTAATTGATTCTTCAATGTAGCTCCTTTCTCTCACCGTAGAGCTCCCTTTCCCAAGATTGGTAGGTGAAATAGTTGTCAAGGGGCTCTCAATTCCTACCTCTCTGAAGACATATCCTCTCCCAAGCTAATTCACACGGCTCATACAGGACCCTGTATAGGGCTGTAATTTCTTCTAGATTGCTTTGTTTCGGCCACAAATTATCTCCAAAAGCTTCCTTGCTCCTGGTGTATCATCATTATGCCATGCTCAGCAAAAACAACACTTCTTAAGTATCGATGAGCCATATTTTCACCAATTGAGCATATGAAGCATACATGAATACGATAAGAAATTATGCTCACTTAAACACTTATCAACTACATAGTTTGTCCTCAAACTACTTGATAGCAAGGCTAGATAGATATGGACCCCTCAAATAAAGGTGCTTACTCTAAGAGAACATTGTCATTACCCTGACAGTGTGTTTCCGCGACGTACTCTCTTGGTTGGCCTATCAATGTGTAGTACACACCCAAACAATAGAGTGCATCCTCATGCTATAACCGAAAAAGGTTATCACCATCTTATGGTCCTCTATTATTATGTCAACCATGTTAGCAAACCGTCTAGATTTACTCTAAGTTGTGACAAGTTTAAGGTGTAAGGAACTGACCATTTAGTTCTCCCATAATCATCCTAAGTGACTGTTTGAATGTCCCACAAGATCACCTTTGGATCCTTTTATATCTCATATAACTAGTCATCTCATGCTAGTGGATATCATTTTAAAAAATAAACTTTTGTATATATATAAAATAAGATTCACAAATAATGTCTCAAAAAAAAAAAAATCATAAATTTGCATGGGCATCACTTCTAACACTTGTATAAGCTCCATCATCATTGACAATAGCAAGAGAATGGGAACTTCTTGGTCATAGCATGCTTTTTATGATGGATTAAAATCTAGGCACTTAAAAGAGCATTGGAAGGTTGAGATCCCACTAAAGACAAGATGATTTACTTGGTTAGCTTTCAATGGAGGTTTTTACTATGAATAATTTTGCTAGAAGAGTTCTTCATCTCAATATAAGCTTCAAACTATGAGAGGGAAATGTTGAGGCAAGTGAGCATATAATAATGTGATGGTGTCCTTTCTTCTGGGGTTTGGCAAGGAGGATTACTTCTCAAGAATCATATATATCGTGTATATATTGAATCTATGTTGGAATTATGGAATGTTGGACATCCTGATATTATTGCGGTTAAGCATAAAAGAATGAGAAGTAGAATGGTGATTATGTCACTTTTGTGGGGAGTTTGGAGTGAGAGGAATAATAACGTGTTTGAGAGAAAGGATATCAACAATGATTAGTAAGAAGATTTAAGCATGTGAATCTGTTGGGTGTAGGTGAGGCATAGGGAGTGAGCCAATGTTACTAAGAGTGAGAGTTATGTATAGGGATGAGAAAATGTTGTTGAGAGTGACATCCTTGGGGGTTGTTTTTATTTTCATGTACATGGAGTTGTTGGGTTTTGATGTGGGTTTTCTATCCTTAACCCATGTTATTATTTGGTTTTTTTTGTTACTCACCTTTGTTACTCTGGCAAACTATATGGAACCAAAGTGCATGATATATATATAAGGTTGTACCAAAGTTTCCATTTAATCATAGGAGTTTATAAGCATATAACATTATTTTAAAGGGGCACATAGGAAAATATCCTTTTTTGTAGAGGTATAAAGGTAATTTTCACTCCATTTTAGATAAGAACTCAATTAAATATTTCACAAATATAAGACATTATTCAAACATTATGATCAATTAGTAAAATCACAATTCTGGTGACAGTGGTCCCTGTTGGAGGTTCACCAATGCAAAATAAGCTCCAGAGGATCCAATTGCCAAGAGAGAATCATGAGTTCCTTTCTCCACTACTCGTCCTTTTTCAAGAACAACAATAAGATCACAACTTTGTATTGTGCTTAATCTGTGTGCTACAACAATGGAGGTTCTCCCTACCATCACCTTCTCAAGTGTCTCTTGCACAATTTTCTCTGACCAACTGTCTAGAGCACTGGTAGCCTCATCTAATAAAAGTATTGCTGGATTCTTTAATATTGCCCTTGCTATCGCGATCCTTTGTTTTTGACCACCTGAGAGCTGTAATCCTCTGTCTCCACACCATGTCTCATATCCATCTTTAAGGTTGCTAATAAACTCATGAGCATTAGCCATCTTCGCAGCAACCTCCACCTCTACTTCTGTGGCTACCTCTGCTCCATATATAATGTTTTCCCTGATTGTGCTTGAAAAAAGTATTGGTTCTTGGCTTACTAGTGCAATATGCTTTCTCAAGGAACATAGGTTATATGACTTAATGTTCCTTCCGTCAATCCTTACATTCCCTGAGAGTGGATCATAAAACCTCTCTATGAGACTAATGATGGTTGACTTACCAGAGCCACTTGACCCAACGAATGCTACAGACCTTCCTGCATCAATTGTTAAGGAGAAGTTCTTGAAAATAAGTTGATCTGGTCTTGTTGGATATGCAAAGTTCACATTGAGGATATCCACACTCCCCATAAGTTTCTGATCAGTGCAATGGCCTTCAGGATCCTCAGGATTAATTTTTGTGCATCGGTCTAATATTTTGAATATGGAAGCAATAGAATTGGCGCCTTTGGTGAAGTCAGTAGCCATGCTACCTACTTCTGCAATAATACGACTAGTGCTCACAAGAATTAAGAATGTTTGAAACAGTGTCTTAGCAGTGATTTGACCATGAGAGAGAAGTCTTCCTCCATACCAAAAGGCAAGGGCCCAAGTAAATCTCATGAGAGATTGTGAAGTACCAAGGCCAATACCAGCAAACCAAGATTGTTTAATTCCCCCCTTTCCAGAGATTTCTTGGGTCTTCTCAAATAATTTGATGATTCGATCTTGAGAAGAGAAGACAGTGATTGTGCGAATGTTGGAAACAGCTTCAACAGCAAGTTTGCTACTCTCGGATTGGGATTGAATGGCTTTGTTCAATAATTTTTTAAGGAGAACTGGACGAGCATAATAGGAGATGGTGATTAGTGGTTGCATTGAGATCATAACAATGGCTAACCTCCATGAAGTAATCAACGCCATGATGAATGCGATAGTGATGGAGGACAGAGTTTGAATCAGAAGAGCCATCCGATCACCCACCAAAGATCTCACCTATAGATGCAAAGAGTTGTTTTAAATCAAATAGATAGAAAATGATAGATAATATTTTAAATGAAATATAATGTAAGAAACGAACCATTGTTGCATCCTTTGCAAGTCGAGAACATAGAGATCCAGTAGAGTTCTCTTCGTCGTCAAACCAACCGACCTCAAATGTGAGCATCTTGTGTAACATCAGCTCTCTCACTCTCTTAGTGATATACTCTCCCATTGCTCCAAAACTGTAATGTTGCCCGATATTTATTAGGAGTGAGAGGAGAGACAAAAAGGTAAATATAATGCAATAAGTCCTTGTTTTAGCCTTGATCTCATCATGATCCTTGAGGAAAAATACTGCCAATATACTCCCCAATGTATATCCATAGAGTGGTTGTATAGCTCCAAACATGGTTGCATTCAGGCAGCCCACCACTGCTTGTTTCCATTCTGGTGAATTTAAACGCAACAACCTCCAAAAAGAAGGAACTGAAGTCACAAGTTGTTGCTCATTCTCTTCTTCATCATCTTCATTGCACGACCTAACAGAGCTACACCTTTTTATGCTACCACTACGACGAGATTTAGATGATGATAATGATGATGCTAATACCGTTGTTGATGTTGTTTTTGTGTCTTCTCCTATTGTTCTTAATCTTGGTGGTGTTTGTTGTAGCTTTACTAAGGGTGAGTACATCCCCTCCTCATCACTCATCAATTCAACATGCGAACCAGATTCCACGACTCGTCCATCTTGAACTACAACAATCACATCAGAATTAAGGACAGTGGATAGACGATGGGCAATGACTATGGTTGTTCGACCAACTGAAGCAATATCAATTGCTTCTTGAACAATTCTCTCTGATTCTGTGTCTAGTGCACTTGTGGCTTCATCGAGTAAAAGGATTTTGGGGGATCTTATAATCGCCCTTGCTATGGCTATCCTCTGCTTTTGGCCTCCTGATAATTGAATTCCCTTCTCCCCTACCTACAAATGTTTATATTAAATTTGTAACATGCAAATTAAATAAAAGAAGCCCTAAAGACTCACATATTAGCATTACATTTTGACCGAAATCGATTTCCTATATCACTATTTGAATTGAATGATGTCACAATTAACAATGCTAATTCTTTTTCATGATCTCCACCACCGCAAGCAAGCATGAAAGAAGACAGACAATGACTTTTCTACTAACCTGTGTGTCATAGCCAAGGGGCAGCTGGGAGATGAACTCATGCACATTGGCAGTCATGCAAGCATCCATCACCTCTTGCATGGTCGCACCTTCTTTTCCAAAAAGAATGTTCTCCTTAATAGAAGTAGCAAAAAGAGCTGGCTCTTGGCTAACAAGTCCCATTTGAGATCTCAACCACTTGAGTTTTAGTTTTTTGATATCCACTCCATCTAACAAGATTGCACCATTATCAGGATCATAAAACCTCTCCAACAATGCAATGACTGTAGATTTCCCGGAGCCACTAGATCCCACCAACGCCACTGTCTTCCCCGCAGGTACCATTAGATTGAAGTCATTGAGGACAATGCTGTCGGGCCTTGAAGGGTAAGCAAACTTAACACCTTTGAACTCCACCTCTCCTTGCGTCTCTTGGAGTATCTCACCCTCACCGCTCTCTGAGTCGATCTTCGGAACTCTCCTAACCACGTCTGATATCCTCCCTGCTGCCACACTCGCCTCTACAAAGTACTTCAAGTTGGAAAGCGATGTTCCAAATGCTCTGATTCCCAAATCAGAAATAATCACAATTCAATTGAGAATCTTGAAAAATGATAATAAGTCAAGTGTTTGAGAGAGGTACATGCCGCCGGCGATGGTGATAGTTCCTACACCAAAGATGGTTCCTCCCGCCGCATTGCGATTGATGACTAGTTTGCTTGAGTACCATAACAGGAAGGCCCAGATGGAGTAGATGATGCCATTGGTGCTCCCCACGGCGATGCCTTTGATCAGACCTTGCCTGAGACCGAGCTTGAGTGAACCTTCAAGCGCTGTGGAGAATTCCGCCATTGTCTTCTTTTCACCGACAAAGGAGTAGACTGTTCTAATGCTGGAGATAGCTTGCTCTGCAATGTGCCCAGCCTTGTTATACTCTTCCCTAATCTTGGTAGCAATGCCTATCAGGATCCTACCATACATGATTCCTGGTATGATGAGGAGTAGCACAGTTGGGAGGGCAATCAAGGCCAGTCTCCACAGCATGAAGAACCCTAAGGTGTAGCCCCCGATGAACCCCGAGATATTCATTAAGAAGTTTGGCATCTATAAAAGTGTATATATATATATATATATATACACACATAGAAACAGATAAGAATAAGTTATTGATTTTAGAAGAAGATACTGAATTAGGGAAACAAAGTAATGGCAGGAAATCATGAAAACCTTCTCGCTAATGGCATCTTGGATGACAAGGCTATCACTAGAGACACAAGCAATGACCTCAGTAGTCGATGCAACTTTGAGATCAAAGTACTCCACATCTTGTCTTAGCATCGATTTCAGGTATTGAGCTCGCAATCTCGAGGCTTGCCTTTGCCCAGTTTTTGCCCAACAGTAGCCCTCTGACATTGTCACTAGTTATATATCATACATGTTGAACAGAAACATTGAAGGACTTGGATCATAAATTAATTAGTTTGTACCTAGGAAAGCAGACACAAATAATGCACAAGCTATGTAGATCAAAGCCAATGCATTCTGCAACACACTATTAGGAAACTCAGTGACACGCACGCAGATGAAATGAGTGCAAACTAATGGAGAAGGAAAGGTATATTTTCACCTCATTGATCTTTTGGATGAAGAATGAAGATGAAGAGGAGGAGGCAGCTCCTATCTCATTCATTATCTTGCTAGTGACAAGAAGTGTTATAGGTGTAGAAATACCATCAGCTATAGCACCAATGGTGCCAAATGCCATTAGCCACATATCCACTTTATCTGCATGCATGAATATGGCCTTGAATGATGATGAAGAAGAAGAAGAAGAAGAGGAGCTGTAGCTCCTACCCTCCCCATTTTCTTTGTTTCCATTTCCATCCATTAGCTTCTTCTCCATCCTTGCTTCTCTTTCTACTAAATGTGGTCTTTCCCTCTTATTTATGCATCAATATATATACTTGAGCCTGCCGTCCAAGAAGATCACTGGAATCAAATGGATCAAGACAAAGGGAAATTCGTGTCAACGGTTTAATAGTTTAATGAATATAGCTCCAACGATCAGTGGTGCAATGACGCGAGCAAGAAGTTAGCCGGCCGTCCTATATTATGTTGGAATGATTAATGATATCACAAAGAACAGCCGGCTGGTTGTGATTCTGCTTTTAATGGTGAGATGATGGATTTTTTAATTGGTATCATTATAATGGTGCTGAGAATGAGGTATGGAATGAAAACGAGCTTGATTTGATATGCTTGGAATTGGTCATCATGGCAAAATATAAAACACAATGCATGTCATCATCAGTAATGAAAGAGGCAAGGATTCCACCTTAGAGTTCACTGGACCTGTCACATTGTCTTGTCAAGTTGTCTAATCATGACATTATTTTGATTTGTAGTGAGTGAATTGTTGCTTGAAATTAGTCCGTTGACAATTATTTTGATTTTATACCTGATTTGTAAAATTTAATAAAAACAACCCTCGTTGTTTTGGAAATTCAGAAGAAATTTGTCAACAAGTACACTCTTCATGTTCTAAAACAAATAAGACCTCCAGATCTGTTTTTCGCTTAAAGTTTAACTAAGAAAAATGGTTGTTGGGGTAGTGTAAGTTGGGAACTATGAGCTTTTCATCAGGAGAAGCTATCCGTCGAGGATAGAGACTGGGTAGCGGTCAACGAGTAGGATTCCTCTGCTCTCCTGCAAAAGAAAAAAGTCCAAAGACCCTTTCTTCAAGATCCTCCAACACTCAAGTTAGTTAGATGGAGAAAGTCGGAGAAAAGGAGCTCACTATAAGAAAATTGCAAAATAGATACGAAAAAATCCCTCACTAAATCATGAATTTCCGTCTCAAAAATAATTCAGCGACAGAATGGCGAGGAAAGATTTATGTTGCTATTTTTATCCGTTGCTGAATATTAGCGAAGGATTAGCGAGGGATTCCATCCCTAGCTATTTAGCAAGGGCAACCAATACCTCCACTCTAAACTCATCCAATAACTAGGAATAACATAGTGATGGAGTTTTGTAGCTATTTAGTGAGGAAACATGTTCCCTCTCTATTCCTTATGTTAGCGTGAAAATCAGTTTTGCTCCCAACTTCACTGTAATGGTTGAATTTATTTTGGGGTTAATTAGGACTCGGAATAGTACGAAAATCAAAAGGAGAACCAAGAGAAGGACACAAGTTTTTACATGGAAACCCACGAATCGGGGAAAACCACGGGCCATGTCAGAGAGGGCAGAATTTACTAATCTTTCTTAGTACAACTTAGGGAGAGAAGGGGGAGTAGAAGAATGTTCTTTGTGGTGGTTGCAGTCTAGCGGAGATGAGTCTTCTGGCTTCTTTGCTCCCTTTGGTCCTTTTTAAAGTTTGGGAGGTGAAATCATGCCTTTCCTTCCAAATCCGAGCTCTCGCCTTTGGTTCCGGGATTCAACCCCTCAATCTGCCATATGATTGACCTTCCCGTTTTAACCGTAATCCGCGTACTGTGATCTTGGAGAGCCACGTGTCTTCGGCTAGACCGTCGGATGCTAGTGGGAAGAAGGCTGTGCTTTCATGGTGAGGCTGGGCTCGGCCCGAGGGAAGGATGGGAAGGAAGTTGTTGAAGGAAAGCCTTTCGAAGGAGGCTGCTGAAGGAGAGTCTTCTGAAGGAGGTCGCCGAAGGAAACTGCCGAAGGAGGACTGCCGAAGGGGAACTTATGAAGGAGGACTGCTGAAAGGGAACTTACCCTTCTGGGACCTACGAAGGAGGCTGGTAGAGGAAACGCCCCAAGTGACTCTTCGCGATTGGATGGGCGCCATGCGTCTTCCCACTTTTCTCCCTATCATCACACTACAAGAAAACAGTCAAATTGCAACTGATATTAGCGAGGGACAGATTTCATTGCAAATCAGCTAGGAGTTTGCGACGGATAAGTATTTAGCGAGGAAATAGTGAGGCAAAATACTCTGTTGCTAAAGCTACATGACAAGCTGTTGTATTTAGCCAAGAAATAGCGAGGGCAAAAAACATCCGTTGCTAAAGTTACGCGCGAAGATGTTGGTGCACCCTTAGAGAGGGATTAAACCTCTAGCTAATTAGATAGGGACATTTTTCCTCGCTAATTTCATGGTATATCGTTAAGGAATTATATTGTATTACATTAGCGACGGATATTGAAGCTAGCAAAATAACGAGAGAAATTATCTCTAGCTAATCTCATATGATAGCCATCAAATTAGCTAGGGATATTTTCATAGCTAGTTAGCTAGGGATATTATCCTTCACTAATATCATATGATATCTTTATGTAATTCTGTACTATGAAACAAAAATTATATTGTATGACATTAGCGAGGGACAATTTCCATAGCTAATTAGCTAGGGACAGTATCCCTCTCTAATTTGATGGCTATTATATGAGAGTAGCTAGGGATCATTTCCCTAAGTAATTTGATGGCTATTATAGTATCATATGAGATTAGCGAGGGATAATTTCCCTAGCTAATTAGCTATGGCAAATTATCCCTAGCTAATCTCGTATGATAGCCATCAAATTAGCTAGGGATATTTTCTTTAGCCAGTTAGCTAGGGATATTATCCCTTGCTAATATCATATGATATCATTATGTAATTCTATACTATGAAAGAAAAATTATATTGTATGCCATTAGCGAGGGAAAATGTCCATATGTAATTAGCTAGGGACAATATCCCTCGCTAATTTGATGGCTATTATATGAGATTAGCTAGGGATCATTTCCCTAGCCAATTTGATTGCTATCATATGATATTAGCGAGGAATAATATCTCTAGCTAACTAGCTAAAGAAAATATCCCTCGCTAATTTGATGGCTATCATATGATATTAGCGAGGGACAGTTTCCATAGATAATTAGCTATGGAAACTGTCCCTCGCTAATTTCATACAATATTATTCCACTTTCATAGTATAGTGTTAGATAATGATATCATATGATATTAGCAAGGGATAATGTCCCTAGCGAATTAGCTAGGGAAATTATCCCTTGCTAATTTCATGTTGTGTAATTATATAGTATTTAGCCAGGGATTATAATCCCTCGCAAATTAATATATTTTGCTCTCGCCTAAGTTTTCTAATTGGCGCCCTATCTCTTTCCGAATTTATCACAAACCTAATTTCTCGATCTCTTGAGAACAAGCGCCGTCGGAGCAATTGCCGCCACCGCCGCGCTCTTTGCTTGCTACTTTCTGTTCCTCAACAACTTGAAGTTTCCTCGGAGGAGAAGATCAAGGGAAGCGTCACGCAAGAGCGAGACAAGGGCTAATTCCCTGAAGGCGAGAGGTTCTTCGGCTTGCTCGAGAACTTTGGGAACACCTCTACTGCAACAACGTCCTACAGGTAGTTATCACTTTCTCATGAAACGAAAATCCCTAATTTAATTCTTATATAAAGTTCTAGTTTGATTGGTTCATTTCAAGTTTGTCTTCTTTACTATTCTCTCCAAATGGTTGGTTGATCTTACTTCTCTGTACTGGGTTTATTGGTGGTTATTTACTATCTCTTTCTTGGTCTTAAATTTTCAGTATGGTTTCATTGCTTGGCTCTCGAGCACCTGTGTTGGCATGCTGCTGTCCTTCTTGAGGTAAACCTATATTCTTTCTTTTCATGGTAAAATCTTTTGTAATTTCTCTTTTCTAGTTGCAAAGTGATGTTGTTTTTATTATTGATTTTGCTAATTGATGATATTTTTATAATAAAACATGTTCTTGTCTGCTTCTTGTGTCTCTTTGTTTTTTGGAAGAATATTTCTTTACAGTCTGCACCACTCGTCTTACATTGATTTTAAGTTATTGGTACCAAAAAATTTTATGGAACTCATGAAAATGATATAACATCTTTTCTCCCTTCATTTCTCACAGTGAAATTTTTCAATGGAATAACTTAGAGGTATAGTCATGTTGATCCCCTGGATTTTTATTTATTTATTAATTTAGTTTTTGTTTTATAATTAGGCAAATTTTCTCTCTAAGTTGTGCAAATATAGTGTTGATTATCATGTTTTCTATATACTTTGTCATTAATAATATGTACATGCCCTAACCAAATTTGAAACTCATTATCTAAGTTGGCCCAACTAAAATATAAGAATTGGCAATTACATATATGTTTGATGGATACTATAATGAAAAGAAAAGTAAAACATTAGTTAATTAAATGTCTTTAAGTAGGTGGTTGTGTAAGAATCTTTAAATGATCCAACTTATGAAAATCAACTATTTTAGGCACACTAGCTTATTATTAGGTGGGAATAATGTGGTTCTTGGTGTGTTTGTGTGACACTTCTTGTATAGTGAAATGTGACATGGATGTGTTTTAATCATGGATGAGTTAGTATTGATAGAATTACTTCATTATATAAGATTTTGAAATTTTTTGAAGACATATATGCAAAAAAGCCCATTACTTAATTTGTTTATGAAAATGAACCTTGTTTTTCATTTCAGTAATTTCCATTGGTTTTGATTTCTATAGTTGAAAGAAAAAGTAAACACGAAGCCACTGTCTCTGCCATCCAGATCTTCATATCAGGTGAGTATTTGTTCATCAACTAATTCCCAAGCCTTCCTCCATTGTTCGTTTACAACATTCATGGCTAGAGGCTTAGAGCTAGTGTGGCCAGTTCTCTTATTTAAAATTCAAAGTTCCTACAAATGTTTGCTCTTTGATGAGGAAGACCGAAGAAAGAGTTGGATCAAGATCAATTTCTGAAATAGTATTTTGCAATGCAACCAATAATATTGTTATTAATTGGGATCTTTGAAGTTATATGGAGGCAATTTTCCTTGAAAAACTCACAGAGATTTCATTGTTTTTACAAATATCCCTTCTATTAAGCTTATCCACTAGTCTTGTACTAAAATCTGTTCATCATCTTTACTACTTATTTTAAATGTTTGTATCCTTTGCAGGCAGTGTAGTGATTCAAGGTTTAGCACCAATCCATTTTGTTGTAGGGTGTCTAAGGCAACTTTGTAAAAGGTAAAATTTCTTTTCAATCTAGTTCTGCCTATAATATGCTTGGTGGTATTGTTGATTTCCATTGAAAACTACAAAAAGTTGGTGAAATCCTTGAAAGTTTTGTGATGGATTGTTGATTAGTAAATTTTCCTTTGAAGATTGTAAATATAAAATATTGGATGATTTAATGTATGCTTTCATGCTTTTTTTTAATAATTTGGTAGATGAATTCTTTTTACTGGTTGCATAAATGAGATGATCTGAATTATGTACATAAACATGGGAAGTATTAATGACCACTGAGGGAGAAAATGATAGTAAAATTAAAATTGAAAATTTTTTATGTTTTAAAATTAGCAGGACTAGATTTCATTTATATGCACCTAAATTTAATCAATGTTGATTAGTATTTTACATCCTAACTTAATCATATATTAGGAGCGAAATTATCTAGGTCGAAATTTTTTAGGCAAGTTCCACCGCAAAAAGATATATGAAGAAAGGAAGAAGAAGAAACTGTTGATATCTATATTTATTATTAAGACACTTGCTGAAAACGGAAAATAAAAGGCATGAATAATTAATTCAGTGTTTCACAATCCAATGATTAATTAGAATGATCTTGAATCCAACCATACATATAAGAAATCTATATTGTTCACTCCACAAGATCTTGGGATATAATACAACCATACGTATAAGAAATCTAAATTGTCCTCAATCTATGGTCCACAATCTAAGGTACCTACAGTTCAATATAATACAAGTTGAGAAAGAGTGCATGATCTCATCTCATACATGACAAATGCTAGATTGATATTTATCATTGTTGAACCATTTGTCTTTTAGTATTGTTTGTTAACTACTTGGAGTATGCATGCATTAAGACTAATGGGAGCATCTTTTCTATTACTTTATATATACTGACCATACAATATATGTTGAAGTCCAATTGAATATGACCTTACAAGCTGCACATCTTGCGAGAAGAACAAGAGGAAAGCTAAAGCCTCCCAAGGATGATGATCCAGCTTCACTTGAATAAGTAAAAAATACGCTTAATTTCATGACTTCAGTGAAACTTTAATTTGGCTTGTTCTGTTTCTCCTCCACAGAGCATATATAACTCCTAAGAAACAATAGATGGTACAAAGTTGATACAAGGGGATCAAACTATGTTATTTACAATCTTGTGTTTCATCGCTTACAGTAGTGCTTTCACTATTGTTTAAGACTTTAATTTGGATCGGTTCTTTAAACAATTTTTTTCAGTCTGTTCCATTCATTGATGATGGAACACATTTAGTTGACAAACAAATAATGTTTCTGCTATATAATGCTAAGAAATACTATATATGTCATCAATGTCTACATTTTTTTTTTAATTATTTTTTGATGTGGACAAGCCCCTTGCAATGTGGTTTGAACCCTCAACCTAGCAAGAAGCCTTTGGTGTCCATCTTCTAGAGTGAAAAAGATAACTTTTGAGCCTTCAAGTTTGAATGGCAACTTCTTTATACCTTTCCTTTTTGAATTATAACATTTAGAAATCTAAATTGTTCACTCCACAAGATCTTGGGATATAATACAACCATACATGAAATTTATCCATAGATTGCGGACCATCTTATCATCTAATATTTTTTTTGTTGGAGAAAATCTTATCTAATATTATTGGATACCATGCTCTAGAAAATGTTGTTTTCTATCCAACAACATTAGTAATCTTCAAAGAATTGAAGTTCATGCGTCTAGAGGGAGTTTGTTTGATTGAAAATAATACCTACCTATCATTATCCCCTTTAATTGTCATTTCTTTTAGTACCGCAGAATGAAGATGTGAATTTACTTTTCGAGGATAATCATCGGTTTTCTCGGTCTTGTTGTTCATCTAGTCACTAAGGTTAGGAAGAAGTTCATTCTGGTTTTGCTCTTGTTTACATTGCTTCTCCTGTATGTTGAACCTGATCATGTCCATGAATGGTTCTTTCTTAATTTGCATAGAGATCGAGAAAGGGAGTTGCTTGCATATATATGTTCAATTGATATTAGAGAATGAAAAGTAGTAATGAAGAAATTAAGGTCTGAAGGCCGGCAAATTCATGAACCTATTTCAACTGCTGATTCATATATTAATGCATATACAACATTGATGGAAATTAACTTTTAAAGAATTAACAAGTGCTGGCATTGTTTTATATATATACAGTCAAAGGGGCAATTTAATTAAGATCTTGTATAGTATAATGTCTACAAAATCCTGTATAATTAATTATCGTCTCCTGAATGCAAACCTCTTGTCCCATCCAGATTTTTCCTGTGGAGATCATATTGATTAAATCCAAGCTTCTATTTATTACCTTTCGAGTAACACATATTCTTTTAGTTGGTTGGGCTCTGTTCATGCTCATTTTTTATTTACATTTGTCAGTTGACATTATTCTGCTTTCATTCTGCTTACATTATGTATTAGAACATTATTGAGCTGTGTTGGCATTGGCCAAAGGATCTGACCCAAAAACAAAACAACGCTGTTTTCTAATTTTGATTAGCATCTAATTATTTAAGCTAATGTGTAGATTTTTTCCATTCATCTTGTCAGGTTGCATCTTTATAGCTTTCATTTGTTTTAGTTCTCAACAATTAATTTCCAGCAATTGGATCATTTGGGAAACTTAAAACTTATGATATGCCAGTTTATGGCTAGGGTTTGGTCTTAGGTTCATTTCTTAGTGTACAATAGAGCGCCAAATATGCATTTAACGTTAGTAGTTGTATCTTGTGCAAGTCTATGAATAACTGAATGTAACTGCTGAAATCTGAAATAATACTGAGCAAGTATATGCTAGTCAATGTATTCTCTTTAATATGCATATCTGATTTCCTACTCTGTCTTATGAAATATTTATGAAACCGTCATTCCCCCTGGGTAATATGTACCTGTGCCTCCTCTCTCCGAGATAAAACTCAATCTCTCTAGGAGGTGAGGAATGAGGAATCATCTGATAATCACAAGACTATAATCTCTGACTACACATCTACTTCAATACTGTATGACCAGCGACCTACGAGTATATCTGATACACGAGGTCAAGTATATATACGTACACTAAGCACCCGTAAGGATGGAAAGGCGGTTTTGATTTTATAAAATGGAAGTGTTTTAAAAACAGATAGTTCGGTATTAAAAACAGAGATTTAAGGTACCCCTCTCCTAACCTAGTGTCGTACTCTCTGGCTCTACACGAGCCACCACTGAACCATACAAGCATATCAATAAAGTGCATAATCTATCTGTTTCTGTACCTGTTTCTCTTTTCTGTTACTGAATACTGAGCATGAAATGGTTTTATAACACTCTAGAAATTTTCATAAAATTCCTAGTTCATGCTTTTCAAAACTGAAATCTATATTGTATAAAAATACGATAAATCAAACGAAACTGTACAGCTAGTTCCCCTCACCTGAGTCTGGTCCGATCTTAAGTCTAGCTCGGTTTTTCGGCAGAGGCGGACTTGCCTTTGCCCTTTCCTGATAATTGAATATGAAATCTATAAATACGGAGGTCGTATTCTTGACTCGTACTCTAATCTAAACTAATTAGAATACGGTAATATAAATACCTAATTCACACTTCTTACTAACTTTACTTATTCCACCATTATCATATCTTGGAACTACTATCATGCTTTTATGGAGATAATTACTTGCTAATCAAGGCATGATTAATCTAAATATATCAGCAAAAATTTCAGCAGCACCTCCTCTAATTGTAGGGCTCCGAAATAATACGGCCATACACACACATAATAACTAAATCAACAATGATTAATAAACATGAAACATATGGCAACATCTAACAATCGCCTGCCCTTATACATGAACATTTCATCATCCATCTCCTACCCTAGATTCATGAATTCAATTTGGGCTTTCCCAAATTTAATCTTTCAATTAGCTAGTTAATTGTAGAGTTGTTCTTAGAAGCTCACAATAGGGGAAATGGGGCCTGAAGTGGCTCGAGCTCACTGTTGAGCTGGCGCAGTGTTCTTGGCGGTGAAATTTGGGTGGCATGGCTATTTGGAGTAGGCTGCGGTGGTCAGGGGCCTTCCATGAGGGCGGAACATCGGCCAGGCGGCAGTGAAGCTAGCGAGGGCTGCTGGTGGAGCTTGGCCGCGGCAAGGCGCGTAGGCCGCGTTGTAGGCCTAGGTCGCGTCGGATGGAGCTCCGGCGCCTGCTGTGTTGCGCGCGTGGGTGAGCTCGGAATAGAGATGAAAATGGGAGAAGTGGTCCCTCTGAGCACTGGAGGAAAGTGAGAAAGAGAGAGTTGAAGAGAAATCTTTTTTTTCTCTCTCTCTTCATCACATCTAACCACATACAGTAAAGATTTTAATTAAATTAATCTTTTAATTAATTAAAACATTATAATAACTTATGTCTTATAAAAGTATTTAATAAATTATATTATCTTCTAAATATCTCCCATTAAAAGCCAAACAACCTGTAATTGATCTTATCTTGTTACTGTGCAGTCATGAGGGTGACTAATGATATTCTCTGGCTTGTCTCTATCTCGGACTGCATCAAGGAATCCCAAGTCGGGGCGACCCCGGTGACCACCTAACTGTAGCATCACGGGTCGTCTCTTCTCCAGACCCAGATCCGTGTATCTCGGCTTTTGACTCGGCCAGATCTATTTTATCGGGACTCTAATTTTTGTTCAATATTCCTACTTAATTAATTTTGATTAATTAATATTTAATTAATCTCTAGTTTAATTAATCGAATACTGTCGACCATCTACCTCCAACTATTCTGTCTAACTCCGGCCTGGCCCAATAAGGCCTTCTCTTCGCCCTATAGTTGCGAGGCTGGATTTTGGTCCATTAATTTCTGATTTCCTTTAACTTTGAGGTAAATAATGATTAATCTGATTTTAAGTTAATTAACCTCATTTAAAATTTTAAAAATTTACTGAATTTTACTTAGGGAATTTTGGGATGTTATAATGAGACTGCTTTGCTTTGCTTTGTTGATTGCAATCTAGCTTCAGTAACAATTTACTGGTAGGACAGGCTTTTGCTTGGATTGGTGACTATATATGGTCTGATCTTCTATATTACCTTTCTCTTATCAAGTGTTTGATTATTCATTTGTAAAATTTAATGGATGATTGTTTAGTTTAGTAAAAAAACCGTAAAAATAAAGGTAATGCTGAATGGTAAAATGCAATTTATCTATTAAAAAGTGGGTTATATTTTGTGGTGTTGGATGGATAGAGGATTAGATCCATGGATTAGAATTTTGTTGCTCAAGTGATGAGAAGTTAACATGGGTGTTGAATTTTTATTATTGGAACCAATTTTTTTTGTTGTTGCCAATTCCATGATGTTCTGGACTGGTCACTAGATGAAACATACAAAAGGAAAGAGCTACATACTAATTCTCCCTACTCTATTATGTTCTTATCTTACCATATGGTTTTTTGTGTGTGTAATCTGTGCTTTTCTTTTTTAAGTTCACACCATAAACTTTTGGTCTTAATTAATTCATTTTTTTAATAATTTCTTTAATGAATTATGTAGTTTATCTACAATTAATTTAAGTGTGTTAATGGGAGGACAACATCTTGGAAGGAGCTTTCAATTAAATTTCCAGGGTCTGTGGGTGAAGGGCTGGAAGGAGCAGCCCATTGGAGCCTTGCATTTGAGAATGAGACAAGAAACCCATCCATTTATTACTACTGGTCCCCCAAACCCATCAAACTTATATATTAAATCTGTATATAATGCACCATTAAGGTTGTTTTTGATTGGATATATATTGGAGGAGTTTGTATTATTTTTTTTATTTTTTATTTTGTTGTTGTTACCTTATATATATCCTAGTTTAGGTTTTAAGTATATATCTTGACTTGCATTCATAGCTGAGTGTAAATTATCCTTTGTATGAAACTTTTTCTAAGTTTGGGTTTTCAAATTATCTTTGGCTAAAATGTAGTTGTGTCATTTTATATGAAATTTAGATCTCATTTTGACAATAACTTTTAAATGACTACTTTAAGATATTACATTTTTTTTCATAGTGTGTTTTGTTTTCAGTAATCTACAGTATTATATAATTCTTTTTTTTTCAATTTTAGATATATTAAACTTTTAAGAAATTCAACTTATACACTAGCTTACTATCTTATATATATTCAGACTATTGATTCATTTTTTCCTCAATTATTACACCTATATATAAAACTCCCATTTGTTGTCCTGCAGGTAGTCCCATTGATTTCTTTTAATACCCGATTTCACATATTCATATTATATTATATTTTTTATGATAAAAGTTTTTTTTATAATATATATATATATATATATTAATTTGAAATAAATATTTTTATTAATTTAATCAATCTTTTTAAAAATTATTCTGAAAATTCTGTTGATAATTATGATAAGTTTTCATTACTTTCTAAATTTTGGATAAATTTTTTATTTATTAAATTTGTATTTTCTTAACCCTCCCATGGTGTTTCATTGTTGTTTTTTTGAGCTTATAATTTCATTACACTCTTGTTCTTTTTTTTTTTGTTTTGTTTTGTTTTTAAGCTTTGGAATGATTACTTTAATGATCTTGTGTTTGTGTTAGACAAATTTTCTTTTGTGATTACTTTATTGATTTTGTGTTTTTTTTTTAATACATCTTAGGATGATGAATACCCCTGATAGATTTTGGATATATGCTCGACATCTTGCTCGAGGGGATATGAACCCCGAGTTTTATGCCGGTGTCGAACAATTCCTTGAATTTGCTTGTAGTCAACCTAGATTCATGGATGGGTCGAACATAAGGTGTCCACCCAGAAAATAGAAGAACCGCGCATATAAGCATCCAAAGGAAGTAAGGAAGCATCTATTGAGAAAGGGATTTGTTGAAAATTATTTTGAGTGGAGGTGTCACGGAGAACCAACCACATTATCATCGAGTTCAATCTTCCAAACTAATGAATTCGTTGAAGAAGAATTGCAGGATATGAATCCATATAGACGGATGGTGTTAGATGTAGCCGGTCCTTCTTTTAATTAACAAACATCAGCCTGGACGTAAGACCAAACTATCGGTGAAACTTCACCAGCATATGTCCAAATGGAGGAATCTCCAAATCCACAAGCAGAACAATTTTATTCAATGTTGAATGCTGTTGATCAGAAATTGTACCCTTGTTGTGACAATCATTGTAACACCCATCTCGCTAATGAGACCGATGTTACACCAGCTGGGCCGGGAGCGCACCCAACCCATAAGCTGTGCAATATAACTTGGAATCAACGAAGTACTCTAAAATAAAATCTATATGACATAACATAACCCGTTACACACCGGGAGTCAAACTTAAACCCAAGTCATAATTAGAGTACAACACTCAGAGTCTTGGGTAGCTAGGGCCCCAAATACAGAAGAATGAAAACATAATTAAAGTTTAATACAACTCAACAACAAGAAACATAAGGACAGGTGCGCCAGAGCCAGCTAAACCTCGATCCCTGCTCGAGACATGAGCTACTATCCCCATCCAAGTTTGGATCCTGTAACAGAAAAACAGTATAGAAAGGGGGGGCTGAGCTATACAAGCTCAGTGAGTATGGACTACTCTGCCAGGTATTACACATACCAGTAATCTGTACCAAAATACTATAACATAATCAATGCAAGTATAACTCATGAAAGTCAACATAATTATCTTCAATCTTGATAAGAATGCTAGCATGATCAGAAATCCCAAGAAAAACACCCAAGCAATCTCATATCATATCAAGCATATAGCGAACATATATATATATATATATATATATATATATATATATATATATATATATGCGATGGTCTCATATCATACAAGCGTACACCCCTAGCTAAAATGTCTCCGGAAGGACTCCAGCATCCATTAGGAACAGCGGTATGCCTCTACATGATCCTGATAACCGGCGCTACATAAGTCCGATACATCCCGTATTAGAGACAGGAATGGGCTTTTTATAAATGAACAACTTTCGCAAACATTTTAATTTTAAGAAAAACGGTTAAAAACAAAACCCCTTCCTCAACATGGTCTCATTTACTAAAAATACCCGGGCTCTATCCCGAGCCCCTACTAGGCCCCCATACATTAACTAACTAAGGTGCAGCTTATGATACATGCAAAAAACTTTAACTACCCCTTAGGGTTTCTTTAATCATATCTCATGCTCTGTAAAGTAAACTGAATGATACAAGCATGAAAATACTATGCAAGTATAGCAATAAACCCTTCGGCATCCACAAACCGAATAAAACTCATAAGAATATGATAAAAACCGAAATCCCGATAAATACCCAAATCAAATCTAACTCTATGGTGAAGTCCCCTCACCTGAAGTCTTTGCAAGTTTCTAGGAGTCGCTCGGTACTTCGGCAGCTCCTGCTGGGCCTTTTCCCTTTCTTGAAGGATATGAGTTGTTTGTCGCCGTAGGGCTGCAGCTGAGCGGTGAGACAGAGATCAGAGGAAAAGATTACAAGGAAGACGGGCTGGCATGCTGGTCCTTGCTGGAGCTTGGTCGGCGGCGGCTGGTGCGACTAGACGGAGTAGATCAACGGAGCGGGGACGCGTTGTGGCCCGACAGAGCTGCAGGTGGTAGCTCGCGGTCACGCTGGGGATGAAGCGCAGCTCGTGCACGCACGGCCTGGGGGCGCGATGGTCAGCCTAGGCGCGGTGGTAGCTCGGATGGGGCGGCGGGGCTCCCCGGGGTCCGATCGGCAGCCGGCGCACGTAGGAGCGCGGGCAGAGGTCAGAGAGAAGAAGAAGGGAGAGAGAGAAGTGTACTCCTCTCTTAAAATCAATTCACCCTCTTTCTCAGACCTAAGTCTGAGATAAATATAGATGTCAATTATAAGGTTTCATTTCAATTATTGAATTCAATACTTTACTTTATCTTGTCCCTTTAAATTATTTTAATTTATCTTCCACCCACTTGAATTATTTTATTTTATCTTTCCCCACTTTATGTCCCATCGCTCTTTTTAATTAATATTATCTTTTTAATAATGTCCCGACCCAGATCCGGGAATCCCGGGCCGACGATTACGATCGTCACGGGCGTACTGTAGCATCACGAGATCTGCCTCTTGTCAGACCAGTTCCACGAATACCAGCTTTTGACTCATCCGATCTGTTTTATCGGAACTCTAACATTTGTCCGATCCTCCTACTTAATTAATCTTGATTACTTAACATTTACGTAATCTCCCAATTAATTAATCGAGGTTATCTTTGTCGTCCGCCTCCAACTATTACAAGTGTAAACAGCCTGGCCCAATAAGGCCTTCCCTAGGCCCATTAGTTGTGAGGCTGGATTTAAATTTATTATTCCTCGATTTTTCCTTTAATTGGGCTTTAAAATAAATAATTAATTTCCTGTGCTAATTAATCTCATTAATAGTCAAAAATTTTCGGATTTATTTACTTAGAAAATTCGATGCGTTACAATCATTCTGTGTTATCAGCGGTCGCTCGGATGTTGAACATAAAATCAGAGCATTACCTGTCAAAAAAGTGTTACGATCTTACCTGTCAATTAATGCGCGAGGCTTTACCCAAAGGAAATAGGATGGTGGAAAGTTTTTATGAGACGAAGAAGCTTGTTAAGGGCTTAGGATTGCCTTACGAGAAGATTAATTGATGCAGGTTTGGTTGCATGATCTATTGGTGTGTAGATAGTGATCTTACAAGTTGCAAATTCTGTGGGAATGATAGATACAAAAGAAGAAGGGGATTTGGAAGACAAAAAAACATAGCATACAAGGAAATGTTTTACTTTCCACTTACTAATAGGTTGCGTAGGATGTATGCATCTCAATCAACAGCAGAGTCAATGAGATGGCATGCCGAGCATATTACAAATCCCGGTGTAATGTGTCACCCTTCAGATGCAGAAGCATGGAAGCATTTCAATGAAATTCACCAAGATTTTGCTAATGAGACTAGAAGCAAAAGGTTGGGATTGTATACTGATGGGTTTCAACCATTTGGTCAATCGGGACAACAATATTCATCATGGCCAGTTATAGTGACACCATACAATTTGCCTCCATCTATGTGCATGAAGGAGGTCTACATGTTTTTGACAATAATTGTGCCTAGTGCACATAACCCTAAGCAAAAAATAGATGTGTATTTGTAGTCGTTGATTTCAGAATTGAATCAACTTTGGGAGATGGGGGTACATACATATGATGTGTCTAGAAAACAAAATTTCCAAATACCTGCAGCACTTCTTTGGACTATTAGCGACTTCCCAGCGTACTCGATGTTATCTGGGTGGAGTACATCTGGTAAAATGGCATGTCCATACTATATGGAAAATTCCAAGGGATTTAATTTATCTAATGGGAAGAAATGTTCATGGTTTGATAACCATAGAAAATTCCTAACGGTTAACCACCCGTTCAGAAGAAATCGAAGAAATTTTAGAAAGGGGAAGACGGAGACAGCTGCACCTCCACCATTCGGACAGGTGAGGAACTTATCGCTGATATTGAGACTAAAGGTTTTATGAAGTTGACAGAGTCTGGTACTACTGAAGTCAATGATCGACTAGGTATATCGTATGGATGGAAGAAAAGAAGCATTTTTTGGGATTTACCTTATTGGTCAACTAATCTAATTTGATATAATTTGGATGTAATGCACATCGAGAAGAATGTGTTTGATAATGTTTTCAACACAGTAATGAATTTCAAAAGGAAGACAAAGGATAATGCATAGGCAAGACAAGACATGAGTAACATATGTAGTAGGCTTGAGTTGGAAATAAATCCACAAACGGGTAAGTTCCCCAAAGCTTTCTTTACCTTGGAAAAAGAGGAGAAAATAGTATTGCTGGATTGGCTAAAGAGCTTGAAATTCCCTGATGGGAATGTTTCCAATATGGGTCGATGTGTTGATATGAACAAGTATAAATTATTTGGTATGAAAAGCCATGATTGTCATGTGTTCATGCAACGTTTGCTTCCTATTGCATTTCGGGAGTTGCTTCCAAACAGTGTCTAGCAAGCACTAACAGAGTTAAGCTGTTTTTTTAAAGAACTAACATTGACAATAGTCAAAGTAGAGGAGATGGAGAGATTAGAGGTTCTTATCCCAATTATATTGTGTAAACTGGAAAAAATTTTCCCTCTTGGTTTCTTTGATTCAATGGAACATCTTCCTGTTCATCTCCCATATGAAGCTAGAATTGCTGGGCCAGTGCAATATAGATGGATGTACCCCTTTGAAAGGTAATTCTATAATCTTATAGCATTAGCTTCTAAAAATAAGTATACATTTTGGTGATGTTAATTTCCATTATACTTCTATTTATGAGTGTAATGTAGGTACCTTAGACATCTTAAAAAGAATGTGAAGAATAAGGCACAAGTTGAAGGATCAATCACTAACGCTTACATAGTTGAGGAGGTATCTAATTTTTGCAGTCATTATTTTGAGCCGCATGTAATGTGTAGAAATCGTGATGTTCCTCGAAATGATGATGGAGAGGCCAACACATCTCGGGCAAGTCTTTCTATATTTATACATCCTGGTCGATTTTATGTCAAACCGAAAAGCGGATCTTAGATGACAAGGAATATAGAGCTGCCATATATACATACTTTTGAATTGTGATAAAGTTTCACCTTATGTTAGGTAAGATTGTATGTCCAATATCAGTGATATGTAGATATTATTTACACAATACCTAATCATATATGATTTGATAAATGCAGTATGTTTGTCGACCAACTACACCGGATGACACCTGATATAAGTGATATACAAATTGATCAAGAGCTTGATAATCAATTTGCTCAATGGTTCCAACAATATGTAAGTTAAACTGAAATGAGCATAAAAATAAGTGAAATTCATATTGGGATAAGTTAATGACAATAAACTAAAGCATTTTGTGTCTTTTAAATTATAGATACAAGCTAATCCGATGGAGAATGTCATACTACGACAACTTTCACAAGGGCCGTTAAGATCTGTGAAATCATACAGTGTATATTTTGTGAACGGCTACAAATTCCATACAGAATCTCATGCCTCTGGATCTCGCTCAATGAATAGTAGTGTGTGCATTAAAGGAACAAACTATAGTAACAACAGTGGTGACTCCTATGGTCGTTTAGAAGAAATATTGTTGTTAGAGTACCCGGGATTACCAATCAAGAGTGTTACATTATTCAACTGCAAATGGTACGATCCCAATCCGAATATCGGGACTAAAGTACATCCACAATACAAGTTGGTTGATGTCAATATACGCCGAAAGTATACCAAGTACGAGCCATTTGTGTTAGCAATGCAAGCAACACAGGTATATTATGTATCATATCCAAGCATGAGAAGGGGCAATAATGATTGGTTGGAGGTTTGCAAGGTAGGTCCTAGATCGATGTTCGAGTCACCTAAAGAGGCCAAAAATTTAAAAGTGGCATTTCAAGAAGATGTGGTTGAATTATATGAAATTGATGTCAGTCTTATGAAAGAGGAAGTTCAAAACCTTCATCATCCAAGTGGTGAAAATATAGAACTTGAGGAAGATGAAGATAGTGAAATATCAGAAGAACCAGATTGGGAATTCTCATCAGGAGACGAAAATGATGAAGATGATAATGAAGATCATGAGGAAAGAAGTGATAGTGAATAGGCTTACATTATACTTCTGTTATTTCTTAGTATGGATGTTTGTTTTCTATTTTGTGTACTTGAAAAAGATAACTCAAAGTATGTTGAGTGTTAAGACTTTCCATATTGAAGGCAATGTTGCCAATTCGTGTTGATTTGTAGCCTTAATATAATTTTTCATTCATCACTTTGATTACTACAGTGAATTGGAACAAATTTATGCTTATAATCATATTGAGGACCCTTCTTTGTGTAAGGGCAAATAATGTTAAAACAAAATACAGTAAGTAGATTTTCTTGCCACGACTTACAAGAGAATCAACATTTATTTAAACTTCTTTAAATACTCTTCTAAAATCTATTTGTCATACTTCTTGCAATAATCATAGTTTTAAATTGGTTATATATTGATATTGTTTGTAGGTGTTAAAAAACAGTTAATATTGTTAATAACATTCATTTTGCATTTCATTTTAGTTAATATGGCGCGAGGGTGGGACATTAGGGGTGGAGCTAGTCGTAGTATCGAGGGAGGAGACGAGGTCCACGACATGATCCATTACCACCCATTCCAAATGCATCACCGTGTCTTCCCACTATTACAACACTAGAGGTGATGCGTCCGGTACCGGTTCCATCACTTGCTTCAGGGAATGTACCTTTACCATCTGAGGTTGCGCCGATTATTGGATTATCTCACAAGGGTGATTCTCAAGCACAAGCAAGTGTAAATGGGGAAGAACATCTAACACCTGCTGACCTTACTGACTCAGGTGACCCTTTAGGCAGAAATCGTAGGCGGATCACAGTTGATCGTGGGATGTGAGTATACAAAACTTCAACTATTTCTTTGTTGGTATATATTGTTTTTACCAGTCTGGTTTTGATTATTTATTAATGAACATTATTTTTTTGTTTCGCAGATTGATTCCATCCTCTGAATGCTCACGCTGAATTCGATCCATATTTCAGGAGAGATTTGATGACGAGGGGGCTAGGTGGGTCTTAGTCTCAAATGAGACCAAAGAATTTTACTTTGAGGAGTTCAAGGTAAGCCTAAGTTGCTATTAACAAATTATTATTGTCTTGTGTGTAAACTTGTAATATATAATTAAACATTATTTGCTATGATGCAAAAATATTTTTACTGGGATGCACAAATTGACAACTTTTTCAAAGAGGCTTGGTTGACAAAGACATCTACACGGTACGGAGATATGATTTGTAAATTGAAGATGAAGACTAACCAACTGGTATATGTTCCTAAGTCTGTGTGGACCAAGTGGAAAGAGGCGTGGAGGACACCCGAAATTGTGCGCATGTCCCAGCAAAATGTAAAAAATAGACGTGGTGGACTTGATGATGGCCCATGTTCCCTACCCACAATGGAGGCTCCATCTCCCATTCTGAGCATGGGAAGAGATTGGTAAGGTTTTTTTTATAAGGGTTAAATTTGTATAAATGCATCTTAAGTTGTGTGTACTTGTTATTTGAGTATATTTTCTTCATTTGACCTATATAAGTGTTGTTTTGTAGGAGCAACAATATAGCCGCCCCTCGACACCCTTTGAGGTCTTTACGCGCACACACACGAAGAAGGGGGATGGTGAAACATTTACGAGTGATAAAGCACGCATTGTTCATGTGAGTCATTATTTCTTTTGTTTTATATGTGTAATTTTTGAAGGAGATTTTGATTAAATGTGTTTATGTTAAGAGTTTGTCATGATGTTATCTTTAGCATGTTATATGATTGTAACCTTTAGCATTTTATCTTTTTTTTTATGTATGAAATATTGTTGTTATATGATTACTTAGAATGGTAAATTTATATATTGTTGACTTGAGTTTGCTTACTATCTACCAATTAGGTCTTTATTGATTATGATATGAGGAATAGGTGGGATCATTTGATGTGTAATGTTAATGCTTATTTTTTCTCTAATTGTCTTATAGCAACGTTGTTCTAATGGAACTAAGCTTAGTTGTTAGTCTTGATTTTTAATTACTTTTGTGAAACATGTTTTAGTAATTGTTGGTTTTGTTCTATAGATTTTGGTTGTTGTAAGTGATTTACTTGAATGCAATAGATTGAAGAATTAGCTCTCAGAAAAACCAATCATAATTACTTGTGATTTGATATAGAATACTTGTGATTTGATATACCACATAACATGTTGTAATTAGTTTTTCTTACGTTTACAATGCACATTAGCACCATATTAATTGAATTATTACATTCTTTTCTTAGTATCGATACATCGCTTTGGTGGAGGAGAGAAACAGTTCGGGGGGGGGGGGGGACAATGGACGAAAATAGCTTATACTATGAGGCCGCAGGTGGGATAAAGAAGAAGAATGTCTTTGGTTTGGGAGGAATGGCCAGCTACTACTATCAAGATGCATCCTCTTCAGCATGTCGTGCATCAAACTTGCACAATGCTAGAGATGTCAGCCACAAGGTAAAAGCTGCTATCTCATCTATAGAGCAAAGGGTAGATAAGATGGTTGATGATAGGATGCAGCAACGAGAGATGGAGATTCGTGCATCTTTCAGAGAGGAGTTTGAGGGACAACTTCAGGAGATGGAGCAACAGTTGGCGACACAAAGAAAGTTTCAGGAGCAAATACAGAAGATGTTACAGAGCCGTCAGTCTTCTGACCGCTAGGTCCATTCACCATTTGATAGGACTTGAGGAGAGCCTGTCATGTTGATATTCATATTTTGTATTGGGTATTGTTGATGCAGGAGAGCCCGAGTCAGACGATGCCGAGCTGTCTGATTACACCATTAGAGCTTTGGCATACCACGACTTGGCGGACCGACGTAAAGGCGGAAGGTGATCGAGCCAAGTCTGGAATTGGGGAGCACTTTGGACATGTTTCGGTATTTTGGCCATAACTTTGGTTACCGATATCGGTTCTCCCCGTCGTTTCTTCGTTTCTCAGTGTTTTTTTTCCATTTTTGGCAATACTTCGTATGCCAATTTAGGATAGGATATGAATCCGATTTGAACTCAGATTTTTAGGAGTTATCTGTTTTGTTTAGTGATTTTAGAATTAGATAAGTTTTTCTATCTGCCCAAAATTTGCTGATTTGGGCAAATTTAGATAAGAAGATAGAATTTTTAGGTTATCTAGGTTAGTTTTGTTTAGCTATTTAAACCCGGCTTGTGGGTTGAATTTTATTTATTGATTATTGAGTTATTTTCCTTTTAAAGTTTCAGAGACTTTTCTTTTCTGTTTGTCCTCCCTTTTTCTTGCACTTCTATCAATCCCCCCCTGTTTATCACCGCCCGCAGGTTAATCACTACCCTGCCCGGCATCAATTGTGATGTGCATTTTATAACCAATTATATATATATATATATATATATATATATATATATATATATATATATATATATATATATATATTACGATGTGCATCTTATAACATCTTAGTAGATCAATGTGGTAAATATATATCCTTATATTACAATGGAGTGATAATTTTCTCTATTATGAATTTACAAGTGGTATTTAAAATTGTACTACCGGGGATCATTAAATAAAAATACATATTGCTAGTAAATGTAATTATTAGCAAGGGAATAGCTAGCAATAGCGAGGGAATAATTTTTTAAAAATTAGCTACGACAAATAATCTCTAGCTAAATAGCTAGTGAAAATCTAGAATAGGTAGATAACGAGGGAATTATTTTTCAAAAAATAGCTACAAACGAGTAGCCCTAGCTAAATAACTAGGGAAACACCCTAGCTAAGTCCTCACCAATAGGAAAATTCAGTGAGGGAATACAGCTAGCGAATAGCAAGGAATTGTTTTCTCTCGCTATATAGCTACAACAACATCCCTCGCTACACCCTAGCAAATTATTGAAAAAGAGTGATATGACGAGGAGAGTTTAGCTAGGGAATTATGTTCCCCTACTAACTGGCTATGGAGAGATGTTGTTGCAAATCCCTCGCTGAAGTTCAGCGAGAGACACTTTCCTCGCTAAATATTTGCTAAGACCAAAATGGCGACGGAAAACGTTCCCTCGCTATTTCCTAGCAAAATTAATTTAGCGAGAGAAATTCATGATTTAGCTAGGGATTTTTCCCTAGATTTTTTCCAATTTTCTTGTAGTGTTAGTCCCTCAAGTATGGTCCCGGCGAGCCCAAGAAATAAGGGTATGATCTACTATTATTGGTTGGCTCGGTAGGCTGAGCATACGGTTGTCTAACCAACTGATACTGGGGGATGTCCGGAGTGGTATCCGTTCGGCTCGCACCGGCTATGGTGGGACATGCTTTACCGAAGTGTTGGCGGGTATTACGGTACTGGTTCGGAACGGCTACGCCGAAGCGCTAGCACTGAGCAGTTCCTTGTGGGCTTCGCGATTGGGATAAGTTTCCTTCGGTCTAGTGTGGGGTCCCCAGGTAACGAGGACATTAACTATGAAGGGTGCTTTGATTATGGGCATGACTTCCCAAACGGGCCCTGGCAATGGGCGGGACTCCCCAAATGGCTACGGGCACTGGTGTTGCGTGAGGGGGAGGTTGGTGATGATGGGCGCGCTTTTCGATGAAACATGTAGTGGGCGCCCATTCGGTTCGCAGAAGCAGTTACGTTTCAACCATTGAATACGAACTGGTGCAACACTCCCCCTTTGATGCGCTTGTTCGTGAGTACATCTGGACCATCAATTCATGTTCTGACCGTTCGGATATCGCAGATAAATCCTGACGGCTGCTTTCAAACCCTAGGGAACCTTCTTCTTCCTTCCTCTTGCTGCTCCTCCTTCTGTGTGCCTGGCGTATGAACCCGACCCAACTCTGTGAATCCACGCTTCTTTCCTCAAACAAGGTATGGAACCTTCCTCTCTCCCAGATTCTTCGTTTAGAACTCTTTCTGATCCCCGCAAGAGGCCCACATTTAGCTGTGACGCGTACCTAATTACTTTGAGTGAGGGTGTCATTGACAACTTGGCCAGGGAGTACCTGATCGCCGGTGATGACCCCTCCTTCTCCTTTAGAGTCCCTAAACCATCTGAGTGCGTGTATTCTCCCTTTGGGGACCATGAAATCGCAGTCTATTATGACGCGTTAGTAGCAGTCCTTAGGCTTCACTTTCCCCAACTCTTCTTAGATATCTTTGAGGAGTTTGAGGTCTGCCCCTCCCAGTTGGCTCCTAACTCCTGGCGATATCTGTGTGGGTTCGTCATAGTGTGTTTTCACTGTGGGATCGTGCCCACCCTCTCCCTGTTCAAAACTTTCTTTGGGCTGAGCCGGGAACACGACACCGACTGGTATTACTTTGGTGCTCGGTCGGCGAGGAGGTTCCTCAGAAAGATGCCTTCTTCCATCAAGGGATGGAAGAGTAAGTTCTCTTTTGTATCGAGAGATGCTGGCTTCTGGGTAAGAAGCCGATAGGGGACCCCGAGGGTCCACAAGTTGGACAACAAGGACTTGGCTGGCGCTGAGAAGGAATGCTTTGATAAACTGCTAGAGCACTGTGATCTCTCAGTCGACTCTTTTCTTACTCATGAGATCCTTCGGGACTGTGGGTCGTTTGAAGATTTTGGTAGGGTTCTCCCTGATCTTTCCCTCCAGCCATTTAGCGGTTTACTTGACTTTGACCTTGCTTTCTTTGTATCAGCAGGTGAGCCGATGGATGTTAATGCGGCGGCCAGATTCATTTTGTCCTCGTTGCATTCCTGCGAGACGAAGGAGAAGCGTTCAGCTAAGGAGCTCGTGCCAACGGCTACGAAGAGAAAAGAGCCGAAGAAGACGAAAACTTTTGCTGATAGGGGCGAGGAGGAACCTAATCCTCCAAGAACGACGGAACCTGAGAATCCTGATCCCTTGGCTCCGCAAGGCGTTGCCCCGTCAAAGAGAGGCAGGGAGGTTGTCGAGGATGAAGGGCACAAACCTTCCCCCCAAAGCAAAGGAAGCAGGTCGCCCCGAGGAAGGGACAAGGGGACACTCCAGCGCTGGTTATCATTCCTGAAGAAGATGACCAACCCATCGCTCAGGATGCTGAGGAGTGGGCGCACGCCAAAGTGCCCTATGACCCTCCTCCCGTGCGGGGTGTGGGGGGCCGATCCGGATATGCCCTTTACCGCTAAAGCCTTTGCCGAGGGACCAGTTCGTAAAGCAGTCACCTCTGAAGCAACTTTAGCTGATGCCGAGGGACCAGTTCCTAAAGCAGTCACCTCCAAAGCAACTTTAGCTGATGCCGAGGGGGACATGGAAGGGGCGCAAGCCAAGCCTTCTACCCGGGTCCCCCAACAAAAAGATAAGCAAAACGCGCTAGTCACAATCCCCTTCGTCGCTTCAGGTTCGGAGAAGAAGAAAAGGGTGGTGATTAACCCGGTCGATGGGTTATCTTAACATGATCCTGCGGCTGCTGGGTTCTCCTTGGAGCTTCTTTGGACAGATGCGTCTGAATCCATCCTTTGGCGACTGTCAGATGAAGACGTCGCTAATTATTTACGGTTAAATACTCCTTCTGTGAGTACTTGTTTGATTCCTGCTCCAGGTTCTTGCATGTTTTAAAAGGAACTAACTGTTATTCATTGTGTAGGCCGACATATTAGCGGAGGCCACCACCAAGATCCTCGAGGAGAAGAACGGCACTCGAGTACAAGTCCGGTGTCTTGAGGCTGACATCAAGGTGTACAAGGCGGCGGTCACCAGGCTGGAGAGGGAGAAGGAGAAGGTTTCTGCCTCCCTGGAGTTATCCAGGACGCAATGCCAGAAAATGATGGATGCTAGGGAGAGTTGGACGAGGAAGGCTGACGACCTCTCGCAGCAAGTCCAGAAGCTCTCCACTGGGAGAGAGGAGGCGGAGAAAACGAAGCAGGCCCTAGAGGACGCGCGCGTCGAAGTGGAGAAACGGTGTGCCTCCCTACAGGGGGAAGTCGATAAACTCTCTTCCGATCTGGCTACGGAGAAGGAGCTCACCGCCAACTTGGCGTAGGCGAAGGAAGAATCTCTTCGGGCTTTAGAGGAGAAGGAGGGTCTCCTTGCATCCGCCCTCGGCGAGAAGGCACTACCGAGGCTGAATTGGAGAAGGTCTCGGCGGAGTTGACCTCGGACCAGGAGACTCTGAAGCTATGTCAAGAACAAATAGCTTATCTTGAGACCCGGGCTGAGGCGGCCATTGAGAAAAACGGGGGCTATGCTGTGAGGGTGAAGTTCGGTGCCAATGAAGGCTTTCGGGTCTTCCTAGAACTGGTGCGGAAGGGGATTTCCTTGGACTGCAACACATTGACCCTCAAGCAAGGGCCGAAGATTTTGGCCGAGGAGGACCCCAACGCGGATTCTGAGGAGGAGTTCTTCGAAGAGGACTCACCCGATGGTGACCCCGAGGGAGAGGTTGCCAAGTCTGTTGGTAGGCTTCCTTCGACGGTTGCCAATGAAGGCCCCCAAGCCGAGGATCCCACCCCTCATACTACCCCTGCTGACGCTCTGGCCTCGGGTGAAGCTTAGGTCATTAGGATGAGGATCTCATTTTGTATAGAGAGATATTTTGTAATGAACTTCTTTTCAACTAAATATCAGATGCACATCTTTTTCTGTTTTAACCGTTTGAATCGTGGTCTTATCTCCCTCTAGCGTAAGTCCCACCCTACTTTTTGCCCGTGGGGTGAAGAGAAAATGATCGGATCACTTCTCTGATAGCACGCGCCTTTAGCTGAAGGGACGCTCGCGAGGGACCTTGTGCGACATTCTCTGGGGTCCTTCGGTTGGTATCTGAATGAGGCATGCCTTCGATGTCGGAGAGACGCTTATATGGTCTTCTCATTAACGCCCTTAGGAGCGGCACAATTTCTTCGGGCCAGCCCCTAAAGTGGGTATACCGATGGTCGTGCGACCGTTTCGATCCCCGAAACTCCATCTGGACTTGTGCTGTAATTGCCTCATTATGACGATTGCCAGTTCCCACGATCGCGTCCCGGAGATCAAGGCCTTTTCATTGCTCCTCGCACGGCTGGGCCTATAAATCTAGGAGGGGGTGAGCCTCCAGCAATCCACTTGGTCTATCGCGGATATGGATATCGACTTCCGCCCATCCTTCCTGGTGTTGGTGAAATCTGAAGATCCTGTCGATCGCCTTATGTTTTCTCAGACGTTTCACGCATCAACGAAGCACGCGTTTCTCAAGCCTGGGCGGGGGTGGCTTAGGGGCCCCAACGGGCGCCAGTGGGACGTCACATTTACCCTCTCCAATGGAAGGATGTGGCTGGAGGATGGGCTGTCGGATTTTCTGGTGGACCATCGTGTGTCTGCCGGGGAGCATCTGGACTTTTTCCCCTACGTCGATCAGACCCTTGAAGTAAATATATATGGACGGGATGGGAGAATAAAGACGTTCAGTTCCAACCTCCGCCCGGATGAGAGCCGAGCCCCATCTTCCTCTCCTTTCTCTGGGTTTGATGTTTAAAGGAAGGAGGGCTTGTACTGACTCCATTTCTGAATAAAATACTATGATTTTATTTGTGCCATGCTCTCTCCCTCTCTCTCTCTTTTTTTTCCATCGCTCTTTTCTCTGTTGCATATTTCGCGAACTCTGGTCTTCGGGTGAGAAAAAGGGTCGAGGTAGCTTTCCCGAAAGGCTTTCGTAGATGTTCCTCGAAGCACTGTGACCGTGCGAGGTCAGCATTCGAGGGGGACATGCCTTCGGACTGAGGCGGCATTCACGAAGGGCTTTCGTAGATGTCTCCCGAAGCGCTATAACCGTGCAAGGTCAGCATTCGAGGGGGACATGCCTTCGGGTTAGGGCGGCATTCACGAAGGGCTGTCGTTGATGTCCCTCGAAGCGCCGTGACCTTGCGAGGTCAGCATTCGAGAGGGACATGCCTTCGGGCCGAGGCGGCATTTACGAAGGGATTTCATAGATGTCCCCCGAAGCACCGTGACAGTGTGAGGTCAACATTTGAGGGGGATATGCCTTCGGGCCGAGGCGACATTTACGAAGGGCTTTCGTAGATGTCCCCCAAAGCGCTGTGACCGTGCGAGGTCAGCATTCGAGGGGGACATGCCTTCGGGCGGAGGCAATATTCACAAAGGGCTTTCGTAGATATCCCTGGAAGCGCTGTGTCCGTGCGAGGTCAACATTCTAGGGGGACATGCCTTCGGGATGAGGCGGCATTCATGAATGGCTTTTATAGATGTCCTCCGAAGCATTGTGACTGTGCGTGGTCAACATTCGAGGGGGACATACCTTCGGGCCGAGGCAACATTCAAGAAGAGCTTTTGTTGATGTCCCCCGAAGAGCTGTGACCGTATGAGGTCAGCATCCGAGGGGGACATGTCTTCGTGCCGAGGCAGCATTCATAAAGGGCATTCGTAGATGTCCCCCGAAGCGCTGTGACCATGCGAGGTCAGCATTCGAGGGGGACATGTCTTCGGGCCGAGGCGGCATTCACGAAGGGCTTTCGTAGATGTCCTCCAAAGCGCTGTGACCGTGTGAGGTCAGCATTCGAGGGGGGCATGCCTTCTGGCCGAGGCGGCATTCACGAAGGGCTTTCGTAGATGTCTCCCGAAGCGCTGTGACCGTGCGACGTCAGTATTCAAGGGGGACATGCCTTCGGGCCGGGGCGATATTCACGAAGGGCTTTTGTAGATGTCCCCCGAAGTGTTGTGACCGTGCGAGGTCAGCATTCGAGGGGGACATGCCTTCGGGCCGGGGAGGCATTCATGAAGGGCTTTCGTTGATGTTCCCCGAAACGCTGTGACCGTGCGAGGTCATCATTCGAGGGGGACATGCCTTCGGGCCGATGCGGCATTTACGAAGAGATTTCGTAGATGTCCCACGAAAAGCTGTGACCGTGCGAGGTCAGCATTCAAGTGGGACATGCCTTCGGGTCGGGGTGGCATTCACGAAGGGCTTTCGAAGATAATAACATAATGAACAAAATATTTTAAGAGCAAAAATTCAGTTTTATTGATAGTACCTCCGAAGATGTTCGGAGTGGTACGGGCGCTTAAGTTTTTGCCCATTGACATTGGCGAGTCAGTAGGTTCCCGGCCTAACAATTTCTTTAATAAGATAGGGCCCCTCCCAATTAATGGTTAGCTTGCCCGTTAGGCTTTTATTGCCTTAGAACTGGTTCGCTGGCAAGACCAGGTTGCCTGGCTAGAAGGCCACTTCCTTCACTCGGGAGTTGTAGAGACGTCGAATGCTCTGCCGATACGCTGCAGCTCTGATGTTGGCCTAGTCCCTTCTTTCCTCGAGGAGGTCAAGCTCGACTTGAAGTTGCTCTTCGTTCCTTGCCGGGTCGAACTCTTGCATCCTCGGGGTGGATACCAAGACTTCCGTTGGAACCATCTCTTCAACGCCGAAGGCGAGAGTGAAGGGTGTTTCGCTAGTGGGAGTTCAGTTCATAGTTCGGTAGGCCCACAAGGTACTTGGGATTTCTTCCACCCAGCTGGTACCATTCCGGAGAACTTGGGTCTTCAAGCTGTGGAGGAGTGTGCGGTTGGTGAACTCTGCTTGCCTATTCGCCTGGGGGTGGGTGACCGAGGTGAGCCTGGACTGAATCCCAAGGTTGTCACAGAAGGCCTTGAAGGCGGCGTTGTCAAACTGGCGACCATTATTTGTAATGAAGGCTACAGGTATGCCGAAGCAGCATATGACTGATTTCCATAAAAAACTCTAGCAGTTTCTCTCCGTGATGGATGACAGCAGCTTGGCCTCCACCCACTTGGTGAAGTAGTCGATCGCTACTATCAGGAACTTCTGCTGCCGTGTGGCTACAGGGAAGGGGCCAAGGATATCCACCCCCCACAGCGCGAAGGGCCTCGAACTGACGACCGGCGAGAGCACCACAGCTGGGCGCCGCTGTTTCTTAGAGTACCTCCGACGGGCGTCACATTTCTTGACAAACTCCTTAGCATCCTTGGCGAGGGTGGGCCAATAATATCCTTGCCGCAGGTTCACCAATAATATCCTTGCCGCAGAACCTTGTGGCTGAGAGCTTTTCCTCCGAGGTGGTCCCCTGCTATGCCCTCATGTATTTCAAGAAGGACTTGGTTTGCCTCGGAAGGGTTCAGACATCGGAGTAGGGGCAGAGTGTAGGACCTCTTGTATAACAATCCATCCACCACACTGAAACTGGTCGACCTAGTCCTTACTTGGCGCGCCTGCTTCGCGTTCGGGGGAAGCATCCCATCCCGTAGATAAGTCAATATTGGGTCGATCTAGCTAGGCCCACCATCAATCTCCATCAATTTTGCTTTGGGTCTGCATTCGATTGTCCTTGTTGCCAAGTACTGCAGGTTAATTGGTCTGCCAATATCTGCATCCGAGGAAGCCAGCTTTGATAGGACATCAGCTTCTTGGTTTTCAGATCTAGGGATCTTGACGATGTGGAAATCTCGAAATGAGGAAGTCAACTTTTCCGCCATCATCTTCTACCTCACCATATTACCTTCTCTATTCTCGAACTCCTCAGTTAGGTGACCCACCACCAGCTGGGAATCTGTGTGGGCCTGTAAGTCTTTCACTCCCAACCCCCGGGCCAACTGGAGCCCAACTATCATGGCTTCGTATTCAGCTTCATTATTTGTAGCTTTAAAACAGAGCTTCAAAATAGTCGACGTGCTCCATCCCGAGGGAGAGTGTAATACGATCCCCGCCCCGGCACCGTCAAATGTTGCCGAACCATCTGTGTAGAGGGTCCACATCGGGAGGGCTCTTCTGCTTCGGAGGATCCTTCGGCTGTGTTGAATTCTGAACCTGTTACAGTTAGCTCGGCAATAAAATCAGCCAGTACCTGGGCTTTAATGGCGTTGTGCAGCTAGTAAGTGATGTCGTACTCCCCGAGCTCGATCACCCACTTCATCAGTCACCCCAAAGTTTCTGGCCGATGGAGGACTTACAGAAGAGGCTGGTTGGTGAGCACCATGATTTTGTGAGCTTGGAAATAGGGGCGGAGCTTCCTGGCTGAGACCACGAGAGCCTTACTGGTGTGTAGTAGACTGGCTTCTACAATCCTTCTTCTTCCTTCAAGAGTACAGAGCGGACTACCAAATCAGTAACTGCTAGGTAGACATAGAGCTCCTCTCCGGGCTTCGGCTTAGCTCACAAGGTTGGAGATTGGAAATACTCCTTCAGTTTGGAGAGGGCCTTCTCGCATTCCTACGTCCATTCCAATTTCGGTGCCTTTCGGAGGGCTCGAAAGAAAGGTAAATTCTTTCCCCCGGATCGAGATATGAAGCGTCCGAGGACGGCCAGTTGCCCGTTCAGCCTTTGTATCTCTTTAATTTTCTTCGGAGACCTCATCTGAAGGATGGCTCGTACCTGCTCAAGATTCGCTTCTATCCCCCATTGTGTGATCATGAAGCCGAGGAACTTCCCCGATCGGACTCCGAAGGCACACTTGTTTGGGTTTAGGCTCATGCCATGTGCCCGAAGCACTCTGAATGTCTCCGCCAAGTCAGATGCATACTGTTCAGCCTTCTCGCTTTTAACTAGAATGTCATCCACATAAGCCTCAACATTCCTCCCCGTTTGATTTTTAAACACCTTGTTTACAAATCTCTGGAAAGTTGCCCCTGCGTTTTTCAATCCGAAGGGCATGACTTTGTAGCAGTAAGTCCCTCAACTGGTGATGAAGGAAGTTTTTTCCTCGTCCGCCTCGGCTATGCGGACTTGATTGTACCCTGAAAAAGCGTCGAGGAAACTGAATATTTCGTATCCTAATGTGGAGTCAACTAGACTATCTATATGAGGCAGGGGGTAGCAATCTTTGGGACAAGCTTTATTGAGATCAGTAAATTCAATACACATGCGCCACTTTCCCGTGGACTTCTTAACCAGTACAACGTTTGATAACTACTTCAAGTATTATACTTCTCTGATGAAATCAGCTTTCAGCAGCTTGTACATCTCCTCCTCGGCAGCCTTGAGTTGGTCTGGTGCGAAGTTCCTTCTCTTTTGCACTACCGGCTAGTGTTCGGGATCCACGTTCAGGTGATGATGCTCCATAATTTCTCAAGTGGACTCCTGCATTTAGTCACCACTATGCAAACACGCCCTCGAATTGCTCTCGAAAGTTGATCAATTCCCTCCCTCGCAGCTTCGGGCCGAAGCCCGCCCCTGCTTCGCACAAGGCGCTCCTGCTAGACTTCCTCAAGGGGCAGGGCCTTCAAACCTTCAATAGGGGTGGGTCGGCGAGCCTCCATCTTCTCGTCCTCTCCTTGTATTTCTTCAACTGTTAAATCCTTAACAACTTTGTTGCTTCCCTCCCCCCGGTTCTTGAACATGGTCGCGTAACACTGCCGCGAGGCGGTCTGATCTCCTTTCACCTCTCTACATTCGGCCTCGGTAGGGAACTTTAGCTTTAGGTGGCCGCAGAGGACGCACTCACTCCTACAAATGTTGAGGGAAGGCCTCCTGTGATAACATATCAGAAGCTTGAAGGACACCTAGCCTGTGAAGTTGACTAGGGCGGTGGCCACCTGGGGGGGGGGGGGGTTTCCAAAGGCCAAAGGGAGCGTGATCGCCCCTACGGGCTGGAGGGGGCTGCTATTGAACCCTACGAGAGGCGACTTCCCTGGCTTCAGGTGTTCAGTCCCGTACTGTATCTGCTCAAAGGCGTCCGAGAAGATGATATCAATAGAGCTCCCGGTGTCGACCAAGACCCTATAAATGCGGTAGACGCCAATCTTCATGGAGATGACGAGAGCATTGTCGTGCAGCTGGTGCACCCCCTTGAAGTCTTCGTTGGAGAAGCAGATGGCTAGGGACGGACGAGACCTTTTCGTAGGGAAAGTGTCTTGCACCGCGCCTACTACCCGTGCATGATTCTTGTGGGAAGATGAGCTCTCTCCTCCGCATCCAGGTCTCTCCCCCCCCCCGTAATGAATTGAATGGGGATTTCTTCCTCTGGTGTTTGCCGCTGTCTGGATGAGGAACCTTCTCCCGTTGGGACTACTATCAAATAGCGCCCGAGCTTTCCCTCTCGGACAAGATCCTCTATTGCATCCCTTCGCTGGAAGCAGTTCTACGTCGTATGCCTTTTAGCTTGATGGAAGGTGCAAAACTCCTTGTTGTGTTGTCTTCGGCCCCGAAGCCTTCATCGGGGAGAGGGGGAAGGGGAGGCTTCGTGATATTCTCGTCTCCTCGACCAGATCAAAATGTTCTCCCGAGAGGTATTGAGAAGAGTGTTGCCATTATACCCGGGTTCTGGGCGCCCAAATTCAGCCTCGGGTGGCCCCGCCTCCACCCCTTGTCAAGCTGTCTCTCTTCGGTGGAGTCCCTCCCTCGCGGTCGTACTGCCGAGGCTCCCGCGCCCTCGGGGTTCTTGTCTTCTAATCCTTCTTTCCCATTGCATGGCTTCCTCCCGCCATCCTGCCTTCATTTAGAGGTGATGAATTCCTCAACTAGGTCTAGGAGCTCATTAAAGTTTGGGGGCGTCCTTCGAGAGTGCTCGTCCTTGAAAGGCCCGTCGCGAAGCCCCTCCACTACGTCTCCCATGACCAGGAATGAATCTTGGTGGGTGACAGTTGCCAGTTCATCCTTGTAACGACCTAGATAGCCCCTTAGGCTTTCTCCTTCTCTCTGTTTGTACCTGAGGAGTATCATCGGATTCCTCTTTGCTTTCCCCGGGCCGTGGGCTGCGACGGAGAAAAGATCGCAAGTTGGTCAAGCCGCTATACGCTGCCTCGGGAGGCTCTTGAACTATTCGTAGGCGTTCCCGGTGAGGGTTTTCAGGAACGGCAGGTACAGGGTGGCTTCAGTGGGATTGTTGACCATCATTTCCGCACTATACGACTCTAAGTGCTGCCCAGGGTCCGTATTTCTGTCGTACAGGAGGATATACGATGTCTTGAAACTATCCGGAAATGGCACTTCCCATATCGCCCTGATGAAGGGAGTGGATAAATTGGGCACAGTTCTCATGTCCCTTTCTTCTCACAGCAGGTCCCAATCCCGACGCCCTTCGCGAGGGGCTTACTGCCGCTTGACTCGCCGGGAGTACCTCCCATGGGCGGATGGTTGGGAAACCGACCTCGCTGGCGACCCGGGACTCCGCTTCTCCCGGCCCGCCCTCGGCTCACGATCGCACGGTCTTCGCCACCGGAGGTGAATCCTTCACCTCATCTCCCCGCGGGACCGAGAGACCCGAGCCGCCGATGGGGTTCGCTACCGAAGTTCCTCATATTTGACCTCCGGCTACGCTTTGTCGCCGAAGCCAGTATCTGACCTTCCGCTGCTGGTAGCGGCGTGCCAACCTAAGTGGGTCGCCACGTGGGATGTGTTACGCTCTACGACCTCCAGGACTCGAGTGAGCCACCGGAGCCCCTCTTACTGGTCGCTTCCTCTACTAGGGCCTTGGGGTCCTGGCTCGGCAGAAAGTGTTGCTTGCTCCAGGACAGGCATAGCTTCCTCTACTCTCGGGACTTTGTGAGAGGGCCCTGCCTCTCCTTGCTTGTTCTGAAGGATCTTCTTTGATTTCCGGGTAGTCGCCATGATGCTTTTTGACTGTTATGGTGAAAATCGGTTTTACTCCCAACTTTACTCTAACGGTTGAATTTATTTTGGGGTTAGGACTTAGAACAGTACGGAAATCAAAAGGAGAACCTAGAGAAGGACACACAAGTTCTACGGAAACCCACCTAATCGGGATAACAACGCACTCTCACAAAAGAGGCTAATTCACTAATCTTTCTGAGTACAACTTAGGGAGAGAAGAGGGAGTAGAAGAATGTTCTCTGTGGTGGTAGCAGTCGAGCGGAGATGAGTTTTCTTTCTTCTTCGCTCCCTTCGGTCCTTTTTAAAGTTTTGGAGGTGAAATCCCGCCTTTCCTTCCAAATCCGCGCTCTCGTCTTTGGTTCCGGGATTCAGCCCCTCAATCCGTGATATGATTAACCTTCCCATTTTAACCGTAATACGCGTACTATGTTCTTGGAGAGCCACGTGTCTTCGGCTAGACTGTTGGATGCTAGTGTGAAGAAAGCTGCTCTTTCATGGCGCCGAGGGAAGGGTGGGAAGGAAGCTGTTGAAGGAAAGCAATTCAAAGGAGGCTGCTGAAGGAGAGTCTTCCGAAGGAGGTCACCGAAGGAAACTGCCGAAGGAGGTCGCTGAAGGAAACTGCCAAAGGAGGTCGCCGAAGGAGGACTGCCGAAGGGGAACTAACGAAGGAGGAGTGCCGAAGGGGAACTTACCCTTCTGGGACTGACGAAGGAGGCTGGTAGAGGAAACGCCCCAATTAACTCTCCGCGATTGGATGGGCGCCATGCATTTTCCCACTTTTCTCCCTATCACCTTAGATATATTCCATCACCATAAGTTGATTTTTTAAATTCATTCGCTCGCTATTTCATAGCTATTCCCTCGCTAATAGTTATTTGCCACCGATATATATTTTTATTTATTGGTCTCCTGTAATACAAATTTAGCTACCAACTGTAACTTCATAAGCATCTGGAATAAAATTTAAGCTTAAATATTTAACATAAGCATATAGAAAAAAATACTATTAATGCAACAACTGAAATTCATATTACACCATTAAGTTTTTATGGTTACATAAGATCCCAATCCAATTCTGCTTACAATGTCATCTTTGCATTGTTTGATCATTTACCATATTCTTCGCTGACTGGTATATATATATATATATATATATATATATATATATATATATATATATATATATGGGAATGCTACTATAAGGCCGGCCGGAACACTGTTTCGGTAAGGTTGCCTGCTATTTTCACCCATGGAGTATGTTTTAAGGATTTCCAACCGTATGGATGGAAAGAACATCAAAAAATAAGCTAGCATGTCAATTTTCATTCAATTTGGGAAATTGTAGGGTCTTCATCTTAATGGGTGAAAATTTATAGAAATCCTACCAGTTCAGAATTTCACCCGTTAAGATGAAGACCATACAAGTTTCCAAATTGCATGAAAACTAACATGCTAGCTTATTTTTCGATGTTCTTTCCATTCATAAAGTTGGATTTCCTCAAAATACTGTGCAAGTAGGTCAAATGGAGGCGACCGCACATGCACAGTGATAAGGCTGGCCGCATAGTAGCATGCCCGTATATATATAAGGGTGCTACTATTAGACCGCCCGAATCACTGTACTGATCCGGTCGACACCCAATTTGGCACCTGTAGTATGTTTGAAAGATTTTCAACCATACGGATAGGAAGATCATCGAAAAATAAGCTAACCTGTCAATTTTCATATAATTTGGTGACCGTTTGGTCCTCCCACTTAAAGGTTCTTAATTTAGGAAAATTTTAACGATTCAGAATTTCAACTATTAAGTGGGAGGACCAAACGGTCACCAAATTGTATGAAAATTGACGGACTAACTTATTTTTCAATGATCTTCCCATCTATAAGGTTAGAAATCCTTCAAACATGCTCCAGGGGCCAAAATGGGAGGCAGCCGGATTGGAACAGTGTTCCGGCCGGTCGCACTGTAGCATGACTTTATATATATATATATATATATACAATTTCCAATTTCAAAGTACATGGTAAAAACTTTACAAAATAAGAATGTACCCCAAATCATAGATATCTGCAGGAGGTGAAGCATGAAGCCAATCTTCAAGATTCCAAATTTGTGGGGATCTCCCACCTATATTCCATGTTGCAACAAAGGTCCTATTCAACAGAGAATCAATTTCCTGATTGTATTACCAACAAAACTCCAAAGAAATAATGAAAATACATGTGATCTTGTATTTCTGTCACTTGAGCTGCATCAAGATCAATTTTTCCTCTAACTTGATATGATTTCTTCTTGAAAAATCTATATAAGGATGTAATTCATGAAACTTATGAGATGCTTCATTCAACTTTCAGTTCATAAAGGAGTGGTCCAAAGAGAAGGTATCTCTCTCTCTATATATAACCTGTTTTGCTTTTCTTAACTGTGTATATATGCCTCCCTCTCTGAGAAGCTACTCCTCCATTCCTTATCAGTCCCTATAAAGGAACACAAAAAGTTCATGCATTTCCATTCAATCAAAGGAAACAAAAATAAGACAATTATTTTATAGTTGGATTCCGAAAAAGAACCATTTGAATGGAATCAATCACCTCTCCTAGCAGAAAAATCAACATGGAAATTTTGAGCTTTGCTCTTGATGTTGAACGATTTCCTCACCAGGTTCTTAGACCATAAGAGCGGCTCAAAACTAGCACCAAATATCAGTATGAAGAAACAGACACAAACACAAAGTGTGAACAAAAGAAGAACATCTCAAAGAACCTTGCTTTTCTTGGTATGCCACAAAAAGCAAATTATATAACTGATAAAAGCATCCAATCTTGTAGGCATATATCTACTCATACACTCATCTTTCTCTGAAACTAACAACATCACAAGGGAGGAGTATAAATGAATACCAACAGAATAGAAATATTACCAAGTAGCTATCATGTGATCAGAACAAGTCCTTATGACTCATCGACCTTCTCAATAAATTTGAAGAAATCAGCTTGTTTTGATGCAAGTTCCGTGTTGTCCTCCATATTTATATACATACATAAACTCTTCCTAGTAATTGCTATAGAGAGATCAATAATTCATGACAATTGCATTTAAGTGTCTTAACAGAAGTACTATTCTCTAAGTTCTATTAAGAGGTGAAAACATGATTTCAAAAGAAATTTAAGACTTAATTTGTACAAAACTCATAAATCTGAAAAATAATAAAACGACCTATAAACTTTGGTTCTTAAAATACATTTTGTTTTGTGTTACCCTCCAAATGAAATTACTACAACTTTATGATACAAATGAGAAACTAAACCATTAATGTTGAGGATAAATCCAAAGCTGATATGGCTCAATGGTAGCTGGGATAAAGAGTACACGTATTGGAGAATCAGCCAGTCAATCTTAGTTAGGCTGTTAGTGATTTAGTGGATAATAATAGCAACTTGAAGTTGCATCTTATCTTATCTTATCGTGTTTTCCAGTTCTATTTAAGTTCATTATTGTTTTAGCTATTATGTAAGCTTCTTCTCTTTAATGAGTTCATTGTCTTTCTCTGAATAAAAAGCCTCTTCATTTCTTTATCAAAGCTTCTACTTTGTATCTTCCTTTCTGTTCTGTAAACCAGTTTCCAACATTACTGGTATCAGAGCTACAGTGCTTGGAGCCATGACATCCAACAGGACCTCAGCAAATCTCTCTCAGCCATCTCTTCCAGTGTTCAAAGGCGATGGCTATGACTATTGGGCAATCAAGATGCGAACCTTGTTTCGCTCTCAGGATCTTTGGGACCTGGTGGAGTCTGGCTACTCCGAGTCTGATGAAGAAGCTCGGGTGAGAGAGAACGGGAAACAAGATGCAAAGGCTCTATTCCTAATTCAAAGTGCTGTCCATGAGACTATTTTCTCCCGAATAGCTGCAGCCCTAACAACAAAACAAGCCTGGACCATTCTACAGACTGAGTACCAGGGCTCTTCCAAAGTTGTTGCTGTGAAGCTGCAAACTATGATGCAAGACTTTGAGACCCTACAGATGAAGAATACTAAAGGAGTGCAAGAGTACCTCTCTCGCGTATTGGGAATTATCAATCAACTACGCGTGTATGGAGACACTATCAAAGATCAAACTGGCGAAAGTTCTGAGAAGTCTGCCACCAAGGTTTGTTCACATTATTGCTACCATTGAAGAAGCTAAAGAGACACTCACCATGGATGAGCTCAGTGGCTCCTTGCAAGCTCATGTGGTGAGACTAAATCGATCAGTAGATAAAACAGAAGTAAAGGCCTTTCAAGTAGGAGAGGCCTCTGATGCAAGGAAAAGCGACAAGTCCTCCAACAGAGGGAGAGGGAGAAGCTCTTTCAGAGGTCGAGGCCGTGGGAGAGGTCAAGGAAGAAACACAGATAAATAATGGCAACAACATACTGATCCAAAGGCATATAACAAAAGCAACATTCAGTGTCATAATTGCAAAAATTATGGACACATGAAGGCTGAGTGCTGGTTCAAGGAGAAGGCAGTGAATGTAGCTGAAGCACAAGAAGAGGTTGGCAATCTCTTCATGATGCACTCCAATCTTGATCAAATTCCAAGTAGTGTTTGGGTGGTGGATAGTGGGTGCTCCAACCACATGACAAGCATGAAGGAACTCTTCACAAAATTAGATGATTCACAACAGCAAACTGTGAGGCTTGGAGACAATAAGGAGGTTAAGGTTGAAGGAAAGGGAATAGTGGCCATCAAGGCAGACAATGACCAGGTAAAACTTCTCCACAATGTGCAATATGTTCCTAAACTTGCTCACAACCTTTTGAGTGTAGGACAACTAATTTTTGGAGGCTATTCAGTTCTGTTTGACAAAGAAACATGTCAAATTAAGGACCAAAAATCAGGCTGTCTTCTTATAAATGTTCAAATGACAAAGAACAGGATGTTCCCACTTGAGGTTTCTAGCATGGAACATCTTGGATTGGAGGCAAGTGACTGCAGCTGTTCTACCCTATGGCACTTGAGACATGGACACCTCCACACTCAAGGATTGAAAGTGTTGAACCAAAAGAAGATGGTGAAGGGCCTTCTACTGATCTCAGATGTGGAATTCTGTAATAGGGCAAACAGTTCGGAAAGCTATTTCATTCAGGAGGAGCTTGGAGAGCTTCAGCCCCGTTTGAACTCATCCATGCATATCTTTGCGAACCAATGTAGATAGTATCCTTGGGAGGTAATAGTTATTTTCTTCTATTTACTGACAATTATACCAAGATAAACTGGGTGTATTTTATTAAGAACAAATCCAAACCTTTGAGCAATTCAAGTGTTTCAAAACTCTAGTGGAAAAACAAAGTGGATACTTCCTCAAATGCCTGCGTACTGATCGAGGAGGAGAATTTTTATCCAAAAAATTCTCAAAGTTCTATGAACTTAATGGCATTAGGAGAGAACTTGCAGCTCCTTACACTCCTTAGCAGAACAGAGTGGTGGAAAGGAAGAACAAGACAGTTGTTAAGATGGCAAGGAGTTTACTCAGGGAGGAAGGTCTTCCAAATGACTTCTAGGGAGAAGCTGTGGCTATTGCAGTGTATTTGTTGAACTCATCTCCCACCAAGGCTGTATTCAATCAAACTCCTCTAGAAGCATGGAGCAGAAGGAAGCCTTCTGTAAGTCATTTAAAAGTTTTTGGTTGTATTGCTTACTCATTGACTCCTTCTCAGCATCATCAGAAATTGGATAGCAAATCAGCTAAATGTATATTTATAGGATATAACAATGAGTCTAGAGCCTATAAATTGTATAATCCTATCTCCTCTATGGTCTAGGGATGTGGTCTTTAAAGAGCATGACAGGTGGGATTGGAGTCATTCCACTGAAGATTCCAATGACGGTCTCTATAGATGCTTCATCAACAGACCTTGTAGTAGCATCAAATAATGGAAGTACCAGCAGCTCAATCAGAGGTGAACTCAATCCAGAAGGAGCTCCCAATTCACGAGGGGGAGCTTCCACCTCAACATTTTCAACACCTTCTCCAAGTTCCAGAGCATCTATAGAAGTATCTCCTCAAATTCCTGTAGACATCAGACCTGCCAGAAAACTTAGATCTTTGAGAGAGATCTATGAGAGTTGCACCTTTGCACTCATCATCACTGACCCTATTTCTTGTAATGAAGCAACAGGTTAAGAAGCTTGGGAGCAGGAAATGCAGGAGGAGATGTCAGCAATTCAAAGAAATAATACCTGGTATCTCACAGATTTACTAGCAGACAAGCAGGTTATAAGTCTTAAATGGGTATTCAAGACTAAGTATGGACAAGATGGGAAGGTTCAGAGACACAAACCCTGGCTTGTAGCAAGGGATTCAGTCAAGAGCACGGGGTAGACTATGATGAAACATACTCTCCAGTAGCTCGCTTCGAAACTATGAGGATATTCATTGCTCTTGCTGCTCAATAGAAGTGGCCAATTTATCAACTCGACGTGAAGTAAGCCTTCCTCAATGTTGACCTTCAAGAAGAAGTGTAAGTGAGTCAACCAATAGGCTTCATCATTCAAGGCAATGAGAACAAAGTATATAGACTAAGAAAGGCACTGTATGGCTTGAAACAGACTGCTAGAGCCCGGTACAATAAAATCGATCAGCATTTCATCAGCCAAGGTTTTGATCGGTATGAGAGCGAGCCCATAAATTACAAGAAGAAGCAAAGAGATCATCTTCTACTAGTATGTCTCTATGTAGATGATATTATCTACATGGGATCCTCAATGCAACTGATTGAAGATTTCAAGCTTCAGATGATGCATTCATTTGAAATGTTAGACCTTGGACTCCTATAGTACTTTCTTGGGTTGGAAGTCAAGCAAGATGAGGGTGGCATCTTCATCACTCAAACACACTATAGAAAGAACCTTCTCAAGTGACACAATTTGCTAGAATGCAAAGAAACAACTACTCCAATGAACACAAGAGAAAAGCTTCATCCGAATGATAGCTCTGGTGATGCAGATGGACAATTATACAGAAGGCTCATTGGAGGACTCATGTATTTAACCCACACTAGACCAGATATAGCATATTCAGTGGGAGTCCTTTCAAGATTCATGCAACACCCCTCAAAACAACATTTTGGAGCAGCTAAAAGGGTCCTCAGATACATTGCTGGCACTACTGATTATGGGCTACATTACACACAGGTTTATGATTTTAAACTGTGTGGTTTCTCTGATAGTGACTAGGCTGGTTCAATTGAGGATAGGAAAAGCACCTCAGGGTCTATCTTGATTCTGGAATCAACAGTAGTTACATGGAGCTCAAAGATACAAGAGATCATAGCCTTGTCCACAACTGAAGCTGAATATATAGCAGCTACCTCTTCTGCCTGTCAAACAATCTGGTTTAAAATGGTATTATCAAGCATAGGCTATGAATAGAGGGATGCAACTGAACTTTACTGTGACAATAGATCAACAATTGCATTGGCTAAGAACCCTATTATGCATGGAGGACAAAGCACATTGATATTAGATTTCATTACATACGAAGTCTAGTTATAGATGGATCTATTACACTAAAGTTCTGCAGTACTGAGGATCAGCTTGCAAATATTTTCTCAAAGGCTTTATCAGCATATAAGTTCAATTACTTCAGAACTAAGCTGAGAGTCTACAGCTTTGAATTCAGTGCGGATGTTGAGGATAAATCTAAAGCTGATATGGCTCAATGGTAGTTGGGATAAAGAGTACACGTATTGGAGAATCAGTCAGTCAATCTTAGTTTGGTTGTTAGTGATTTAGTGGATAATAATAGCAACTTGAAGTTGTATCTTATCTTATCTTGTTTTCCAGTTCTATTTAAGTTCATTATTGTTTTAGCTATTATGTAAGCTTCTTCTATTTAAGGAAGTTCATTATCTTTCTCTGAATAAAAAGCCCCTTCATTTCTTCATCAAAGCTTCTACTTTGCATCATCCTTTCTGTTCAGTAAACCAGTTTCCAACAATTAATGCACAATGTTACTCCAAATTTTCAGAGTTCAAAACAAAATATACAATGTGTTATATCTTATTTTTATTTTATTTATATATGTAACTTTGTTCTATATGAAAACCATGAAATGGCACAACATCTTGGGTTTCCATAACAGTAGGAATTCAATGTTTTTCCATAGTAGGGCATGGCATTAGCAGTGTATCATATTTAACAAATTATAGATAGAAATTTCCATATGATTCTGAAAGATATATTAAAAACTAACCAAAAGCCAACTCCTGAGCATCTGTAGTTGCATCTGATATATCAGTATCAGCCATTATAGCACCACCAGACCTCTTGTCATCCATAGAAATTGAAAGGGCTTGCTCCAGCAATGCAGTAAAAGAATGATTTTTAATCTTTCTTCAAATTCCTATAGTCTGATGACCATGGGGGTAAAAAGTAAAGCAACATGCTTAGGTCAACTCTCCACTAAGCTTAATAAACAAAAAACCACTTGTATAATTATAGATAGAAATAATTTATAAAAGAAACAGGTAAAATGATCAATCTCAAAGGATTTGCCTTTTCAAAAATGGTTAAAGTAATTTTTGGTCCCTGAAAATAGGGCCAATGTTCATTTCCATCCCAAAAATTTTAAATTTGTTCAATACGGTTCACATCAGCATATACTGCCACTTATCACTCCACATCAGCAAAATAACGACCTAAACATAATAATAAAAAGATTATATGTATTTCATTGGTATTCCAAAGACCGCCACGTCAGCAATAGGGACCAAAAATGCCAAAATAAGGAATATATAGGGACCCAAAATGTCAAAATATGCAATATATAGGGATCATATTGAACAAATTTTGAATTTTGGGATGGAAATGAACATTGGTCCCGTTTTCAGGGACCAAAAATGGCTTTACCCATTTCAAAAATGCAAATTAACTGCCTAATCACTAGGTAGTCTACCTATGTGGTCAAAGGACCCCAAATACCCAGGCATCAACCTTATCAATATAGAGCAATATGAGAAAAGAATGTGGATTCGCCACACAAATTATCTCCAAGCATTATATAATTCTATCAAATAGCATATGCAACACAGCCAAACAAGCAAAAATATAAGAAAGTCAAGGAGAGAGAGAGAGAGACAAGACAGACCAGCAAATCATGCCTTTTATCATCAGCTGTTGCTCTTGAACTACTAGTTGTTTCAGCCATAGTTGCATCTCGAGAGCTTGATGCCTGCTCACTTCCTTTTTCTTGGTTAGAAGCATCCTCTACGGCTTTTTTAGCAGCAACTTCCTACCTTTCCCTATTGAAACTAGGAGTGTAAGAGTGAGCTCAGGATCTACATTGGGATCCACACCAAAATCAAAACCACATGCAGAAGCTGTTGCCGCCGCTGCAGCAAATCCACTTCCACCTTTCCCATCTCTCGTAAATATGGGAGTGTTATCGGTCAAATGAAAATTAAATTAGAACATAAAAATCACATATATGATAAAACATATAAAGGTAAGATAGACAATAATCAAATGTTCGAAATTATACCTTATGAGCACATCTGAAAGGGCATTAGGACCAGGAGGTACATGGACTATGTGACTCGTGTTATTATTGTTTACAACATTAAGGAGAGACTTCAGCTTTTCCGATTTTTCATCATCAGATTCTCCAAAATCAACAATATCTAGAGCCACATTGTTCTTTTTTAACTTCTTTCCAATTGCATCCAACATACTCTTATCATGTTTAATCGGGCTAGAACATGAAAAAATAAGATAAAACAACAAAATTAATAATAAATGCACATAAAAATAAATTTAAGAATGATTTAAACAATACCTTCCAGCAAAAACTATAATCCTTTGTGACGCCGGGCAGGGTAGTGATTAACCTGCGGGCGGTGGTAACCAAGGGGGATTGACGAAAGAGAAAGAAAGGGGAAGACAAACAGAGAAGAAAAGTCTCTAAAACTTTAAAGGGGAAAATATAACTAAATAATCAATAAATAAAATGCAACCCACAAGCTTGGTTTAAATAGCTAAAAAAAACTAACCTAGATAATCTAGAAATTCTATTTGTAGAAAAATAAGCAAGTCAAAACCAGGGTATGGCATGCCTTCACTTTCTCGGCACATTTTTTTGTAAAATTTAAAAGTACGATCAAGGTCAACTTGAGAAAATGGAAAAGGAGAAGACTCCGAAGAAATTTACAAAGATATGCAAATTAGAAGCTTGAATTTAAGCTTTTACAAAAAGAAAAAATTAAAGCATAGAAAAAATAGAACCAATAGGATCTTACTTTCGACAGAATTAAAATTGTTCAACCTTGCATCTAAATCATGTGGCAACACACAAATATATATTGATTGAAGACAACAGCAACTTGGAGATACAATTGGCAGGCATCCCAAATTTTAATTTCATCAAACAAATGATATGGATCATTAGAAATAAAGCCATAAACAGGGAACAAACAACTCGTGATATAAAATTAAAAAAGCTTGAACCAAACATTAGAAGTGTTGATGAGTAAATTGAATTTTCAGAAAAAGCGATTTGAAGGTATGTAGTATTGGCTTAAAAAGTATAGAAACTAAAACGCTTAAAAGTGGTGAAATTTCTATGTGTAACGCCAACTTTCATGCCTTCGAGTTTCTTTTCACACTAAAAATTTGCATATTTTCCATTATACAGATTTGAGATGCATGCTATATTCTTTAGTGTCCCTTGAACAAACCCAGTTCACATAGGTTAATGGTGGCTGCTAATTCCCTCAAATAGATAATCTTACGACCAATTGGAAATTTCATCTAAACAAAAAGAGAAGTAAAGGATCAATCTGAATATCAGATGTATTTATTTTTCATTCTTTTTGAGTCCACAGCCCATGACTTTTATGTAATTAATTTTCTAAAAAATAAACAAGCATGATAGAAAAGATGTTTGATGAAGAAGCTTGTCTCAAAAGACAAGTTTATATAGAACACCGCTATCAACCCAAATGTGTGTTTTAAGAGCAAGGTTCAAAAGAACTTTATGTTATTTATGATTGAAAGATGAATGAAAGGTCATGTCAGGCATGAGGCTGTAAAATGATTGTAGCAATCAAATCTAGCATAAAAAAATGCTTTAAGACATCCATTTATCCACTAATGTGTGGAATATAATGACTTCAAATCAGAGGCTGATAGACAACCACAATCAACAAAAGAAAATTATCTCATAAAGAAAATCAGATTCCTAAGTCTTAAGGTTGATAGAAGATATTGGTTCCAACCTCCTTAACAGATTATTTGATGCAAGTCCAATTATTTCTACACTCAACAAAGTAGATACATAGACTTCAAGAAGGAACTTTGGTGGGTTATTCTAAATCCAGAGCATCTCACATAATTCTAATTTACATTTTGCCTAATTCAATTTGAAGTCAATTCAATACCAAGAAAAGAAAAAATAGCATAGTAATCTTAAACCTTAATCTCCCACTTGATTTTATAGATGTATGCTTGTGAAGACACTGAGCTTGTAAACAGGTTTATCAAACATCATTCAAGATATAAAAGAAAAACACCACACAAACAACTATAATGAAACTTGTAAATTTTTAAGAAACAGAAAAAGAACACGTCGACTGTTGTACTTTCCATGATCAACAAGCCATCAAGTCAGTAACCATTTTGACATTTATAACAAATGTTAAATGAAATAGATTATTTACATAGAAATAAGATTTTGTAATGAAATACCCTACCATGCATGCAAGCTGGGATCGTGACAAGATCACTTGTCGGAGTGACCAGAACACGAACACCCTATTTGGAAATTCGGTTACTAGTTGATAAGTATTTGTTTGTTTACATGTTTGTTACTATCTATTGAATAAGCCCTGGTTTGTAGGGTGTTGTTTAGCCTTTGATTTAGTCTTCCTTAAACTTAGCCACGATATAGGTAGTTTGAATCGTGGATGCATTTGTTATCATTCATGTTTTTAATGGCTTCATAAAAGCCTCCTTTTGAGTCAATGAATAAGACAAGCTTAAAAGCTACAAAATATATTATCTTAGTTCTAACAATGGTATCAAAGCTCCACAACGAGGCCTGATTTGAGAAAAAGTGAGTGAGTGAAACACTGACAGAAAAGAAAGAGAGAGAGAGAGATGGCTAAATGAAACAACTTCCTGATTCCCAAATTTGATGGGGACTATGATCATTGGTCAATGTTAATGGAAAACCTGTTGCGATTAAAAGAGTACTGGAGTATTGTTGAAAAAGGTTACACTGAGCCTGTTGATGTAGAAGCACTACCAGCCGCATAACGAAAAATCTTGGAGGATAAGAAGTTGAAGGATTTGGAAGCCAAAAAATATCTATTCCATTCAATTGACAAATCCATTTTAAACACTATCATGCAGAAAGATACCTCCAAACAGATATGGGATTCCATGAAGAGCAAATATCAGGGGAGTATTCAAGTTCAACGAGCTCAACTTCAGGTACTCCGCGGGGAATTTGAAGTCTTGGAAATGAAAACCGGTGAGTCAGTGAATGATTACTTCTTTAGAGTATTGTTGGTAGCAAATAATATGAGAAATGCAGGAGAAGACACGAAAGATGGGAAAATAGTTGATAAAATCTTGTGTACACTTACAGAAAGGTTCAACTACATTGTGGGCTTTATTGAGGAGTCAAAAGACATTGATAGTCTTTCGGTTGATGAGTTGTAGAGCTCACTACTAGTCCATGAACAAAAGTCTCAGAAAATCAGTGGACTAGGCTTTGAAAGTTACAAGAGCTGAAAGGTCTGGAACAAAGGAAGAAGACAGATTCGGCGACAGAGATAGAGGTTGTGGAAATTTCAGAGGAAGAGGAAAGGGTCGAGCTAGAGCTTTTTATAAAGCTATGGTGGAGTGCTACAAATGCCACAAGTTGGTACATTTTCAATATGAATGTCCTAGCTAGTCCCATTATGCAGAACCCGCTGAAGAGATGTTACTCATGGCTTATGTTGAGACACATAATTCCAATAGAGAAGAGGTGTGGTTCTTGGACTCCGGTTGTAGCAATCATATGAGCGGCAACAAACAGTGGTTCATTGAGCTAGATCAGTCTTTTAGGCACTCAGTAAAGCTTGGAAACAACTCAACAATGGCTGTCCTGGGAAAGAAAATGTCTGAATACATGTTGAAGGAAGAACTCACGTGATCACTGAGGTATTCTACATTCCTAAGCTAAAAAATAACCTTCTTAGCATTGGGCAGCTTCAAGAAAAAAAATTTGGCTATTTTGATTCAATATAATGTCTGCAAAATCTATCATCCAATGAAAGGGATAATTATGCAAACAAATATGCCTGCAAATCAAATATTTTTGTTGCTTGCTTCTATGCCTACTAATGTTCAAGGACCGACTTGCTTCCAAGCATCATCAGATGATTTAACAAACCAATGGCACCAAAGGTTTGGGCATCTTAACATGAAAGGGCTACAAATATTGGCATATAAAAGGATGGTCAAAGGGTTACCAATTCTTAAAGCCAGCTCCAAGTTATGTACTGATTGTGTATGGGGAAAGCAACACCGTGATCCTTTTCCCAAGAAAAGCTCATGGAGAGTGTCTTAACCATTACAACTTGTGCACTCTGACATCTATGGTCCGATTACTCCAAGTGTAATAGCCACAAAAGGTACATAGTACGTTTATTGATGACGATAGTTGTAGAATGTGGACATATCTCTTATATGATAAGTCAGAAGCAGTCATTGTGTTTACAAGATTAAAAGAAATGGTAGAAAAGAAGATAGGAAATTATATATATTGTTTGCGTACTACAGAGGTGGGGAGTTTACCTCATCTGAGTTTAACAGCTTTTGTAGTTCAAATGAAGTCAGTAGGCAACTCATTGTGGCTTACTCTCCACAACAAAATGGAGTCGCAGAAAGAAGAAATCGAACCCTAATGAACATGGTATGGTGTATACTGACTTCAAAGGAGGTTCCAAAAGAATATTGGCCAAAAGTAGTGAATTGGGTAGTACATGTGCTAAATAGGTGTCCCACATCAGCAATACAAGACATAACACCTGAGGAAGCATGGAATGGAATCAAGCCCTCGGTGGAATACTTCAAAGTGTTCGGGTGCATTGGACATGTGCACATACCTGAAGTAAAAAGAAAAAAACTTGACGATAAAAGCTTCAGGTGTGTGTTTTTGGGGGTCAATAAAGAATACAAAGCTTTTCGAATGTATGATCCGGTGTCCAAGAAGATTGTCATAAGCCACGATGTGGTTTTTGAAGAGGAGGAAAAATAGAACTGGGCCAAATCTAGTGAAGAAGCTTGTTGCGATGTTCTTAAATGGGAAGATGAAGAAAAAGAAAGAGAAGAAGATGTGGAGGAAGTTGAAGAAGAAGAGAGAACAAACATTTCAGACTCACTTACACCAACTAATGTGACAAGTCCAGTTCAAGGGAGGAGAAGAACATAACCAGTATGAATGAAGGACTATGTGAGTGGTGAAGGCTTGTTAGAGGAAGAAGATGAAGTGCAACAACTTGCCATGTTGGCTTCAAATAATCCAACTACTTTCGAAGAAGCTGCTAAAAGTCTAACTTGGAGAGAAGCTATGGACCAAGAAATTTAAGCTATTGAGAAGAATGGTACATGGGAACTAACTTAGTTGCCTATAGCAGTAAAGAAGATAGGTGTTAAATGGGTTTTCAAGACCAAGTTGAACTAGAAGGGATAAGTGGATAAATGCAAGCACCGACTCGTAGCAATATTGGGATCGACTATACTGAGGTATTTGCTCCTGGAGCTCGTTGGGATACTATTTGGCTAATACTTTCACTTGCAGCTAATCGAGGTTGGAAAGTATACCAACTCGATCTCAAAAGTGCTTTTTTGCATGGTGAGATAAGCGAGGAAGTGTTTGAGGAACAACCACGAGGTTATGAGGTGAAAGATGAAGAAAGCAAAGTATACAAGTTGAAGAAAGCACTCTATGGGCTTAAAAAGGCTCCGGGAGCTTGGTTTAGCAAAATCTAATCCTATTTCATCAATAAGGGGTTTGAGAGATGCTGAAGTGATCCCACACTTTTCACAAAGATGAGTGAAGATGGAGGTATTCTTATAGTAAGCTTGTATATCGATGACCTTATTTTTACAGGAAACAATGAGTAACTGTTTGGAAAGCTCAAAAATTCAATAAGAGAAAAGTTTGACATGTCTGATCTTGGTTGCATAAAGTATTACCTTGGAGTGGAGGTGGCACAAAGTTCAGCTGGGATTTTCATAAGCCAAAGGAAGTATGCAAATGAGATACTAGAGAGATTCGGGATGAAGCATTGTAACCCTATAAAAAATCCTATTGTTCCCGGAAGTAGGCTTGCTAAAGATGAAGGAGGCATGAAAGTTGATTCCACTACTTACAAGAAAATGATGGGTGTCTTATGTCCTTGACTGCGACCAAACCTTATCTCATGTATGTAGTGAGCTTGATAGCTCGTTTCATGGAGCCTCCTACTGTGTTGCATCAACACGCAATGAAGAGAGTGTTTTGATACTTGAAGGGAACAACTGAGCTGGGAATACTCTACAAAAAAGGAGGAAAAGAGAGCTTGCTTGCTTATTCAAATAGTAACTATGCAGGTGATCTAGATGGCCATAAAAGCACCTCGGGATATGTTTTTAAAATGAGCTCTGGAGCTGTAGCATGGAGTTCCAAGAAGCAACCAGTTGTGTCACTTTCCACCACCGAAGCAGAGTTCATCGCTGCTGCTGTGTGCGCCTATCAGAGTTTATGGATGCGGCGAGTTCTTGAGAAACTTGGTCTTAAGAAATGTAAATGCACTGTATTTTGTGATAACGACTGAGCTATTAAACTCTCGAAGAATCCTGTTATACATGGTAGAAGTAAGCATATTGAAGTTCGATTTTACTTTCTTCGAGACTTAGTTAATGATGGAGTAGTGGAGTTGGTGTAGTGTGGCTCAAAGGATCAGTTAGCTGACATTATGAAAAAACCTTTGAAGCTAGAATTATTCTTGAAGATGAGCGAGCAACTTGGTGTGTGTAGTGTTCAAGGATTAAACTGAGTGTATTCATAGTTCAGTTGAAGGGAGGAGTATTGGGAAATTTGGTTACTAGTTGATAAGTATTTGCTTGTTTACATGTTTGTTACTGTCTAATGAATATACAATGGTTTGTAGGGTGTTGTTTAGCCTTTGATTTAGTCTTCCATAAACTTAGCTACGATATAGGTAGTGTGAATTGTGGATGAATTCGTTATCATTCCTATTTTGCAATGGCTTCATAAAAGCCTCCTTTGAGTCAATGAATAAGACAAGCTTAAGAGCTACAAAATATATTATCTCAGTTCTAACACACCCTTCCCAGCCATTATCAGCACGCCAACAGTGTTCTCCGGATTCGACTGTAAAACAAGCAACCTAAATCAAACCCAAGAAATCAAAACCCTAAAATCCAAGCACACTTTCTAAAAAGAAAATGAAAACAAAACAAAACCAAAAAATTTCCAGCAATCAATCAACGAGAATCAAATGAGCACCTAAGTCTTAGCTCTACTGATGAGATTGACGGTGTCAGCTTAGGCCTGGAACCGATTGGGAGCGTAGTCCCCACTCCGCATCCACTAGGAATTATCGATGCCTAGGCTAGGACTCGAGGTTCAACTGCTTTGTAGGGCCGGGGTTGTGACTCCATCATTCCCAGTAGCCCTACTACTGCTTTGTTGCTCTTGAGGCAGGCCTTTCTTTGTGGCGCCTCCATCGATGGCTAGTAGAACCCTTGATGAAAAACGTGCCTCCATTGACAACGGGTGTGGTCAAAAACCCTAAATCACGAAATGAAAAGGAAGGGAAGGATATGAAAAGGAAGGCGCTTAAAACTAAAACCGCATGTTGCGAGAGAGGGAGTGTGAGCGGGAGTCAGAGGAAAGAAGTAAACCAAATGGAAAAGAAAGTGCAGGTGAATGAAAATTTTGGATACTAATATTGGGAGGAATTAGCGAGGGAAATTTTCCTCGCTAATTAAATATCATCCACAAATAATATAATTAACACAATGATAAATAAATTATAATAAGATTAGCGACGGTTTTTTCCGTCGCTAATCTCATTATATATCATTTCGCCACATTAATATATTATGAGATTAGCGAAGAAAAAATCCGTCACTAATCTCATTATATATGATTGTGTTATATAATGAGATTAGCGACGGAATTTCACATTATATAAGACAATGATATACAATGAAATTAGCTACGGATTTTTCCCTAGCTAATTAGCTAGGGAAAAACTAAAGAAAAATCTGTAGCTAATCTCATTATGTATCATTGTGATATATAATGAGATTAGCTATAGATTTTTCCCTAGCTAATTAGCTAGAGAAAAATCCGTAGCTAATCTCATTATATAAGAAGACAACATAATTTTCCCTAGCTACCTAGCTCGGGAAAAATTCGTAGCTAATTTTATTATATATAATTGTGAGATTAGTCACAGATTTTTCCCTCGCTAATCTCATTATATACTATTGTGTATAATGAGATTAGTGATGGAAAAATCCGTCGCTAATCTCATTATATAATTTATAATGATATAATGTGATTGGCGATGGATTTTGCCCTTGCTAATATTATTATATCATCACGCTATATAATAAGACGAGCGACGTACAAATCCGTCGCTAATTTCATTATATAATTCACAATTATATAATGAGATTAGTGACGGAAAAATCCGTGCTAATCTCATTATATATTATTATGATATGAGTGACGGATTATTTTGTCACTATTTCCCTTGCTAAATTACTAGGGAAAAATCCCTTGCTAATTCCACGCTAAGGGCCGCGCCAACATCTTCGCGGGCAACTTTAGCAACGGATGTATATTTCCCTCGCTATTCCCTAGTTAAATACAACATGCTGCTTTAGCAAGGGAATATTTTCCTTCGCTAATCCCTAGCTAATTATACAAATTTGTAGATGCTTTATGATGGAATTCTCCCTCACTAATATATGTCGCTATTTTCCAGTTTTCTTGTAGTGAGAGAAAAGAGGTGAGGAAACCAGTGGGAAATCGAGGGAGTGTAGGGAAGATGGATCTTCTTTTCTCCCTCATGGTCTTCCTTCCCTTATACCTAGCCTTTCACCATCAGTGGTCGATTGTCTCTGACACCGTCCTCGGGCTTGTCCCACATGCCCCGCCGAGCGCGACCCCTCGACAAACTATCTTGTCGGGATGCCCCTTGCTGCTAGGCACCACTCCTCTTCCATGGCAAAAGCGTACATGCCTATCCAGGGGCAGAAGGTAGTGGAGGAATCTCCATGTACTCTCCTCTGGGTGGGGCGGTCTATCATAAGGCCCATCCTTGATTTGCACCACGTGTAGGGTTAGATTTTTTGCCCCTAACACTTTCCTGCCGGCATATTAGGTCAGTGATATCTCATCCTTGCCTGACATGGTAAGCCAAGTCACTAAGAGACAAGTTGAATCGGGGTAGACAGGATGCCTTTCTGACCCCGTTTAGTCAAGGGGCGTTATGTCCTACCTCGGATGGGACCTGGGGACTACAGTCTCCTTCCTAGATTAGTCTCTCTAGTGGCCCTTATACCTCTTCCCTGATTACTGTTCATGGCTTGACTAAACTTTTAACCTGGGTGCTTGGGAAGCTTTCTTATTGTTCATGGGATATGACGTGGGGGCTCGAGTGGCCTCGATGCCTAAGCCCTTATTAATGGAACGCGGCGATAGCCATGATGGGTGCGCCTCCTCCCAAGGGCCCACTGGACGATTTGATAGCGGTAGTGGCCCATGTGGCAGCCATATGGAGGTTCTATCTTTTCGTAGGACGTATGCTATGAGATCTTAACCACCCAAATGCGGTGACGACTCCTCTCCTGATTACATAAGCCCCTGTGAGTTTTTCTTCTATGTCGCACCTTCTTCACTTTTGGTGTTTCGGTCCAAGTTCTTGCCAAAGTTCACTCAGTAACAACTGATACAATGCAACCACAAGTGTACGGGTCATAATCAAGTAATAATAGTAGACTCAAAGCTCGGGTTATCGATCCTTAAGGAGATGAAAGTACTAGTACCCATTACTCATCTACTATCTAGTCGATCCAAAAGTGAGTAATTATACTAAATCTAAACTAAAAAAATTGTAAACACAAACAAGGTAGTCAAAATGTTTTTGAAATCAAACAATCATAAAAAGGAGATACTCGGGTAATTGAATCTGATTCAGGAGGCTCGAGTCAAATATTTGTGCCGGGTTGGGGGGTCAACGTAAAGACTGAAAGTTATCGAGTCAATTCCAAGATTGGGTTGGTTTTGGGTGTGGTTCGTATTTTCGTCATAACTTTAGCTACCAATATCAGAATCGGGCATTCGACCCCAATTCAGAAAGCTCTTTGCGATGCGCACGACATGGGGACGTTATATTAGAGCGAATTTTTTGTTATTTTTTTTCTATTTTTAGAAATATTTAATCCGTTGAATTAGGGTTTTCGGTCTTCTTTCTATTTTTGGTAATATTTCATATGCTTAATTAGGATAGGATTTAAATCCGATTTGATCTCGGATTTTTAGGAGTTATCTGATTTGTCTAGAGTTTTAAATTTACATAAGTTTAGTTTTAAATAATAATTTGTCAATTTTAGCAAAGTTAGATTAGATGATAAGGTTTCTAGGTTAATCTTTTGAGGCTATTTAACCCGGCTTGTGGGTTAGTTTTTCATTATTGATTATTGAGTTATATTTTCCTTTTAAAGTTTCAGAGACTTTTCTTCTCTGTTTGTCGTCCCTTTTTCTTGCTCTTCTATCAATCCCCCATGTTTACCACCGCCCGCAGGTTAATTACTACCATGCCCGGTGTTAGTTGGTATCAGAGCTCATCATCTTCCTGGGAAGCGTCATTAGCGACATAAATACTGCTGGTCGTGGTCGTCGGGTTGGACAGGTTCTGACTGAGGAAGTCCAATACCGTGACCTGAGCGCACTAGAGGCGATGAACAAGGATCTACAAAGGCAAGTCGAGGAGTTAACCCAACGCTTGATGATCAAGGATTTGCAGAGGCAAGTCAAGAAATTATCAAGGCGTTTGGCGGCGATCGATTTTGATCGTGGTTGTCATGGGCAGGTTCCGGCTGAGGAAGTCCAGCACCATAATCATAGCGATCACAGGTTTGGCCAACCCATCTACCAACCCATCTACGACGATGATGCGGAGGAGGAGATCTCGCCCATCTTCAACGATGATGTTGAGGAGGAGATTTTTCCCATCTTCAATGATGATGTGGATGAGGAGATCTAGGCCATCTATGACGACTACGAGGAGGAAATTGGCGAGCCTGAGGAGGAGATTGGTGAGCCTATATATGACGATGATGGGACTAGCGTGGCGTTGGTATCTCGATAGGAGGAAAACCCTCCTTGCCCAGTAACCAACACTACTAACCTACTTTCTGTCTCTAGGGTTTTGATTGAGATCAAGCATGGAGATCCAAACTTACCAACAGAGGTGCAGTCGAACTCGGGGTCGAGTTCTTTCCAACCCGGGGTGACTGATGCAGGAGGCTCGAGTCAAATATTGGTGCCGGGTTGGCGGGTCAACGTAAAGACGGAAAGTTATCGAGTCAATTCCAAGATTGGGTTGGTTTTGGGTGTGGTTCGGTATTTTGGCCATAACTTTAGCTACCAATATCAGAATCGGGCATTCGACCCTAATTCGGAAAGCTCTTTGCAACGCACGACATGGGGATGTCATATTAGAGAGAATTTTTTGTTATTTTTTTTTCTATTTTTAGAAATATTTAATCCGCTGAATTAGGGTTTTCAGTCTTTTTTCTATTTTTGGTAATATTTCATATGCCAAATTAGGATAGGATTTGAATCCGATTTGATCTCGGATTTTTAGGAGTTATCTGATTTATTTAGAGTTTTAAATTTAGATAAGTTTAGTTTTAAATAATAATTTATCAATTTTAGCAAATTTAGATTAGATGATAAGGTTTCTAGGTTAATCTTTTGAGGCTATTTAACCCGGCTTGTGGGTTAGTTTTTCATTATTGAATTTTGAGTAATAATATTTTCTTGAATTTCAGAGTATTTTCTCTGGTTCTTTGGTTCTTCGTTTGTTCTTCCTTGCGGCCCTTAGATCCGGCTAGCCCGCGGGATAATCGCTACCCTGCCCGGCGTCAGAATCCCCCTTGGACTTCTATAGGATGGATGATACTCTCTATCTTGATACTTGGTTAATTATTGGCCAGGGGTTCCTAAGGTGCTTTACTTCCCTTTCTAGAGGCAAATTACTAATCCTAGTGCCCTTACCGATAATGTTCTAGGGAACCTAATTCTTGGAAGGATTATGTGAATAATACATCTAAAGGGCTCACTCTCCTTAGTACCCGGGTTCCCTGTGTACTCACAATCTTCTCTATTGGAGATGTTCTACACACGGGGAGGCGTTCTCTTCTCCCCCTATATGGACTATGGCTCTCGCAACCAAGAGGGATTAACTTACATTAAAACATCCAATGGACTCATGAATTCAACCAATCATTCAAGAATAGAGAAATAACATCAATTAAATCATGTCCAAGGGTTCATCAATCATCCAAGCATCTACAAAATTAGCCCTCTATGAAAGGAGAGCAACAATCAATTGCGAAGATGAAAAAAATAAAAGAAATCATAATGAAAAAGACTATTGCATACACTTTTGATAGCTTCTTTGGTTCCTCCTCAATGTCTTCCCCTCTTCTTGCACCAATGGCTTGATGATGAAATCCCCAAGCCCTAATCAAGACCAATTCCTTCCCCCCAAACGGCCTCCTTTTCTAAACCCTCCTTAGTTGGCTTTTATACCCTTAGGGTTTTTAGGGCAAGATTTACCATTTTTCCCCTTGTTATGTCTGTAGTTTCGTAGGGAACTTATGACATATGGGTCCATATACAGGCCATATATGGGCCCTTATAGCTTCTTGGTGCATCCATACGGCGGTATGACCGACCATATGGATGCCCGTATAGTCCATACGGGATGTTGTACGGCCCCAAAGGAGGATTACTTGTATGGACCTCGATTCTCCAAGTCCATACGGGCAGTATGGACGCCCTTATGCCTGGGTTGTTTCTCCAGGAATGCTTCGTTTCGGCCTCAATTTTCCTCGAAAAGCTTCCTTTCTCCCAGGGCCTTGATATCTTGCTCTGTTTATCAAAATAAACACATTTTAAGTATCTGTGGGCCAAAACTCTTCATAATTACATGCAAAGCATACAAGAATATGGTATAAAATTATGCTCAAATGAACACTTATCACATATCTCAAAACTTAAGGGTTTACTTGTCTCCTCAAGCAAAGAAAAGAGATTAACAAAAGAAAAGATAAGTGTTCATCTTCTGGCCACAAAACTCATGACTCAACTCCTTTCAAGTTCACCATCCAAGTGTTTGTTCTCCCATTTCCACGCCAGATCTTGTGAAAATTTTCCAATACAGTACTAGACAAAGCTTGTTCACTCCACATGCCTTGTTCCAAAATCTTTGCAAGACAAGCATATCCTCAATAGACTCTAGAAAAATCTTGAGGCCCTATGATCAAAGAGACCCCCGTAGGTTAGATAAGTGGTGGACAAGCTAGATTTTTTTTTTTTCGGGTAGGGCATCCCTAATAGATCCGACTTTCTCGTACTAAAGATCAATGTAAAGTGCAGTTCCTCCTCTTCGCAGAGTGCTTATGCTAATTAGGCACCAGAGCACTTAGCTACTAAGATGGTTACAACTCTACATAGTTGTGTTCATGCTAAGTAGTGATTTTTTGACTCGAGGAACACTCTTATCAGGAGCCAGAACCCCAAACTACTTCATCACCACAAGCAGCATAACATTTTCTTTATTCCTCTACAACTATTATGTACAACTACTTTATTCTCCCCATACTTGTCCACTAGGTCATATTATAAGGGGTTAAAGATTTGAACTAGTTCCACAAAATATCTTAGAGCCATTGAAAATTATGCTTATCTATTAAAGTCAAGAGAACATGGCAATGGGTTATCTATTGTCTCTAAAAATTATGAGTATCACAAAGATGTTCTCTAAGTACCCATGGCATTTCATAGGAGAATTTGGAAAAATTATGTGCTAAGATGGTGCCCTAGAAATAGAGTGTGCCAACATTTTCTTTCCTTAGGGCCTTTATCGAGATATGCTAGTCATGAATAAAGATTTACAATGAATTTCAATTATAGTTAGATATCTCCACACTTAAATACTTGCTATAGATGCACAAAGAGATAGGTAGCCACTCATCTCCACACTTAAAAATTTACATTGTCCGCAATGTACGCAATAATTCCAAAATTAAAATTGCATGGAGAAAGGTGAAGTAAAACTTCCCCGGTTAATTTGTTGAGCCAATCAAATTCCATGAATTTATTGCTTGGCGATTACCGGGGGATGTTGATACAAGTTCTGAATCTGCAAGAGAGGGAAATCATCATAACTCCACAATAGAGATAATAGGAAATCAAAGGAGTCCATAGAAAGTAAAGACAAGATAAGTTTAGCAGGGTGATGCCCTTGCTAACTGGTACAATGGTGCATAAATAAAAGAGATAAGTCCTGATAACACTGAAATATAAAATAAAAGTAACACAAGAAAGTAATGACATATCAATGCAAAGAACAAGAGAAGTCCCGATCCTCAAAAAGTAGGATCATCTGTTGTGCCTCCAATGCTGCTTTTGGGGGTCTCTGAGATGGAGAAGGTGCAAATGGTGCCTGTCCTCCGATAAAAAGAGAGAGTTCAATGAACTGGCCTCTCAATTGATGCTGCTCAGCAAGGATTTGGGTCCGCATCTCGCGCTACTCAGCATGAATGGTGTCATTTACTATGCGAATCTCATATATCTGCTCCTCCAATCTATCGAAACGGCTCATGTGCGCTGAGGAGGGGAGTTGGCCAGCAGGTGATGGCAGATGGGAGTCCTCAGAGTCGGACTCCTGATCATCAGAACTATCTCCTTCCTGGCGAACTAGTGTGTAGCGGCTACCAGAGTACTGGATGAGCACTATTAGACATAGAGTTCGCATCCCAAATACGGTCATAAGCTGGAGTCGCTGCATGTTCTCCGTCCTCTCCTCAAGGCCCATCCCAATGATGAGGTGGGTGATGTAAGGTCCCGCATTGAGGGCCTTGAGATAGGTGTGCTTCTCCTAATGCACCAAGTAGTCACTGAGTATGTATCCCAAATGGATAGGCACTCGCTCGAAGATGCTGTATAGGATAAACATCTCGGTGAGGGTGACGACACCGGTACCTTCATCCCTCCCTACGATTGTGCGACTGGCCAGGGCGTGGATATAATGGTGAACCGGATCGGTCATGAGGGATGCCTTGTTGATCCCATGGCGCCCCCCAAGTTAAAGCAAATATCACGTGGTCGTGATAGTGTGTTCGGGGAAGGCGGTAAGGAGCTCTCTGTACTCGTGAGTTTCTATCGCCTCACGATCGTAAAATCCAATGTACATAGAGAATCGAGTGTAGCTTATGGTCCGTCGCTCCCCGAAGAGCTGAAATGATATGGGGGTGAGGCCCCACTCAAATATAGCGCTCTTGTCAGCCTCAAAAGTACTCAGGACCTCCAAGGTGGTTTTGCGAAATACCTCATAGTTGATGGAGAACACTTTGTCCCAATCATCGAATGAAATCATCTCCCAAACTCGGTCCGCAATCTCGGGTTGAGTGATGACCCCCATAATCTATAAAGTGGGTGCACCCGAATGGTTTGGCGACTAAACAATGATAATGGTGGAGAAAGCGCTCCTCCTCAAACTGTGGTCAGCCGGAGGAGGAACCCTCTCCGTTTTTGCGCTTATTCAAGGCGGCTTGCTTTTGAGGCATGTCTACAAAATAATTGAAAAGGGTGTTAATGCGAAAGGAAATATCGGGGAAAAAATGAAAATTGCGCAGTACAACGCTTGATTGGCCCTATATGGGCTTCCATGCGGGGTACTATACGACCCGTATGAATTGGCCTGGGAGCCATACGAGAATATATACGACCCGTATGCGCCTGAGCGCGGCGGTGCCAGCGGCCAAGGCGGTTTCTTGCCCTATTTACATCCAAATTACACTCATGTCACATCCTAAACTCTCAACATGCCATTAATCAAAGTATTGCGATAAAATTCAACGCAAAAACGTACATTCATCACCCATTCATTCAAGATTCATTCATTCAATCCCTAGGGTTCTAAACATGGAGAAGATGAACTCAATCGACAAATCAAACCATTAGGGATCATACCTACAGAAGAGAATGCCTAAAATCAAGAGGAGAGGTCGCGTCGGTGAGGAGGATGTTCGGATAGACGTGGAGACGGGTGGGGTTGGCTAGGGCTTGAAAAAGAATGAGGGGGCGCCTTTTATAACGCCCCAACTTGTGCCCCATATACGGGCCATATAATACCCCGTATAGCTTACTGGCGGTGTCATACGGCCATATAACAACCCGTATGCACCTGGATTTAGCTTATGCAGCCAATCCAGGATGCCATTCGATCCCTCCTCACGCTACTTAGCAACAATTATCAATCTAGGGCTATGAATGAACAACAACCAGCATGATGATACAAGATAGTACGAAAACGGATATGAAACATCTTATTCATTTATTCCAAACACACACAATCTAACTAAACAAAAGAAAATTGCAACTAAAGAAAAAGAAATTTTCAAGAACTTGTGTTGCCTCCCAAGAAGCGCTTATTTAACGTCACTAGCTTGACGTACCTTCATCTTACTATATGGGGGTTCAAATACCTTGAAGCTCTCATCAACTCCTACCTTGAAGCATCGTCCAAATAAATACATTCCCGAGTTGGCATAAATTGAGCAATTGTTGTCATCCATACTTGGGCTTTCCTTTGAATTGTTGTGAGTCAAAGATTTCATGCTTACCCCTTTTTCCTTCACCTTTCTCCAGCATATTGTAGGGGGATTGAATTTTTGCTTCTTCTTCTTCACTTTCACCATCTCCATCCTTGATAAGGTGGAATGTTCTTGGATCTACTCTAATTGCTCTTCTTCTCCTCCCAAACAAGGGTATAATGGATCCACCATTAACAAGTCTTCCATACACTCGGAAGTGAGTATATCCACATCGTTGATACAATACGAGGTATCATCTTAAGCCATTGTGTGTCGCATTGCATCGAGCAGTTGGAATATAATCTCTTAATCCCCCACCCTTAACGCAAGCTTGCCTTGTACATGGTCTTTGAGTGCTTGAGCGGTGGCAAGGAAAGGCGCCCAAGAATAATAGGGACGTCAACATCATCATTAATATCCAAAAGTACAAAGTTGGCCGGGAAGACAAATTGATTGATTTGAATGAGTACATCTTCAACTATCCCCTTTGGTCTTCGCATAGATCTGTAAGCTAGCTATAGTGTCATTCCCGTAGGCTTTGGTTCTTCGAGGCCGAGTTACGTATATAATTGATAAGGTAGCAAATTGATGCTTGCCTCGGAGTCTGCCAATGCCTGCTTTGTGACCCCTTCACCAAGTACACAAGGGACCACAAAGTTGCTCGGATCCTTCAATTTCTTCGGCAAGACTTGTTAGATGACGGCCGAACATTGGACATTTAGTGTCACAGCAACCACATCTTCCAATTTCCTCTTATTGGGGAGAAGCTCCTTTATAAACTTCGCATATTTTGGCATTTGAGCCAAGACCTCTACCAACGGCATGTTTATGTGTAGTTGCTTCAATATGCTCTTGAACTTCACAAACTTGGAATCTTCTTTGTCTTTCTTCAACCTCGCAGGATAAGGAACTTGATGTTGATAGGGAGGCACGGGTGGTGTCTCTACAAGCTTCTCCTCCCCTTTTTTCTCTTCTTCAGAGTTTATAACAGGCTCGGAGTCTTCAATTTCAATGGGAGTCTTTGCTTGTGGCTTCAAAACCGGGAGTTCCATCTCTTTTCCACTTCTCAATGTGATAGTTTTACATTGTTCTCCACGAGGGTTCTCCTCCCTATTGCCCGGTAAGCTACCTTGTGGTCTTCAGCTAGCGCCTTTGCAATATGCGCAACTTGATTCTCTAAATTATGAACGTAGCTTGTAAATTCCGAATTGTAGTGTCATTACTCTGCATGTACTTCAAGATCAGCTCCTCCATGTTGGGTTTTCTTTCTTGCGGCTTTGAAGGGTGTTGGAAGCCGGGAGGATATTGCCCTGCTTGTAGATTGCCATAGGACAACGCCAGATGGGTCCACTTAGGAACATATGGTCGATATTGACTATCCGGTTGCCTTTGAGCATTTCCCATACATTGTACTTGTTCCATGGGAACCATTTTGGTACTCACAATGGGACAACTTGATGCTTCATGTCCTCCCCCACAAGTATTGCAGAACATCACTGTGACCATTCTTGAGCTATTATTGGACGTAAGTAACTCAATCTTCCTTGTTAACACATCCAACTTCTCACCAAGAATGGGATCAGAAATTGTGGCTTCATCCACGGGCCCAACTATTTTCACTTGCTTTCCCCTTATGGACCAATAGGTTTAATTACTAGCCATGTCTTGAAAGATTTGCGGTAACATCTAACAATTGCCTAGTTGAGTTATCCAGCCCATTGTAGAATGTTCAAACTTTAGCACACCATGTTGTGGACAACGTCGGAGCAAATTTTTATACCCTTATAGGCCTCAAAGAATGTCTCAGTGGGACCTTGCTCAAAGGCTGAGATGTCCAACCTTAACTTTGCGGCCTTACTCGGTGGGAAATAGCGGCCCAAAAATTTATCAAGCATCTCGGCCCAAATACGAATAGAGCTGGAAGTAATGAGAAAAGCCATCTATAAGCTCTTTCCCTCAAACTGAACGGAAAGAGTCTCAAGCGAATTGCATTATCAGAAGCTCCATTGATCTTGAACATGTTACATATTTGGATAAATTTTGCTAGATGGGCATGGGGGTCGTCATCAGGCCTCCCATCAAATTGAGCTGAATTCTGAATCATATTCATTGTACTTGCCTTGATCTCAAAATTGTTCATATTAACATTAGGAGGATGGATACTAAATTCCTACCCTGTGTAGTGAGATCTCTTATACTCTGACAATGTTTGCCTTCTCTCGGCCTTAACGGGCACTTCCCTTAATTCACCAATAGCTTCAATAGGAGTGAAGTTTTCTGACTCTGAAGAGGATCCCGGAAGTACTCCTTCCTCTTCTCTCAATCTCCGGTGCAAAGTTCTCTCAATCTCACTATCCACTTCAAGCAATCCTTTAGAATTTTTGCGGGTCATGCAATCAACACCTTGCAACAAGATTTAGTGAGAAAGAAGATTAGTATATAAAATTTCAATTGAATGAAAAGTGAAACAAAGAAAGAAAAATGACAAAATTAATAAACTCCTAGCTTTCCTAGTAGTCCAGTTCTCCCAGGCAACGACGCCAAAAACTTGATGTGATGCAACCGCATGTGTACGGGTCGTAATCAAGTAATAATAGTGGACTTAAAGCTCGGGTTATCGATCCTCAGGGAGATGGAAGTACTAGTACCCACTACTCATCTACTATCTAGTCAATCCAAAAGTAAGTGATTATACTAAATCTAAACTACGAAATTGTAAACACAAACAAGGGAGTCAAATTGTTTTTGAAATCAAACAATCATAAAAGGGGGATACTTGGGTAATTGAATCCCCCTTGGACTTCTATAGGATGGATGATACTCTCTATCTTGACACTTTGGTTAATTCTTGGCCAAGGGTTCCTAAGGTACTTTCACTCCCTCTCTAGGGGCGAATTACTAATCCTAGTACCCTTACCAAAGATGTTCTTAGGAACCTAACTATTGGAAGAATTATGAGAATAATACATCTAAAGAGCTCACTCTCCTTAGTACCCGGGTCCCCGGTGTACTCACAATCTTCTATATTGGAGATGGTCTACACATGGGAAGGCGTTCGCTTCTTCCCCGATATGGACTATGAAAATCCCTCTCGGCTCTCACAACGTAGAGGGATTCACATACATTAAAACATCCAATAGAATCATGAATTCAACCAAGCATTCAAAAATAGAGAAAAAACATCAATTAAATAATGTCCAAGGGTTCACCAATCACCCAAGCATCTACAAAATTAGCCCTCCATGAAAGGAGAGCAACAATCAACTGCAAAGATGAAAATAATCAAAGAAATCATAATGAAAGAGACTATTGCATACACCGTTGATGGCTTCTTTGATTCCTCATCAATGTCTTCCCCACTTCATGCTCCAATGGCTTGATGATGAAATCCCCAAGCCCTAATCAAGACCAATTCCTTCCCCCGAAGCTACATCCTATTCTAAACCCTTCATAGTCGGCTTTATACCCCTAGGGGTTTTAGGGCAAGATTTACCATTTTGCCCCTTTCTAGGTCTGTAGATTCGTTGGGAACTTACGACATACGGGCCCATGTATGGGGCATATACGGGCCCGTATAGCTTCCAGGTACATCCATACGATCGTATAACAGATTGTATAGATGCTCGTATAGTCCATACGGAATGTTGTATGGCCCCAAAGGAGATTACTTATATGGGTCTCGATTCTCCAGGTCCATATGGGCCGTATGGAAGCCCTTATGCCTGGGTTCTTTCTCCTGGAATGCTTTATTTAGGCCTCAATTTCCCTCGAAAAGCTTCATTTCTCCTGGGACCTTGATATATTGCTCTTTTTATCAAAATAAACACATTTTAAATATCGTTGGGTCAAAACTCCACACAATTACATGCAAAGCGTACAAGAATATGGCATAAAATTTTGCTCAAATGAACACTTATCAACCACCTCTCGAAATTCAGGACATGGTCGTGGAACCTGATGCTTTGGACAAGGATGCGACTTCGTCCTTCTCCAGCGATGTCGTTACCTAAGGTTTCTATGAATCTGGGAAACATCGGGTAAAGTGGAATTTCACATAGATGTTGTATTTTATGTTGAAAAAGTTTGTGTGTGTGTGTGTGTGTGTGTGGGGGCTTGCGTGCGACTGTTAGGGTTGGTGACGAAACGATGCAGACTGTGCGGACCCGTCGGGTTATATGTCACCTTCGGGTTATCCAGACCCAGCTCGGCCCAATACCAGAATCGGCGAGCCGAACCACAACCCACTAGTTCACGGGCCGGCCCACTAATTTTCATTTAAAAAAAATTAAAAATAATAAATAACCCAACTAGTAGTCTTCTCCCTTCCTCACTGACACTCCCGAACACCAACTAATACAATTGCCAGATTCCAGTAGCCAACCTCCTTGCTAATACTACCGGAGCTCCACCACAGCTACTCGTCTTCCTCCTTCCCTTCATCCCCACCTCTGGCGCCACTTCATCAGACTGATAATTGTCAAACTTCCACCTGATAGCTGTGTCATGTTTATTCATAATAATATTTATAAATAATCTTTATATTTGATAGTATTATTATTAGAAAAGGTTGTACATTTAGAAATAATCAAATTTATATAATTTTTATGTTTATATTTTGGAGAATCTACCGTAATATTTTAATTTATTATTAATATACTGTCTTCATTTTTATTATTTATTTTCACCTGTTTTTCCACCCTACAGTTTCTGTTTTTTTCTTCCATAAGGTTTCTATCAATTTGGTGGAAAAAGAGTAAAGTGGAATTTCACATCGATGTTGTATTACTATTTTACGTTGGTAAGTTTTTCAAATGCACGTGGTTAGAACTAGAGGGAGGAATATGCCGGTTAATCGGGCCTACCGTGCCCAACCCACTAGATTCGGGTCTGCCAAAGGTCAACCTCAAATCGATCTGGGCTACCATATGGCCCCGCCGGGTTACGGGTCACCTTCGGGTGACACAGACCCGAATTGGGCCAACCCAAGAATCGGCGGGCCAGGCCGTAACTTGTCGATTCACGGGCCTGCCCGCCGATTTTCATTTTTAAAAAAAAACTAAAAATAATAAAATAACTCAACTAGTCGTCTTCTCCCTTCCCCATTGCCACTCTTGAACTCCGGAAGATACAATTGCTAGATTCTTACAACCAGCCTTCTTAATGATACAGCCAGACCTCTACTATAGTTACTTGTCTTCCTCCATCCCTTCGTCCCCACCTTTGGGGCCACTTTATTAGAGCTATCATAGTCAACCCGAAATAAATATGGGTCAATCCGGCAGGTATACACCAGGTTGATGGGTTGACCCATACCAAATTACGGATTGGGAAAACCCCAACCCGTAACCGGACCCACTGTAATGTGGGCCGGTTATCGGTTGCGGGCCTAGCTGCCCGGTCAACTGACCTGACTCGTTTTAGTGGGCTGGTTACGGGCCCGAGTAGACCAAATGTCGGCCCGTGCCTGCCTCGAACACACACGAGGATTCTTCCCTGAAATTATTTGGTGTTGCATGTTGGAAATCACTATCATGAGCCCACAAAAATCAATAATGATGAAGAAAGAGCCTCATCATGATCAACATCCAAAATGTCCTCATCAGTCATTCATTCCATTAGGGCAATGGCATCCAACCGAACCTCCTCCAGTCACCGCCAGCTCCACATCGCCGCCATCCCCTGGCCGGGCCGCGGCCACATCAACCCCATGCTCAACCTCTCCCGTTCTCTCTTAGCTAATGACAAAATCATCATCACCTTCATCGTCACCGAGGAATGGTTTGCCATACTCTCCTCCTCCTCCTCCTCCACACCACTTCCTCCCAATCTCCGTCTCCTCTCCATCCCAAACGTCCTTCCGTCTGAGAGCACACGCGGCGCCGACCTTATGGGCTTCATCCACAGTGTGTTCACTGAGATGGGAGCGCAAGTCGAGGAGCTGCTTCTCCAGCGCGTGGATCCTGTGGTCGATACCATCATCGCCGACACCATTCTGCCGTGGGTGCCGTCCATCGCCTCGAAGATGCGCGTTCCGCTCTCTTCTCTCTTCACCATGTCTCCCACGATGTTCCTTGCATTTCATCTTTACGGCCACTGCCTGCAATCATTTGGTAATGCTTACTGCGATTTCATTTTTAGAGATGAAGTTTAAATTTAAGTGAAGTTTAATTTAAAAAAAAATAATAAGTTAGTATTTTTTATTTTTATAATTATATTTTAATTGGATTATGTAAAACCCTCCCTGTCGATCACTATAAACAAAATATTCAAGCACCAATAATTATTATAACATCACTCACATTCATAACTCTTCTATCTTATAAGATAAATATATTTCAAAATTAAATAATCTGGTATCGTTACATATACCAAACTAACATGATTAAACCAAGCAAGTTGATTAATGTGCAAACAATCAACTTCTTCCACATCAATTTTGAATACCTAACTATTCATAAGGTTCTAGTGCAGAGTTTCCTCATTTAATGGGTTTTATATTGTCACGTTAGTGTTTAATATTAGATTTGTTTTTCCTATTTTTTATAATTCTCTTTTCACATTGGATTCGCACCCTTTGTGCATGCAATTATTTGATTCTTGTTCTATTATTTCAATCAAATATACAATGAATGAGTGAATGTTTGGGTATCAAGAAAAAAGAGCCATTCTTTAAGCAAAAACTCTTTAAATCATAGAAAAATGAAAAAAAATAATTTTTATTGTTTTTTATTTTTGATTTCTTTTAAAATAAAAAAAACTTAGAATGCCGAACTTTTGTACAGAGAACTATTATATACTGTTGATGCCGAAAATCAACTCCTCCTAGGGATCAAAGCCGATTCAGGTCAATGAGTAAAATTTGTAGTTGAGGGGGATTCCTGGCGGCTTTGGTTGGAGGATGCTCCGTCGTTAGCGAGAGTATCAGGGTTATCGGTCCTTCTCGGCGGGTATTCGAGCTTTAGCAGCAGCCTGCACAATGGAAGTCCGGGGATCTCCTACCCGAACCCTTTGACGGTCAAGTCAGTTAGTCGGCTTCGGAAGGAAGGAAAACATAGAGATCGAGAGAGTTTTCATGGTTGCTAGGAAGAAAAAAAAAAGAAAGAACAATGAGATCATAGTAAAGGGAAGGAGAGGGAGAGATTTGTCTCTAGAGCTCGGAAATGAGAGTGAGGTCCCCCTTTTTACTCCCTTCCCCTCCCCTTTTATATCTTTTCATTCACCCTTCATTATCGGTAGCTTGCCGCCTAAGCTTCCCCTTGCTTGGGTGCCAAGTAAGCACCAACGGATGCTAGTTGGATGCCAACTGGGCACTAACTGAGCTGGAGCCTTCTAGAGACTTTGCCAGAGTTCCGAGCACTAGCCGAGGATGTTTCATTCCGGTTTAGCAGTTACCTGTAAGCAGTTGAATCATCCCTAGCGGCGAGTTTTCTTTGGGCCGACAGGGTCCCACCACATGTAGCTTCATGTCGAGCCATTCGGATTGTGCCACGTGATCAATAGAATTTTACCCATAACACTTGTCCCCCAGCTTTTCAAGCCGTCGTGCCCTTGGTGTGAGATGGCCTGAGAAGCTAGATTGCTTTCTTTTCTCATTAGTCGTGTGGTCTGTCAGCAAGACTTCGGACTTTGTTAGGTGCTTTTAAGGCCTTCAGACATTCCTCCACCCTCGGGATTGCGACCTTCTTCGAACCGGTTCCCGTTCTCCAACGGATGTTCCTTCTTGCCGCAAGCGGGCCAGTGTAATTATGGAGACACCTCCTCAGGTCTCTTATCCGAAGCATCGCACAAATCCACTAGACACCTTTTGTTGTTGCTTCATCGTTTCCTTAATAACTATGAAAGGAGGCGCAGTTGCTTCATTTCTTCCCTCGCAGACTTCCAAACTCACTTAGACTTCTTCTTTCTAATGGATCCTCGCAGACTACGCAAATCCTTAGAGGAGCTCACCGACAGATCTCCCCCAACGTCGATCTTCGAGCCCACGAGAATGGGAACTTCGGCGGAGAGGAAGGAGGGGGAGCCTCCTCCCGCTTTCCTGTCCGGACTTAAGAGGACCAGGGAAGACGTTGTGGCAGAATACCAGCGGGGGTCACTCTTTCGCGCGATCCTCCATTAAGCTGCCAACGACTATTGGTTTTCTTCTGAGAACTTGACCCACGCACGTGAAGTTGCTTCTCACGCTGTGGATGAATTCAAGGACTTCGACGAATTTCTATCACTTTTTCATTCAAAAGTGAAAGTCATAGGAGAATCCTGATAAGTTCAATAATTCTAGAAGAACCAAAGAGAATTTCTCTCACTTTTTTCATTCAGACTAACTTATCCTTCCAATTACATAGTTTAGCCAATATGTAGGCAAATACAAGAGAATTTGAAAAGTCACGCATTAAACTCTCTCCCAACTCCAAGAGACGTATTAAATGTCTCCATTTCCATCAAATCATGCATGTATAATTAAACTCTCTCCATTTCCAACAAATTATGCATACATAATTAAACTCTCTTCATTTCCAATACTAATAAATCGTATGAGATGCCTTGAAAAACCAACTCCTTTCAAGCCTAATTAGTGAGTGCTTTAATGATGTGGACAAACTTTGCTTCTCCATTAATATCGAGCTTGCATTCTTCTTTATGATAAACTTCTTGAACTAATTCTCCAAGAGCCTCTTTGAATCTCCTAGCACGAGCTCTTATGACTGGTCCGATTGACATTTGAAGTAGATCTTGACCTTCTTGGTTAGTCTTAGCCAAGTTTGTATCAGACCTTCTAAACTTGGGAGGCATGTAATACAGTAGAGGACCAGTTACAAATGGGATAGTCAAACCACTTCTCAAGACTCGGAGATGGCAACTAGAGGAATTCACAGAAAAGTTTATTCGAAAATCAGAGCTGGCTAAAACAAGTCTGATGGGACGAGATAATGTTTATCATCGAAAAGTTACAGAAGTTGTCCCTTCGAGACACCGAGTCTTTATTCAAGACTATAGAAATCGCAGGTGGGAGCATGAAGTTGGGGAGACGAGCTGTTAAGGTTGTGAGACGGAAGTGCTCCAACCAAGGAACTAGCAGAGCGAGACGCAAGATAGGGGAGCCCTTCCGCAAGCGAGGAATGGAACCTCGAGATCCGCCTGCGATAGAGGGGAAGGCCCGAATCGAGTATTCTTGGGCGGGCCCAACTTCGTTGCCACAGGACGCGCTGGACGAAAGCCCCTTCCTTGCAGGCATAGAACCTGAACGGGGAGTAATTCCTGAACCGGGAAGGTGTGTAACCACATCTTTACTCCGTGAAGGCATCCACAAAAAAGGCTAGGCACCGGGATAATATGAAGAAAAGTAGATGCGTGAAAAAGTGGGACACATGCTCGTGGGTTCGATCCCCACGGACGACGCCAGCTATTGATGCCGAAAATCAACTCCTCCTAGGTATCAGAGCTGATTCAGGTCAACGAGTAAAATTTGTAGTTGAGGGGGATTCCTGGCGGCTTCGGTTAGAGGATGGTCCGTCGTCGGCGAGAGTGTCAGGGTTACCGGTCCTTCTCGGCTTGTGCACGAGCTACCTCTCCTTTAGCAGGAACCTAGACAATGGAAGTCCAGGGATCTCCTTCCCGGACTCTCCGACGATCAAGTCGCTTAGTTGGCTCCGAAAGAGAGGGAAACATAGAGATCGGGAGAGTTTTCATGGTGGCTAGGAAGAGAAAAGAAAAAAGAAAGAACAATGAGATCAAAGCAAAGGGAAGGAGAAGGAAAGAGTCTCTCTCCAGAGCTTGGGAATGAGAGTGAGGTCCCCCTTTTAACTCCCTTCCCCTCCCCTTTTATACCTTTCCATTCACCCTTCGTCGCCAATAGCTTGCCGCCCAAGCTTCCCCTTGCTTGGGCGCCAAGCGCCAGTGGGACGCCAGCTGGGTGTCAACTGGGCGCCAGCTCAACCGAAGCCTTCTAGGGACTTCGCCAGAGTTCCGAGCACTAGCCGGGGACGTTTCGTTCTGGTTTAGCAGTTATCGGTATTCAGTTGAATCATTCATGTCCACTAGTTTCTCTTTGGGCCGATAGGGTCCCGCCACGTGTAGCTTCATGTCGAGCCGTATGGATTGTTCCACGTGGCCAGCAAAATTTTACCCATAACATATACAATTGCAAAGTAAAAAATTATAAGATCACCAATAATATTGACCTGATTGTTGTGTCATGAACTGAATTTTTCATGTCTACTTCGATCTGCATGTTATCTTATTAATTATGCATGGAATTATTCAAAATCCATACATTCAATCAAGGGACAAAACAATACTAAAAAACAACTAGATTATATTTGCATACTAAAGATAGAATGTCTTGTTTCCCATTGCAGATGAAGAAACAAATGAATTCCTGGAATATCTTCCGAGAATGTCAAAAACTCCCGTCGATTCATCCACTTTCTCCATTGAAAACATCCATCAGAAATTCAAAGAAGTAATCTCATTGTCTGAAAAAGCTCAGAACCTCATCTTCACATCCATCTATGAGCTTGAAAACCATGCCATTGATACTCTCAAATCCAAGCTCCAAATCCCAATCTACTGTTTAGGCAATGCCATCCCTTCCATCCTTGATCACAGCACAAGCATTCACCACGAGTGGCTGGACTCTAAACCACGTAACTCAGTCATGTATGTTTCTCTGGGAAGCTACTTATCAACCTCAAGTGCTCAAATGGATGAAATGGTGCATGGGCTCAATGCAAGTGGAGTGCTGTTCTTTTTAGTTACCAAAGAAGAGGAGTTCAAAAGATTTGAAGAATTGTGTGGAGATTCAGGCTTTGTGGTGCCATGGTGTAACCAGTTGGATGTGCTCTGTCATGCTTCAGTTGGTGGCTTTTTGACTCATTGTGGATGGAATTCTACTTTAGAAGGCCTCTATGCTGGTGTTCCAATGCTAACATTTCCATTGGTCTGGGATCAACTCCCTAATAGTAAGTTGATTATTGATAAATGGAAGGTTGGTTTGAGGTTGAAGGTTGAAGGGAAGGAGAATGACATTGTTGGGAGGGAGGAGATTGCAAGGATTGCTTGTGAGTTTATGGACCTTAAAGGTGATCAAAGCAAGGAGCTGAGGAGAAGGGCAGCTGAGATCAGAGATAAGTGTAGGAAAGCTTTAGGAAATACTGGTTCTTGTTCTTCTGATCTCGATGCTTTGTTCATGATGCTTTGCTGAAGACATGGATTTGTTTACACTTGTGTTACCACATTAGGGATGATCTTTGTTATACCGTTTCTTTAATAAACATTATAAGTTGGAAGGCGAAAACACCATAACATAATATTTTCTCTGTTTGTTTTTTCTGTTTCATAATTTTTCTTCAGATGCATGCATGAATGAATATGCAGAGACCTGGATTTTGGGCCGGCACGGCCCGGCCAAGCACGAGCACGGCCTTGCCGGGCGAGTTTTGTGCCGGGCCGGGCACGGCCCGAAATGATTTTATGCCGTGCTCGGTCTGGCACGAATTTTGCAAGAGTCGGCCCGGCATGAAGCACGGCCCATGCCGGGCAGTGTCGTGCTGGGCCGATTCTAGCACGGGCCAAGCACGGCCCGTTTATAAAAATTGAAAAATTAAAAAAAACTAATTTTTTTATTAAAATAAAATAAAAAATCTAAATATCACCCATAAAAAATAGAAAAAAAATCCCATTCACATTAACAGAGAGGGAACAAGAAGAGAGGAAAAAAAAATAGAGCAAAAACTCTCAATGATAGAAATGAGATCATCCTTGCGGCTTGGCCTCTAACTCATTTTGGATGTCAAGAAAAGAACTTCAAGCCTTCAATCCATTGAACTACAAGCTCTAAATCAACATGGATGCCGATAAAGAGCTTCAACCCATGAGGAAGAACAAGAGTGAAGCAACGACTCTCTTATTTATTTTTAAATAAAATAATATCTTTTATTGAAAAAAAAGAGGGGTTGGCAACTTTACAATTGCCAACCCTCTAATAAATTTTGAAATGAGAGAGTGTTTAGCAGCTGTAAAGTTGTCAAACCTCTCATATATTATATATAAAATATATAGTGTTTTTCTTTTAATCCACATGGCAGCATCTCATGCCACGTGTTCTGATTTTGGGTTGGCTCGTGACGGGCCGCACGCATACGTTACCGAAATGTTTCTTGCCCGTCTTGATACGGTACCCAGTCGCGGGCGGTTCGGCCCGACACGGGCACAAAACCGGGCCGTGCTAGGCACGGCCCAGGTACTGTTCATTCCGGACCATGCTTGACACGACCCAGATCGTGCTGGGCCGTGCCGGGCCCGTGCCGGCACGACCCAAAATCCAGCTGCATTGCAGACACATGAAACCAAAAATTACAATCAAGGCAATGATGGTTCTTTATGAAAATTAAAGGACATCCCAATAAAAGAAGAGTAGAATTAGAATTTTACACATTAATTAATCTGCACATATCGGTAAAAAACAGAGGTCTTCTTTTCCCTTTACCTCAGTAATTTTAGATTCAAATTGTGTTTTCCATTTAGCTTTAAGTAGCCCAGTTAGTTAATTCGGTTTAAAACACATTGTCCCAAGGCATTTATATATATGGCTTAGCAAGAAAATGGAAATAAGTATTCCAGGATAAACTAGTAAATGACCATTTGCATTGCTCATGATTTTAAAAAAAAATTATTATTAAAAATAGGTAAATTAAATTAAATAAAATATATAAATAACATATTAAATAAATCAAACATAAAATTTACTAAATAAATAAAGAAAATCAAATAGATAAATAAAACAAAAATAACATAATCAAATCAAATATTTATAAATTAGATAAATAAATAAATGAATAAACATGTGGAATAATCTAATAATTATAACGTATTATTAAATTATATAAAAATCAATGTGAAATTGATTAATAAAATTTATTCAAATATTAAACAATCAAACATGCTATTTTTCATTTTTATTTGATTGCAGAGCCAGAGCTTTTTGAAATTAGCCGACAAGCGACCCCACAAGGGATTCAAAGGACGGGCACAAATCCACGGAGCAAGCTTAATGTGTTGCGCGCAGAGCAAGCTCAATGTATTCGGGCGCACGTGTAAAGGCATGATTAGCTCCACGAATCTTTGAATTTTCAAAGAAATTTTCAATTTATTATTTTCCAACCTAAATTAAAATTTTAAAATTTATCATATTTTTTAGCATTTTCAAATATTTTATATCAACATATTGAATCAAATTTAAAGTTATAGAATTTTTATTTTTTTAACTAATCACATTTTTTATAAAAGATATGAAATAATTTTCACAAAACTAAATTAAACTTGTAAAACTATAAAATTCGTAAATAAAATTTTCATACCTATGAACAATTAAAGTTTGGATTTATTTCACAGTTTTTTTCTAAAAGATATTGTAATTATCGTCCCTCTTGTTTAATATCAATAAGTCTAATTTTTATGAAATTACTTAGGTAGCTAAAATCAAATTTATATAAAATTTTTTATAAAAGTTACACATTCCTTGTTTGTGTTTCAAAATAATTGGCTCATGCAATATGTTATTCACATATATGACGATATTTTAAAATAAAAAAATTATAACCTATGATTGAATAAAACTTAATGAAAATATTGATTTGCTGTAAAACCCGCCCCGAAATAAATAAAATTTTTATTTATTATTCTTAAAATTTATTAAATGGAAATTTAATATAGTAAGCGAAGAAATTTTAGAAAATTATTAAGTGTTAATTAATCTAGATTAATTAAGTAGGGGAACCAGACAGATGTTTGAGTTCCTATAAGTTAGATCAGACGAGTCAAAAGTCGGTATTCGTGGATCTGGTTTGACGAGTGATAGACCCCGTGAGATTACAGTACGCCCGTGATGACTGGTATCATTGACCTGAAATTTCCGGATCTGGGTCGATGAATTATTAAAAGATAATATTTACTTATGTGACATAAAGCTAAAGATCAATTAGAATAATTAAACCCATTGACATAGGGGAATGATAAGATTAACCAATTAATGGTTAAGATAGTGTAAATAATAGAGATTATTAATAAGTTAAATGATTTAATATTATATATTAAATTATAAAGTGCATACCTAAGTTAGAAAAAAAAAATCAAATTGAATTGAGAGGGATCATTCTTCTTCCTTCTCCCGCAAGTGACCCCCCTTGCTCGCGCTTGATCGCAGACCAACCCTGCGACGACGCCGGCCACCGGCGAGCCCAGCTATCTGTTGGGTTGATGTCCAAGACAAGATGTGCAGATCATGAGAAGATGTAGATATGCAGATGTGAAGATATGCTGATCCGATATGGAGTGTAGATATACTGATCCGATATGGATGTGAAGATATGCGGATCCGATATGGAGTGCCGATATGCAGATCCGATGTGGATAGCAAGATATGCAGAGCAAGATGTAGATATGCTGAAGCAAGATGTAGATGTGCTGAAGCAAGATGTGCTCAAGCAAGATGTGCTGAGCTGTCATGGTGTTGATCCCAAGGTGAAGTACCTTTGGATGATAAAAGTAAGGCAAGCAAGGAAATGGCTGTTGAGTGTCGCTCAAGTCAAAGAAAAAGGTGTCCTGGAAAACACGCCAGGATGGTATAACTGAAAAGGTAAAAAGCATCCAGTGGTGTATCTAGACACATATATACATTGAGACACATATTGTGAGAGAGTAGAACTCAAGAGAGAAAGCTGTGATCTTGAAGAAGAAGAAGAAGTGGAAAAGAGATATTTTCTCTGTTGAAGAAGACGACAGGTGAAGCTTTGCAGTTTTTACAAAGAGTTAAATTGTCTGAGTATCTGTGCTCAGATTTGTGTCTTCTTTATTAGATCTTCTTCTTGTAAAAGGTTTATCTCAAGTTAGGGCATCAACTTGAGATTTTGTATTGTTCTCTCTGTTTTTTAGTGGAATTTCTTGCTTGCCGGTGCCCCGTGGTTTTTCCCTCGATTTGTAGGGTTTTACACGTAAAATCGTTTGTGTGCTTTTCTCTACTGTATTACTCTTTCTCTTTACTTCTCCCCTGTACCTACTCCATCACACGCTTCCGCAACTCCCATCAAGTGGTATCAGAGCTATGGCGAAGGAGATGGATGCTGGCTCTAGCAGGATGATCAGCTTGAACGGGACTAACTATAGTCTATGGAAAAACAAGATGAAGGATCTTCTGTTTGTAAAGGCTATGCATCTTCCTGTGTTTGCCACACAGAAGCCTGAATCTAAGTGTGATGAGGAGTGGGAATTTGAGCATGAGCAAGTATGTGGCTTTATCAGACAATTTGTTGATGAGAATGTCTACAACCACATACAAAATGAGAATCATGCAAGGACTCTGTAGACTAAGTTGGAAAATTTGTATGCTTCCAAGACCGGCAACAACAAACTGTTTCTGCTACAAAGACTAATGAGGTTGAAGTTCAAGGAAGGTAGTACAGTACCTGATTTTTTGAATGAATTTCAAGGAATCATTAGTCAGCTTTCTGGAATGGGAATCAAGTTTGAAGATGAGGTCATGGGACTACTGTTGCTTGCTACTCTTCCTGACAGCTGGGAGACCTTTAGAATTTCTTATGTCAACTCAGCTCCCAATGGAGCTGTTTCTTTGGAGTCTGTCAAGGTAGGTGTCCTGAATGAAGAGATGAGGAGAAAATCTCAAGGTTATTCTTCCAAGTCAGAGGTTCTTGTCATAGAGAACAGGGGGAGAAACAGGTTCAAGAATGAAAGAGGTAGAGATAAAAGCAGAAGCAAGTCTAGATCCAGATTCAAGAACATGGAGTGTCATCACTGTGGAAAGAAAGGGCATATCATGAAATATTATTTTCAACTTAAGAAAGAAAACAGGCTAGCTGAGAAGTAGAAAAAGGATGACAACAAAGATGAAAATGCTGCTGCTGTTGTTACAGAAAATGATATGCTCGTTGTCTGTGATACCGATATGGTGAATGTGGCAAGTGATGATACCCATTGGTTGGTTGACAGTGGCTCTTCTCTCCATGTAACATCCAACAGGAGTTTCTTCACTACTTATACTCCTGGCAGCTTTGGAACGTTGAGAATGGGCAATGGCTCTTTGTCTCAAGTTATTGGGATGGGAGATGTTCTGTTGAAGAATGCAAATGGGCCATTATTGAAACTGAAGGAAGTTAGGCATGCTCCAGACATGCATCTGAATCTCATCTCTACAGGAAGGTTAGATGATGAAGGATACTGCAGCACCTTCGGTAATGGACAATGGAGACTTACCAAAGGGTCTATGGTTATGGCTCATGGTAAGAAGTGCAACAATAATCTCTATACTGTGCAAGCATCAGTGAATCAAGACTCTGTGAATGCAACTCAGGAAGATAAATCTATTGAGTTGTGGCATAGACGCCTCAGTCACATGAGTGAGAAAGGGCTGTATTGCTTGATCAAGAGGAAGCTTCTTTCAAATGTAAGAAGAGAAAAGTTAGAGAGATGCACTCATTGTCTGGCTGGGAAGCAAACAAGAGTTACTTTCAAGACTAATTCACCTTCGAGAAAGGTCCAAGCATTAGAGCTAGTTCACACAGATGTGTGTGGTCCTCTGAAAGTAAGTTCTCTTGGTGGTGCACTTTATTTTGTCACATTTATTGATGACTTTCCAGGAAGGTGTGGGTCTATGCTTTGAAGAGAAAAGACCAAGTCCTTGGTGTGTTCAAGGAATTTCATGCATCTGTTGAGAGATAGACTGGAAAGAAGTTGAATGCATCCGAAGTGATAATGGTGGTGAATATTTAGGTCCCTTTGATGAGTACTGCAGAACTCATGGGATTAGACACCAGAAAACTCCACCAAAGACTCCTCAGTTGAATGGAGTGGCAGAGAGAATGAACATAACACTCATGGAGAGGGTTAGATGTCTCCTGTCTAAGGCCAAGTTGCCCAATACATTCTGGTGTGAAGCTCTTTATACAGCTGTGCATGTGTTCAACCTTTCTCCACGTGTTTCCTTGGATGGTGATATCCCAGACAAAGTCTGGTATGGTAAGAATGTATCCTATAATCACTTACGTGTTTTTGGATGCAGGGCCTTTGTGCATGTTCCAAGAGATGAAAGATCTAAGTTGGAAGCAAAGACCAAACAATGTGTGTTTGTGGGATATGGACAGGATGAATTTGGATACATGTTGTATGATCCAGTTGAGAAGAAGCTGGTTAGAAGTCAGGATGTAGTGTTTTCTGAAGACCAAACGATAGAGGACATTCGTAAAGATGTCAAGGGTCCTTCACAAAGCAGTTACAAGTCGGTTAATGTGGAACCTGATGTGACAGATCTTACTTCCGATATGGAAGATCCTACCTCCGATATGGCACATCCACATCCTACCTCCGATATGCCACATCAACATTCTACCTCTGATATGCCACATCCACATCCTACCTCCGATATGCCACATCTTACTTCCGATGTGTCAGATCCAACTTCTGAAGATGCAGACCCGATTTCAGAAGAACCTGAGTTTAGAAGAATCGGAGATATGCAGGATGATAGCACTTCTTCTGATGAAGTTCCACACCGCAGATCTACGAGGGAAAGATGTCCTTCTACTAGGTATCCTGCTCATGAATATGTCTTAATGACAGGTGATGGTGAGCTTGAATATTATGAAGAGGCAATGCAGGATATACATAAAGAAAGGTGGATCGAGGCGATGAAAGATGAGATGCAGTCTCTATGACAACCAAACCTTTGAGTTTGTGAAGTTGCCTCAAGGGAAAAAGGCTCTGCAGAACAAATGGGTTTTTAGAGTGAAGCATGATGAGAACTCTTCAAACCCGAGATACAAAGCTAGGTTGGTTGTAAAAGGGTTTAACCAAAGAAAAGGAATTGACTTTGAGGAGATATTTTCTCCTGTTGTGAAGATGTCATCTATAAGATTTGTTCTTAGCTTGGCAGCTAGTCTTAACTTGGAGATTGAGCAGATGGATGTGAAGACTGCTTTCCTCCATGGAGATCTTCAAGAGGAAATCTACATGAAGCAACCAGAGGGCTTCGTGGTCAGAAGAAAGGAAGACTATGTTTGCAAGTTAAAGAAAAGCTTATATGGACTGAAGCAAGCTCCTAGACAGTGGTACAAGAAGTTTGAGTCTTTTATGGGGGAGCATGGGTACTCCAAGACAACTTCAGATCACTGTGTTTTTATGAAGAAGTTTTCAACTAATGATTTTGTCATTTTGTTGATTTATGTTGATGACATGCTAATTGTTGGTAGCAACACTTCAAGAATCTCAAGTTTGAAAAGAGAGATGAGTAAGTCTTTTGCTATGAAGGACTTGGGAGCTGCAAGTCAGATTTTAGGCATGAAGATTACTCGTGACAGGAAGTCAAGGAGACTGTGGTTGTCACAAGAGAAGTATATTGAGAAGATACTTCAGAGATTTAACATGGACAAAGCCAAGCCAGTGAGTACTCCTCTTGGAGCACATTTCAAGTTAAGCACCAAGCAAAGTCCAAAGATAGAGGCAGTTGGAAAAGCTATGGAAAAGATCCCTTATGCTTCTGCCACAGGAAGTCTGATGTATACTATGGTTTGTACTAGACCTAACATTGCTCATTCAGTTGGAGTTGTGAGCAGGTTTGTCTCTAATCCAGGGAAGGAACATTGGGATGCAGTTAAGTGTATTCTGAGATACCTTCGTGGCACTAGCAATCTGTGCTTGTGTTTTGGAACAGAAGAGCCAGTACTTGTAGCTTATACAGATTCAGACATGGCAGGAGATATTGATAAAAGAAGGTCATTGTCTGGATACTTGATGACTTATGCAGGTGGTGCTGTTACCTGGCAATCGAAGCTTCAGAAATGTGTGGCCCTGTCTACCACAGAAGCTGAATTCATTGCAGCAACTGAAGCTAGCAAAGAGCTGTTGTGGATGAAGAAGTTCATGCAAGAACTTAATTTTGAGCAAGAAAAGTATGTTCTGTATTGTGATAGTCAGAGTGCGATTCACCTTGGAAAGAATTCTACATTTCATGCAAGGTCGAAGCATATAGACGTGAGGTATCACTGGATACGGGATGCATTAGAAGAAAAACAACTTGTTCTTGAAAAGATCCACACAGATGATAATGGTGCTGATATGTTGACAAAGAGTTTGTCACTTGGGAAATTTGAAGTGTGTCGCTCCATCGCAGGTATGGAGCAAATCCGACTTTGTCAGTGAGAAGTCATAATTTCATATCTCTCTCATTTGTCTTGGAGGGGGAGATTCTGTTAGGTTGATGTCCAAGACAAGATGTGCAGATCATGAGAAGATGTAGATATGTAGATGTGAAGATATGTTGATCCGATATGGAGTGCAGATATGCTGATCCGAAATGGATGTGAAGATATGCTGATCCGATATGGAGTGCAGATATGCAGATCCGATGTGGATAGCAAGATATGCAGAGCAAGATGTAGATATGCTGAAGCAAGATGTAGATGTGCTGAAGCAAGATGTGCTGAAGCAAGATGTGCTGAGCTGTCATGGTGTTGATCCCAAGGTGAAGTACCTTGGGATGATAAAAGTAAGGAAAGCAAGGAAATGAGTGTTGAGTGTCTCTCAAGTCAAAGAAAAAGGTGTCTTGGAAAACACGCCAGGATGGTATAACTAAAAAGGTAAAAAACATCCAGTGGTGTATCTAGACACATATATACATTGAGACACATATTGTGAGAGAGTAGAACTCAAGAGAGAAAGCTGTGATCTTGAAGAAGAAGAATAAGTGGAAGAGAGAAATTTTCTCTGTTGAAGAAGACGACAGGTGAAGCTTTGCAGTTTTTACAAAGAGTTAAATTGTCTGAGTATCTGTGCTCAGATTTGTGTCTTCTTTATTAGATCTTCTTCTTGTAAAAGGTTTATCTCAAGTTAGGGCATCAACTTGAGATTTTGTATTGTTCTCTCTGTTTTTTAGTGGAATTTCTTGCTTGCCGGTGCCCCGTGGTTTTTCCCTCGATTTGTAGGGTTTTACACGTAAAATCGTTTGTGTGCTTTTCTCTACTGTATTACTCTTTCTCTTTACTTCTCCCCTGCACCTACTCCATCACACGCTTCCGCAACTCCCATCACTATCCTCCTCATGGCGACCGCCTCGTCTCCCTTCGCCTTCGCCGGTCGTCCACCGATAAATTTGTGCCGCCGCCCGTTGCCCGAGCCCCTCGCGGCACCTGCGCCCCGGCTTGAGCTCCTTCGCTGCAGCACCTCGCGCCACCGAAGCAACCACCTGCTCTCTCCGACCAGCACTTCTTTCTCTCTGTTTCGACGAGCTCCGGCAAGGACCCCATTGGACAGAACGCCGGTAAAGCGGTACAGTGAGGTCCCTCTGAGCGCCGTTGAGCAACGGCCTGATTTCAGGTGAGCGTAGTGGAATTAACTAGCAATGATTTAATTGGGTGATTACGACTTTGGATTAGTTGAATTATTATAAATTTCATGAATGTGGTTGCTATGTAGGTATTCGACAAGGATCGAAGGCGACGAGCGCGAAGTAATCTTCAATTCTAGGTTAAGGAGACATGAAAACTTATTAAATTTCATGGAGTAGTGTATGAATGAGTTAGAGGCCAAAGAATGCATGTTGTATGGTTGAGTTAAATCAATTTGTGTGTATGTTTGTATGATTTCGGGGCCCTCCAAATAGAGGAGGTGTTGCTGAATTTTCGTAGAAATCTTAAGTAGATTATAGTTGATTGAATCTCCATGAGCATGCTTAGTACTTAGTTAGATGTAAGGAACATATTTGAAGCTTTTAGAGCTAAGGTTTCTTATTGAACAATTCCATATTTTAATGCTATAGAAATACGAAGATCAGTCACTCCTAAGGAAAGCATGTATATAAGAACTCTTTATTCGGAGATGATTAATAAGAACATGTTAGAGGCCCGATTAGCTAAATAATGGTTTCATTAGATGCATGAAATTGAAATAAGTAAGGCATTCTTTGTTATAGCAAGTATGTTAGTAATGTTCTGAATTTAACATCTTTTTTGATTGATTTTGGTGATAGAAATTATTCTGGGATTTGCTGTTAGTTTAGATGGGTTCCTTGAACTCCAAGAGACTTGAAATTGGTTGTATGAGACGACATAGGAAAGTGTGCATTAAGATGGACCAAGCTTGAGATGTTATTGCTTACTCAGGGTTCATAGTAGTCCTTAAAGTACTTGGTAATGGGATTGTGATTCTTTTTATCCTTATAATCAGATGTGTGATACAATAGGATGTAATAGATGTAAATCTCAATTTGTAAAAAAAAGGATGTTTAAATAATTGCAAGTGCTGTAATGTGACCAGAGGCTGATTAGTTGGCCTCTATTCAAATGAATAGTCAAGTGTAAGGAGATTTGATTGCAGTAAAACAGTAGTCAAATAATACCGTAGGAATGGTAGTAGTAGATTAAAATGTCGATTTAATTGTAAAGCTTGGTTGAGGTTTGAACTCCAAGGAATGGAATTTTGCAGGAATTACTGTAGCAGCTACAGTAACCCATGAACTGATTCTTCGCCATTTCTCCATAGGTCTCAGAATTCAATTCTGATCGTTCTAATAGTTTGGGAGTGTGTCTAAACTAATAAAAATGGTGCGGGCAGGTGTCTAAGAGCCCAGATTCGTCGGTTATGAATCTGAAAGGCGACATTTTCGTAAATTCACAAGTAGGGTGATTTAATGCATGTAATGCATTCCTTTTGATATGAAATGTTATGTGATGAACATTTACCATGTTTAGGACATGGTGAGGTGGTCGAGGACGAGAGTGGAAGTCTTGGACCTGGGTAGGTCCTAGAAGCGAATAAGGTAGGCTCTTGCACGGGTGCTGTAAGTATTTCTAACTAATAGTATTCTATTGATTTCTGTTGTTGTTGTGCTAGATGGATGTTGGAGTCCATCTTTTGATACCTACTCTATCTGTTGACATATTATGCTTGCTGCATTTGTCTGAGCTTGTGTGTTCTGATATGATCTGCTTTGAGGGAGTACCCCTTGACATTCTTCTTATGTTGTTGTGGGATGGCCAGGAGGTGGTACTCCATGGCATATGGCTAGTGGGAGTGATACTCCATGGAATATGGCCAGTGGAGTACCCTCTGGCATCCTAATTGTACCTGAGATGGTCAGGGGGGTGGTACTCCATAGCAGCTCATTGACATTCTAGTTGTGCATTCCTTGAATTGTGTACTCTGATTGGATTTGCTCTGCTTTGAGTGTGATATTCTATTTTTTCTTTGCTTGAGCATTTTGATATTTCTCTGCACAATCTGTTGACATTTGGTTATCCTTGAACTTATGCTTCTATTCTATTTTCTATCTCCTTGAGATCTCTATTGACTTTTAACATGTATTCAAGTTGATTTGTTTTTCCTTGAATACATGTTTTGGTTTGGCTCTTCACATCTCTCTGAGATTGTTGTTTGATTATATATATTCGAGTTGTCTATTTTCTTGGATATATATATGGGAATACCTGAAGTTAGGCATTCGGTGACATATATATATATATATGGGAATACCTGAAGTTAGGTATTCAATGCTGGTGGTCTCTTCTTGATAGGCATGATACATTGGGCGGAGGCCCAGGCAGAGCAGACGTTGCTCGCATACAGGCTTAGTCAGGGAGCGGTATTTCCTGACCATGTATAAAAGTTCGCTATAGCATCATCCGGCGTAGGCCGAAGACGGTATGGGTGATACCATAGTATCTTATATGCCGGAGACACAGTACATCTGTGAATTTATTTCACACACTTGAGTTGTGCAGTTGGCTTATGATTGAGTTTTAATTTGCCTTTATACTTGACTATTTCCTATTCTTTGCTTATGGTTTTCTTACCATATTTATTGCTTTACTTGCGATCCTACTAGGCCTTTCTTTGGCTCATGCACTTGATTGCTCTCTTTTTTCCCAGGTGACAACAAGTAGCTAGGAGTGGAACTCGGGAGGGAGCTTCCACAGGACAGCCTAGCAGTGTCGGGGATATTTTGAGTTGAGGTCTATGGGCCTCCATTCCTTTCCGAGTGAGAGTTGTATCATTCAAAACCTGTTAGGGTTTTGTATAAACTTTGATTTATTTACTTCCGCTAATTATTTATATTCTGACTTTGTTTTAATTATCTGCTTGTGTTACTGAGCCTTGCGTGCGTATAGGGGTAACCCTATAAGTACGCGGCATCTGTCGCGTGCGCCAGGGCCTGGGACCCGTGTTCGGGGCGTGACATTTGCTTACCTTAATTCAAATTGAATAAATGAAACTGCTTCTTCCTCTTTCCTTTTATGTATTCTTTTGTCCCCAAGTTGAAAACTATGTTACAAATAAAACAATTAATAAAATGGCAAGAAAGAAGAGAATAAAAGAGTTGTAGTCTTGAAGGAAAAGTTGTAGTAGATAAAAAAAAAAAAAACTCTTTTTCATGGTTGTGTATTATAAACTAAAATATGTTTGAGATAAATTAATAAAATTCATAAATTAATTTATTAAATTATAAAAAGACAATACAAATCGATCAAAATGGAGGGATTCTCATATCTCGCAACGCATTAAAGGTGAAGAAAGTTCCAACATTTACCTTAGAGGGGGACTGAATCAAAACCCTAGGTATTCCTCTCTCTCTCTGGTTCTCTTTTGGCATAAGGGCAGAGGCAAAGGTATGGGTTTGGGTGGTTTTAAGAATGAATCTTTGGAAAGGGTAGCTAGTGCCCCTTCAATAAAGGAATAGAAACAAAGTTGTAGTTCCGTAAATATCGGGGATGGGGCATTATCAACTTAAAGACTTTCAATGAGGCCCTGTTGGAAAAATGGTGGTGGCGAATTCTAACAGAAGAATCTTGACTATGTCAAAGAGTACTAGCAACAACCTACTATATGAATGGGACAATCAACTCATTCCGCGAACAAGGGAGATACAAGGCACTCCTCTGTAGGGACATTGCGAAACAAAGGGATTGCACCCTACTTAACATAGCGGTGAAGGTGGGAGGTGGATCCCAGATCAATTGTTGGAAAGAAAATTGGATTCAAGGACGAGCGCCTATTAACACTTTCCTTGACCTCCATCAAATGATTAGGGATGAGCACATGACAACCCAAGAGGCGCACCCGTGTATACAGACAAATAATAAAATAAAAAAAATCCTAAAACAAGGGCCCCTCACTCCAGAAGGCGAACACCAGCTAAACACCCTAGATCGATACATTTTGTTGAGCGAAGATCACCAAGCGGTAGACAAAAAATGGAAACTAACGGCAAATGACAAGTTTACAGTTAAATCGCTCTACAGGTTCAAAATAGATGGAGGACTACGAAGCCCGTTGGGAGTAGAGTTATGAAAAACCCCATGCCCCCCAAAAATCAAATACTTTACATGGCTGGCACGGGAAGACAAAATCATCATGCTCAAGAACCTTGCCAAACAAAGGTGGTGTGGAGACAACCAGTTGCTACCGATGCGAGGCGTTAGATGAAACAACGACACACCTTTTACTACAATGCACATATACAACTCAAATTTGGTCACATTTCTGTGGTTTATTTCGCATGTAGGGGCTACCAAGACATCCCACGGAAATATGGGGCATATCACCGTTTTCCAAACAAGTGGACAAGGATGATGCACCGGGTTGGAACATGGCAGTAGTGATGGCAATCACTTGGAGCATTTGGCTGGAAAGGAACAAGAGATGCAAATAATTCGTTTTCAAGAAACTAATCCACACTATCATTTTTCTCATACTCTCTTGGATAGATGCAACTTACCCTACCCAACGGCAGAAGCTACTCACTTTGGAAAATGTTGCCAAATAAAGCTTGGAGCATACAAGGGACCAAGTTTGCCCACAACGCCATGCAGGTGCAGACTTTGAGGATGAGGTGAGCCTGACATAAACTTAGGATGGATGGGGGCATCCAACAAGGGAAAGACCCTTACCGAGCCATGCACGACACCAATCTCTCTAATAATAGAGAGCGATGTAACATTGAAATGCAATACATAAATTTGTACCAATGGACCAATTGGAGTGACTGTACGACTCTCTCATGCCTAGAAAAGCTAAAGAAGTATGTACCCTTGTAGGCTTGGACTGTACCTAGGATGGACTTTCACTTGAGTTCGTATGACATATCGAAACATGCCTGCACGACGGAATAGGAATAAGGCATGAATCTCTTGGAGGTCAAGTAGACCTGGATACATAGGGAAGATCACAACTGTTAGGGGTACAGGTGAGCTCTTTAAACATCGAAACGATTCTCATGTGCCACAATATAAATATGGAGATAAGATCATAAAAAAGGTGGGAGCAATACCGTGCCCTAAAGGTTGTCTTATCCCTGGGGTACAAGTGAGCTATTTAAACATAGAGACGACTCTCTTATGCCACAAAAAAAGTGAAGAGATAGTCAAAAAGGTGGGAGCAATAGCCTACCCTAATGGTTTGTGTATCCTACTAGTTGAAAGCGTTCGAAAGATCAGCCAAGAATGGATCATGTTGCTATTCCTATTCCTTCTTTAAGGCCTTTTCCATATGGCCTACAATACTCTTGGAAAGTATCATTACCTCAACACCATAATGCAAGCGTATAGAATCTTCACTTAAACGAATACTACCATGAGAGATACTCTAGCCGCTCCTTCACATTAACTTTTATATTAGTCAGTGCTACCTGGTTGGCCACATCTGGCTCACTATGAACTAGAATTATTTGTAATAGAGCATAATCTAGGAACCTTTTCTCATAATCAATTAACGTTGTTTATCCACTTTTATAAAAAGAAAAAAAAAATTGTAGTTTTGTAGTTATTAAACATTTTTAACTTAAAAATTTTAAAATTTTGAAAAAATTTCAAATTCAAATCTATTTTTTAAGAAAATTAAAATTTAAAATTATCGATTGATATAGATACTTTTAAAAATTAAAAAAATACACCCTCTTAATAATATAGATAGATTCTTAAAAAGAAAATTTCAAACTCCGAATTTATTTTTTGAAATTTTTTTAATCATAATTATCTCGTACTTAGAAATATAGATAGATATTTTTAAAAATTAAAAATACTTGCCCTTAGATAGATTTTTTTAAAATTAAAAAATCAAAATTTTTGTGAAAATTTAAAAATCCCAATATAGTTTTTATAATTTTTTTTAAATTAAAATTATTCGACTAATTCTCTTTTGTTATCAAATATAGTTAAATACTTTTTAAACTTTTAAAAAATCTAAAATCTTGAGATATTTATATTATTTTAAATTAAATAATATGAGAAAATTTCAAATCTCAATTTAATTTTTTTTTTAATTTTCAAAATTAAAATTATCCACACAATCTCAATATAGATAAATACTTTTTTAAATTAAAAAATCCAAAATTATGAAATATTTATATTATTTCAAATTCAAAATTATGAGAAACTTTCAAAATCTTAATTTAATATTCTATTTTTTTTTATTTTGTCAAAATTAAATTATCGGATACATTTTCTTACGTTATGTAATTTAAAATAAAAAAAAAATTCAAAATTCTGAGTAAATTCCAAAACCCCATTCTAATTTTATGATTTTTAATTTTTTTTAATTAAAATTAGACTCCTTTTTGCTTAGTAATATATATATATATATATAGATATATAGATTTTTTGGTGAATACCCTATTTTGCTATTATTTCAAATTGAGCACCAAATTGCAATTTGAATCAAATGGATACTAAGCTTTAATTTGATCGCACCGGCATGGTACTTGGGGCATTCTGTAATAACCAAAACTAATTTATACAATAAAAAGATGGTTGTGGTGAAGTCAAAGGCAACCAGCCTTCCTCGACGAAGTGTTATATAGCTACCCTGAAGACCCGCCTCGGGGAATCCAACAAAGCTCCAGAGGCCCTCACCATAGAAGAACTCCACCAGGAGGATGAGAAGAGGGAAGCTCGCAGACCCACCCCCGTTGAGGAGCTCGTCGCTTTGCCACTTGATGAAGCATTACCAGTGCAAACTGTGCAACTTGGGGCGAGACTCAATGCAGAACAACAGAAGCAGCTCCTCGAACTGATCAAGAGCCATATGGATGTCTTCGCATGGACAGCTGGGGAGATGACGGGAGTCCCGCGAGGAGTGATGGAGCACCATGTGAATGCTGACCCAGCTGTCAAACCAGTGATATAGAAGAGGAGGAATTATGCTTCTTATAGGCTTGAAGCTGCTGAAGAGGAGGTCAGCAAATTACTCAAGGCAGAGTTCATCCGGGAGGTCCAATAACCCGAATGGCTCTCAAATGTTGTACTGGTAAAGAAAGCCAATGGCAAAATGGCGTATGTGTGTGGACTTTACTGACCTTAATAAAGCGTGCCCTAAAGGCTGTTATCCTCTGCCTCTCATAGATAATTTGGTAGACTCCACTTCGGGGTACGAGATGCTTAGCTTCCTGGATGCATACTCTGGTTATAACCAAGTACAGATGGCTAGAAAAGATGAGGAAAAAACAGCCTTCATCACCTCCCGCGGCACATATTGCTATAAAATAATGTCGTTTGGCTTGAAAAACGCGGGAGCTACATTCCAAAGGCTAGTGAACAAAGTCTTCAGGTAGCAGATAGGAAGGAATATTAAGGCTTATGTTGATGACATCCTCATGAAGAGCACAAGTGTTGAACGTCATGCTGCTGACCTCGAGGAGACATTTGAGACACTTAGAGCATATGGAATGAGCCTCAATCCAACTAAATGTGCATTTGGTGTCCGCTCAGGCAAGTTTCTTGGTTTCATGCTCACTCAGAGGGGTAAAGAAGCCAATCCGGAGCAAATCTGAGCTATTCTGGAGACAAGGTCTCCAAGAACAATCAAGGAGATACAAAGCTTCAACGGGAAACTTGCAGCCATTGGAAGATTTATCTCGAAATCGGGGGAGAAGAACCTTCCATTCTTTAGAGCGCTTCAGAAAGCACCAAAAGTAGAGTGGACGGAGGAATGTGAGAGGGCCCTTTCGCAGTTGAAGGAGTACCTACAATCACCTACTCTGCTTTCCAAGCCCAGGACAGGAGAAGAACTCAGGATCTACCTCGCCACATCGGACATGGTTGTGAGTTCTGTCCTGACTAAGGAAGAAAATGAAGTACAGAATCTCATCTACTATACGAGTAAGGTTCTCACTGATACCGTGTCCAGGTATCTCCCCCTTGAGAAGCTACCATACGCCTTGGTCACAGCAACTCGAAAACTTCGCCCTTATTTCCAATCGCACAAGATCAAGGCGTTGACGGATCAACCCTTGAAGCAGGTCCTCCATCGCCCAGATGCGTCAGGACGGTTGATGAAGTGGGTCATCGAGCTTGGAGAGTATGACATCACCTATGAACCCCGCACATCCATTAAAGCACAGGTTCTAACCGACTTCATTGTCGGGCTCACAGTTACGGATGCTGGTGAAACGCCTTTCACAGGACCACTTGGGTCATACCCTCCTTCTCCCACACAATGGGTTTTGCACACAGATGGCTCAGCAAACACCCAGAATTCCGGGGCTGGAATAGTACTGTAGTCATCCTCGGGTTGGAGCACCTCAACAGTTTTGAAATTTGGTTTCAAGGCAACAAAAAATGAAGCTGAATATGAGGCCATGATTGCAGCCTTACAACTCGCTAGAGGCCTTGGAGTCCAAATCTGCAAGCCAACACCGACTCCCATCTAGTCGTTGGGCACATAAACGAAGATTTTAAAGCAAGAGGAGAAAATATGGTGAAGTATAAAGCCTTAGTGCAAAAACTAGCGTCTAGCTTTCAGAAGCTTTCTATTGCAAAAATCCCAAGGGTTGAAAATCAAGAGGCTGACCTCCTCTCGAAACTTGCTTCCTCCAATGTTGAAATGACACAACCCATGAACATTCAGTACTTACCAACAAAGACAATTGAATGTCAGCCGGAAGACGAGTTGCTTGAAGTTACTGAGGAACCGTGCTGGATTGATCCCCTCTTGAACTATTTTCGGGATGAGTCCCTGCCATCAGATCCCAGGTTGGCGCGCCAGATCAAGATCAGGTCCAGCCATTTCACTATTCTAAATGGGTGTCTTTATAAGAAGTCTTTCACTATTCCATTGTTAAAGTGCCTACGCCCAAGTGAAGCAAATTATGTCCTTCAAGAAATCCACGAGGGCATTGCTGGAGACCACTTAGATAGGAAGGCACTCAGTCACAAAGTCCTTAGACAGGGATATTATTGGCCTACCTTACTCAAGGATGCGAAGGCTTTTGTTCAAAAATGCGACGCATGTCAGAGTTACGCCAATATCCAGCGGCGTCCTGCTTCACAATTCACCCTTATAGTGAGTACCAGGCCATTTGCACTTTGGGGAGTAGATCTCCTCGGCCCCTTTCGAAAGCTATCCAGCAGATGAAGTTTTTGATTGTGGCTATCGATTACTTCACCAAGTGGGTAGAAGGTGAGCCCCTATCCTCCATCACTGAGAAAGTATGCCAGAAGTTCCTGTGGAAATCGGTAATCTGTCGCTTAGGAATTCCAACAGCTTTCATCATCGATAACGGAAGACAATTTGCCAACTCAACATTTAAAGATTTCTGTGAGGAACTCGGAATTGAACACAGGCTCACTTCAGTTACTCACCCCCAAACAAATGGGCAAGTGGACGTAACAAACAGAACTCTACTCCACAGCCTCAGGACAAGAGTACTTCGGAACAAGTCCAATTGGGTAGATGAGATACCAGGACTCCTTTGGGCGTATCGAACTACCAGTCGGACTCATACCGAAGAGACTCCATTTGCCCTTGCCTTTGGAGTTGAGGCAGTTCTCTCAGTTGAAACTGGAGTCCCTACTCCACGAATCCAAACCTTTGATCCAGCAAGTAATGAGGAGCAACTTCGAGCAGAGCTCGACCTACTAGAAGAAAAAAGAGATGAAGCCAACCTCCGACTTGCTGCATATCGGTAGAAGGTCAAGCGCCTCTACGATGCCAAAGCAAAAGAGGTGACCTTTCAAGTAGACGACCTGGTCTTAAGGGAGAACATCTTCAAAGGCAACAAAAGTAGAACTGGGAAGCTTAATCCTAACTGGGAAGGAACCTACATTGTAATAGAGATTGTAAAGCTTGACACTTATTGGCTCTCCAAGATAGACGGAAAGAGGCTCAAACGGCCATACAATTCTGAACATCTTAGGAAGTACTATCAATGAAAACTCTTTATTCTTCAACACAACTAGTTATTTGTCAATGATCGCGCAAAGGACTAAGGGAAGCGATTCAAAGTTCACGAATCGCCCCACGATCCCCTAACGATCCCTTGAATGCTAAATAGCGGGTCAAGACTCGAGTCATACCATACTAGTAGAGAACCTCGAAAGATACTTCCGAAAGGTGACTTGCTAAGAAACACAACAACGGGTCAAGGCTCGAGCTGTAGCACAATAGCAAACGACCTAGGAAAATTCCCGAAAGGCACTCAGCTATGAAACGCAGCAGCGGGTCAAAGCTCGAGCTGTAATACACTAATAAGTAGTCTAGGAGAATAATTTCCAAGAAGCACGACTCTGCTAAGAAGCTCGGAAGAAATTCATAGGCTCAAGCCGAAACTCTCGCAGAGGATCTCGGAAGTCCAGTACAAAATCCCAACTCAAATTACCAAGCGAGATGGTAGCGGGTCTAGGCTCGAACCATCTTAAGCGAGAAAATTCACTTAGGAACTCGACCTACAAAACCCAAGAGAGACAGAAAACACAAAAGGGAAGCGTCACATGTTCAAAGAACTCACAACTCAGAAATGTCGCATGTTCAAAGAGGTCCATTCCACATGCAGGTAAAAAACAAATTTCATTTATAAAAATGACATTGACATAAGTGGTAGGTAAAAACAACGAAGTCTATGTGACGATGGGAGAAAGGAGATACAATTTGAGCAAAAATGTCAGAAGCAGTGCTGTTAATTGCTTGCTAGAGCAACTGCGGCAATATCTTCGAGCGCGTCGAGCTCCTCGATAGTGGCAGGGACGACTTCCTCTCACTCAACTTCAGCAGACGTCACGGCTCCTGAATCAGCATCACCAGTTGCGCCAGCCAAAATTTCCAAAGCCCCAAGGTAAGTCAAATTGGTGAAATCAACTTCGGGAAACCTCAGCACAAACTCCTTTATAACCAGGAAGCTCTCTTCCCGCCCCTCGTCGCGAGCCTCCTCGAACGTTGATTCAGTTATCCGAGAAGCTTCAATACAAGCCTCTTCTAGCTCCTTCACTTTACTTTGGCTCTCAGACAATAACTTCTGACAAACTTCCAGTTCGGCCGAGGCGCTCTCAAAATCCCTTTCGACAGAATCTCTTTCGACAGAAACAATGTCCAAAAGAGACCCTTTCTCCTTCATTTGCACGAAGAGCTCATCATTGTCTTTCTCCAAGAGCTCAGCAATTGTTCGCATGGAAGACATCTCCAAGGAGAGGATTTCGGCTTACTCTTTAGTCTTCGAAAATTTCTTCTCAGCAAAGGAACAATTAGTTTCAACAGCTTCCTTGCCCTTGAGCAATTCGGCGTTGGCGAACTTCAGAGCGGTAACCTCCTTCTCCAGTGACAAAATCTTCTTCTTTCCTTTATGCTCCTTCTCCATATGCCTTTGGGCTTTTTCATTAGACTGCTTCAGTACAGCCTCCAGATTACTCTTCTCACCGAGAGCCGAATTCTTCTCGTCAGTGACTCTCACCAGCTCCGCAGTCACCCGTGCGACCTTCCCTTCCAACTCCCTACTCTTCCTGACATACTTAGTAAGCAGTAACATCCTAGTCTCCTCCTCCTCTTCCAAGATGCTCGCAGCACGATGGCTTATAAATAGATTCTACATATGCACAAGAATTGATTAAGCATCGATATAAGTGAAGTTCCATACGAGATTAGGAAGAAAATACTTATAGAAAGTCCTTGAAGATGGAGGAGCTCGGCTAAATCATGCCTTGTAAAGTGATCAAGTCTTGACTCGACCTCCCCAGGCAGAATTGATTTAATCATCGAAACAGCAATTCTGGAATCGTCAATCAAGATCCCCTCCCTGGGATCCACATGCAACCACCTCTTGGAACCTCCAGATGTACCAGGGCCAGCTACATGAGAAGATTGCCCCAAAGGAACCTCGTCACCACTCGGCCAAAATCTTGATGGGGGCTGAACGGCTCGAGTAACTCGAATTCGAACCTGTTCGAAGTTAATAGTAAGATCAGTGACTGGTTGCTCAAGCACATCAATGACTTGAACGTCGTCATCATCCAAGTCCCTGACAGCCTCAGGAAGATCAGGCATGTGGCCAAATATCTCCTCTTCCTCTTCGGCAACAGAAGGAATTGGAGAAGAATGTCTAGTTTGATCCTCCTGTTGTAGAAATTCCCCTTTGTCACCACTGTGCGGGACTTCATCAGCACCATTACATACAGAGGTGATCTTCTTAGTCGAATCGCTAGTAGATAAAGGAGAAACTGCCAAGGCCCTCTCAGAAGAGTCTGGTTGCACTGACTCTAGTTGTCTTTTCTTCCCCCTAGAGACCACTTTCTTCTTCCTGCTCACCATCTTCCGAGCAGGCTTGTCTTCAACTACCTCATTAGGATCTCGTCATCTCTTTTGAGGAGCAGCTTCAGCCTGTGAAGATAACTCCACCTCTACGCCTTCTAGAGCAGCAGACTCATCATTTCCTTGTGGTGCAGCAAATTCTTCATTATCCTGAGCAGTAATGGGTTTGTTAACACCCTCGGTATCAGGCTCTTCAGCTCGAGCCTTCTTGAGGAGCTCGGCATTCTTCTGCTTTTCTAACCGAATCGTATTCTGCTTCTCTGCCCGAGCTCGGGCCTTATCCATCCGAGTTTTAGCATGCTTTGCAAGGTCCATTCCTTCGCCTAACAAACAGAAGAAAGGAACTCGGTAAGAAAAAGAATAATTCAAAAAAAACGGCGAAGAGGCAATAATTCCTACCCTTAGCTAAAAGCAGGCCGCTTTTCTACAAGATATATTCTTTAAGAAGAGCTCGGGAGAAATATGGGAACATTTTCGTAATTTCTTGAGACGACGGGTCTCTCTGTCAGAGAGCTTGTCCCGACTTAATACTTGGGTACGAGGTACTCCGCATTCGGTCAAAACCCAAAATCCACCTTCTATAGATACAAAGAAGAACCTCTCCATCCATCTCTTGATGGAGGTCGGCACCGAACCAAGGAAGCGCCTATCCGGCCTAGCGTCGAAGAAGTACCAATCGGTATTAGATTCCCTATTGAGGCAAAAAAATGCCTCGAACAAAGACAGCCTGGGGGTGACTCCACGGTTGAGACAAACTATCACGAACCCGCAAAGACATCTCCAAGAATTTAGAGTCTATTGTGAGGGATAGACTTTGAAAGATTCAAAGATTTCAAGAAATAAAGGATGAAATGGGAGTCGAAGTCCCCCCAACAAGGCGTCTACATATACTATGAGTTCTCCCTCCCTGCCCAAACTCGCCCGATCAGAGGGACCAGGAATCCTAACCAAAGGTTGGAAGTTCTTATATCTAATCTTATAATGCTTAACCAAGGCATCCACTTCTTTCTGTTTGAGGATACTGGCATACGAATCAGAACATGGGAACTGCCTTTTGCTACGTTTAATACCTATATTGCTAGTGGAAGCAACAGCACAAGATGAAGATGCCATACCTTAGGAAATGCTCTCAGAAAACAAGAAGCTTGCAAGAAAGAAATCAGAAACACTCTTCGTTGTCAGGGGTTTGAAGAAGAAGAAGACGATTGAAAAGGGGAAGAAGGAACCCAACGCTATATTTGAAGCGACCCATCGGATAAAGAGACGATCCAACGGTTTGAATTAAACCGTTCAAAGATTAAACAATTCTTGCTAGACACCTGCCCTCTTCATCTAACGGACAAGGTCTCTCATTTGCAAAAGTGGCCTGGATGAATGGCACGTGGACCATGAAAAGCGCTCCTATCATTGCCCATTGCCACATGCCATGCCGTTATAATAAAAAAACAATTGTTGAGAATCGTGCTGGTGGCTAGCACTAAATGCAGTTACTGCGCATTGAGGCTGACGTGCATTGCAAGCCATCCCACAGCACCTCGGAAAACCCTTATAGGAAGAAGTGGTGTCCTGAACATATTGATATGCTTAGCTAAAATCGTTGAATGATTCACGAAGTTGTTCGTTCATCCTCCGAGCTCATCGCAAGCATACTTGGGAGGGAGGGGGGAGGGGGGAGGGGGGAGGGGGGTGGGACTAAGGACTGATGATGAGGATGGATATGGAGGAGGACACGTGGCGGCCAGATAGCTAGACACATGAGCACCATGTGCCCATCTTCACATAATACTACCAAGATCCTCCATGCCACCGAGGTCCTCCCCACCTCGAAAAATGCCCAAAGTGCCGAAGTCCTCTACGAGCATCTCTTCCATCTCCACAAGATTGAATCTTCTTTGCGTATAATCCCTTCTCCTACACGCTCTCGTCAAAGAGCCTCTTCCAGAAGCTTCTAGAAGCTCAGTCAGTTAGACGGTTGGGCTGTTGGAAAGTAGTTGGGCAGTTATCACATAGGCAGACCGTTACACCGTTGGCTTGGCATCTAGAAACGTCTAAAAGAAAAAACAGCTGGCAGCTGAGCTGTCATCTGAGCTGGAGCCAGCTGGCATCCACGTGCCCTATTAGAGCTAGCCAACTACCTCCCACATGGTCTTTTAGACCTGGCTTGCTCCCTAAGCCTCACCCCATCTCTAGAGCCTATAAATACCCCTTCCTCCCAGTTAAAAGGCAATTCAACACTCATCCGGCGAAGCCCTGCTGCTCTGGAGACTAGAGTCAGCTTCTCCATGCTCTCCTTCTTCCTCTCTTCCATTTCCTTTCCTTAGAACTCATCAATAGAGCTCCAATATATAGATCTGAAGAAGATTTAGTAGATTTCAGCCCCCGCTGACAGGGCTCATGGTTTTTTCCCCAAATTCGGGGTTTCCACGTTAACTCTTTGGTGTTCTCTGTTCTTTGAGGCTTTTTCTCTTTGATTTCTGGTTCTTTTCCTTCCCTTTCAAATATAAATTCAAATGTTGGCAAAATTTGGGATTTGATCCAAATTTTTTTATCAACATATAGATATATAGATTTTTTGGTGAATACTCTATTTTGCTATTATTTCAAATTGAGCACCAAATTTCAATTTGTATCAAAATGGATACTAAGCTTTAATTTAATTACACCACCATGGTACTTGGGGCATTCTGTAGTAACCAAAACTAATTTATACAATAAAAAGTGCTTAAGTGTAAATAAATAAATAAATAAATAGATAAATACATAAGTAACTAATAGATAAATACTTGAAGTTTTAAACGTGGTTTATCTACTTTTAGTATCTCGAGAGGGGCTAGAAGATCAAGAGAATACATGACTAGAGTCAAAATGTGAAGAGATTGTTTGTAATTACCTATTAGGTCAAGAACCTAATTAGTAGATTATAATGTGATTTAACCAACATGATCTAATTCATCATACCATCCAACTTGTGTTAACCTTGTAGATATCAATATGAGATAAAAAATGGAGAATTATAAAATATTTCTGATTTATCTCTATCTCAAATATAAATCCTAATTTTCTTAGGATACAAGGTTTGAGTTTGAATTAGATCAAGACTTATCTCATAGAGATAATTATAAAATATTTATGATTGAATTCTATCTTTAATATGGATTTTAATTTGATTTTGATTCATCATTTAAGGTTGAATTCAAGCTATAAAATATTTATGATTGATCTATATCTCAAATAGGGATTGTAACTTGATTTTGATTCAATGTTTGAGTTTGAACTTGATAGAGATTTATCTCATAAAGATAATTATAAAAAGATTATGATTTATCTCTATCTCTAATATAGATTAGAGTGAGACTAGGACACTCTTATCTATATAAAGAGCGCCATAATGAGAGAATTGATATACAATTTGGTGAGAAAAAAATTGAGTGATCTCTTGTGATGGTTTTGCTAGATTGGTTTGGGGAATATAAGAAAGTGAAGTATTTTGGTTAAGCCACTACAGGGCTAATGTAAGTTTCCTTCTGCCTTCTAGTATTTTTATATAAAAACCATGATTTATATGTATGATGACCCTTATTTTGTATATGAACTTGGATCAAACCCGTATATTTGACAAAACCTTTGATTGGACAAATGTTGCATGACTTACATGTTTGTTAGATTTTGAACGTTTTTGAACGTTTTTATCAAAAGAACAATCAGATACCCTGCCAATGGGGATACTAATTGAAATATCGACACCCTTCCAATGGGAATAATCATTGAAATATCGGCACCCTTCTAATGGAGGTAATCATTTGAATATCGACACCCTGCTAATGGGGATAATCATTTTTACTATATCAACACCCTTCCAATGAGGATAATCATTGGAATATCGATACCCTTTGTATAGGGGTAATAATTGGAATATCGACACCCTTCCAATTGGGGTTGTTGAGGGGAAAATTTGACTGTACACATGGTGCAAATCGGGTGATAAGTCTTATAGTAGGCAGGCCCAATCAGAAGATGCCACGTGGAGATTCCACACTACCTCATGGCAAGAGGGTACACGCCTGTTCGAATTACATGAGTGATACCTAGTAGGAATGCTCACCCTGATAGTGTCTGGTTGAGGCGCTAGGCAAAGCATGCCTTGGGAGACAAAATCGGGGCATGTGTTAGGTTTGTCCTTTGTCGGTCTGGTCATTAGATGGCGACGAGCAAGGTATAGGAGACATCTCGTTCTCCTAAAGGAGGTTGGTCTTCTTCCCTACTCTTCTCTCATTGTTACACCCTGCTCATTTTTTCATTCTCCTCTTTTTCACCCCCACCCAAATGAATTGAGTGTCGGAGGGTTCGAGGGAGAGACCCCATACTTCTTTTTCAGGGAAGGAGCCTACACCATGGGAAAGCCCTCAACCGCAACTCTCGGCGGCCCTCTAAAGCAGTCAGCAAGCTCCTAGTCCCAAGTCCACACTACCACAACACATTTTTCTCAGTTGACCTCCAAGTGAAAGTCAGACCATGAGGTCCCTCCCACTTTGAGCATTAATAGTTTGGCGTCGCCTGTTTGGACTTCGAGCAAAAAGCATTGTAGTATCACTGATGGCAAAGGACCAAGGGAATGCTTATGGCGGAGGTTGTGATAGGAAGAGACTGTGCGATGTCACCTGTCACCTTTTCAAGCAATGATTTAAGGGGGGTCACCCACCCCCGCGATGACGCGCTTATGGCTACCATCAACATAGCTCAGGGGATGTGATTTTTGGGAGGTGTGCCATGATAAGTGTTCATTTGAGCATAATTCTATACTATATTTTTGTATACTTGGCATGAGATTATGAAGATTTGTTGCCCACCGATACTCAAAATTGATTTATTTTCATCAACAGGCCATAATACGAGGACCCTGGAGAAAAGAAAGCATTTCGGGAGAAGCCGGGATCCCAAAGCACCTAGAAGGACACATACGGGCTAGCATACGGGCTGATATACGACCGTATACTAGCCTCTGGAGAGTATACGGGCCATCATACGGCCCGTACGACAACTGGCTTAAGGATTAGTCCGTATACGAGCATGTATACGGCCCTTATACGGGCCCATATGAGGGTGGCTGGCCCATATACGGGCTGACATGCACCCGTATACGGGCCCATACATCGTCATAATTGGGCGACCTGCAGACCTAGTCGGGGGGCAACTTAGTAAATCTTACCCTAAAAAAACCTACGACTATATAAGCGAATGAGAAGGGGGTTCAAGGGATTGGCTGCTGAGCGCAAGAAAGGAACCTTGGAGAGAGCTTGGAGGATCATCTCCTTCAAGCCATCGGAGCAAAGAGAAGGGAGATCGAAGGAGGAGAATCAAGAAGCTACCAACGGTGATTGCACAAGTTTTATTTTCCATGTCTTTCTTGATTTCTTTTACCTTTGTTGTGGATTGTTGCCCCCCTTTCATGGAGGGTTAATTTTGTAGATGCTTGGATGATTGGTGAACCCTTGGACATGTTTTAATCAATGTTACTTCTCTATTTTGATTGCTTGATTGCATTGCTTGAGTCTATTGGACGTTTTAATGTAAGTTAATCCCTCTACGTTGCGAGAGCCCGGAGGGATTTTCATAGTCCATACGGGGGAAGAAGCGAACGCCTCCCCGTGTGTAGACCATCTCCAATAGAGAGGATTGTGAGTACATCGGGAACCCGGGTACTAAGGAGAGCGAGCCCTTTAGACGTATTATTCCCATAATCCTTCCAAGACATAGGTTCAAGAACATAATCGGTAAGGGCACTAGGATTAGTAGCTCACCTCGGGATTAAGGAGTGAGTGAAAGCACGATAGGAACCCTTGGCCAACAATTAATCAAGTAATTGAGGAAGAGAAGGGCATTTATATTTTAGAAGTCCAAGGGGGATCCAATTGTCCGGGCATCCCCTTTTCATGATCATTTAACTCCAAGAAATATTCAATTCCCCTATTTGTGTTTTCATTTAATTAGTTCAGAATTAGCATAGCCAACTACTTTCTCAGATTGACTAGATAGTAGACAATTAGTGGGTACTAGTACTTCTTTCTCCCTTAGATCGACAACCCGACTTCCATGTCCATTATTATTACTTGATATGACCCGTACACTTGCGGATTTTACGCACCATACCAGAAGATGGGCATCTCACCCAAAGTGCTACGCTTAGCGTATGTCCCGTTGATCGGATTCTCTGACAGTGCCATCCAGCCCGAGGGCATGGTGAACATCTGACCCATACCGGGACCTATCGATGACATATTACGGGGACCTCCGACTTCATGGTGATGAAATACCCATCTAGCTACAACGCCTTCCTCGGGAGGCTGACCCTTAACGCCATGCGAGCGGTGTTTTCCACATACCACCTTGTAATGAAGTTCCCTACCGAGAAAGGTTGCGGGGAACTTCATGGAGACCAAAAAGAAGCGTGGCGATACTATGCGACGCTCCTGAAGGATGAGGCATGCAATTTGCTGGACCTGGATAACCCGGAGGAGAAAGGACCTGGGTCAGCCGCAAGGGCTACACCGGTCAAAGAACTCATCGCCGTCCCCATGTTCGAAGACAAGCCCAATAGGACTGTACAAATCAGATAAGAATTCCAAGGCAAGTTGAGGAAAGGCATCCTGACCTTCCTAAAGAGCAATACGAACGTCTTCGTGTGGAGGTCGGAAGACATGCCACGGGTAAATTGAGGTGTGATACAACACCAACTAAATGTAGATCTGACCCATAAGCCGGTGATCCAGAAGAGGAGAAACTTCACCTCCCAAAGGAAGATTGCCATCAAGGACGAAGTAAAGAAGTTGTTAGGGGTTGGTTTCATCCGTGAAGTGTACTACCCTGAGTGGTTAGCCAACGTCATTTTGGTGAAAAAGGCCAATGGGAAGTGGAGGATGTGCGTCGACTTCAACGACCTCAACAACGCCTCTCCAAAAGGCACCTTCCTCTTCCGATGATAGACAAACTTGTAGACTCTACCGTAGGCCACAAGTTATTCAGCTTTCTTGACGTGTTCTTCGACTACAATAAGATAAAGATGACCAAGTCTGATGAAGAGAAGATGTCCTTAGTCACAGACAAAGGGACCTACTGCTATAGGGTCATGCCATTTGGTCTCAAAAACACGGGTGCAACCTTTCAGAGGTTGGTGACCAAAGTCTTCCAGAACCAGCTCGGGAGGAACGTGGAAGGTTAAGTGGATAACATGCTGGTCAAAAGCGAGAAGACTGCTCACCACATTGTCAACCTATGAGAAACTTTCAAGACGTTTCGTAACTATGGGATGCGTCTTAACCCTAACAAATATGCGTTTGGAGTGGAGTCTGGGAAGTTGCTATGTTTCATGGTAACTCAACGAGGAATCGAAGCCAACCCTAACCAAATCCGAGCGGTCATGTAGATAAACCCCATGAAGACTGTCTACGAGATCTAAAGGTTGAACAGAAGATTAGCGGCCTTAGGCCGATTCATCTCAAGATACGGGGATAAGAGTCTCCTATTCTTTCGGGTACTCCGAAAGGCCCTGAAGGTAGAGTTGACTGAAGAATGCAGAAAGGCCTTTCGACTGCTGAAAGAGTACCTGAGTTCCCCTCTGCTGCTGAACAAACCCCGAGAAGGAGGCGAAATCTTCGTATACCTGGTGGCTCTGGCCAAGCGGTGAGCTTGGTGCTCGTCAAGGAGGAGGATGGGTCTAACTCCCGGTTTACTATATAAGCTGAGTGTTGAACGACCCCAAGTCAAGGTACTTGCCTATCGAGAAGTTGGCCTATGCCATGGTTACCTCGGCCTGAATATTTATGCCATAATTTTAAGCGCATTGAATCACCGTCCTCACCAAACAACTCTTGAGGCATATACTGCAGTGGTCGGAGACCTTTGGTAGGCTGCAGAAGTGGGCTATCGACTTGAGTGACTTTGACGTTACGTACAAGCCCCGGGTCAAGATCAAGGCGCATGCCTTGACCAATGTCGTGGCGGAGATGACCCTATGGCAGGGGACCCGGTCTCCGACGGTGAAAATCCTCCAGGGGAGTCCGTAGATCCCTTTTTACTTCACGTCAACGGCTCGGCTACAGGAAATGGTTCCAGGGAAGGATTGGTACTAAAATCTCCGGATGGCTGGAAAACCACGACGGCACACAGGTTCGACTTTAAGGCTACTAATACCGAAGCTTAGTATAAAGCCTTGATTGCAGGCATGAAGCTGACCCTAGAGTTGGGTGTAAAGCCCCTGCATGCGTACTCCGACTTGCAGCTCGTAGCCGAACACCAGAATGAGGGGTTCGAAGCTAATTAAGGGAACATGGCCAAGTATAAGGAAGCAATAAAAGGGCTACCTCCTTGATTCATCCACTTCCAGATCACGAAGATACCCAGATAGAAAAATGACGAGGTCGACACCCTTTCGAAGCTCGTCTCTTCTCAGGGGGTCGATTCAAGATATCCCGACTTGGAAGTGTCACATGAGGTCAACGACGTCCATGAAGGATAAGAAAGGCACGAACTGGTCGATCCAATTCACCCTGCTGAACGGCCAACTCGACAAGAAGGCGTACGCGCTGCCAAACTAAAGGTGCTTGCGGCCGTCAGAAGCTGACTACGTGCTCCGAGAAATTCATGAGGGGGAGTGCGTTACCAACTTAAGGCCAGGGCCTTGGCCAAAAAAACCCTCAAGCAAGGATACTCCTGGTCGACCACGACCCAAGACGCGGAGACTCTCGTGAAGAGTTGCAAGGCTTTCTAGCTACATTCGCAGGTCCAATGGCAACCAGCTGTACCACTCACCTCCATTATGAGTCTGAGACCCTTCACAGTTTGGGTGGTCGATATCCTCAGCCCATTTTCTATAGCGATCAGCTAGCTAAAGTTCCTTATTGTCGTTATAGACTTCACAAATTGGATGGAGGCCGAGTCGCTAGCCAAGATCACACAACAAGCCTGGAAGGTTTTCTATAGAAGTCTATTGTAATTCACTTTGGCATCCCCATGGTGTTTGTATCCAACAACGGGAGACAGTTCAACAACTAAAGGCATAAGGACTTTTGCAATGGGCTTGGTATCGAGGCCAGGCTCACGTCGGTGACCCACCCTCAAGCTAACGGGTAGGTTCAGGTCATCAACTGGACTTTCCTCAAAGCTTTAAGATGAGGGTAGAGAGAGCCAAGTCTAATTCGGTGGACAAGCTTCCGAACTCTCTTTGGGCCTACTAGACTCCTAGCCACACACCTATTAGAGAAACCCCTTCAACTTGACCTTCGGAACGAAGGCGGTTATCCAAGCGAAAATTGGCTCCGGACTAAGAGTTTTGACCTTGATGCTAACGAGGAAAGTCTATCGGCCAAACTCAACCTCCTGCAGGAAAAAAAGGGAACAAACCAACATCCGGGCCGCATCATACCAATAGAGGGTCCGACGCTTTTACAATGCCAAGTTGTGCGAAGTCATCTTTCAGGTAGGAGACTTGGTCCTGAGAAGGAACATGTTCCGGGGGAATGAGAGCTGAGTCGGGAAGCTGAACCCCAATTGGGAAGGCCCATATGTTGTCATGGGAATTGTTTGTCCCATCACTTACAGGTTGTTTGACCTGGATGGCCAAAAACTCAGTAGGCCCTTCAATCGGAGCACCTGAAGAGATATTACCAATAGCTATAATCGTCTCACTCCTTAAATGAAATTAGATGCCTCTTTTCCCAGAACATTGTTTTTCTTCATCGGCCTAGCCTTCTCCAACGATTCCTTTTCAGGGCCAGGCACCCCGAGTACCAAGTACCGGCTTTCGTCAGGGTTGGGATCTCTAATGGTTGCTTTTCAGAACCTCGCACCCCAAGTGCCACGCACCGGCCCTCCTCAGGGTTGGGATCTCTAACGATTCCTTTTTAGGTCAGACACACCTGAGTGCCACGCGCTGGCCTTCTTAGGGACGAGTTCTCCGACGGTCCCTTTTCAGCACTGAACCCCTCTAAACCCACTCAAATGCTCTCCGGGGATCCAAGGATTACCAAAGATTCTTGTCTCACAGTACACTAAGGAAGATAAAGAACACTTTTAAATAAAAGTTTTCATTTATTAGACAATACAAATGAGATGCAAGGGAATGACGGTACAAGGCAATTAAGGAAATGGAGGACAACGAGGAAGGTATTGGAACGCCTGTTGGAGCGTCAGTGAGTCAAGGGCCACGTTTGGTTGTACACGGGCGACCTCCTGGCAAATCTTGAAGCCTTCCTCAACCCTAGGTAGGATCGCCACCTCCAAGCTAGCCCAATACTCCTTCGACTCTAAGAACACCTCCACAAAATACCTAGCCTTCTCCTCGACCACCATTGTCGCGCCAATGAGCAACTTGAGTCGTTGCTACATCTCCTCCTTCTTCGCCCTCACTGACCCCATCTTGCGGGAGTATGCCTCCCTAAGCTGCTGAATGGTGAGGTCCATCTGAGCCAGCTTCACCTTCATCCTCTGTAGCTTGGCCCCAAACCTCTCCAATTAAGAACGGGCAGCCTCCCCCGACCGAAGACGAGCCCGAGGCTTCTCCTCCCTAAGGGTCCTAACATCTGGGACCCCCAAGGGGTTGGAAGCAACGGGCAGCCTGTTTGGCTTAGAGCTTCCATCCTCGGAATGCCTCTCTCTTCCTGATGATCCATAGAGCCGACTAAAGTATTCCTCCGAGGTCTTTAATACTTGCTCGCAGTCTATCACCTCAGAAAAGCTCTTGAGAGACTTTGTAGGAAGGGAATTCGTGTCTGACAACCCCATTAGGGGAGCTTTAAGGAGGAGAAGGTTAACAATCTCGAGAACCCCAGGGAGGACTGCCCATAAATAGCTAACACATGAGCCACAATCCTCCTTAGTGGATGGGAGAAACCATTCCCCAAATATGGTTGATGTAATAACGCCTCCTCAACTCCCTCAAAAAGCTGCTACTAGAGGATGCCCCCATTATTGCATCAGTCGATCTCACTCGAGAAAAGAGTACCACGGGAAAAGAACACATCCTCTCCCAATAAACTTACGTCTGATGAACGAGGGAACGTCACACGGAATGGGAAGGTGTTGCCCTTGGTCTCAGATTGTCGAGTGGACAGTGTGTATGCGCATACCAATAAATAAAATAAGGAAGAGAGAGTAAATAAAGCAAATTTTTATTTATTTCTCAGAGAATGATACAAGAAAAAAGCGTACAACTACAAACTACAACTCTTTGCCTTTCGGGCGTGGATACGGAAAGGGTTCTTCAGATTGATGACTGATTCCCAAACACAACTTTGTAGAGTTGAAGGCTTGCTCCGATCAGGCCGGGGCCCGTAACCTGCCACGACACCGTCCCCGTGCAAGTCTTCAACCCCACAAAGCTGTATCAGGAAGCAAAATGGTTGCATAGGTACTCCCTCATATGTGTCACCGATGGAGCTAGAGGTGCGCTTCCAAAATGGCTACACAAGTGCTGCCCTGTATCAGTCGCCGGTTATGCTTCCAGAAAGGAGAATCGTGGGCCGCCAAGGAGTTCTCAAAACTATTGTCCGCGATAGCCCTCCTCCAAAGAGGTACGAAGGAGTCAGATATTCTCGCCTATCCCCCTCGGGGGGAACCCCTGAGGACCTCTGGAAGGTACCTCATGGAAAGGGCTAGCGCTATGCCGCCTAGAGCCGACTGCTCCGCAAACAGTAAACCCTCTTGATCTCTTCAAAGAAAAGTGATGAGGATCCCTAAGAATCACCTCTTCAGATTGATATTGAGGCTCGACGCCTAGAGATGGTCTGGACCCTCTCCTCATCCCTTAGATTTGGAGAGGCCACAGTGCCTATCCCTAGTTCAGCTTCACGGATGGCTTGCATTTGTAGAGAACTCAAAGCCGATCTACTGGTCCGAGCAATCCCTCTTCTGCAGACGGAACAAAGACATGTTTAGACAAGGTAGAGACAACTCCATGAAAGGGGAACAAAGCTGTTAAAAGCTTAGGGAGATGAAGGCATAAGGCCTCACCAACGATTACTTCATTTGTGCCCTAGAAGTAGACTAGACTTGCTCGATGTAGGCGCCTCACAAACTACCATTGTGGCGATGGAACTTGATTCACGCAAGAATGAGTGTATGAATAGGTCTGGTTTTTTTTAAAAAAACTTGCATGTCTCTTCCACCAAAGGCTCTAACTCTCTCAAGCTTGTTTCATTAAGATGAATGTGATATATAATTAGATCTTCTAATGATGGTTGCCCATAATATGACACCTAGAACTGATGGCAATCCTCGTTACTGTACGAAAAAGACATTATTAGTCCAACTCGAATAGGAATAGGAGATAATATTAAAGTAAAAGAAAAATACAATGGTTAGAATCATAGAATCCTAATGTTCCTAGAATTGTCGTTCCACTGCAACGGCACCAAAAACTTTATGTGTGCTGACCCGCAAGTGCACAAGCTCACTCAAGTAATAAAGTAGCCTGAGGATAGGGTAGTCAAATTCACAGGGAATGATAGAGCAAGTACTAATTTATCTTCTATTATCTAGCCTTAAATATTTTGGCGTTTTTGTGATCCTAACTAAGTAATCTAAAGAAGAACTAGAACTAAAGTGAACAATTCACAAATCTAGGGTTATCAGTCAAGAGGACATGGCACCCCGGATCTCTCTCCCAAAGGATCCCTTATTAACTAATTTCCTAATACCGGCTATCTAGTTGATATACTCCTGGACCATGCAGAACCCTAAATTAGTTTGACCTCGATCTTTTATGGAACCAAATCCTAATCCCATACAGTGACTTTGTCGTACAACATTGTTATTAGTGTTATGTGGTTCCCACCATTAGGTTTTACCCTAATTCGAAGAGTGTGTTGTGTAATCACTGCGATCACCCGACCTCTAGGCGTGCGCGCACCTCCTATCATCTATGCCCAGATCTAGCTTGACCGAGATTTCTCTTCATGCATCAAGCAACTACAGATATGTGATCGGTGATTTTGCACTAACAAAACACAAGCATTAAGCACACATAGACAATCCACAAAAATAATCAAAAATAAAACGAAGTATTAAAAAGAAAAGAAAATAGTCACAACTTCATCCTAGGGTTCAACGACCCGAGGCACCACAGAAGGTTTAGTATCTCATACTATGGGAAGCCCTAACAAGATCTAAAGAGGAAGATATAATAAAAGAAATCAAAATCCCTTGATCGATGTCTCCCTCGCCTTCAATCTCCTCTTCGAAACCCTAGCCGACGACAAAAGAATTCCCCGGAAGTTGATCTGCCAAAATTTCCCTTGCAATTTGCATTTGGCGACCTTTTATAGGCTTCAATTTTAAGCCACACGGCTGTGTCAGGGCCGTGTTGACCCCGTGTATGAGTTTGGAATCATCTGGAATTGAATCTACATGGTTTCGGCTATTCAAGCGATTTACATGGGCTTGACACTCCCGTGTGCATCTAGACAAGCCCATTTTAGGGGCTCTATGCCCTTGTTCTTTTTTTAGGTCAATGCAGTCCTCATCAAAAGCTCAATCAGATGACAATTTCATCTCAGATTGACCTGAAATTTTAACTAAGTGTTCTTGACTCCTTGTTTTTCAGTTTGAATAATGGAGATCCACTTTAGGGACATGTATCTCTTGTAATATTCATAATTCTCACAACTTATCTCTTTCTCTCTTTTTCTTGCTCCTTTGTCATGGAACACCCCTTCCAATTGCTACTTGATCAAACCTAACTTGGTGAACATCCTTGAGATCTAAGGCTTTTTTCTGGGATATATCATTCAAGCTCTTTTCGCCTCGAATTGGATCAATTTTTGCTTCTTTCATTCTGAGCACCTATTTTCTTATAAAATGACAACAAATACCCAACATAGCACAAAAGTAGAGGAACCTATACAAAAGGAAAAGGAAAGTTCATGCAAATATAGTATGAAAATATTTATAATTATGTACTCATCATTAGGAAAGTCCTCACTATTGGTCAAACTAGATAGAATCCAAACCTAACCAGGTGAGTGACAACTAGGTTAGGTTTTATGCTCAAAAAGTTTTTGTGGGGTATCAAGCAAAGGCAAAACTGATAATATAATATAATTTTGAAAAAAAATTTGGTGCTCAACACTATTTTCTACCTAGACATAGAGAGGACTCTCAATCATTACTATCATAGATCATCCTAAATCAACACTCATCATGAACAATATAAGCAATAACTAACCCCTCCCCTACACTTAAATTGTATATTATCCCCAATGTATACAATATATGCATTGGAAATAATATGACATGAAAAACAAAAAGGGACGGGATTTTTTATTTTTATTTTTTTGAACTTTACAGAGTAACTGCGAAGTGATGTAGCTGCTCTCGTGGGTTACCGTCCATGTTTTGAATTCAATTTCTTCTGGAGAATTGAAGGCACAAAAAGTGAAATCCTAAAACATATATATAGATGATTGGATATTTTGTGACATATGAAAAAAAATATATATATAAAAGAGGAGAAAAAGAAAAAGATAGTCTTGATACTCATGCGTCTGGCTCCTCATACTCATAATCGTCTGACGAGTCCTCGGCGTCCACCCCGTTGTCTCTCCTCATCGGTGCTAAAGCAAATAGTGAGGGTGGATACTAGATCCCGTGATGGTCGAGGAGTCGTTGCACTCCTCCCTCCAGCCAATACAATAAAGCACCTCGATCTATCTAAGTTGGGGCTGGAGCTGGTGGTAGTGGTGTTGTGTTGAGCCAGGCTGTTACCAGGTCCTGGGGCTCGTCGGGAGCTGCTATCCTGTTGATGATTCCTCATAAGGTGTGTGTGGAGTATAGCATGCCCATCGATCTCAATATTTCCACGGTGATTAGCATAGAGCCCCCAACCATTGTCATCCTCTCCATCACATGCTCGGAGAGGATGTCTATGCCTCAAGCTAGTTGTGCAACATAGGGACTGTCAAAAAGAACTCCCAACCTGGAATTCGTCGCCAAATGTAGAATTAATTTGGTGATAACTTATCCTAGGTGCTATCTCCCTGTCCCGTGATCAAGTAGCACAGAACCATATGGATGTATCTAAGGGTGGGCGGTGAGTACACCTTTGATCGCCGCGGGTCGTAGTTCGGATCCATGTTGAGTTTCCTCCAAATGGAATCCTGCTTCTCTCCTCCAGACCGGTAGATGTCTAGCGCGTTATACTCGGCCATCCTGGTATACTCGATGTCGTATAAGCCGAGATGGACGGTGAAATATATGTAACTCATCTAAAATCAAGCACTGCCTATCTAGAACTCGTTCTAGTCCTGGCGGTCCTATGATACTTCTTCCTTGACGATGTGGAGTATCAAGAGAACCTCTAGGGCTATCTCCCAGTAGATCTTTTCCCTAATGAAGAGGAGGCAGCTCCATGCTCCCACTTTCAGGTATTGATGAACATCTGTGGTGAGGCTCACCTCCTCAAGGATGTCCCAGTCAATATGCTTAGCCTTCCCGAACCTCCTCTATCGGAGGCGTGTGTACCTCTCACAGTGTGCCGGTGCAGTGAAGGCCAGCTCCAACAGGGTAGATCGCAGTAGTAGTGGTGGTGGTGGTGGTGGGCGAGGTTGTGAGCTTCCCTCCCCTCGTGGTCTCTTTGATTTTGGCTTCCTCACAAGGCCTTTCCTTCATTTTTCCATGGCTAGAGAAGTGGTAGAGACAGCGATGAAATGGTGCATAGGAGCTGGAAAGAGGCAACACGAGCGTGCTTTGTTGGAGAAGATGATGGAGTTACCTGTTGGATCTCGGTGAAATAGGCGAGGGTCTCCATAGAAATTGCTCCACATGGCCTGACGAGGTCGAGAGGGTGAGTATTTGGAAGGGGGCGGTGAAGATTTGGTCGACGATGACTCGAATGTGAGATTAAAAAGCTATAGATTACAGACTGTCGGCCTGAGCATGCCAGAAAGCATGAGCATGCAATTGTCGTTATATCTCTCTGTTTCGTGAATTTATACAGTACACGCCCGTGCATCTCTAACACGCTTGGGAGCACGGGTGTGTTCTGTCCCTCGTGCATACATTGTGAGATATAGAGAGTTGCACAACCTAGAGCACAGCCATGCAGATGCCCGTCACCTCTCTATATTTTCCCTAAGCGTAATCTTTACCCTGTTTTCACCTGTACTTGGGTGATATTGACTCCAAAGACTAAAAATTGATCATTAGGCACTTAGAAAACATCTATAGCATCATAAAAGAGTAGAACTTACAACTAATGTATACCTAGATTATAAAATAGGAAACCAAGCTAAACTAAAATCACTAATAAAAAAACTAACTAGAAAACTAACCGAGCTTTGGTTGACTTCTAAGAAGAGCTTATTTAACGTTACTAGCTTGACGTACCTGTGGTGCTCAAAGGAGCTTGATTAAGTGGAACCTCTTAGTTTCTCTGCCGAGAGGTACACTGCCTTTTACTTGCATACTTAAATGCGAAATAAATTCACACTCACCGGATCGGCTCTCGAGTGAGCCCGATAGCGAAGTTATGGATGGGGGTATTTTGTTCCTTTCCTTATTTTACACTTCTTCCATTGTTTATTCCTCTTTCTCGTAGAGGAACTCAGTTGAGCTTAGGATTGTAAATGGGCAGAGCTTGATCGGGCTAGGCTCAGCTCGAATTCGGCTCGAAATAGCCTAGCTCGAGCTCGAAATTAGCTTGAATAAGTTTTCTCGAGTTCGGCTCAACTTTAATTTCGAAAGCTCAAGCTTGGCTCGATTTAGCTCGAAATTAAGAACTCAATTATAATTTTGCAATCTCGAGCTCTCGTAATTTAGCTTGAAATTAAATACGTATTTAATTAAATTTATTTATTATATATTATATATTAATACTAAATATTAAATAATTTATTTATATATTATATTATATATTTATATTTATTAATATTTATATAATATATTAATATATTAATATTAAATTTTGAGCTTTCGAGCTTGACTCGGCTCGATCTCAGCCCAAAAGCTCGAAATTCCCAACCTAACTCGAGCTTTTACCGAGCCGATCTCGAGCTGCTCGTGGACATCTTGATCGTTTGACAGCCTTCGTTGTGCTTGCTCGGGGCCTTCCGCCTTCTTTGTGCGCTCCTAAGATGGTGGTTCATTCTCGAAGAGACTCTCTAATTCATCCCCCATCAGTTCATCCTGTACAAAATCCAAAACACAGTCATTAATGCGGTGAATGAAATAACAAGAGTCATCAAACTCCATCGAGTGTCGCATGACTTCTTTAAGTTTAAAAGTGACTTTGTCCCCTCCAACTCTTAAGGTCATCCAACTATCATTGATGTCAAATAGTGCTTGTGCAGTTTTCAGAAATGGTCTCCCAAGGATGAGGTGCACCTCTACTTGATCATCCAAATCACAGATAATGAAGTCCACCAGGAAGATGAACTTCTCCACCTTTACTAGTTATCTTCAATAATTCCTCAAGGGCGGTGAATTGATCTCTCGGCCATCTGGAGTGTTACCTTGGTTGGCTTAGGCTCTCCAAGCCCTAAATTTTGGAGTATCATCATTGCATGAGGTTGACACTCGCTCCAATACCAACCTTTCTCGTCCACAAATCCTTCAATAGTGCAAGGAATTATATAACTCCCTGAGTCATTTTCCTTCCTTGGGAGCTTTTGGTGAGAACGGCTGAGCACTCCTCACTTAGTATTGCTCTAGATGCCTCTTCCAGCTTCCTCATGTTTGTGAGTAGCTCCTTAAAAAATTTGGCGTACTGCAGCATCTGTGAAAGTACTTCCACAATAGGGACATTAATGTGCAATGCCTTGAACACCTCCAAGAACTTCACTTTGGTTGGTACTCAGGCAGCTTTGATGCTTTCTTCTCTTTACCTTTGGTTGAATTCTCTAACATATCCGACTCCTTTTCCTCGGCTTTCTCGCTCTCGTCCTTCTTGGCCTGTGTATCCTACTGAACTTTGGGTCAAGGTGAAGGCAACTCAGTTCCAGTTCTCAAAGTGATGAATTTCACAGACTCTCTTGGGTTGACCTTTGTGTTGCTTGGGAGAGTACCTAGTGGTTGTTTAGTCAGAGATTTGGCGATGTGCACAACATGATGCTCAAGATTCTGTAGTGATGGGCCATACCCGAATAAGGACGGGCCCTGCCCAGGCACGAAGCTTCAGTGCTCAGATAATACATAAATCACATACACAGCAGAAGTATGTAATAAAACATCATCATGTCTAACACATGAGCACACAGCGGAATCAAATACAAATCCAGGGGTCCACAGACCCTACAAGCATAACATGTCTGGATCCTAAAGGGAATCTATAATAACATGTTCTCACACATGATAAAAACAAGAGGTAGCCAACCTCAGTAATCCCAACAAGTCCCCGCAGGTCTCACGCGGCGCTCCCACGGCTCGTGTCTTCCTCCTCTAGATCTGAAAAAGGAAGTCAACAAGTGCATGAGCTTTCAAAGGGATAGCCCAGTAAGTACCCCGCAGGGAAACACAATAAAGTCATATCAAACTCAATGTAAGATAAGCAAATGAATGGGAAAATCAAGAACATGACCATCAAATCTAGCGTGGGAAGCACAAACCACACCGGCCATACCACCTGGAGTCTGAGACCTACCACAATGAAAACTATCCAACGGTAGGGACTCCCTAACTAAAATCATGTCATCTCATGACAAACAGCTCAAGTGAAGCTTGCAAACCATCCCCCGGACAGTCATCAACCTAAGCCGATGTCAATCCTCGGTCTGTAGCGGTACTCACACATACATGTACGTAAACGGTCAGCGTATCGTCCCACTGAAGGGCATACAGGACAGCCAGAGTATCGTCCCCCTGACAGAAAAACACGAACATGGTGTCCACCGGCCCTGAACGCCAAACAAGAGCCACACACTCCACTGCACCGAGCGGAGAATCCACAAGAACAACACATATCGAATGTAAGGAAATATCATACAACCAAACACACATGCATAAGCATGGAATCAATAAAACAATATTCCAGTGAGACAAGTAAGCATGCCCGAGCATGAAATCAAGGAAATAATAATCCAAAGCATCAAATAAACATGCATGAGTATGGTATCAAGAAATCAAGGAACCAATCAACCAATGATTGGGGAAAATTAGGCGAAGGCACTTACCTGTGTTAAAGGTGTCCCGGCTCAATTACCAATTCCCCTCTTTTTTTCCTCTCTCTATTTCTCTCTCTCTCTCTGGTCCATACCTGAGTATTGAAGCCTTCCAATTCAACAATTCATTCCATTTACAATTGGTTCATATTTTCCAGGAATCATTAAGTTAGTTTCAACACTCAAAGCAAGACAAAATCTCCTATGAATGCCATGTTAGTATTAGTATTTAAGGTAATAACATGGTCTTTCCTCTGCTCTAATTGAGGAATAATAAACCAACCTTTAAGTTAACTTCAACGCTCACAGTCAGACATAATCTCTAAAGAATATTTAGTTAACACCATCAAGATCATAGCATGCAATGCTAAGCTATGCTTAATATTCAAAACAATATCATCTCTTTTAACTGACAGTTATTAAACATATATTCAAGCTCTTATCCATGTACTAAAGCCTGCTGGTCTAAGTTAGAGCATGATATGTCGTTGATCCCCTAGTGGCTTATTCATGGAAGATGGCTCGAGATAGCTTACCGGAGTTGCAACGAGCTCTCCTTCCTCCTTCATAGAGGTGGTCGTCCTCCAAGGGTGACCAGCAGCTGCACCAGAACTTCAGTTGGAGGCCTCTTGGTCTTCTTCAACTCACTTGCTAGCTACCCGTCGGACCTGTTCCAGTAGGTGGCCGTGACAAGTAGTGTCTAGGGTTGGGGTTCTCTTCCACGTGGAGCGGAAGATAGATGAGTGGAGATGAAGCTCCGCTGCGCTGATTTGGAAGGCTGGCCGGAAACAACTAGAGGTGAAGCTCTCCGGTTTCTTCACTGCTCTGTCTTCCTTTATCCCCCTTCGATGTTTGGTTGCGTCGTGAAGGCTATCGCGGCTAAAATCAGTCAAGTGTTAGAGCACTCTTCGAAGCTTTCCACTCGTTCCTATGGGGTAGACGGTTCGAGTTGATATGGAGAAGAGTGTTCTTCAGAGGGATGGCAATGGGGTGGGGTGTGGTGGGGTAGGCTTATACCACCACCGCCCCACCCAAATGTGGCGGGGTGCGGGGTGAGGCGTGGGGCGGGTGGGGCGAGGCGCGGGGCACCAATATACACATTCGAACCATAAAATGAAGAAAAATTTAGCGATTAAACTCGAATAAAATAAACTTAACTGCAATTTAAAAACACTTTGATATACAAACATGAGAGAAGAGTGGAAAAGCAGCCGCCAAAGTCCAAAGACTCTAAAAAAGAAGTCATTATAAACTCTAAAACTATATAATCTAATACCTATAAGGGTATTTTTGTATTTTTTTAGAGGAACGAGGCGGGACGGATTTTAAAAGATCTTTACTATACCCCGTCCCGTTCCGTATTTCTCTGCTTCATTCGGGGTGGATCGGGTCGGAAACAACGGATCGGCTCAGATATTGCCATCTTTAGTTCTTCGACTCCCTACCTTCATAGTGTGGCAGTGATTGGTCATTTCAGCATGGTGAAAACACGGCTGAAGACCAGCTTTTTTCCCCCACCCTATTCATAGGGAAGTCATACTAGCCAGCTATAAGTTAAATAACCATTATAAGCCAAACCCACGCTTTCCCTCAATTCTCTGTTGCCATGCAAGAAGCCATGTTTCCAGTTTTAATTTATTTTAATAATTCTATGTTTAGTATAGGATGGTTGAATTAAATATAGAGTTGGTAACCATCTTGCTATTATTGAAGAGAGAGAAGAAGATAGTCACATGGAAACATGGTCTTGTCCACACTCGGTTGTTTAATATCACACATGATATTAATTGATATCCCCTTACTCTGTTGCTTTCTCAAGCAATGGAGTTTATAATATTGTTACAGTTGATCTCCATGTGGGTTTCCTTCTCTTCTCTAATAGTTTTATATTGTTTACTTGCAAATCAACCCTCCTAAGTAATAATTTCATAAGATATAACTATCTTGATTTCATTGTCTCACATGGGGTTGGGCAATATGTATTTAAGCCCAAATTTGCCCAAATATCCCTTTATATTATCCTTTTGCAATTAAACCCCTTCTCCTTTTAAAAGTTTCCCATGCAAGCCTTTTAAGTTACAGTCCCTATTTCCACAAACCTCTACATGCAAGTTCTTGGTTTCATTTCCCTCTTATGAAACCGTTTTGCATTTAGACCCTTCTATTCCATGATATTCACTTCTCTTAAATTTCAAGGGAGGTCCCTTATGCATTTAGGTCCTTACTATATATATTAAATCATATTAATATTAGTAAGGAATCTAATTAATCCAAGCATGATTAAGAGAATAATTAAGGATTAAATTAGACCGTAAGACATAGCGGCGCTTACAGAAGCCTGGTGGTTGATTTTGACTCGACTACCCTTGATTCATTACTAAGGTGCTTCATGAAAAGTTAGGGTGATTCCTCCACCCTTGGTTGTATGTGGCGTTGTACGAGTTGTTCTAAAATCTGCCCTGACTGCCAACTAACTCAACTTGCTCAACAGCCCAGTACCAACTTTAGAAAACGAACTACATAGGGCTTGGTTGACCCCCATATGTTCCACAACTCATCACCGGTGCCTGCTACTTAAATGTCATATTATCTAGGCGCTTGTTGATTGCTTCAACTTGTGTTGCCAAGGTTGTCAGTGCTTCTACCTCATAAACCCCTGCAGCTCAGCTGGGTTTGTTCCTTTTAGAACTCCATTGTTGTCCGTTGGTTGCAACCTCTTCAATTAGCGCTTGGGCCGCTTCAGGATGCTTGCTGTAAAGGGAACCACTGATTGCTGCACCTAACATCTGTTTGGTGGTCACATTCAGTCCATTGTAGACGATCTAGACTTGCTTCCATTCTACTATTCCATGTTGTTGACACTTCTTGAGCATCTCCTTGTATCTCTCCTATGTATCATAAAGTGTCTCTGACTCCATCTAACTGTAGGAAGAGATATATGTTCGAAGCTTCATGATTTTGGTCAGCATGAAATACCTCATTAAGAACTTCTTGGCCAATTGCGCCCATGTAGTGATGGAACCTTAGGGCAACAAGTTCAACCACTGTTTGCCCTGTCTCTAACTGAAAAAGGAAACAACCTGAGGCGAATTGCATCCTCAGGCACTATGCCCGCTTTGATAGTGTCGCAGATTTCCATAAAACTTGTAAGGTGCGCATATGGATCCTCATCTTGGAACCCGTCAAATTGGCACGTCTGTTGGACCATATGTATGACGTTGGGCTTCAGCTCGAAATTGTATGCCATGATTGGTGGCGGATTGATACTTGATCCGACCCTATCAAGATTTGGTCGGGCAAAATCAGAGATAGAACGGGCCGATACTGCCATCACCTCCAATTGATTAAACTCTGCACTATTCTCCACTGTTACGGTCTTTTTAAGAACAATCTCTCTCAACTTCCTACGGAGGTGACGCTCGAAGTTTGGATCTGGTACCTCTAATGGATAAAAGGATCTCCTGGTCATACACCGGTACTTGCAACAGAGAAAACTAAGATCAAACCTAAAAACAGCGCAACGACTCAAAATAAACTAGAACTAACACTAAAACTAAGACTAAAACAATGTAGCTAGAGTAACAGAATCCTAATGTTCCCAGAATTGTCGTTCCCCGACAATGGCGCCAAAAACTTGATGTGTGCTCGCCCGCAAGAGCACGGGGTCGCTCAAGTAGTAAAGTACTATAAGGGTAAGGTAGTCGAATCCACAGGGACCGACGGAGCTAGTATTAATTTATCTTCTATTATCTAACCTAAAATATTTTTGGTATTTTTGTGATCCTAAATAAGTAATCTAAATAAGAACTAAGACCAAAGTGAATAGTTGGCAAATATAGGGTTATCGGTCAAGAGGACATGGCACCTCTGAACTCTATCGCCTAAGAATCCCTTGTTGACTAGTTTCCTAATACTGGCTATGTAGTTGATGTATTTATGGACTGTGGATAACCCCGAATTAGTTTGACCCCGATCTCTCAAACAACTAAACCCTAGTCCCATACAGCAGCTTTGTCATACGACTGCATTATTATTATTATTATTAGTGTTTTGTGGTTCCCACTATTAGGTTTTACCTTAATCCGGAGAGAGTGTTGTGTAATCTTCGCGATCACATAATATCTCGGGGTGTGCGCACCCCCTATCATCTATGCCTGAATCTAGCTAGATCGAGATTTCTCTTCATATATCAAGTAACTACAGATATGTGATCGGCGCTTTCGCACTAGCAAACCACAAGCATTAAGCACACATAAACAATTCAGAAGAATAATCAAAAAGAAAAAAACCTAGTATTAAAAAGAAGGAAAAGACTCACAAGTTCATCCTAGGGTTCAAGGACCCGAGGCACCACATAAGGTTTAGCCTCTCATACTATGGGAAACCCTAACAAGATCTAAAGAAGACATAATAAAAGAATATAAACTCTCTCAACCGATGTCCTCTTCGCCTTCAAACTGTTTTCTGAAACCCAAGTCGACGGCGCAAGAATCGCTCGAAGTCCCACCAAAGTCCGCTTTAAAAGTTGCATTGGGCGTCTTTTTATAGACTTTGAAAATCCCGAAGCACGCCCGTGCTTAGATCAACAAGCTTGTGTTTTGTCTTGAAACACTTTTTCTAGAATCACGAGAGTTGCACGCGCATAGGCAAGCCCATGCACTTTGTGCAAGTCTGGGAGCACGGCCGTATACTTTCTTGTTTGCCTCTTTTTTGCTTCAAATTGTCCTGATTTCGGCTTATTTTGTCCCGAGTGCATGTTTTCTAGTTCAATCACAACAAAACACCCACATAGCACAAAAATAGAGAAATCTATCCGAAAAGATAGGCTGAGTGCATGCAAATGTAGAATAAAAATATGTATAATTATACACTCATCAACGGTGAAGAATGCAAGGATGAGAAGCTTCGAGCCAAGCATACCTCAGCCCAGATCAGGACGGTGTGATGCGCACTTCGACTTAGAGCCCCCACGGTGACCTTGGCCTAGTTCGCATAAACACCCAGAAATGCCTTGATCGCCGCGGGCGCATTTGCGAACAAAGAAGGGGGGAGACAAGGACCCAGTCAGAGCCTCTTTAGTACCAGGTGGCACATCCCAAGGGACCGATGCCTCAAGCCCCACCACCTCGCTAGGCCCTGAGGACTCGGGGTGCCGAAGGCCGGGTGATGACGGGCCCAAAGAAGAAGAGCACGAGTTTGCCTGAGGGTCAGGGGTCTACATCTTGTACGCTCCCATCTTACGCCACCCACCGGCCCTTGGTATGGGTGTATCCTCTGCCGGCTCGGGAGAACTCGCCTTAGGACCCCTCGGGATTTGAGAAAGAGCCGGAGAGCTTGCTGCAAGACCTTCTAAGGCTTGAAGAAGGGTCAAGGAGCCCATACTAGGGCTCTTCCGAGCCAAAGAAGGGGCCTCCCTCAGCTCTGGCACAAAGGCCGAAGAAACTTCGAACTCCCAAGAAGGAGATGTTGGATGCTAGCGGTCCCTTTCAAGTTTTGCCCTCTTTCCGGGGAGGGACCCGCCCTCTATCGATCGCTTAATCTTCCAGGAAAAGGAGTGCCCCGGGGGTCAGGGCCTTAGCTCCCTGGCGGCCTTCCTCTATCTGCTTCGATATAAAGACATCGTGAGGAGGAACCACTACAAAATTGACGGAAGCAAGTCAAAACAAACCTCGACTGTACCCGTCCTTGAAATAAAAGAAAAGAGGAACACCTACCTCCTGGGAGAGCCCCGCTTCCATGAGGTCCTGTTCGGGGAAGGCCTTGCTGAGGTCAAGAGGAACACAAGTTATAAGGATGGTCTTCTGCTCCGCCTCTTCTTCCGTTAAGCCCGTATCAAAGTGTGGGTCCAAGAACGGGGAGCCCCATTATGAAGGGATGCCCCAGTCGCCCCTGCAAGAAACGAAAAAAGAAGTGGAACTTCCAATCTTCTAGTTTCGAAGGAAGAGCACCCAAAAATTGATACTTCTTTTCTCGAAATGCTATATAAATATAGCTGCTTCTGGACCCTAGATTCCTCTTCATTTGGAAGAGCAGCTGAACCCACCGGGGAGTGAGTTCCATCCCCAGTCTCTTGAAGAGGATCGCCAAGCCACACAGGGTCCTCAACCCGTTCAGATGCACCTGATCAGGGCTCACTTGAAAAATCCTAAAGATCTTCTGGAGGGTTTCAGGAATTAGGAACCGGAGTCTTGCCTGGAGAGATTTAAGGTAAATCATAATTTCCCCGAGGCCCAGGCAGTCTGCCCTCTCTGATAGGTAGGGAAGCCGAATTTGAAAAGGTGGACAGACCCCAAAGTGCTTTGCATATTTCGCTAAGTCAGACACCTTGACGCTTTAAGAGAAAGAGGATAGATCCCCGGTAGAAGAAGCTGGCTCTACTACCATAATCTGAATCCTAGGGGGCAGGAACCATGAAAGCTCAGATGAAGGGGACCTACTGCGGCGAAAGAGAAGCACATAGGAAAAAGGTATACGAGGGCTTACTTAACAAGAAAGGGAAAGGTATCACAAGTGTATCTGGGTGGTTAAAATCCCACTGCGCATGCCCCCACGATGATAAGGGGCCCTTCAAATGGCGGCCATGTGGGCCACTACCACTATCAACCTTTCTTGAGACGCCTTGGAAAGGTACGCCCATCATGGTCTCCTCTGCGTATCATTAATATAGGCTCAGGAACCGAGGCCCTCAAGCCCCCGTGTCATATCCCGAGGATGGTAGGGCAACCAAACGTACATGACCAACAAGGAGGAGAAAAGGGGCACCGAGTGTATGTCAGGAGGGGTTCATAGCCCTCGGATCCTATCCATAGTAGGGAATAGCCGATCCCCTGCCCAGGGCCAAAGAGATGCCCTGCCTGGTCAGACTTGGCCCGCATGCCGGTGATTTAACTTCCAAGGCCGGCCAAGGTTGAGGATTTGTTGACCTAGCAGGCTGGGGGGCAAGTGCTGAGGGGAAAATCTGACTATAAACGTAGCGTAAATCGGGTGAGAAGTCTCACAGTAGGCAAGCCCAAGATGCTACGTGGAGATTTCCCACTAACCCTTGGCAGGAGAGTACGCGCCTGTTTGAATGGCAGGAGTGGCGCCTGGTAGGGATGTGCCCTAATAGAGCATCTGGTCGGGGCGCTAGGTAGAGCACGCCCTTGGAGACAAAGCCGGGGCAGGTGTCAGGAATGCCATTCGCCAGTCTGGTCATTAGACGGCAACAGGCAAGGTATTAAAGGGAGACATCACCTTCTTCTAGAGGAGGCTGGTCTTCTTCCCTACTATTCTCTCATTGTTACACGCTGCTCATTTTCTCCTTCTCTTCTTTTTTACCTCCACCCAACTGACTTGAGCGTCGAAGGGTCCGGGGGAGAAGACCCGGGACTTCTTTTGCAGAAGAAGGAGTCTACATCTTGGGCAAGTCCTCAACAACCACTCTCGGAGACCCTTTGAAGCAATCAACAAGCTCGTAGTCCCAAGTCCAGTTGACCTCCAGGTAGAAGGCAGACCCTGAGGTCTCTCCCATATTGAGCATTAACAGGGGTAATTATTGGAATAATGTGGATTAGTCTTATTGGGATTTTTGAAAGCGGTGTCCAAATTTTGTAAATTTGATTTATCAAATGATTTTTCAGCATGTAAACCCAAATGTAATTATTTGAAAAGTATATACTATTATGAGCCTAATTGAAAACGATTTCAAAGTGTTTTGAAATTGACTTGTATTTTAAATATCATGATATGTATTTTGTTGCATTGGGATATTAAACAATTGTTTGATCAAATTAGATAGTTGGTTTGTCCTTACTGGGCTAGTTAGCGCATCCCCCTCTCTATTTACAGGTTCAGATTAGGTTGATTAAATTTCAAGGAAACTGTGAATTTGGACGGCGTAGTGGATTTTTTGTTTTAGTTATTTGATTATTGAGAGTTTAGATGATTATTAACATGATAGGGATGTAAGGAACCTCATGTGGTTGTTTGAGGAATAAATAATAATTATGGTTATTATTTGAGGATTTTACATTATGTAAATTGCGAGTATAACAGGTTACTAGATTGTTTTTTTGCCTTGCATACCTATGGGAGTAACCCTATAAGTATGTGGCGTTGTCTCGTACTCGAACCCATCCAAGGTTTGGGACGTGACATATTTCGATGAGAATTTGGTGATGTGAACCCCAGAATGCATGCGTGAACACCAACGATACTTGGAGCATTCATGCTCTTCAACAAACCAGGAGATAGTAGGTCCATGTAGGCTTAAGTATGCGGAATTTATTAAGAAATTTCATATAAAAGACCCCTTTTCCAAATTAGAATGAAATTTAGCAGCTTCAAGCAGTTTAGGGAGAGGCATTCACGTGTACATTTCAGCATCCACGTTACTAGATTCTCATTGAAATGCCCTAAGTACCCTGCCTGTGCAATCAAATCAAAGCTTAGTATCCATTTGATACAAATTGAAATTTGATGCTCAATTTAAAACAAGAACAAAATATGATACTCACCCAAGAAATTTACCCAAGTACTCCAACAATAAAACTGCAAGAGTAGGCCACTAACATGGTACTGTGATACATGCAACCACAACCACCAAGACAAGAATCAAATTTCTCATTCCCAATCTCTTCTCTTTCCAATCCCAAATTCACTGTTATTTAACTGGTAATTTGTTCTACTGTATTTACAATCATTACACATGAAACGGCACAAGATCAGCATAGGAAAACATACTGAGCAAGCCAAACAAAAAATAAAAGAAAACATGAAAAAATGGTTACAACCTGATATTACGGCAGAAAAAAGGACGCCTTGATGTCAGATGAAATAAGAATAAACTAAGCCAAAAGCCCTACAATAATACAAATCTGGAAAACCACTCCATAATTACAATTAACTCGGTTTAAAAGTTCATTAGGTTCATACCGAAGACCTTTCACCAGGACCAGCAAGCATTATCTGCAAGAAAATCAACATATGAGACCAGAAAACAGAAACTTGAACTACTTAATTGGTGAGCAATAAATTTGATATTCAAAGAACATGTGCATACATTACAATTAAAAGCATATCTCCTGGCAAGCATGATTGCAGCATTCCTTTCTCTCACTGATTCAAATGCCAAAATGAAGGAGAGGCCTCTCTTGGCCTGCCAATATAGTGCCTGAGCAGCTGCATTTCCACCGCCTCTCACCCCACAAAGCTGCAAATCATGCATAAATCATACCAATATACAATGCATGGATTCTCTTTTTTTCTGTCACCAACACATCACTTGCCATACACTGAATGATAAGAATGCATCTGGACAGACTATCTGGATGTTTTGGATGATAACAAATCCCATATTAACATATTTTGGAATATATATAGCTTCATGAAGTTTAGCTTTCTAAAGAAAATTTGATGTTTCTCAGGCAAGCAAACACTCTAAATCTTTCCAACCTATCGTGTAAGTTCAATAATTTTATGCCTGGTTAATTATAACATTAGAAGTAGCCCATCAGTTGATGCTTTAAAAGGATTGATATTATACAGCATGTTTACCTGCATTGAAGTGGAATATGATTCTTTAGCTTTGGCTTTTGTTCCTTTACAAAGTTTTATCCTCATTTCCCCGACATGAAATACATGTATAGCTCGCGAGGCGTGATCATGTCCATTCATCTGGAGAATGATTACCTGCAAAGTAAAATGACAAGCATAATAAGAGTTGGAATTTGATGAGTGGAAAACAATTCCATGCTCCATTGGATAAGGGAAAGACGGTTGCAAGAAATTATACAAGTTTCTAATATGTAAATAACTACCAATATGCCTAGTTCTCAAATAGTTACCACCCATCTATCGGAAAGTAAAGAATGCCACAAGATATACAAAGCATACATTGAACTGAGTCTCTCGCTTTCTGGTAAGTGCCTCTACATAATTTCCCAATCCAGCAGCTGTTTCAAGATACCAAGTCAGGAATCAAGATACCAACTCAGGAAAAGAAAACTGATTATAAACATATTAGCAACACAAAAGTATAGCATCATTTTAACCACTTAAAGTGCTCCTGGAAAAGGTATCCTTTTCCTACAAGTCTATCTGTCCCACTTGACGTGAGAAAAAAAATACAAAAATAAAAGGAACCTGGATCTATTGGACCACTTGTTTTCAATATTATCCTTTCATCGTTGAAAACAATTTCTGCTTGCAAAAAACGTCCAACATCAAAAGGTTCTGAAGCATAAATTGATTTTGTTGCCCCTGCATACAATACAAAGTAGAAAGAAGTGAATATAAATAAAAGTGAAACAAACTAAAATCTAAATCAAATGATGGGTTTTAGAGGACAATGAATATAAGATAAGGCAATGAAGAGAAACAGAAATATTTTTATTAATTAGCAATGGCAATAAGCCCTGGATTCCATGTTTTCATAACCTATAACAGAAGAATTGAAGAGAAAACAATCCTCTGATTTATTCTGAAAGCACACAAGGGATTTGAAAAACAGATGAGCAAAAGGGTCAGACAGTTTAATATAGTCAGAGGAATGAAATCATACATCTACCATTGCTTATGTTTGGTGAATGTAGACAAAACCAAAATATCACATACCTGAAATTAGTTCTTTCTTGCTTTCTTCAGGCTGAACACGGTACCATTGGATAGAACAATTCAATAAGTTTGGAGCTGTATCTGTCCGTGGTAGGATACACAAACAAGAGCCTAAACTTTCAAGACCCTCTAACTCAAACAAAAGAGATTTGTTTTCGTCACGCCTTTTGCTCAATGCAATCTGGAGAATACAAAATAAAATAACTGATTATAAACAAATTTAGCTACTCTTCAAATATGCAGACAGGCATCTTCACTACCATGTTATTTGTGTAGAATGGTACACTGATTTTTCTTTGAAGAATGGATGGTTTTACTTTATCAGCGTTACCTTGGATGTGAAAATTACAATCCCTGAAAATATTTGCTATGAGTACAGTGGAGTGGTGCCATAAAATAGATTGGACAGCAAAATCACAAAAAGGAGAACTGAGGGTGGAGATAGAAAATCAAAATTCTGATGTTAAAGTCAAACAAGTTGAGTAAATAATAGTTTGGGAAATTCATTGGTTGAATGGGAAGTTTTACACAACTTTAATATGAAGGTGTGAAAAGAGCAAATTAAAAGCAATATCAAAATTTAAAATTTAGATATAAAGACAACACAGATTTTCCCCTGGGCGAGAAAAGAAACAGAATGAAGATAAGTGCCATTATACTGCATAAGAGTGATGCTTAATTTATTGAACAGTGGAAGTTTCAGACATGAACCTCTCTCTGAAGCTTAATAATCTGCCCTGACTTTTCTGAAAGCTGACCACGTAGTGCTTGAAGTTCATGTTCCATGTCCATTACCTAAAGAGTTTCCTCAATCAACTCAACAGAAGCAAACAAAAATAGCCAATACAAAATCTTCGGATGAAAATAAAATTAATTATACAAACGTATGGAACAGATAAAAATGAAAAGAATATAGATTGATTAAAAACTAAAGATCTACAAATTGCACAAGTGTTAAACAATGAGAAGAGAAGATCATTCTATTGAAAATAGGAATACTAGGAATGACATAGATGCAACTAAAGTAACAGAATAAATAAACTATATTTATTAGAGGAGTTATGTCATGGACCTTAATATGAATCCACAATTCTAATAAGGACTGTGATGATCGCTTACCTTGCTTGGTTGGTGAAGCATTTTAATTCTTCTGGCCTCTTGAACTTCTTGCATTAGTTCTTCCAAATCCTTGAGGAAAAAATGAATGCATTAACTATCACATATAAGAAGGTAATAACTAAAATGGCATTTGATACAAACTGAATGGGCAAAAGAAATGGAGATATTTCCCAGGATACCACACTTTTCATAAATTGCTGTATTTTGAATATTTAACATCAAACAAAGATTAACATGAGTAAAAATCTCAAAGTGAAGTGTAAGTTCATTCATGAGCATACTGCCTGAAATCTTTCAAGTATATGATATCAATACTCCGTGCATGAAAAGCATACAACATAAAGTGGGTTCTCAATGTATGGTAATACATACTAGACCAATAGAACTCTAGCAAATAAATAAATAAATAAATAAAAACAATAGAACACGAGCCTGGAAGGTAAGCCTCAAAATTAAACTGATATTGGTCAATGAATATCATGATACAAGCAATGGAAAATAACTAGCAGAACTCCTAGCCAAAAAAGACTAGCACAATCAACGCGGGGTATTAGAGTAACTAATAGTCCCACAGTTAATTAATTATTATTTTTTTTTTTTGAATTTGGATATATAAGTCTGGATTTCTCAGCTTAAACTTTTAGGTTTAATCAAGCACAATTAATATGGATTTGGATTTGAATATGTATGTCCAGGTCTCCTATCCTATCAGCTTAATATGCATTTAGTTCACATCTAAAACTACTGAAGACCAAAACATTCTTTTACACTAACTCGCTGCTCGGAACATTTTGACAAACTCTCTTGTTCATGAAGAGCTTCTTCAATTCGCTGCACCACTGCTCTAGCACTTTCAATTTCTGCACGAGCAAAAGCTCTTTCTTCTTCAGCAACTTTTTTGGCATCTTCAGAAGCCTGGACAAAAGTTTAACGTACAGATTCAGTATAAGTACAAAGAAAAGCAATTACGTAAACATTGGCCCAAAAGATATAAGTTCAAGGTGATGTTTTATTTGCCCCCATTAAGATGTGTTCATACAGTATTTTTCATCTGAATCACAAGGTTTTGAGAATAGGCTGCATTTTTTAAGCATGTTCACGGTTTCAGTATTTCAAGAACAATAACTAATTGATATATCCTGACTTTAACATTTTGATAGGATACTATGATACTATCAGAAGACTCAGGACTACCAGGTTTATCAATATGCCATTCTCAAACATTTACATTAAAAATAGAACTGTATTCATACATAAATTTCAGCAGATAACATAATAAAAGGAAGCCTGCAGGACATTATATTTCATTGTCATCGATGGCACCATATCAAATTCCAATGCATAATTACAGAGGGAATGAATTCATGGGAAGAAGTAGCACATGCTGTGAGAGAAACTTGTGGACAATTCAAATAGAGATGATATGGAAAAGAAAAATGGGGAAAAGATGTGGCTGATGCTAGCAGCAAAAATAGTATACTGGGAATGAGTATGAGAATGCAAAACCAGATAATGCAAAATCACATTTAAACCCTTACCTGAGAGGTGTCAAAAACGACCAAACTGTTGTTACAGACTTCACTGAGTTCATTAAGAAATCATTCAACTTATTAAATAATTAGAATCAGTTCCCATCCTATGCTGTCATGTTAAATGAAGTTAAAATTGTAAATTCCAATTTAATATCTCATTTATTTATTATGCTATTTAAAATTCAAGGGGCTAATAAAGAATAGCATGTAGGTGGTGTTTGGTTGTAGGTGTTGGGTTAGTTGGGTTTGGGCATGAGAGTTTGAATTCTTTTGAATTCTTTTTGGAGAAAACCAACTTTGATTTACTAAATAATAGTTATAATAAAAAATTCATTAAATTGACACTATTAATTATAATAATTTAAATATTAATTAAACATATTTAGTTAATAAATTAGTGTTAAAAACACTATTCCTAACCTAATTTATTTTAATGGGTGTTTGGCTCGCAGTGGGATATATAACCATGGACAACCCTTGTCATCCCAAAACCAAACATCACCTTAGATATTATGGACTGCTCTAGAACTTCACACTCATAGTTAGTTATTTCTACTTGTCTTGGTCAAAGTAGATTGCAGAGTAATACTATAATTTATACCACAAGAAAACTTCCTGAGTAAGCAAACTTCATTAATCTAAGTTTTAATAAAAGAATGTAGTTTACAAAGATGTACTACCTCCAGAACTTCCATAGGTCCTAGCCTAGTTGGTTCTAATTTATGGTTGCCTTACTTGAACTGACTGTAGAGTTTTGTAATTATTTTTACCAGATAAAATCTTTCAAGTCAGTTCAGAGGGTACTTGATTAGTTTCTATTTAAGCCTGTTAATAAGTGGAATTGTCTGATGTTGTCCAACCAATTAAACTCATGAGGTACAAGTGACAGTTATAAGCATATTGCAACACGGTCAGTGCAACCACAAGCTTCTGATTAGCCTCTTCTCAGTCATGAGGTTAACCATATTTTGCGTTGGAGATGTCTAACATACCTTTTTTAGAATGGCTGCTAACTTTTTCACTTCAGCTTTTTCTTGAAGCAGCTCTCCTTCTCTCTGAGTCAGCTGAACTGCTAAAGCCTCCACCTAGGATAAGCATGATTAGAAAGAATAACTATACATCTTCAATTTCCATTTAGACAAAATATCATATTCTGCATTGAGTCTGCAATGAGCATAATTACATGCTAAATAAAATGATAACACGTTAGGACATATGATCTTAGTAAAATTTGCAATGTAATCTTTCAACTAAGGAAAAGCACTGTGCCATATGAGATGTTAAAAAACAAAAAGCAGACTAGTGCCATTTGTGAATTTGACTACAATCTGCAAGAATATTTAGTATTTACTTGTCTCAAAGTAAAAAAAATCATAACGATGTAGAGGTTGGCCAACAAGAATAAACTTAATAATCCTGCAGAAGTCCATTGATCAATGTTATGCTCAGCTAGTGATTTACTCAAGTATTTGTTTTTAAGATATTTCTTTCAATAAATTAGAAATATGCCTCCTTAGCAGTTATACAGTAAAATATTTTCTTTAATAAGTAAATTGAAAAGGTTCTGAATAAACTAGAAGGAAAGAAATAACCCCTCCCAGTGAAGCCCAACTTTCTTCCATTAAATTGAACAGCTATCATTTGAGGACCTCAAACTCAATTGCTGATATCAGCTTAAATATACCAAGAAACATAGTTTCCCCCACTAGAAGAAAATAAAAAAAGCTTAAGAAAAGCAACATATTTAAACAAACCATAGTAATAGCCTCATCAACATCATCCCTGTTTCGACCTGCCACACGACCTCTTAGTGATTCCAACAGATCCCTGAGTTTCTTCAGAAGAACTTGCCTATCCAATGATATCACTTCTCGCCATTTTGCCTGAAATTAAAACCAACATAAGCACTTATACTGAAGACTAAAATTTCCACACAACAATATCATATCATATTAGATACATGCAAGAAACAAGAAATATATTAGATTAAAATCACCGTCTGCATTGTCTGAATAATGATATCATAATACTCCAGTTGCTGACTGAAGCCCTTTATGAGCCATTAGTTTTCTTCTTATTCAATAAAATTCCAATAGTATTTGAATCCAATTTTTATAACTATTTGAGGTGTAAGAACAAATATAAGAGAGGAAAGGGATGATTGAAAAAGTAGCTAGCAAATGCATGTAAGTGTTTATGATCTAACTTCAGAAGTACTTGAAAATAGAGATCGATGACAGCTTAGAAAAATAGAAAAATTTATAACCAAAAGCATGTTAGGAGCCATGCCTCGTCGGACAACTTAGTGGCAGTTGAGAGACCTCTCTCGAATTTCTTGGCAAGGTCACGAACAGAGAGGCGTTGTTGCTGCTCCAACAACTGTGCTGTCTCCTTGGCAACAATATCTTTGAGGGAGGGTTTTTGAGGACCCTCTTGTGGTTCGATAATTATATTATCACGACCTAGCATATATTTTGGAAAACCATTTGAGGAAAAATTCACATCAGACGATGCTGAGTGCACTGCCTCCCCTTGCATTGAATCTCCAAAATCACGTGTCAACCTCGTCATGAGCTCCGTTCTCAGATCACTCTCCTAATCCTCAAAATAAGCTCGCCTGCACAGTTAAATTTCGGGGAATAAAGAGAATTTATATGAACATCAGGACAGCTTACATTATTCCTATTACCAAATCACAAATAAATTCTCATAGAAACTCAAACAAAAGTATCTTGTGAAACCCCATGAACATAGTATACTCCATAGACCCTATGCAATCAACAGAAAGTATTGAAAGAAGGCAAAATCAAAGGGTAGGGAGATGATAACTGAAGCATCAAAAGAAAAATGAGACATCATAACTTCAGCTTAAAATTAGCTACAAAATCAACAAAAAATGCTGAAAGAAAGCAAATTCAAACTCTTTGAAGATGATGAACTAAGCCATCACAAGAAACATCAGAAAAGAAAACCTTTAGTATAAAATTAACCATAAAAGAATCCAGGAATCCAAAGAAAAACTTAAAATAGTGCAGATAACAACGAATTCTACTCCAATTACTGAATAGGAAAAATAAAGAAGAGATTTCAACACCATGGCCGAGACAAAATACCACCAAACAAACCAAAGTTTGGTAACTTAGTAAAAATTCCATTCCGATTGGATCAAAATCCATCAAAATTCACGAAATACCATACAAGAATCTGCAAATCACACAAATACCAACTAATCAAAGAACAGAAAAAATAAATAAATAAATGCAAAAGAAATCCAATAAAAGACAAACCAACAGAGAGCTCAAAAGCTCACGAGAATCACAATGCACACCAGTCCGGCAGAAGCTTCAGGGACTGGCTTGTATTTCTCTCCTGAAGCCTCCTTCTTTTGTCTTCTATTTCTCCCTTATTAGTTGGAGTTTTTCTCTTCTAATGATTTCCGGACAGAAAGGCAGAAGGAAAGTGGGAATTTTGCAAACAAGCCCCTCGTGTCTCTGTCTTTTTCATTTATGTCCTTCTCTTTGGTCACCACGCGGTCGGGAAGGTCATGAAGCTGCTTCGGCTCGAACCCACACTTTATTTTGCGGGGCCCACCTGGTCATTTTCGGAATCAAACTCTTTTGTTGCCTTAAATTACGGGTTTACCACTGGGGCATGTAGGTCAACCATCTTTTTATCTCTACTTATTTTTAAAATAAATAAATCAATATATTATCCAAGTATTTCCTCAACACATGCTTAAAAGTATGTTTTTTCAATGCACAGTATTTCCTGGAATGGAAGGTTTTAATGTTAAAAACTAATTTACATTTATAAAAATTATTAGAAAATAGATTTTAAATATGCTATATAGAAGTGACTATTGGTAACTAAAGTCTATATTCATAAAATGAATGCGACAAAAATAAGGATGTTAATGTGGATGAGTGATTATACAAGATTTAACAAGATTAGAAATGAATTCATCAAAAAGAAGGGGCATGTTACACCAATTGAAGATAAAATAAGAAAAGGGCATTTAAGATGGTTTGAACACGTGTTTTGTAGACCTCCAAGTGCCCCCGTTTGAAAATGTGATAATCTAATAATGGAAGATAAGAAAAAGAGTAGAAGTTGGCCTAGGATTACATGGAAAGGTAGTAACTAAAGATCTACATAGATTAGATATTGAGTCAGATCTTGTTTTTGACAACAAAGCGATATGGAGACAAAGAATCCATATAGTCAACCCCATCTAGTATAGGATTAAGGCTTAGTTGTTGTTGTTTGTTGGGGAAAAAATATGCTTAAGAATGAACATTTATACCAACTTGATATGGTGTCTGATCAAGAGATATTTTCTAGCCCTAATTCCCCATACTTTTATGTATATTTCTATCTTATTCTTCTAATAAAAAAACGTTTTTGACACCAACCTTCATAAGGAAACTTAGTAACTAATTCATTTCACAAAGAGAGGGTGATGGTTTGACGGTGTGATTCTAGTGGCTTGTCCACTTTTTTTTTTTTTTTAAAAAAAAAAATCTCTTCCAAATAAAAGCCAACTTTCACTTCATTTTACCTTTTATTATTCTTAATCTGTTTAACCCTTTTTTTTGAGTTTTCTCCCTCACAAGTGTACTTATTACACCTTAAATAGTACCCATCCAACTATCAACTATTAACATATTACTTATTCTTGTAATTTTAAAGATTTTGTAAAAAAAGTCCGGAATAAATTAAAACATTGATATTTGGATGAGCATAGATGAGCACAAACGAGCATAGTATAAGGGAATGTTCCTTATCTTCCTCTCTTGAGTACAAAACATGAGAGAGAAAGAAAAAAGAAAAAAGAAAAAAGAAAAAAAAAAGGGAAAAACATATAATTTTCTTAGGGCAAAGTCGTCAATGAAACTTTGGAAGGGCAATTTGGATTGGAACCTAATCCTAATTCATTCTCAAACATTCCATCAATCTATTCATTTATGATCAACAAAGTTAACGGGATGCCAATTCTCTCTGTGGGTCCAGTGTGATGTGCCAATTAGTTAGTTAATTATATATATAAATATCACCCCTTTAATTTGTACATGAACTAACAAAAGCAAAGCATGCTTGTTAAGTCTTATTATTAGTGTACTAAAAGTAGTGGAGCTGGTTTAAAGTTGGCAATGGCAGAGGGCCCATCCTAATGAAACCTGTTTGAGTTCAATCAATCTTTTTCTTATTAAAGCAAAGTAAAGCAAGAAACATAGACCAATTAAATCAACCTAACCTCAAAATACATGATGTAATTAAGATCATTGTCTGATACATACATAACAACAAGATTTAGTTTTCACTAATTTAATAAAGGGTATAGTTATGTGATTTATTATATTATATAATTCTATCTTAACATATGATTAGCATGCAGTCTCTTTTATAATTAACCTCTATATATGTTTGTGGTCGTGTCTCTTTAAAATATTGACCTTGTTTATACTCACTAATCTTAGTATAACATTGGAACTAGTGTTTCCTTTTAATCTCAACCTGATTCATATTTTCCATTATATATGACAGTTTAGACTTTGCTTACAATGCCATGTAAGGCATGAAATTATTAGTAAAATTTTAACTAACTAATTTGATAAATTCCTTGTTTAATTTACAAAACGAAGGGACTCTTTTAATTCAGATAACTTAAACTGATGCAACAAAATAGCCTTTTATTAAGTGAAAATGCACTTAAGGCAAATATAAACCTCCTTTTATTATTTCTCTGTTTCAGAAATAACTACAGAAAGCAGTACTGCAATTCAAGAGAAAAATTAACAAAAGACCACCACCAATGGGGAAATAATTAGTAGAGGATGCATGCATGTGAAACCAAATACGGAAAACATACAGTAATCAAATTAACCCTACTTTTGTTTGTGCCTCTAGTGAGCTTATTACTACTACATTGACTATATTTGAAGTTGGGTCCATGGGAGTTAGTAGTAGAGATGGTCCCAAATCCGAAATGGGGATGATTGATTGTTGAGCCCCACAAGAAGCACGCCGAAAGACGCATAGATTCATCCCATTGTGGTTTTGGTCCTGGGGCTTAAATTCCATGCTTAATGGGCACTCTTTTAATGGAGCATTAACATTTATATATATATGTCCTTTCATCAGCAGTAGTTAACATGTCAATCACCGGGGATATTGGGGATGTTCTTTATGTTGACTGAACATTTGGACTGGTTTAGTTATCCTTCGGATGCATGTGGCCTGTGCAATGATGATGATGATGATTATAGTTATAATAAATAACAGTAATGTGTTTGAGAATTTTCCAAGTAGTGGATTATTCCCAGATGTTTCCACAATTATTTTTTAGGGAAAATTACTGTAGCATTTCTGACTGTTTATTTTCTGACTTTTCAGTCCCTCTGACCAAAAAGTATACTATTCAGTCCATGCTTTTTAATTTACTTACTTTTAGGTCCCTGGCGTCACATTTCCCGTTTCTTTTTTATTTTAACCCCAAAATACCCTTCACGGTACCCACCCAAAATTCACCTTTTGGCTGAAAAGACAGGAGCAGGAAGCAATCTTGTCACCTATAGTGTACTTGCATTCAGAGAAGCCACTCTTCTTCTACATCGTATCCACCGTAGTATTTGCCTTAAGTAGTTGTTTAGTATTGCTCTTATCTACTTTATATGAATAGTAAAGACTTTAAAAGGATGTAAACTAAGATTATAAAGTCCCTTTTATATCTTGATTTACAAATATAAAATCAAGATTAAATGTATACTTGATAATCCATAATTAAAAAGAAGAGAAACCGGCTTAAAGACAAAATAAGAAAAAACACCGAAAAATTACAAATAAAAAAAAGATGATTTTGTTATTATCTTATCAGGATCTTATCTAAGTAATAAGATAAAATAAAGTTGTTATAATCAGTTATTTTTTTTAAAAAAAAGCTGTTTCACAATTATTTTAAAAAAATATACTAATTTTCACAAGAAAAATTGACTAAAGAGATTAGGGTTCAAGACGTGGTATGGTTTATCCATATTTATAAAAAAAAAATTATGCAAAATTCAGATATTATGAGCGTGCTCCAAGATCAAATAAAATAAAATTTGTTATAAATTTCTTTCAAATCTAAACTAATTATATAATAAAATCTAAAAAGACCCAACAAACTAACAATCATTTTTCTTTTTTTTTATTATAAATAATTATATATTTTTTTTATAAATATAAATAAACCATATTCATTAAAAATTAAAAGATGGTGTTCCATTAGGCTAAAGTCTTTAGTATTACGCTAAAGTCTTTACTATTCATATAAAGTCTTTAGTATCAGCTGTAAACATTTAGTATTACGTTAAAGTCTTTACTATTTTCCTAAAGTCTTTATTATCAGCTGTAAACATTTAGTATTACGATAAAGTCTTTACTATTATGCTAAAGACTTTATTATCGTCTAAAGTTTTTGTAATATTGTCTCACAGTTCCCCGACCTCGTACCAACCAATACAAAACAACAATCCACAACGAAACAAATTGAGTAAATCACACAACCAAAAGCACATGAACAACACACTGGTGTAAATGGCTCCATTGGATTACTGCTACACATGAGAAAGAGTAAATCCTGGGAAACCCTAAACCCTAAATTGCCACAATACGAATGCAATCCACATGCACAAATTGCAATCCACATCCACAATACGAAAAAAGAAAAGAATATAACACTAAATAACAAACAAAGCTTGAGAAATCGAAAACCGGGTGCGAAGCCCCAATCTCTCCATATACTTTGGTTTAGGGTTGCGGCGTGGTGGCTACCTCGTTGGCGAACTCCGGCTGAACTGACGCAAACGGGTAAGTAAGAGAAGACAAAGGTAGCTCCGGCTGAACCGACGGCGTGGTGGTTGGTTTCACAACGAGGAGAAGAACGGTTTGTTGAAAATACAAAGGAAGTTTTTCAAACAAAATACAAATCGACAGAATGGAAAACAGGTGGGAAAGAGAGAGGATGTTCAGGGGGCAGTAGGGTCTTTTCCTTCGCACGTGGCTGACATGGGCGAAGTGGCAGAGTGGTTTTTAAAAGCAGGGGCAGCAACGTCTTTTCACCCCAAATCTCACCCCGTTTGCAGCCGTTTGGATTGAATAGTAAGTCCTGGATAACGGGAGGACTTAATAGGGATATTAAAACTTGCAGGGATGTTATGGGGATTTCAGAAGTTTTGGGGGATTATTTGTTACTTATCTCTATTTTTTAATCTCTCATTTTTATATCTTTCTTCCCTTGAGCATTTTTTAACATGTTTTCTAGACTGAACATTCTAATAATACTATGTTGGGTTTGATATGGGTATATCCGGTGAGACACATGTTCAAAATAAACCTATACCACGTGACACGATCTCCAGTAACCCCAAAGTTAAAATCCGAATCAACCATCCGACCTCACCCAGAATAAATCCAGGCTAGTCAAACAGAACCACCTGGCCTCCCCCAAACCCAGCTCAGATCTCCAATCGAACCTTCCTCTACGAAAAGACAGGAACAGAGCATAAACATTGGGAAGACAAACTGCATGGAGAAAAAGTATAGAAAAAAATCTTTATCCGAGGAAATCCAGCCTAGAAGATAAGACGCCATAATTTGCCCTGACGACGGAGGGGATGGGAATTAAAGAATAAAAACTCCACTTGCCCCACTCAGCCCACTGGCCCCACTTAGCCCACCTGCCCCGCTTTCCCTGACAGGGGATGGGACATTTTCCGAATTCTAAAAAAGAACTAACATAAGACTCGGTAAAAGCCTACAAATAAGCCAGAAGCAAAACACCCAAGGGTAAGACAATTCTAACAAAGAAAATCTCATATTTCAAGAAACAAGCACTTCTCCCTGCTAACTTGACCGTCGAAGTTAAACCCGGGCAAAAAGGCCCACTCCGACCCCTATATTTTCCTATGTAGGTTTTCCGCATGAACGAGAGAGGTCACCAGTCCTTCTCTATAGTCAATCGTAAGTGTCCGCCAAGAAAAAAAATATACAAAACCATAACCGTTTGATCAGATCGGTCCTGATCACAAGAGGAGACCGGATTTTCGACCTAACAGTTTGGCGCCTTCTGTGGGGACCTTACGAAAAGCCAGCTCCAAATGGCCACCCTTAGAAAATCAAAACGCGTCCAAGGACAAGAGGCGGGACATGAAGAAGCCAGCACACGCGACAAAACCCAACAAATTGGAAGAAACCCTCCGTTACCACCCCAGGGTCAAGACATCCATGAAAAGCGGTACCGGAGTATGGAACAACGGCTGGAACAACTTGCTCAGGTTGTTCAAACCATGCAACATCATCCGCTTCAAGGTCAACACCCCCCCCCCACCCCAAAACGCTCCCCCATCCCCCTGAGCGAACTCGGAAAGTAGGGGGAGGTCCAGCGCCCGCACCCACAGGGAAAGAAGGCCTGGCGAGGAACGTCGGGAAAGGACCCTTTTTTCTGGAAGCTCAGAGCCACCCTTAACTCGTCAACGATACCGGACCTCCTCAAGGACACAACGGTACACCATCTTGTAACGAGCACGCCCAGCGATGCCCCCCACCCCGTGGAAGGAGGGAACCTGAAAGGTGTACACCCCAGGTGATGTCTCCTTTCATCCGAGAAATACTAGAAGAACGTGTTCCTGATAGCATCCAACCACCACCCATGACGGTGTATGACGGAAAGACTGATCCATCCCATCACTTAAAGTCTTTCCGCTCAAAGATGCCCCTTTTTGGAACAGTTCCGTATGTGTCGAGCTTTCCCGGCCACGCTCAAAACTGGTTTGTTGACCTTCCTTCCAGCACCATCCCCTCCTTCCAAGTACTGGCGGACCTCTTCCTTGTTCATTTTGCCAATTATTCCAAATAGAAAAAGAACCCTTCCACGCTCATGCACATCAAGGAACGTGAAGGAGAAAGCCTCAAGATATACCTAGAACTATTCAATGACGAAGTGTTAAACGTCGCTGACCTCACCCCTCGGATGGCCGTCACCAACCTGATGGAAGGACTTCGTGAATCCCCGTTTCGTTTCTCACTCACCTTGAAACCCCCAAGAAGTATGCCTGACCTCCTCACCCACGCCCAAAGGTACATCAATTCTGACAAAATTCATGCCGGTTGGGAGGAGGAAGCTCGACAGAAGGCCAAGGACGACCGGAAAGAAAAACCCCGCCAGAATCCTAACAGGACCCCCAAGGAGGTCCGACAGGGGGACAACGGAAAGAGGATAATAGAGGTCAGGAACCCCCATATCGGCCTAAACAACACGCGCTCCAGCCCTATTGTGATGCCCGGATATTTTTGAATTAATGAAATAAATTAAAATAAAATTAATGTTGGATTTAGTGAAATGGGAAAAGCTTGGGGGTTAAAGTGAGAAATTATAAGTAATTATTAAAAATAAAAAAATAAAAAAATAAAAAAATAAAAAAAATAAATAAATTAGCAGCTTCGTGGAAGCTGCAGCCTCTCCACCGCCTCATCTCCCTTTAAATACCCGGGTTGTTACACCTATGACCCTAAGAAGGATGGAAAAATAACAAGGTATGACAATAATACCACCCTTAATAAAACCCGGAGCCATATCCTGATGCAGATCCAGGACAAGAAGATCCTGATATGGCCTGAGCCCATAAAAAATTCGGACCAATGGAAGGATAGCAAGAAGTACTGCAACTTCCATCAGGCCAAAGGTCATGACACGGAGGAATGTTCCCATCTAATGAACGCAATCGAGGATGTTGTAAGGCGATGTAAGCTTGAGCAGTACATCCTCCATAGTCCGGCAGAAAAAGGGGCATCGTCACCAACGCAAAATGAGGCCGAAAGAGAAATAGTAAGCAACATCAGCGGTGGCCCTAGGTGCGGAGGAGAGAGTTCAGCCTCCCAAAAAAATTATGCCCGAATGGTTGGTTTCACCGAGGAAGGGCAGACCCAAAAAAGGCCCCGGGCCGCCCCTCCTATTATCTTTTATGACGATGATGCCAGCAGGGTCTGCCACCCTCACGATGATGCCTTAATTATCGCCATTACCTTTTCGAACTTTGAAATAAGAAGAGTCTTAATCGACACTGGAAGGTCGGTCGATGTTCTATTTTTGAGTGCCTTCGAAAGGATGAGATTTGACGGGGATCAATTACTCCATGTAAAATCCTCATTGGTCAGGTTTTCAGTAGGAGTTGTGCAGCCTGAGGGAATTATAAACCTCCCGGTCACCATTGGAAGTCCGCTTAGACTATCCACGATCACAACAAATTTTCTAGTTGTCCGCTGTGTATCTAGCTATAACGTCATCCTCGGAAGACCAACCCTCAATGCCTTGAAAGCAACCATTTCCACCTACCACCTCCTTCTCAAATTCTCGACTGAAAACAGATGCGAAGAAGTAAGAGGAGACCAACCCCTCGCCTGACAATGTTATGTTTCTCTCCTAAAAGAGAAAAATCAAGCAAAAGGAAAGGCACCAGAAACTATGACGGTTGAAGAAACAGAAGAACTAGAAGATAGCCAAGGACACCGACCAACTTCAGTAGAGGAGTTGAACACACTTCCTCTAAATGACGACAGGCCACAACAGAATATCCACGAGGCAGACCTGCCAGCCAAACACCAAGAGGAAGTCATGACGCTCTTACGAAACAATTTTGAACTCTTCACTTGGGCGTCGGAAGACATGCCAGGAGCTGACTGAAATATCATCGAGCACCGACTCAGCATTGATCCGGCTTTCAAGCCGGTAAAAGAAAAGCATAGAACTCCACCTTAGAAAGACATAAAACAACAGAAGAAGAGGTCGGTAAGCTCCTAAAAGCAGGTTTTATTCGGGAAGTGGACTACCCGGATTGGCTTTCCAATGTAGTCCTAGTCAAAAAAATCCTCCCGAAAATGGAGAATGTGTATTGACTTCACAGACCTAAATAAATACTATCTGAAAGACTCTTTTCCTTTGCCCTCGATCGACGGTCTGGTTGATTGCACAGCAGGGCAGGAAATGTTAAGCTTCCCAAATGCGTTCTAGAGATACAACTAGATCCGGATGGCAGAATCCGACGAGGAAAAAACCTCATTCATCACCAGCAAGAGAACCTACTGCTACAGGGTAATGCCTTTCAGCCTAAAAAATGTCGAAGCAACCTTTCAAAGGCTTGTAAGTAAAGTCTTTCAAAAACAGATTGGAAGGAATATGTTGAAGCGTATGTAGATGACATCCTTGTGAAAAGCGAAAAAGTCGAACACCACATAACTGACCTACAAGAAGCCTTCCAATCCCTACGGACATACAAAATGCTACTCAACCCGAGCAAATGTGCATTTGGCATCCGTTCTTGGAAATTCTAGGGTTTTATGCTGACCTAACGAGGCATAGAAGCCAATCTAGAAGAAATCAAAGCCATACTTGAAATGAAATCACCAAAAACCCTCAAAGAAATCCAAAGGCTGAACGGACGCCTAGCAGCACTTGGGTGCTTTATCTCAAAAGCTGGGGAAAAAAACCTTCCTTTCTTCCAGGCACTACGAAAAGCACCAAAAGTAGACTGGATGAAGAATGCGAAAAATCCTTCGAACAACTCAAAGATTATCTTAGGTCACCCATACTATTGGCAAACCCCAGAGCCGGGGAAGAACTCTACACATACTTATCCGCCACTACTAGAGTAATCAGCACCGTCCTTTTAAAAGAAGAAGAGGGAATCTAGAAACCAATTTACTACACAAGCAAGGTTCTCAGTGATGCCGAGTCAAGATACCATCCTTTGGAAAAATTGGCCTTCGCTCTCGTCACCTCGCTCAACGTCTGCGACCCTACTTCCAAGCCCATAAGGTCACGGTCTTAACTAACCAGCCCCTCAAGAAGGTTCTCCATCGACTAGAAACTTTCGGCAGGCTAGCTAAATGGGTAATCGAACTAGGAGAGTTCAAAATAAGTTACAAACCCCGAACCGCAATCAAAGCCCAAGTACTAGTGGACTTTATCGTAGAATTAGACGCTCTTGAAAATGAAGGCCAAGCACCCATAGAATGCCCTGGAGAAAAAGACTCATTCTCTCTCCCATAGATCCTGCATGTAGACGGATCAGCTACCGAGGAAAAAACAGGAGCAGGCCTAGTTTTACGCTCCACCTCAAGATGGCAAACTTCTACAGTTCTTGAATTCCGATTCAAAGCAACCAATAACGAGGCTGAATATGAAGCTCTAATTGCCGGGCAACAATTAGCCCGAGGCCTTGGAGTACAAAATCTATGCTCCTACTCTGACTCACAGCTTGTTGTCGGTCACATTACGGGCAATTTTAAAGGTAGGAAAGAGAATATGGTCAAATACAAAGTAGTAGTAGAGAAGATCATTCCCAGTTTCGCCCACTTCCAGGTCATCAAAATCCCTCGAACTCAAAATGAAGAAGCCGACCTCTTGTACAGAAAGGCAACCTCACCAAACAACAAGCCAGACAAGTCCTTTAACCTTCAATATATAAACACCAAAACTATTGAAAGCCAACCAGAAGAAGAAGTACAAAGTACCGAAGAAGTACGTTGGATCAACCCCATAAAAAATTATCTACGAAACGGATCTCTCCCATCCGATAAAAAAGAAGCCAGGCGCATTACTATCAAATCAAATTGTTACAGCATCCTCGATGGACGCCTATACAAACGATTATTCACACAACCCTTTCTACGATGCTTGCGACCCGCTGAAGCCAACTATGTCTTACGAGAAATTCACGAGGGAATTGGCGGAGACCACCTCGAAGGTAAAGCCCTCAGTCATAAGGTCCTTCGACAAGGGTATTATTGGCCAACTATCGCACAAGAAGCCATAAAGTTTGTCCGTAAATGTGACGTGTGCCAACGCCACGCTAAGATTCAGCGACGACCACCCACCCAACTTACTCCAATTACAAGCCCAAGGCTATTCACATTATGGGGGGTCGATATCCTAGGCCTTTTCCCACGACAATTCTATAAATGAAATTTCTAATCGTCGCTATCGACTACTTCACCAAATGGGTAGAGGCAGAACCCCTCACTATGATAACAAAAAAAGCATACCAGGGTTTCTTATGGCGGACGACAGTTTGCCAATTTTGGATCCCAATAGCCTTTATTACTGATAAAGGACGCCAGTTTGATAATCGAGCATTCAAAAACATCTGCTCTGAATTAAGGATCGAATCAAACTCACTTCAGTCACACACCCCTAGGTGAACGACCAAGTTGAGGTAACCAACAGGACGTTGCTTCAAACACTGAAAGCCCGTGTCCTCAGAGACAGAACCAGCTGGGTAGAAGAACTTCCGAGAGTATTATGGGCATATAGAACGACGAGTCGAACACAAATAGGAGAAACACCCTTTGCCCTCGCATTCAGAACAGAGGCCGTCATTCCGGCGAAAATAGGAATGCCGACCTTTTCCCCGGAAACCAATGAAGAAAGAATTCGGGAAGAGCTTGACCTCCTAGAGGAAAAAAGAGAAGTTACCGAAACCCGAGCTGCGATATACCGCCAAAAGGTGAAAAGGTTCTATGGTTCCCGGGTGAAAGAAGTCCACTTCCAACTCGGAGATCTAGTCCTATGGGAAAACAAATTCTAGGGAAACAAGAGCCGAACAGGAAAGCTAACTCCAAAATAGGAAGGCCTGTACATCGTAAAGAAAATAGTTCGAACAGGAACTTATTGGCTCGTAAACATGGAAGGAAAAACCCTCAAACATCAGTACTATGCCGAACACTTACGTCGTTATTTTCAATAAAAGAAATAATTTCGAAGGATCCGTGCTTGAACAATAAGGATTAACATCTCTTTGAAAAATCATACTCAAAAGTCCCTAAAAGGGCGGGGCAAAAATCTCTATTGAAGAATCCCCCAATGGGACAGAGGAAAAAACCTCAAATCCAAAATCCTCTCAATAGGGCCGAGGCAAAAAGTCTCGGTTAAAAATCACTCTACGGGACCGAGACAAAAACCTCAACCAAAGTCCCTCTAAACAGGGCCGAAGCAAAAGCTTGCTCGGAACTCATTCAAGGAAGACGAAAGTCTCACAACTCGTCCATGTATCAGACGGAAAGGGACTACTGCTCCAAGGGGGATCTTTGAAAGCCACAATGGCTTAAAAACGGGGGAAATAAAACATCCTAAAGTAAAGGTTAGGATTTCTCTTTTAAATTTCATAGTTTGGTTGCAGAAATATAGCATGCAAAATCGCCACAACAACAACCTTTACAAAGGTTTATCTAGAAAATAAAAAAGAAAAACCACTAACTAGCAGCCACCCCGTCGGTCTTTTCAAGATTCCCACCAGGGTAAGGATCTTAATCCCTAGCCAAAGTCCCCTTACCGCCGGACTTTTCCCGTAAATCCTTACCCAGAAAGGGGCCTTCGCTACAAGTCGAGGCACTTACACCATTAGATTCGCCCCCTAGGATAAGGAAGACCTTTAATACCGACGAAAAATCCATAGGAACAAGGTCCATGGTTGGATCATACTGAATGACCGCTTGCAAGATCGAAAAAACTCGAGTTGCCGCACTCTTCCTTCCCTGCTTAAGCTAAGACAACTCGAGTTCCAGCTCCTAGACTTGCTCCTTAAGATCCCCCACATCCTTCTGGGCCAACGCCAAAGCCTCCCTCTCGGAACTCAAGATTTTCTGAAGACCATCCTTTTACTCCTTAACCTTCGCAAGCTTCCCTTGAACCAGATTTAGGGCATCAGTCTTAAGGGTCAGGTCCTCAGTGACCTTTTTCCTCTCTTAATTAAAGCACCTGACCTCTTCCTTTAGCCTCGTTACCTCTTCCACAAGGGTATCCCCTTTGTCCTAAATACTTTTCTCGCTTGCCTTAATAGACAGACGCAAGCTTTCAGAATCAGATAACCTCTGAGTAAGGTCATCCCTCTCTTTCTCAACTAGTCCCAGCTTTGCTCGGAGTTCACAGTTTTCTCGAGAAACCAGATCACCCATCCTCAGAACCTCGGGCTTCTCATCCTTCAAAACACTGGACAAGGCTTCTAAATTAGAAATTCTACCCTTAAGACGAGCAATCTCTGCCTCATTCTCCTCGAGAACCCTCGAGTGAGGATTAATAACAATGTGCTCCCGGAGAAGATGGCTAGCATGATCCGCCCAAAGACTGGCCTGTGCCAATTAAGTAAAAGTCAGATAGGAAACAAACAAGAAAAAGGACTCTAAAGTTTTTATCTTCATACTGTTGCGAAAGACAAGACAAGATGAGTGGCGATCTCCTCCCTCTCCGTTTCCCGCAAACGCCTAGCAACGTCTTCCAACTACATGGCCTCCAGCATCTCGGCCACTATTGAAGGATCCTTGAAAAGTAAGCCCTTGGGAGAAGGACCGGCTTCAATAACCAAGGATCCCTTCGAAGCCTTTCCGCCGCTTTTCGAAGATGGGTTGATGGTAGGGACTTGATCCAACTTATCATAAAAATCGGCCTCCACCATCACCCCTTGCCAAAGAAAAACCCCTAGTTGTTCCAAAGTAGAAGTACCAACCGGAAATTCCCTCTTGTGTGATAAAGTCGAAAACCGAGTTAGCAACTCACTAGGAACACCGACAGCTTCTACTCATACGATGGCTGGCTCGACCCCAGCCACCAAAGCATCATGAACCTCTAAAGGCCTAGATTCCGAGTCATTCGCGTGAGCCCCTCGAAGGGCTCCAAGTGGTTTCCGGAGGACCTGATTTAGTGTCCCGTCTTCGTCAGGGGAACAAGGCTCCTCCGAAATAACCAGACTCGGCAGAGTCACTTGTGTCAGCTCCGGTTCTTTACCTGACTTGTCACGATCCGACCCGGATCTCGGGACCTCGGGCACGTGCACAGACCGGCCGTACCCAAGTGGAGACGGGCTCCGCTCGGATACAAGGCCTAGTAATCATGAACAGATAACATTATTTCCATTAATAACAATGAGGTACACAGTGGAAATTAAAAAATACTTAAAAATACAAGTCATGGCCCTACATGGGTCCTACAAGTTTTCTCTCACAAAATCATATACGGTTCTCGAACCTTGGTAAACTAGAACAATCTCTTGTGCAGCTCCTGGAATTACTCCAGCCAATTCCCCAACCTGAGTAAAGAAGAAATCCAGTGGAATTAGCTTTCGGAAAGAAAGCTCAGTAAGCACCCCCGCAGGGGAAAATACAAGGAAGCCGAAAGAAAGTAATCAAACAAAAAGTGATCCAAACATATACTTGTTAGAGCACAAAATCAAAAACAAGGATCACCGCCACAAGCGATAGTCAAGAATTCTTTCACGTCATCTCCCAGTGCTCATCTTAAACACATCCAGACCCTTGAGTCTGGTAGCACTCTAACGTGCACGTACACGGTCAGCGTATCATCCCACTGATGCGTGGACATCCAGGGTTCCCTCCCCCTGGTAGGACTACAGGACGTTCAGATTATCCTCCCCTTGAACGTCCGCAACTTATCTACACTTATTGGAGAATCTTCAATACAAGATGTAACGAAACATCAACCCGGATGGAGCACAAACTCACGTGTTTCCACGGCCACGTGTCGATCAACGGGAGTGGTATTTTCAGTTACCGTAAACATGCCAACAAGCATATACTAACATAGAGGTCCAACAAATCAGTAAAGAACAAATTTGTGTATGCAATCAAGCAACAATATAGCACACGGTGCCGATCAAGAAAAATCAACAATAACGATATTAACCACTTTCAAACAAGAAGTATGAACAATATTCAAAGCCAAAGAAAAACCCAAAACTGGGCAGGAAACTAGGCAAGAGTAACTTACAAGAAACACGAATCAACAAAGTCAAGAAAGCCCACCACTGGGCAGATTCTAGGCAAGAGTACTTACTAAAGTCACGAAGTCTGGTGTCCCAAGGAACCGACTCCCTTCGCATCTACGTCACTCCTAGTAATAAACCTAATATAAGCGATAATACTTCTTTAAATCTCTAAATGCAAATTAATAGTTCATTATTGGGCCATATGCGAGCCCAATGGGCCCCAGTCATATTAGTGTTCCTAGTTTTTTTGTCTCAGGTCTATTGTTATTTAGACGGAAGCCTCGGTTAGACATAACCACCCAAGCCAACCTGACTTGTCTCAACCTGACTTGTCTCAAGCCCCTGTTATAATATAAGCGTAACATAAGTTTGCCTTATACTTGTTGACACTATACCCAAATCTGTTAGCATTATAATTAAACTCTTATTATTGTCATCACTAATCGCCATTAGTCCTTAATTAAAACTTGTTAGTAATATAATTCTATTGACATTAAAACATTGAGGGAATTATAGTAATAAAACCAACAATGGATGGATCTATTATTAATAGACCATGCCTGTTAACTGTTGTATTAGTTGTTGATGGTTTAATCTCATTAACGGGTCATTATCCTCATGATGATTATATCTCACTATTATATACATATATATATATATACACACCCCAACCTACTCTCTCTCTTTCTCTCCACCGGCACATATGTATAACTTCTCTCACTAACCCTGTAACGCCCCAATTTTTAGAGGAAATCTAAAAATCAAGAAAACTCATTTAACTAGGGAAAAATGGGCAATTAAAGTAATGATATGGGTCAAACGAATTAAATTGATAAAAGAAATAAATAATAATAAATAAATAAATAAATAAAACAAATTATTGAGGTAATTTTTAAGATTTAGAAAGTTAAAAAGAAATGGGATTTGGCCAACATTTTGGCTTAATGGGCTAAACCCAACTATAGGAGAGTGAGGATGTAATTAAATGGATTTAATGTCAATAGTAGCCCATGTGACAAATACTATGGTAATATAGAATTTTATTTTACTATTTGTTATAAGTTAGATGAAAGGAAAATCATCTATTCCTCTCTTTCCTTCTCTCACACGCTGCAAGCCGACGACTGAGCCCTAGTTCCTATTTTCGTTCGATCCGTAAATTCCATCGGCGAGTCATCTTCTTTTTTTCGCATGAGCCTTGGTCGCGAGCTGAGCCCAACCTACGGCGAGGAGTCCTTCAGTTGAGAACAACGACCAAGCCGGCCTTGGAGAACAACCCGCGATCGAGCCTCACCTATTCTTCCCTGTGGCGATTAGCGGGCAGTGGGTGGAGCTCCGGCGAACACTCACGAGGTTCTGGTGAGCTTCTTAGCCATGATTATGATCATTTAGTTGATGAGTAGGAAAGTGAATATAGGTGTTGTTGTGATGAGTGAAAGGGGCCGTAAAACTGGTTGGAATTATTTTGAATGCATGATAGATTGTAAAGGTTGTAGAATGTCAGAAATTCCATTTTGTCCGATTATAGAGTCTTGTTTTGTAAGCTCATGCCTTCAAGGTGTTTGTGTTAATGCTCAAGTGAAAGCAATGGGTGTATGTTGTATGTGTTAATTATGATTCATGGAGCATGTTTGTAGAGAGGGTTATCCCTTAGATACAAAGGAGATGCTGTCCAAATTTTATTAGAGATCCATGGTGTTATATATGTGAATTTATACCAGGCCTGCAATTGCTGTCCCCTTCGAGGGACAGCTGGGTACTGTACACTACTCCATTCGGGTCGTGTAGTATGCCGATGGAAAGGTGTCGAAAGCATCTTTCTATAGAGTCTTGGATGGAAGAATTCTGATTTACAGTTTAGAAGTTATGACCAATTCTTTCCAACTACGCAGGACAAACAGATTTCTGCATTTTCATATTTTGGGTTGTAGTATCTAGTATTGAATGCTGGTCGTACGTGTTTATTTAATTGAAATCTTGATCTTGGGAGACTTTGTATATGACGAAGCTTTAAGAATGTAAAGTTAAGAGTTTCCATATTGAGTTTTTGTAAAATCAAGCTAAGTATGTTCATGCCTGTAAGATGTTTGTAGAAATGTCTCTAAGAGATTATTGGATATGGAATTAATGCTCTAAGGCTATAATGGCATGAAACATGTGTGTAATAATCGCCAATATATTTGATTGTAAATTCAAGGATTTTATGGTTGTCGTAGGGTAGATCTTGGAATGTTTGAAGAATCACACATCATGTATTCAATAGATTGTCTCAATGAAATAAAGGAGCCTTTAGAGTTTTAAATAGTAGTTTTCATGCTTCGATATGCTTTATTAGTATCTAAGTGGTATGCTAGAAACAATCGGCATGATTTAGCTAAGTATGGGGGCTGCCCAAGTTTATATTTATTCATTGGAGTTAATGCCTCATACAAGAGGTATGTATACCCAGGCCTGCAGATTGCTGTCCCCTTCGAGGGACAGCTTCACCCTCTATACTACTCCGTTCAAAGTGAGTTATATATCAATGGAAAGATCTTGAAGTGATATTTCTAACAAGCCCTAAATTGGAGAAATCCGATTTCTAGAATGAAAGTTATGGACAAAACGGTGGGAGCGCGCATAAATGACAGAAATTCCTGCATTCTAGTTAGGACTATATTGCCTAGATTTAGAAGTAATTTTATATGAGCATGGTTTTAGTATTTACTATTGTTTGTAATATAAATACTAGGAAGAGGAAAGGACGTCCCGAGAGCGTCGGGTGGACCTAGTCACACTTAAGCTTGCAAGGACCTAAGGTGAGTGATTTCACTATACTTGGTATGGTTTTTATGATCGGATTTGATCGTCGGTTTTGTTTATATGATTTTATGAGCTTTATATTGAAGTTTGTGAAATGTTGCTGGTATGATATTATGATCATATTACTAGCGTCATGATTGTTTATTTCATATATTGTAAATGAAAATATATATGAATAGAGGAAATAAAGAATGAGAAAAGGAACAAGACAAAAGAGATATTAGTAATATCGGCCAACATGCACCTTATGCAAGATAAGCCGGTTTATAACAGAAGGTCGCTGGGGACAGTGATACGTTCCGCCCTGGATTTATCTGATATCATTCCGGGGCATTAAGGTAAGGGTGCATATGAGGTCGATATAGGTGTAGAGACACTATGAATGCATGAGTTATTGAATGAATCTGGATTTGGTTTTCTGAATGCTTGGCATGTTAACTGACTGAAATATAATGCATACAATTAGCATTATTTCGATATTCTTACATCTGATATTATAATTGTATCTTGTATAGTGATTCTCAATCAAGTGAAATGTGCAGGTGGACGAGATTGAGTTCTCCTGTAGATGGCTCTGACATAACAGATGAGGATAGACTATTTGTATTGATGTTTAGAATTTTAGAACGCTTCCGCCTATGTACTTGATGTTTAGACATTTAGAACTCTTCCGCAAGAGTTGTAAAGTTTGTATAAGACTTCAAGTACTTTGTTATTTAATTATGTTATTTAGTTTAATTATTATTGTCAAAAGGTTTACATTACACAGCTTATGGGCTGGGTGCACTCCCGACCCAACTGGTGTGACATTCTGTCCCGATGCTGGGATAGGGTGTTACAAACCCAGTCTTAACTACATACTTTCCATGGTTGATTGATTAAACCCCCTTCATTAATTCTACAAAGTAACTACTATGTCCTATTTATGCATAAAACTTGGTCACTAATTGTATACCCTTGCATGCAGGTGTATGTGTACGAGTTCTGTGAAAGCAACAATGATTAAACATAGCTTTAAACCCCATGAGATCCATTATTATTGGACCTCTTCAAACTCTAACAATACTCTATATATGCGTGATTCTTATTTCATCACTAAGACTCAGGCATATCTATATATGTTCACAAAATCCTGTTACTGTTTACGTGCATCTATGCATGAGCACACAAGCCCATCATCAATGATTATATATTCTTATCACCCATAATGTATGCGTATAGATGCTCGTTTCTGATTGGAGTCATCATCAACTTCCTCCATTATGATTTTAAGTTTCCTTAATCCTATCATACATATCTGTTCATTAAACATGAGATTAAAATAATGTCATCTAGGAATACCTACTTGAACTACTCTACTTAAGCTAAATTAGTAACATAACTTTTCTTTACTGGCTTGCAGAGATCGAAGAAGGCTCACCAATGTTTGTAGCGTCCCTGCAGAGGTCTCCGACGAGGTCACTCCGCTCTCCTTCTTTTCTCCTCTTCTCAGACGATAACAACGGCTTTGATATGATAGCAACTAGGGTTCGAGAGCTACTGTTCTATTTATAGGCTCACGCAGGGGATTCAGATAAGATCGCATCCAACGGATAATCTTTATCTCTTCATTTAAATTTTGTTTTGCAGGTGGTTGGCTCATGTTCGAAGGAGACGAAGCGCTTGGATCGCGATTTCTGTTTCTCTCTCTAGATATACTTATAACTAGATATATCTCTCTCTCACTATATATATATGAATATATTTAATAAAATATCCTCCAATATGCATCCATGCGCATGTGCGTGGATGATTTCCCATTATATTAAATATATTATATTATAACATGAGTATATGTTCACGTGCCTGGTGATGGTGTTCACTGTTTATAATGGATTTATTTATTTATTTATTTATTTATTTTATTTTATTTCTGAATTATCACTTTATCAAGTTTGGGGGATTTTTACTCAATCACCTAATTACTTTTTTTAAATAACTAGGGACTTTTATTCAAATCATCTCATCATCAACTACCAACATAATATTTATCCACATAAATAATTTGTAAAGTTGAATACTAAGAACACCATTAATATTTTAATCAAGAAAATAACTAGAAACTTTATTTCAACTAGAATTCAAATAAAAGTCCTTGGAGGCTCTCCCTTATTCTCTTAACAAAATTCAAAATAATAACCTAATAATGAAAACATAATTTTCTAAAAATTATGGTCTTCACAATCCTCCCCCCTTAAAAGAATTTCGTCCCCGAAATTACTCATGACCACATCCATGCTTGTCTCTCCCCCGGCCTCAGGTGACGCCTGTACCCTTTCCGTAACAAGGTGGTAGACTCATCCATGAGTCATCGGTCTTTGATGGGATGATGATGGTTAACTTGCCCCGTTCGTTTTTCCTTTCTTATCCCCACCATGTTGCCCTTGCGCTGGTGCCACCGAAAGACTGTTGGGAACACTGAGTTCCTTGCTTTGCTCCATGCTCTATCTGTGGATACTGTGCTATGCGGTGCTCTAAACTACCACGCACGAAACAAGCTCCAGTAACACGCCGTCACTCAGATTGTTTGTATGGTCCTCCGCACGTGAAGCATCTCAGTGATCCTCCTCCCCCAGATGCGGCTGATGATTTGGAAGGCTTGTTATAAGGCTGGTACTTGCTCTCGGATTTTGATTTTCCAGAGCTCTTTCCAAAAGATTTTCCCTGACTGTAGCTTTGCCCCTGGTCCGGTTTCTTATCTTTATGAGATGGTCCTTGAGAGCTTCCTTGGCTAGATGCATCAATGGACTTGGCTCTGTTCACCACCTCTGCGTAACTAGAGCACATATGTCCTGCCACAATTTCTTTCAAAGATTGCTGCAAACCAGTCTCAAACTTGCGGACTTTGCTCTCCTCTGTGGCGACCATGTCCGGTAGAAAGCGTTGAATTGTTGTGCCATTAGAAGAAGCCTTCCTCGGGAAAAGTACTTCGCAAAAAAAAGCTTTCTTGAACCCTTCCCAAGTCTCGAAGGGTACCCCTTTCCTAATTCTCATCTCCCCAAGATACCAATCTTCAGCGTTCCCTTGCATCAGGTAGGCTGCCATCCTGACTCTATCCGGGTCCTCGGCCTGGTACATATCGAAAGTCTTCTCCAGTTCCTGGATCCACATCTCGGCCTCTTCAGGACCGGCAGTACCATCAAACGGGTGGGGAGAAGGCCTCTTAATCTCCCCCATCAGGCCTCTATTAGGAGTTGGAGCAGCAGAGGGAGGCGGTGGTGGGGGTTGTGCTTGTCGTTGTTGCCTCTCTTCTTGGATGTATCCCATCATTTCTTTCATCAACTCGACCATGGTTATGGAGGGTGCCTCCCCCCTTAAGTTTGGGCCCGCTGCTCGAGGCCCCGCAGTAACCGATTGAGCATGCAGCTCCTGCTCAACTTCCATATCCACTGGGGGTGGGGGATCCTCATTCACCTGAGGTTGGGATACCTCTCCCACTGGAGGCTGTGGTACCTCCACAAGGCGAGACCGTCCGCGTCTACCATCCCCACATGCCATCATAGCTGCGATGCATCCACAAAATTATTACTCTACTTAGCATTAAAATCCACTCACACTTCTTAGAATCAAATAGATTTATTCATAAATAAAAAGAATGTTAATTAGTCCACACATCGACTTTATTCAACTCTAACTTTCTAACATATTTTCTAAACCTATTCCAAGATGGAAATACTAATAGTACCACACAGGTAGTGGTTCTCTCTTTTAGAACTGAATCACATAGCTATGCTTCTTCCAAGGAGGGACATTCGGACAGTTGGCCCTGTGGTGGTCCGTATTACCAAAGTAAAGACATTTAGGAAGAGGGTGCCCGCAATCCGCAATAAGGCCTTCACAGCGAAGACACCACTCTGATATACAATGTTCGTCTTCATCGTGAGGGGGTCCTCCACAATAGGTGCACCTGATCTCATCCTTATTCTTCCTCGCTGTGGAAATATAGCGGCAACCAAAGTGTTTGCGACATTTCTGAACTGGTGGTGGTAGCTCCTCTTTACGTTCCTTGGAGAGGAAGAAACAATGGTGGTGGTCATCTTTCAGTGGTAGCAACCTTAGTGATCACAATATCACCATATGACACATGATCCCGAACAAAATGATACCTGACATTCCTTGGAGAGGAAGAAACACCACCGATCATCATTTCCGGTGCACTATCTTCTAGCAAAGAGCACCAACTCATCGAAGTACTAAGAAGACACAAAAGAGCATTGGGGTGGTCAATCAATGACATAAAAGGCATCACTCCTTCCTTATGCATGCGTAAGATACTCTTAGAAGACAGAGCCAAGCCAATGATAGAACACCAAAGGAGACTAAACCCAGTCATGAAAGAAGTGGTAAAGAAAGAAATTTTGAAGTGGTTGGATGCAGGAATTATTTATCTTATCTCCGACAGTGCATGGGTTAGCCCTGTGCAATGTGTTCCAAAAAAAGGGGCATCATGGTAATCACAAATGCGGAGAATGAGAGCCTTCCAACAAGGATGGTAACCGGATGGAGAATCTGTATGGATTATCAGAAATTAAATAAGTCAACACGAAAGGATTATTTTCTATTGCCATTTATTGATCAGATGCTAGATCGTTTGGCTGGGCAAGAATACTATTGCTTCTTGGACGGATACTCAGGGTACAATCAAATTGAAATAGCACCTGAAGATCAAGAGAAGACAACATTCACCTACACATAAGGGACTTTTGCTTTTAGAAGAATGCCATTTGGGTTATGTAAAGCCCCGATAACCTTTCAACGGTACATGATGGCAATATTCTCAGACATGATTGCGAGGTTTATGGAAGTTTTCATGGATGATTTCATGGTGTTTGGAGAATCTTATGACCAATGCTTGTCGAATTTGGAAAAAATCTTGACCAGATGTAAAGAGACAAATTTGGTACTCAACTGGGAGAAGTGTCATTTTATGGTGGGACACAGGATCTCAAAGTCGGGCATTGAAGTAGATAAAGCCAAAGTGAAAGTAATTGATAAACTACCACCACCAACTTCTGTTAAGAGCGTCAGGAGTTTCCTTGGGCATGCAGGATTTTACCGGCGATTCATTAAGGACTTCTCCTCATTAATAAAGCCTATGAGTAAGCTATTAGAACAAGATGTACCCTTTAATTTTGATGAAAAATGCATGAAGGCATTTCTAGAAATCAAGAGGCGGCTAATCACCGCTTCTATCATTATCAATCCCGATTGGAAGGAGCTATTTGAATTAATGTGCGATGCTAGTGATGTGGCTGTGGCGTCAATATTGGGCCAGAGAAGGAATGGAGTTTTTCATTCTATATACTATGCGAGAAAAGCTCTGAACCACTCATAGGAAAATTACACCCTTACAGAAAAGGAACTATTGGCGATGGTCTACGCGTTTGACAAATTTAGAGCATATTTGGTGGGCACAAAAGTGGTAGTTTATACTAATCATTCAGCAATAAAATACCTCATGGGGAAGAAGGACACTAAAGCTAGGTTGATGCGTTAGGTTTTGCTCCTTCAAGAATTTGATTTGGAAGTCAAAGATTGAAAAAGGAATGAGAACCAAGTGACTGGTCATCTATCCTGACTAGAGAGTAATGACCACTGTTCCAATCCTGTGGTCATTAGGGAGTTGTTCTTGGATGAGTAGTTATTGGCAGTAAAAGCACAACATCCCCCATGGTATGCAGACATGGCAAATTATCTTGTTATCAAGATTGTCCTGGAAGGTGTGAGCTACCAACATCGCAAAAGTTTCGAAATGACGTGAAAAGGTATATTTAGTACAAACCTTATGTGTTCGAGTGGGAGCCAACCAAATTATTTGATGGTACATACCCGAAGAGGAGCAGAACAAGATTCTGGAGCAATGTCATTCATCTCCCTATCGTAGTCACTATGTAGGGGACAGGACTGCAACAAAAATCTTACTAGTTGGGTATTATTAGCAGTCGGTATTTAAAGATGCTTATCAGTTCGCTAGAAAGTCTAACTAATGTCACCTCACCGGAGGTATATCTCGACGCCATGAGATGCCATTGAAAAATATCTTGGAGGTGGAGCTTTTTGACGATTGGGGGATATATTTCATAGGCCCGTTTTTCTCATCCCTCAAGAATATATACATCTTGGTAGTGGTGGACTATGTGTCCAAATGGGTGCAAGCAGTAGTATTACCCTCCAACGACTCCCAATCAGTGATTAAATTCCTTAAGAAGAATATATTCGCTCGATTTGGTAACACTCGAGCTATCAATAGCGATGGAGGATCACATTTTTGCAACAAGAGCTTCAATAAGCTCCTTGAGAAATATGGGTCTCGTATCGGGTAACCACACCCTATCACCCACAAGCCAATGGACATGCTGAAGTGTCTAACTGAGAGATAAAGAAAATATTGGAGAAGACGGTTAGTCCGTTGTGAAAAGACTGGTCACTTAGATTGGATGATGCCCTTTGGGCCTATAGAACAACTTTTAAAAGGCCTCTGGATATGTCACCATATCAGCTACTCTTCGGGAAAACTTGCTATCTTCCATTGGAGCTAGAATATAAAGCTTATCTGGCCATTAATCAATTAAATCTAGATCCGCAAGTTGTAGGTAGAGGGACGGATGCAACAACTGAATGAATTATTTGAGTTTCGGATACAAGCATATGAAAATGTAAAGCTCCATAAAGAGAAAGTCAAGATGTGACACGATCATCATATTATTCATCACGTGTTAGCGCCAGGATAGTCAGTTTTGCTATTCAACTCGAGGCTGAAGCTATTTCCAAGCAACCTAAAATCTTGGTGGTCAGACCCATTTCAGATATGCAAGATTTTCGCCAGTGGGGCGGATTTGTAGGATGCGCGTACTAATAACACCTTTGTGGTTAACGGACAGTGGGTAAAACCGTACGTTGGCCACCAAGTGGAGCGAGACAAAATTGTCACAACACTCAATCCATCAATCCTCAAGTCTAGCTAAAGACTATAAACCTAGCGCTGCTTAGGAGGCAACCCAGGATTTTATTAGCACTCATTTTAGTCACTTTTCATATTTTTGTCTTTGTGTGTCATGAATAAAGTTGATCCCCTCTTATGTGTTGTACAACCCAAGTTTGGGGGAGCCTAGGAGGACGTACCGAATTTTAAAACATCATAGCGTGCTTGGAATAAGGGAATTATGATTTCAACAATAACCTAATATGATTTCACACTTCCAAAAACATGTAGGTGAGTACCAGAAGCCCAAGGGAAGGAAGGTAAGTATAAACACGAATTCTTGCAGTTGACATCGCGATATGCACTTTGCACATCGTGATGTGCTCCCCTGGTCTGGAAGCAACAGGCTTGACCTGTTGGGCATCGTGATATTATAAAACGACATCGCGATATCTCCTGGTCTGAGAAAAAAAATCCTGGATTCTGCTAATAAACATCGCGATGTTCCAAGCAGACATCGCGATGTCATATATCATTAGGGTTTGCACTACTTAGACATCGCGATGTCGTTGGCGCAGCTAGGTTAAAAAAGGAAAAGCATATATTCATTCATCTATTTTCTTTCTATTTCTCCTTGGGTGTTCCATCGGCGCCGGCGAGTGTCCTCCTATCTTTGAACCTTCAATTAGACTTTCTAGGCATTCAATCACTCAGGTATGTATTTCTATCATCCCTAACATGATCTTCACCGTTCTATTTTATTGAATTATGAGTGGATGAACAATATTATTGAGTTGTGGACTTTGAATATTTGATGAGATGATAAATGCCTCGTGTAGAGGTTAATGGGTATGTTTGTATATATTGGCGACACCCAATGTTTAAGGGGATACTCTGCCAAAATTTCGAGCAAATTCTACACTTAGGGTATTTTCTCGGAGGGTCCATAGAGACCCTGAATTTTCTTCAAGAATTTGCTCTCCCAACACCTATGTATTCATCATGTTGCCTTTCATGCATGCTTATATTTGTAGTAGTGTCTTCGAGTCCTTGAATGCTAATGTGCCCCTATCTCTTTGTAGGCTAACCATGGCTCCAACTAAGAATGTCACCCCCACAAGTGCGATGGCACCTGGAGCTGACCCCGCCAACTAGGGAAGTGTTTTACTTACTTACCTCCTCCTCTCACATGCCCTTTTTGTCATCTTTTTGCAAGGGAATCATCGGTGATGATGATCTCCTTTGGTTTGGGCGTGTGGGGATGTATGTTGTTTTATTCGTGACATCATTAGAGAAGTCCATATATGTGAACTTTTATTTTGAGCACATGAACAAAACATACATCGATTGCACTTAAGTGAAAATGGTTTATTGTCGAGTTTACTGAGCATGTGACATAGATTAATTGGATGTTGTATATGTCAAACTAGAAGAATTTCACTTTGATATCACTTTGATGCTTTGTACATTCCCTGAACCTTAATGAATGACTCTAGCTTAGTGAAGTAAATTGGAAAACATGTATGCCTTAGGAAATGGAATTAGGGTATAGGACCCCTAGCAGCCGAGTAGCACTTGAAACATAGGAGAACTAGCAGAAACCGGGGTTACAAGTGAGCTTTCATCAAGGTGACTGTTTATTTAAGCTTAGAAGAAAGTCGGATCCATTATGGATGTCCTAATGTTAATAAAAAGAAAAAAAAATAATAATAATAATTAGATGTAATGCAATAGCTTGCCCCGGAGTAAGGACTTCTACCAGTTGAGAGTAGAAAAAACATAGCTAGGGAGTTATATGCTTCTAATTCCATTCCCTTTGGCATGCATCTATCTTTTGATTTTTACTAAGCTCAAGCCATTGTCTGTACGGAATTCCATGCATAAGTAACTTCTTTATTGATAAGTACTTTGGTTTGACAATATAGCATAATAGTGTCACATTGCACTTATTCCATAAGCATCGGAAACAACTGAATGAGTTGCCAACTTGAATTATTGTGTTGTGAGTTTTCCTTGTTCATTGCTTGAGAACAAGCAATAGTTCAAGTTTGGGGTGAAAGTTCTCTTAAAAGTGTTATTTTAGTAGAAGTTTATCAAGTGTTTAGAGTCGAAAAGTTCATTATGGAATAAATATTATGTTATCTTGGCTCTAAAATTTATCACTTAACCACATTTGCTGTCTTGGATACTTTAATAGTGATTTACACCTCTTTGAGATCGGCAGATGCTAAAATAAGTGAAGTTTTTATGCAAAAGGTGAAATGAAGCAGCACTCATTGCTGACAGTCAACAATTTCCTCTAAAAGCCCTGAACCCAGAGTGAGATCCTTGCTAGTGACATACTTCCTTTTGATTTCACTGATTTTGTGGAAGGGTTAGATCTTCAGCCTTCTTTTAGGGGTAAGAGGGTAAGAGGATTGGTCCTGAGGAGAGGACCAATCCTCAGTCCCCCCACCCCCCCTCTTCGGGTCCATGGAGATCGCCATTTACTTAAAGTCCTTTAAGGTCGGCTTTTCCCTTACCCTTCCCAAGGTCCTTGAGGACATCCTTTGATTCTTTTCCCTCTATCTATCTCAACTTGTCCCTAACTTTTGAAGGCTCCTTTGTGGGTTTCCTAACTCTTTCCGGTAATTTAACTTTGAACCTTCACTTATCACATATTTCTCTTCTTTTTACGCATGCATAAGGTTCGATGGATCGCGAAAGCAGGATGCTGCAGCAACTAAGGGCCATTGTCGTGGTCCCCCTGAGGATCAGTGAGTCAAGGGGTGAGGTGGAGTCTGAGGCGGAGCCGAGAAAGAGGCATTGGGTTGCCTCCTCTACTACTGATACGGGATATCAGGAGAAGTCTCCCGTGGCCGTGTCCCCCTCATCCCCCCAAGAGTTGACTTCTCTTGTCGCCGCGGGTCGTATTGAGGAAAGACCTCCGTCTCCAGTTCTATCTATGTCCCGCAATCCATCTTATTCTCATTCTTTCACTCTGGTTTTGATAGCTTCAGAGTCATTCCTTCCCTAGGTCCCACGGTTCGTAGTTGACCGCCGGCAATGAGTACAACACCTATGTCGCCGCAAGCAAGCATACGTGGTAAAAAGTAGTAAAACCGGTAAGTACCGGGTCGAATTCCTCAGGGAACAGATACTAGGTTTCCTAAACTAGTGCTCTAGATGCTTGATGCGTTTGTTGGTTAAGTAGTGAAAGTTGTGATTAAGTTTAGAATGAAGTGAGTGAATTTTGAAGGTCACTAAGGGGAAACTCTCAATTTTAAGGCTCTAGGGTTGAATGGGTTCAACTGACTTGTAAAGGTTTTCTCCTTAGCTTGCTAAGATATCAGTGTTGTGGAGATGAGTTTCCAATGGTAGAGATTGTACTTATGTACACTCTGGGTGCATCCTACTAGACCTTATTGATAAGTGTTCATTTGAGCATAATTTTATACCATATTCTTCTATGCTTTGCGTGTAATTGTAAGAATTTTGGCCCACTGATACTTAAAATGTGTTTATTTTGATAAACAAGGCAAGATGTAGAGACCCCACGAGAGAGGAAGCTTTTCTAGGGAAATTGAGGTCGAAACAAAGCATTCCTGGAGGATAAACCCAGGCATACGAAATTTTATACGGCCCGGATTGACCTGGAGAATCGAGTCCGATGCAAGTGATTTCCATTGGGGTCTTGCAACATCCCGTATGGCGTATATGGGCATCCATATGGTCTGATATACGGTCGTTTGGATGCACCTGGAAGCTATATGGTCCTGTATATGACCCGTACACGTGCCAGTATATCGTAAGTTCCCAACAAATCTGCAGACTTAGAAAGGGGAAAAATGGTAAATCTCGCCCTAAGAAAACCCTTGAGGTATAAAGCCGACTAATGAGGGTTTAGAGAAAGGGAGGCAGCTTGGGAAAAGGATTGATCTTGAGGAGAGCTTGGGGGATTTTCATCTTCAATCCATTGAAGCAAGAAGAGGGGAAGACATTGAGGAGGAATCAAGGAAGCTATCAACGATGTATGCAATAGTCTTTTCCCTTATAATTTCTTTGATTGTTTTTATCTTTGTAGTGGTTTGTTGCTCTCCTTTCATGGAAGGCTAATTTTGTAGATGCTTGGATGAATGATGAACCCTTGGATATGATTTAATTGATGCTATTTCTCTATTATTGAATGCTTGGTTGAATTCATGAGTCTATTGGATGTTCTAATGTAAGTGAATCCCTCTACATTGCGACAACCCAGAGGGATTTTTATAGTCCATATAGGGGAAGAAGAGAACGTCTTCTCGTGTGTAGACCATCTCCAATAGAAAGGATTGTGAATACATAGGGAACCCGGGTATTAAGAAGAGTGAGCCCTTTAGATGTATTATTCCCATAATCCTTCCAAGAATAAAGTTCTCTAGAACATCATCGGTATAGATACTAGGATTAGTAATTCGCCTCGAGAGAGGGAGTGAAAGCAATGTAGGAACCCTTGGCCAAGAACCAACCAAGTATCAAGATAGAGAGTATCATCCATCCCTTAGAAGTCCAAAGGGGATTCATTATCCGAGCATCCCCCTTTTTTGATTGTTTGATCTCAAGAATAATTTGATTTCCTTGTTTGTGTCAACAATTTCTTAGTTTAAGTTTAGTATAATCACTCACATTTCAGATTGACTAGATAGTAGACGAGTCATGGGTACTAGTACTTCCATCTCCCTAAGGATTGATAACCTGACCTTTGAGTCCACTGTTATTACTTGATTACGACCCGTACACTTGTGGTTGCATCGCATTACTTATCTCTAAGGTGCATGCTCTCACTCCCATATATCTATGGTGATAACGAGAAGCATTAAAGGGCTAACCTCTACCACTACCATGGAATACCAATACTTCCCTAAGTGAGAGGCACTAGCGGTGTCACTCAGCCCGCTATATGCTTCTATACTCCTCTCAAGCTCATATGCCTATATGCCAAGCGATAGAGATAGTTGTTGCCTATCAACCAACAATAATTAGAATAGTAGATTTATATACACATACACAAGCACGAAATCAAAGCAAAGAAAATGATAATGATTAATTCAAGTCATTGCATCCATACAACCCTATAAAGGGTGTTTACGCTGCCATTACAAAAGGTAAATCCAAAACCATAGCATCATTCATGTAAACATCCATATCAAAGCTCAAGAGAGTTCAATAAACATCAAAAGATGAATGTTTAAGGATTCCCACTCATGTATAAGTAACCCCTACCTCAAGAATGCTTGATGTAGCCCTTCGGACCAATGCTCTCTCCCGCAGCCACCGTTGAGATCAAAGATGATAACTCTAACATCTCAACCCCTTTTCATAGTTCCCCCTCTGGACATCGCGATGTCCGGAGCTGACATTGCGGTTTCGTACCCTCCTTTTATGTCATCGTGGTTTATTGATGCTTAATGCTTATGCTTATATCGCAAGTGCACGGGTCGTATCCAGTAATATAATGGACTAAAAAGTTGGGTATCGAATTGAAAGGGACTTGTAAGAAGTACTAGTACTAGCTACTAATCTACTATTTAACGTGAATAGAGTTGTGATGTTTACTGATTTAAGTGGTGAAATTAAGGAAGAAAACCGAAATCACTATAAAGTGAAGAACGGGATGAAACTTAGGGGTAATCGGTCAGGAGAAGGGATACTCGAGTATGAATCCCTATTTGGATTTTGACACAGGATACAGGAAATACCCCCTACTTGTTGATTAACTAGGATTGGAGCAAGGGTTCCTATATCATTTTCACTCCCGCTATTGCAGCCAAATTACTAACATTGAATGGGGCTTTAGGGAACCTATTTTTTGGAAGAAATGCCTGAATAAGACACATGAAAGAGTTGCTCTCCTTAATACTTGAGTTCTCGGTGCAATCACAGTCCTTTCTATTGAGGTAGCTCAATACGAGGAGGAATTCGCTTCTTCCCTCGTATGAACCTATTGAATACTCGGGCTATCGCAACGTAAGCATCCAATGCAATGAATACACTCAATAAATCTCAATCCATATCAATTAATCAAACAAGCAAGAGGAATTGTCATACATTAAACTTAACCAAAGAGTTCATCAATACCCAAGTATCTAAAGGGTTAGTTCCTTATTAAAGAGGAACACACAACAAATACAATAAAGACTACAGTGAAATACATAGGATTGTGATATGCTATTCCAAACACTCTTAGCAAGGACCGTTCCATATACTCCCCTGATGCTCCGTCGTCGTCCAACAATGCTCCTAGCTCTGGTGTGCCCTTTCAAGATGGATGATTCCTTCTCTGTGGTGGATGGTGGTGATCAGTGATGATGAGAGCCTCCAAGGGTGGTAAATGGAGTTTGAAAGCTATTCTTAAAACCCTAATCTTTAATATTTATAGCGCTCAGCGCCATCAGGATTCGAATGCAGTTCACGAGCTGCTTAGACTCAACAAATTAGCATTACTGTCTTGAGGGTCCATTATAGACGGGACCATCTCATAGTAGATGGGATAGTTTATTCCTTCAAATCTGGTTCCATGTGAATGAATGACCCTGTACACTTCATATACGACCTGGTTGAGGGTCCGGTTGGTGATCCATACAGGGCCATACCGAATTAGGTCTGGACCCCTTCTGTTCCATCTTGATAAGAAGGTCTAGCCCGTAAATTGGACTGGTCCGTCTAGCATCTGAATTCAACTCTTTTACTACAAAAGGGGCCGTCTGGTTCTATTTTTCAGCCTTCTTTTTTGAATCTGCTTCAAAACAATAACTTTCTCATTGAGCTGTCACAGTTTGTCGTGATTCACAAAAATAACACATTTTAAGTACCGAAGGCCTCCAAATCATCAGGATCACATGCTAGGTGTATATAATTATAGTAATCAAATATAGACATTTGAACACTTATCAAACATCCCCATACTTAAGCATTTGCTTGTCCTGAAGCAATTAAAAGAGAAACTAAAAGAATGATAAATATTCAACCTCTGGCTAAAAGAAAATCAGTTCAGCTCTACTCTAGTTTTACCATCAAATGTGTATTCTCCTACTTTAACCCTGGACTTTGATCAATTCAGTGACTTGTTCAATATAGCTCTATACAAAGCTTGTTCACTCCACATGCAATGTTCTAAGTCCTACAGTGGAAAGCATATCTTCAGTGAACTCTAGAGGTTCCTTGGGACTCTAAGTTCAAAATGATTAGCCCATTAGAAAAAGAAATTAAACCCTTAATCTACTCTTTTCTCTGTTTTTTTTTTCAAATCCCTGTAGGGCATCCCTAATGGATGCGACTTTTCAGGTACCCACAGATTAACATAAAGCGTAGGTCTTCCTTTCTGAGGAATGTACATGCTAGTAAGGCACCGGAATACCCAACTACTCAGAAGGTTACAACTCTACATACACGTGCTCTTACTTACAAGTGACTTTTCGGCTTAGGAAATACTCTGATTAGTAGCTGAAAACTCAAGCTTACTTCATCATCAAGAGTAGAGGAGCACTATCTTGATTTTTTTTAATTTATTTCTCACATTTGCTATGTATAGTGCTTATTTATTTTCTATGACTTTACTTAGAGGGCTAAAAGTTTGAATTAGAGTCACGAAAACTCTTGGAGTCATTGAAAATAATCCTTAACATTCTAAGTCAAGAGAAACATGGCAATGGATTATCTAATGTATCCAAACAATATAGTTGTTACGAGAATTTTCTCTAATGACCATGATGTTTCACAGGAGAATCTAAAAGAAATTCATTTCTATGTGATGTATAATAAAGTAGAGCAAAATTGACAAAATTTTTCAATTATGCCATCATTGGTTCACACTAAGCATGTGTTTGCATATAAGATTTGCAATGAATTCTAAAAAAAAAAAAAATTTGCAATGAATTCCTTGGCTACTTATCCATCCCCACACTTAGCCTTTGTTTGGTTCAAAGGGGGAGTTTGGAGGGGAGGGGTGAGGGGGAGTCAGGAGGGGAGGAGGATGGAGGGTTTTGAAAAATATTATGTTTGGTTCAATGGGAGACTGAGGAGGAGAAATTTTTTTTTTGTTTGGTTGTGAGTAGGAGTGAGAAGGAGTATAATATGTATTTGACTAATTTACCCTTTAGTATGATAATGTTTGGTTGTGAGGAGTGTAAAAAAGTGTAATGTGTATTATTACTATTAATTTAATTTTGATTAATATTAATTCTATTAAAATGATTAATTATATTAATTCAGATTAATATTTATAGTAATTATTAAATCAATATAAATTTTATTACTATAAATTATATTAGTATAAAAACTAGTATTAAACTAATTAATATTAATTATATTAAATCTATTAATTATATTAATTTAAGGATAATTAATATTAATTATTAAACAAATACAAATTTTATTACTATTAATTATATTAGTATAAAAGCAAGTATTAAACTGATTAATATCAATTATCTTAAAGCTATTAATTATATTAATTTAAGTATAATTAATATTAATTATTAAACAATATAAATTCTATTACTATTAATTATATTAGTATAAAAGCTAGTATTAAACTAATTAATATTAATTATATTAAAGATATTATAATTAATAGTAATTATTAAACCAATACAAATTTCATTACTATTAATTATATTTGTATAGAAGTTGATATTAATCTAATTAATATCAATTATACTAATTTAAGTATAATTAATATTAATTATTATATTAATACAAATTTTATTATTATTAATTATAATAGTATAAAAGTTAATATTAAACTAATTAATATTAATTATATTCGTTTAAGTATAATTAATATTAAATATTAAATCAATACAAATTTTATTACTATTAATTATATTAGTTTTCATTAGAGAGATAAATATATAGGACTTAGTTGGAATTATAATGTTATGTGGGGGCAAACATGACATTTTAAGTCATGATGTTAATAAAAATAATAATAAAAAACAAACTCCCCCAAAAGACCCCAATTTAGGGGAGTAAATTTTGAGGGGTGAGGCACAACCCCAACCAAACAAGTAAAATCTTCCAAAACCCTCCAAACCCCTCCAAAACCCTTGAACCAAACAAGGGCTTAAGATTTTGCAATGAATTGATAAAGACTACAATCACCCCATCCCTACACTTTAAGAATTGCATTGTCCTCAATGCACACTATAAAACATAAAATTGAATTTACAGGGATAAACAGGGGAGAAGGTGAACTGTGACTTCCCGATTTCTTGGAGTTGATTTCCAAAGTGCACGTGTAAATAGGGGAAGATTGGGGCCAACATTGGAGCATTTTCATGTCTTGTGGAACATAGGAGAATCAATATCGCTCAAGAAAATAAAACATAACATAAAGTCTGAAACAAATTGATACAAAGTACAGGAGGGCTATAAGAAGGAGAGCAGGGATAAGCCCTTGCTCCCTGATACAAAATATTACATTGCTTGATCCATAATAAAACTACTCCTTTGCTGCAGGATCATCAGGCTGGGCTGGTGCAGCACAGTGGATCGTCGACGAGGGTGCTGCGAACGGTCTTGATGATGAGGAGCTCGGTACATGTGGTGTGAGGAACACTGAATACTCATAGAGCAGCCTCCTCATGTGGCATACATCCTATCGTAGCTCCTCAATCTCTCTTCGAATGTGGTTATGCTCCTCTCAGATATGGGCCTCTAGACTCACCTGGCCCTGAAGAAGTCGTAGCTATCCTGTGTGTAACTCCTCGAGGATGCTCAGTAGTACTGGCTGGGGCATTGTGGCTCGAAGTGGCATTATAGCAGCAGGTGGCTCAATGTGCTCTGTGTACGAAGGTGGTGATGGGATAACGGGTGAAGATCTATCAGCTCCTGTTATGGCATCCTAAGCATGCTCCGCTAGCTCTAGTGCATCTGCTGCCGGGTCCGGTGTCTCAGCCATCGAGGCGGGTGACTGCACGAGGTTACACTATATCAGGAGGTATCTGCCCCAGGCTCGCTAGACTAATCCCATTAAGATCTGAATGCTGAAGCTCAACGGCTGGATGGTGACAGTCTTGGTCCAGTGTTGTTTGTCACCAAGTAGGTCCATGCCCATCAAGAGTCTGGAGACATAGGATCCCGCTGAGATGGTCTTCAGGCGAGTGGACTGAACTTGCCTAGCAATGTAGTCGGCGAGAAAGGTCTCTATGTGAACGGGGTACCTATAGATGATAATGTATAGCACAAACTGATCTGCATGAGTGTAGGAGTCGGTGCTATCATCGCGACCCGTCACCGATCGGCTGATAACGGCGTACAAATAACGGTGGATGGGATCAGCAATGTATGAGGTCTTCTTCATCCCTCAATCGCCCCAACTGTGATCGAACTCTAGAACTCGGCGGCTGTCGGGGTCTCGGGGTACTCAACCGCTAGCTCGGCGTACTCGGGTGTCTCTATGAAGGCTCTGTCATAAAGACCAAGGGTTAGCTCATACTACGCCTACTGCCTCCAAGCTGGAATATAATGGCATCGGGCTTGTTCTCGGTATAATGGGAAGTGTCCACCTCGAAGTTGCTCAGCACCTCCAGAGTCGGCTCTACGTACATTGGGGAGTCTATGGAGAGGGCACCGTCTCATCCCCAAGAAGAAACCAGCACGCGAACTGTGTTTTCTACACCTACCTGTCTAAGGACATCCCAATCAATAACAATGGTGCAATAAAAAACCTTGTTTACCAGTCACGCGTACCGCTCCTTGAATCTGTCCTCAAGGAATGTGGGGGCAGGATGAGAAGACTTGATACGCTGGCGCTTGCCCTTGGCTTGTCTCGGGGCCATCTGCAAAATGAATTTGGTGAAATGTACTTAACAGAGAAATTTTGCAATTTGTCAGTAATTTCAGACTGGATTGTCTTGGCTTGTGGGGTGCCCAAATTTCATGAGACGAGGCCGCGCAATGCCAAGAGGCTGTCTCGATACTAACTTATGCACCAAAAGGATCGTAGATTCAAATATTATGTATATTCAACAAGAATCGGGCAAACCATTAACCCTATGGACTTCTAGTTCGCGGGGATTCATCAATGATGACCGGAGTGCCCTAAAAACTAACAGAATGGAAATGTGGTAAGCTCTACAATGAAGGATAGACGCATGCTTGTTGATTTCTTGATGGTAAAGGGCTTGGGTGTCTAGAAGAGCACTGTAAATGTTTGTGCGAGAGAAGAATAAGATTGAGGAGTAGGCATTGTGCGTTTAAATAGAAATAAAACAAGGCTTTTGAATAGTCACACCGGTTGCTGTCTGAAACTCCTAATATAGACGGTCCTGTCTATAAGGTGACGGGTCCATCTAGTACTTAAACCTAGCCAAGGAGACTAGACGAGACCTTTCATAAGGTAGACGAAACCTTCCAAGTCTGCTCTCAGTCCAATTTCAAAGAAATAGTGGGTAAACTAAAATTGCAAACCGACTCGACTACAGATAAGGCACTCATTCTCTAGATAAAGCATAAAGATCTAACCCAGATGATTGAGATTATAAACATTCATCAGAAACAAGAGGATCAAGCCAGTCATAATTCTTATTTGCTCCGACACCTAGTTAACAAACAGTATTAAGAAGCAAAAGGAATTCAAATTCTTGGATTACTTCCCGAGCAGTGCTTCTTTATTGTCATTAGCTTGACATTACCTGGTTCTAGCTCATGGTGGGTTGAAAGTAGGAATACCTTCTCCATATCTTCCCCTAAGACAATTTCCAAATATAGAAAATCCTAGACTAGAGTATATAGGGGCTCACCATGCTGGACACCTGCGTAGTGCCTTACCTTATCTTGGTTGGTAGTTTTCTTCTTTCTCTTTCCCTTGTCCTTCTTTTTCTAGAACTAAAGAGGACCAGCAGCTACACTCTTTTCCTTCTAAATAAGTTGCTCCTTGGTTGTCTCCTCTACATCTTTATCAAGTGGGTTCAGTACTTCCTCCAGGGGATCTATAGACAACACCCCCTAATACAATAGTCAGTAGTAATTAAATCTATATCATCTAGACAGTATGCAGTGTCATCATGACTTATTGTTTGGCGCATGGCTAATAGTAGCTCGAAAACAACTTCACAGTCTCTAACCCTCAGGGCAATTTTCCCGATAGCATAGTCTTGGAGAGATCTTGTTGTGGCTAGAAATGGTCTACCAAGGATAACATCATTGTCCATATCAAGTAATACAAAATTCACATGGAATACATATTTATCAATTCTGACCAGTATATCCTGTGTCATTCCTCGTGGCCGCTTTACAGATTTGTCAGCTAACTATAGAGTCATCTTAGCCTCTTGTGGTTCTCCCAGTCCAAGCTTCATGAAAAGCTTGTAAGGTATGACATTGATGCTGGCTACTGAGTCGGCCAGGGCACTCTCTTCAATCTCATCTCCAATTGTGCAAGGAATTATCATACTTCCAGGTTCTTTTAATTTCTTTGGTAACTTGGACTAAATAACTGTAGAACACTGCTCGTTCAGACTTCTGTTCCTCTGAGCCTCTGTGCAATGTTCTCTCTATTTCATTGTCTTCCTCCAGAAGACCTGTTGCCCTTGATCGGGTCATGCATTGCAACACAGATAGAGAAAGTGATTAGTACAAGAAACAGTTGATTCAGGGGACAAATGACAACAAATAATTAAATAATGAGGAAATAAAGATAAGAATCTAAACTAATGGTTAAAGTAGTAAACTCCTAGTTTTCCTAGTAGTCTAATAAGTCCCCGACAACGCCGCCAAAAACTTGATTAATGCCTAATACTTATGCTTATACCTCAAGTGCACGGGTAATATCAAGTAATATAACGGACTAAAAAGTCAAGTATCGAATCCACAGGGACTTGTAAGAAGTACTAGTACTAGTTACTTATCTACTATTTAACATGAACAGAGTGTTGATGTTTACTGATCTAAGTGCTGAAATTAAAGAAGAGAACTGGAATCACTATGAAGTAAAGGACGGGATGAAACTTAGGGTAATCAGTCAGGAGAAGGGATACTTGGGTACGAATCCCTGTTAAGTTTTTAACACAGGATACAAGCAATACCTCCTACTTGTTGATTAATTGGGATTGGACTAAGGGTTCCTAAAACGCTTTCACTCCCGCTGTCATGGCCAAATTAATAACATTGAATAGGGCTTTAGGGAATCTATTTTTTGAAAAAAATCCGGGAATAGGACATATGAAAGAGTCGCTCTCCTTAATGCCCGAGTTCTCGATGCATTCATAGTCCTTTCTATTGAGGTAGTATCAATACGAGGAGACGTTCACTTCTTCCCTTATATGAACCTATTAAATACTCGGGCTGTCGCAACGTAAGCATTCAATGCAATGAATACACTCAAAAAATCTCAACCCACATCAACTAATCAAACAAGCAAGAGACATTGTCATACATTAAACTTAACCCAAGAGTTCATCAATACCCAAGTATCTTAAGGGTTAGTTCCTCATTAAAGAGGAACATACATCAAATACAATAAAGACTACAGTGAAAGACATAGGATAGTGATATGCCATTCCATACGCTCTTGGAGAGGACCGTTGCATATACTCCCCTAATACTCCGTCATCGTCCAGCAATGCTCCTAGCTCTGGTGTGCCCTTTCAAGATGACTTATTCCTTCTTTTTGTTGGACGGTGGTGATGAATGATGATGAGAGTCTTCAAGGATGGTGAATGGAGTTTGAAAGCTGTTCTTAAAACCCTAATCTTTAATATTTATAGCCCTCAGCGCCATCAGGATTCAAATGTAGTTTACGAGGCACTTAGACTCAACAAATTAGCATTACTGTCTTGAGGGTCCATTATAGATGGGACCATCTAGTAGTAGACGGGACCATCTAATCCTTCAAATCTGGTTCCATGAGAATGAACGACCCATATACTTAATATACGATCCTATTGAGGGTCCTGTTGGTGATCCATGAGGGGCCATTTACCGAATTAGGTCTAGACCCCTTCTGTCCCATCTCGATCAGATGGTCTCATCTGTGAATTGTACGGGTCCATCTAGTATCTGAATTCAACTCTTTTACTACAAACGGGGCCGTTTGGTACTGGACGGGTCTGTCTAGTTCTCTTTTTTAGCCTTCTTTTCTGAATCTATTTCAAAACCCTAACTTTCTCAATGAGTTGCTCCGGTTTGTCTTGATTCACAAAAATAACACATTTTAAGAACTTGCGGCCTCCAAATCAACAGGATCACATGCTAGATATAAATAATTATGATAATCAAATATAGCAATTTAAACACTTATCAGCGATGTACCATTGTAAACATCGTGATGTAACTTGATCTCCCGTGAGGCTTTGTCGCATAAATATCACGATGTCCACGAAGCACATCGCAATATTGCCTCAAGTCTAGAGAATCCATGGTGTCAGGACATCACAATGTGTCCCTTGAACATCGCTATATTGATTTATCTCTAAAACTGGAGCTCTGTCTTAAATTATCATCGCGATGTGATCTGCGCACATCGCGATGTGAGTTTTCCTCCTAACAACTCATCTCTGTCCAGAATTAACATCGTGATGTCATACAGGCCAATCGCAATGTGAACCACTATGCTGCTTCATTTCACCTGTTGCATAAAAACTTCAATCATTTTAGCATCTATCAACCTCAAACAAGTGTAAATCATATTTAAAGCACTTGACACAGCTAACGTGGCCTAATAATGCACTTTAGGATCAAGATAACATAATATTTATCCAATTATAAGCATTTTGGTACTAAACCGTTGAAAAACCTTTACTAAAATAACTCTCTTCCAACAGCTATCACTCCCCCAAACTTGAACTATTACTTATACTCAAGCAATAAACAAGAAAATTCACAACATAATAATTGTCACATGCTCACAACTCCTAATCCATGAACTAAACTCGAAATCATCATCATGAATATAGGAAAATGAAACAAGAGTTCACATATACAGACTCCTTTAATCATCATGAAAATACCACATCCCCACCCCCAAACTAAACGAGATCATCGTCCCTGATGATTCCAGTGCAAAACATAGCAAAAAGGGAAAGGACTGTGAAAAATATAGATAAGTCAGTAAAACATGCCCCTAGCTGATTGGATCCCCACCAGGTGCTATCGCTGGCTCCGATATGGATGCTGGAGTTGATTAGACATTTAGGCAAATGCTGTGGTTCAGTGGGGTCCCAGTCGACACCAGCTCGCCGACATAGCGCAGTCACAAGTGTGGGGTACCACAACCCTTTCAGGTTCGTACGAGAACACTGATGGATGCTCCCATGGATAAACCACCCCACATCAAATTACAAGTCGTGGACAATGACATAAATAAGGCATAGCCGATCAATGTTGACCCGGCTGGTGAACTGGGCGGGGATCAACTTTTGCAGAGAGGAAATACAACCAGACCCGTGCATCCTTCCTCAGTAGACCTCTGTCAAATGAAGGGAACTCGGGATCCCAAAAATCTTTGGGGGTAGTGAGGCCGTGGAACACATCGTCAATATCAACCTAGCCCTTCCTCCACTCCTGATACTCGTCCTGTTCTACTGCAGGAGTCCCCAAAACCTCATTAATGGTGGTAGAATCATACTTCACCTGGCGCCCTCTCACTATCACTATATTCTCCCCATGGTCGGGAAGGTTTCCATAGGAGTCCGTTACGACTGGGAGGATGGCCTTGTCCGGTTGGGAACAAAATGTCTCCTATCCCCTCACCTAAATGATTACAAAATGGGAAGCAAGGGCCGGATCAATAAAGTCAATGCCGCGCTCAGGTATTGCATTCTTGTTTATCAACATTTTGTGACTGGCTTCGACAGCTTGAGATGAAAATAAACTGGCTATAGGTGGTGGGACCGATGTGGAGGCTGAACCCTTGGACTTTTTCTTCTTAACATGAGTTTGGGTCGGGGGCTTTGCAGTTGCCTTTCTTTTAGAGGTTCTGTTCTTTGGTGGAGCCATTTTAACAAACAAGAAAAAGAATAAATCCATAAGCCCGTTCAGTAGCTGGAGAGACCAACAACCAATATGAGCATGCATAGATGACAAACACAAATGGTATAGAGGCAATAGGGAAAGCTAAATTCTTGAAGACAATGTGGGGTTCATGCATCCCCTATCCTCAAATAAACTACGTCAAGGCATTGCCTAAAATTTCGGCAGAATTTTCCCTTATAAATTGGAGGTTGCCAAAGCGTACAAACATATCTACTAACCTCAATATGAGGTATCAATCATCATATCAAACTATGAAAACCAAAAATCACATAACTTTCTTCATCCACACCCTAATACGGAGAAATTGAATAGTAAATCACATGAGACATGTATTGGGAGTCCATACCTGTGTGATTGAAGGCCTAATAAGTGAGATTTAGGGTCAATGGGGGATGAGCACTCGCTGGTGCCACCGGTGCACCCAGGAGATGACGATTGTAAAATGGGGGAAATGAATAGGCATTCACCATTTTAACATGCTTTTGGCGTCGACATCGCGATGTGCGCTTACAACATCGCGATGTCAAAGCAGTTCAAACCTTGGTGCAGTAGTACATCGCGATGACCGATAAGACATCGCAATGTGAATTTCAGAATCTAGGGGGTTTTTTTTCTTAGGCTGGAAAATCATCACGATGTTTAACAGGAAGAGCTTGTTATTCCTAGCTTGGGGACTACATTGCGATGTTCAAAAAGAACATCGGATGTCCACTGCAGAATCTCTTCAATTATACTTACTCTAATTCTTGCTACTGGTATTCACCTACAATTCTTTGGAAATATAAACTCATACCGTATTGTGATCGAAATTATATTTGCCTTATCCTACAGCACTTACTTCCCGATAGATGTTGAGTCTCCTTTGGTTCCCCCAAACTTGGGCTACACAATACATAAGAGGCGATCAATCGTATTCATGACACACAAAGAAAATATGAAAACTAACAAACTCTTAGGTTGCCCCCCAAGCAGCGCTATAGTTATCGTCTTTAGCTAGACTTGATGATCGGTGGTTCGAGCGTTGCTATGACTTTGTCCTGCTCCAGTTGGTGGCCAAGGTACGCTTTCACCCACTGTCCATTAACGACAAATGTGTTTTTCGTACTCTTGTCCTCCAATTCCACAGCTCCATTGGCATAAACCTTGGATATTTGAAATGGGCCTGACCACCGAGATTTCAATTTGCCTGGAAATAGTTTCAACCGAGAGTTGAAAAATAAAACTGATTGTCCCCATACGAGTTCGCGGTGAATAAGTCGACGATCATGCCACTTCTTGACTTTTTCTTTATATAACTTTACATTCTTATACGCTTGCATCCTAAATTCGTCTAATTCATTTAATTGTAACATTAGTTTCTCCCCTGCAACTTGTGAGTCTAAATTTAAGGGTTAAAGTCACTTTTCGTCCTTGAAAAGGGTACAATTGTTCACTTTCATCCCTGTATTTTCATTTTGTTCAATAGAATCCCTGTATTTTGCATTTTTGGTCAAATACAATCCCTAGGGCTGACGTGACGCTTGTGTGGCAGCCAAAGTGGCATACGAGTAAATAGAGGGGAGTATATTTTGTTTTTTGAATTTAAAAAATGAGGTATTTTGCTTAGTTGGCATGACACGTGGCCATATACGCTGACGTGGAAGGCATGCTGATGTGGCAATGTGTGCCACGTCAGCAAAATTATTTTGTGACTATTATTTTTGCCACGTCAGCATGCCACATCAGCATACCGACGTGGCGTGCTGACATGGCATGCCACGTGGCAAAAACAATATTTATTTTTTTTAGATTTTTTTTTGGTATCTTGAAGACACTTGTATTAGCTTGTCTAAACCAGTACAAATTTCAACAAACTTGTAAAAATTTTATTTTAAAAAATAATGTGGAATTTTTTTTCATAAAAGCTGTACTGTTGGGTACCTTGAAGAAACTTTTCTTGGAATTTAATTTTCAATTTTGGAAAATTAAATTCAACCAGGTAGCTTGGTTGAATTTTCATTACAATTTTCACTTTTTACATCAGAAAAAGAAAATTTTCTTTTGGAATCAACATGATCTATGGTAGATAACTTGACAACTTACAACGTGCAATATCTTAACATTTTTTGACATCCATACTGCAAAAATAAGTTTTAAACACCAATTGAATTAGTATAAAATATATCAAAGAATGATTGAATAGTATCTGAAACTCAACCACTTAAGTAACTAGAAAACAATCATGGTCATAAACAACAGAGTACTGTTAGACTCAAAAGAATTACATAAAAAGAACTTAAAGTAATTTTTAGACATAATTGAACTAGTGAAACCCTACCTAATACTATGAAAGAGATGCATTCATGAGCCAAGGATTTTTCTATCCACGACAACAAAAACAAAATAAAATCTAAATATATTTTTAGTATCATCAGCTTCAACTGCTGAAAAAATAAAATCTAAATATGATTTGGCTAGGGTTTGCTCCGAAACCCTAACCAAGATCCCAAACTAACCACTAATCATATACATTTTTATCTTGCAGATAAACAAATAGGGTGGTGAATAGACCTCTAAATAAGCAAATGCCCCATGTTTTTGAGGTCTTACTTGCATGTCGGGGGTCTTTCCCTCCACACGATCACTTAAAGATGGTCGGAATGAAGACGAAAACCGTTGGTTGTGGATCTACTTTGAAACCTAGGCGCGCGGGAACCTCGTCGGACGTGAGCAACGAACGCGAGCATGGGAGCCCAACGGGAGGTTGATCGAGCGCTCGTGGGGCACACTCAAGCTAGGAAACAAAGCACAGTGGGCCACTGATCTTTTAACATTTGAATATTTAAGACTTTACCTTATATTTAATTAAACTCAATTAAATATATGAGCGTTACAATGCCACATCATCATTAACATTCTATTCTCCTCCACATCCTTATATGATTCAAATAATTATTATTTTTGCCACATGGCACACCACGTAAGCATGCTGATGTAGCATGTTGACGTGGAAAAAATAATAGTCACAAAATAATTTTGCTGACGTGGCACACTGCCACGTCAGCATGTAAAACCCACCCTGAAATAAATAAAAATTTATTTTTTCTCAGAATTATTAAATGGCAATTTGATATGACGAGCAATGAAATTTTGGGAGAAATCATATGTCTGAATAATCCCGATTAATTAAGCGTTAATTAATCAAAGATAATTATTTGTTAATTAATCCAAATTAATTATATGTTAATTAATTCGGATTAATTATCGAGAAAAGAAAATAAACAGATATTCAAATCCCGGGAAACGTGGATCCGGTCGGGGACTGAGACAGCCCGTGATACCATAGTATGCCCGTGACGAAGGATTTGACTAAAGGCCGATATTCCTGGATCTAGTCTGACGAGAGACAGACCCCGTGACACTACGGTGCACCCGTGCCACTAGTACCATTGACCCGAGATTCGAGGATCTAGGTCAGGCATGAGGGCGAGAGAATTATGACAATGGACCCGAACGGAATAGAAATCATTCACATACCCGTGATTGAACAGTGCACATGTGAGGGAATAGTATACATGTGACCCTTAAAGGATTTGTTTTAATTGATTAAAGAAATAATGAATCTCATGTTATTATAAGACAAAGAAGAGAGAGATATTTACATCTTTCTCTCTCTCCTTCTCTGAGGATCTGAAATCTAGATCTAGAAACCCTTCTTCGTCGATTGAGCGAACCCACGCCGACGAACTCCCCACCGGCCTCCCGGAGCTCGTTGCCGCCGGTCACCACCTCAGCCAAAGCCCCGCGCGGCCCTGTTCGCCTCCCCACCACCTGCGCGCGCCGGAACCCTCCCACGCGCCTAGCCAGGCCTGCGCACGACGCCGCCGCCTCGACCCGTCCCGCCGGCGCCCCGGCGCGACCCCAGTCCCACGGCCGGTTCTCCACGACAAGCGTTGCCACGCCGCTGGCCGAGCCCTTCGCAGACGCTACCGGGCGGATCAAGCTACCAGCCGCCACGGCCTTCACCTTCACCGCCCAGCCTTTCCTCACGACCGCCTCGCTGTCCTACCGTCCCTCCCTACCACCGCCTCCGACCAACTGCAGGCCATACTTCGCCGGCAAACTTGGACCAGCACCCTCTTGCTCCTTCTAACTCCCGTTGAGATCCCGGTCGTGATTGATGACCGGTGAAGCTCCGGCGAGCTGCAGGACTAAGAAGGGAGACTCGTCATCACACATCAACAACCCAACCTCGAACTGTAGCGTAAGGATCTACTTCTCTTTGGACCGGTTGGATCGGGATTATGAATGGACTTCATGATGTTTAATTAAAGGAATTAGAAGCCCTAAATTTCTCTTAGTAGGAAGTTAATGGAATTGTATGTGATTGAATGATATATGAATTATGAAACCCATGTGTAATGGGTATGTTGATGAATGATTGTATAATTTCGGGGCCTGATAAATAGGGGAGATGCCGCCGAAATTTCATGGAGATCCCTAAGTATAAATGCCCCACTAGTGCTCATGTTAACATGTTTAATTGTGATTAACTCCATGATTTACATGCTTATTGGTATTATGCCTTAGATTGACTTATCTTGAGTAATGAAGCATGCTTAGGGGCATTCTAAGAATCTTAATGACATGATATGCTTGTTAAGTAAGGAAGCATACTTGAGTGAGGATAATGTCTTCCAAGCATGATTGAATTTAGGGATTTATGTGTAATCGTATTCCGTATTTAGATAGAGGATTGCTTAAGTGTTGAGGCACTAAAACTCCTATCTATTGATTAGATTCTGGTTCGGACGCGTGAGACGCGACGAGGATCAGAGACCTTGCTTCTAGCCAGGTAGGCTCTCGCACGGGAGGTTTGTGAGTATTCCTTCCTCCTACCCCGCTTGATTTCTTTTGCTCTCATTTCCTCGAGAGGTTCCCAATATATATTCGAGATGGTTTCCCTCACATGTATTGGTTTTATATCTCGAGGAGATTGTTGCTATCATGTTTTTCTTATGCGTATTTGAGTAGAGTTTACTCCTTAGATACGTATTGACTCCCGATCTCGATGAGGTCACCGATCATTATATATTCATGATGTTGCTGCCTTGGATATATATACATACCTGTTGTTAGGTATTTGTACTAGCAATCTCTTACTTTCAAGCATGATACATTGGACGGAGACCCTGGCCGAGGGTGTATAATATCTGGCTACCAGGCCCCGGCAGAGGGCGTATAATATCTGGCCACGAGCACTTGGTGCCCCCATCGGACGGAGACCCTGGCAGATGGTGTATAATATCTGGCCACGAGCACTTGATGCTCCATCGGACGGAGACCCTGGCAGAGGGTGTATAATATCTGGTCACCTGGCTCAGTCAGAGAGCGGTATTTTCTGGCCATGTGCACATGTATGCTATAGCGTAGACCGGCTTAGGCCGAAGACGATACCGATGGTGTTGTTGATGTCGTAGACATCTTAGTATCACATATGCCAGAGATTGAGTACATCTGTGGATTTATCCACATCCCAGTTACGTGTTGATTACTTGTGATGTTGTTGCACTTGCATATTTGTACTTGCTTTATTATGTTCTTTGTTTATGGCTTCCGCCTCTTTTATTGTTTATGCGACCCTACTGGGCCTATTCTTTAGGCTCATGCGCTTGACTCGTGTGTTTCTCAGGTTCAGACGAGGAGGAGTAGGGTCGAGCTTAGGCAGGGACATACCCAGTAGTTGACTCGGCTACTTGTATTTGTCTCGAGGTCTGCGTACCTCTTTTATCCTGTGTGAGACTTGTATTTTGTATTCCTTTGTTGTATGGATTTCTAGGGGTGACTGGATTAGATCCTAGTCTTGGATTGTGAAAACCCGGTACTGTCTTTGTACGGAGTTGTATAAACTCCCTTCTTCTTTTATTTATAATTCCGCTGTTATCATTATCTCTGAATACTTATTGTATAAGAGTTTCTAAGGCCTTGCGCCTGAAAAGGGACTAGTCCTTGTTTGGGTGCGGCCGGTTGTCCACGTCAACGTATATGGCCACTTGTCATGCCAACTAAGCAAAATACCTCCTTTTTTTAATTTCAAAAAGCAAAATATACTCCACTGTATTTACTTGTATGCAACTTTGGCTGCCACACAAGCGCCATGTCAGCCCTAGGGATTATATTTGACCAAAAATGCAAAATACGGGGATTCTATTGAACAAAATGAAAATACAGGGATGAAAGTGAATAATTGTACCCTTTTCAGAAATGAAAAGTGTATTTAACCCTAAATTTAACTGTTTGATGGCCCAGTAGGCATTGTATTCCAATTCCAATGGGGGGTGACAAGCTTTCTCAAACACCAGCTTATACGCTGACATACCTAGAGGTGTTTTGTAAGTTGTTCTGTATGGATGATAGGGTGTGGTTACCCTATACGAAACCCCATATTTCTCTAGGGGTTTATTGAAACTTTTGTTGCAGTAATGTGATCCACCATTACTAATAATAGCTTGAGGGGTGCCGAATTGGGTAAATATGTTTTTCTTAAGGAATTTAATCACTGTTTGTGAGTCGTTGGTAGGTAACGCCACCACTTCCACCCATTTCGATACGTAATCCACTGCTACCAAGATGTATACAGTTTTGAATGATGAGACAAATGGGCCCATGAAATTTATTCCCCACACATCAAATAGCTCTACCTCCAAGATGTTTTACAAAGGCATCTCATGGCGTCGAGTTATGCTTCCCGTGCGTTGACATCGATTACACAAACTAGTGAATTAATGAGCATCTTTAAATAAAGTCGGCCAATAAAACCCAGCTTGTAGATCTTTTGCTGCAGTCTTGTCCCCTGCGTAGTGACCGCCATAAGGTGAGGAGTGACATTGCTCTAGAATGTTGTTCTGCTCCTCTTCGGGTATGCACTGCCAAATAATTTGATCAGCTCCCACTCTGAATAGATAAGGTTCATTCCAAACATACTCTTGACTTCATGTAAAAACTTCTTGCATTGTTGATAGTTAAGACCCTCAAGGACAATCTTGTTGACAAGATAATTTGTTGTGTCTGCATACCATGGGGGATGTTGTGCCTTTACTACCAATAGGTGCTCATTAGGGAACACCTCACTAGTGATAATAGGATTAAAACAATGAGCACTATTGTCTAGTCGGGATAAATGGTCAGCTACTTGATTTTCTGTCCCTTGTCTATCTCTCACCTCTAGATCAAACTCTTGAAGGAGCAAAACCCAATGCATCAACTTGGCTTTCGTATCTTTCTTCTCCATGAGGTATTTAATAGCAGAATGATCCATATGCACCACCACCTTTATTCCTAATAAATATGCTTTGAATTTGTCAAAAGTATACACCACCACTAATAGTTCATTTTCAGTAGTGGTGTAATTTTTTTGCGCTTGGTTCAAAGCCTTGCTAGCATAATATATAGGATGGAACACTCTATTCCTTCTCTAACCCAATACTGCCCCCACAACCACATCACTAGCATCACACATCAAGTCAAAGGGCTTTTTCCAATCAGAGTTAATGATGATGTGTGCCTTGGTTAGCCGACACTTGATTTCTAGAAATGCCCTCATGTATTCCTCATCAAAATTAAAGTGCCCATCTTGTTCCAACAACTTGCTTATAGGCTTTGTTATCGAAGAGATGTCCTTAATAAACCGCCGGTAGAATCCTGCATGCCCAAGGAAACTCCTAATGCTCTTAATAGATATTGGTGGTGGTAGCTTATCAATCACTTCTACCTTAGCTTTATCGACTTTGATGCCCGATTTTGAAATTCTGTGTACCAATATGATTCCTTCTCTTACCATAAAATGACACTTCTCCCAATTGAGTACCAAATTTGTCTCTTCACATCTACTCAAGATTTGCTCAAAATTTGCCAAACAGTGGTCATATGATTCTCGAAAGATTGAGAAGTCATCCATGAAAACTTCCATACTCCTCTCAATCATCTCTTAAAATATTGCCATCATGCACCGTTGAAAGGTCGTCGGTGCGTTGCATAACCCAAATGGCATTCTTCTAAAAGCAAATGCCCCATACTGGCAAGTGAATATCGTCTTCTCCTTTTCCTCAGGCTCTATTGCTATTTGATTATATCCCGAGTATCCATCCAAGAAGCAATAATTGTCTTGCCTTGCCAATCGATCTAGCATCTGATCGATAAAAGGTAACAAAAAATGATCCTTTCGTGTTGTCTTATTTAGTTTCTAGTAGTCTATACAAATTCTCCATCCAGTCACCATCCCTGTTGGAATACTTTCATTCTCAGAATTTGTGATTACTGTGATACCTCCTTTCTTCGGGACACATTGTACTGGGCTTACCCAAGCACTGTTAGAGATAACGTCAATAATTTTAGCATCTAGCTATTTAAGAATTTCTTTCTTCACTACTTCCTTCATGACTGGGTTGAGCCTCTCTTGATGTTCTCTTGTAAGCTTAGCTCCATCTTCCAGACGTATCTTGTGTATGCATATAGAGGGGCTGATGCGCTGAATCCGCAAGTATACGGGTCGAATCGAGTAATAAAGTTGACTAATGTCGGGTTGTCGATCCTCAGGGACAAAGGAAGTACTAGTAGTGGCTATTCATCTATTATCTAGTCGATCAAGATTGGTTGGTGGTGACTGAACCTAAATTCTAAAATTAACAACACAAGTTAAAAAGCAAATTGACCTTGGAGACAATCAATTGGTGAAGGGGATACTTGGGTTATTGAATCCCCCTTGGATTTTCTTAGAGATGGATAGTGCCATCTATGCTAATTCTTGGTGAATCATTGGGCAAAGGTTCCTAATGTGCTTTCATTCCCTCGCTCGAGGGTGATTACTAAACCTAGTACCCTTACTGATTATGTTCTAGGGAACCTATCTCTTGGAAGAGCTATGGGAATAAGACATCTAAAGGATTCACTCTGCTTAGTACCCGGGCTCCCGGTGTACTCATAGCCCTTTCTATTGGAGATTGTCTACACATGGGGAGGCGCTCGCATCTTCCCCCATATGGACTATAGAAACCTCTCCGGGCTCTCGCAACGTAGAGAGGTTAATACTACCATACATAACATCCAATAGACCATAATGACTTCAACTAAGCAATTAACGTAGAAAAAAGCAATATCAATTAAACATCATCCAAGGGTTCATCAACACCCAAGTATCAAGAAATTAGCTCTCCATCAATGGAGAGCAACAATCCATGCTATTTGGGAAAGAAATCACAAAGTTCATGACGAAAACCCCTAATCGTGCTGCGTTGGTGGATTCCTCGCTGCTCCTATTGCCCCTTCTTCTCCTCCTTTAGTTTTTGAATGGGAAGAGCTCCTCCAATCCTCTCCTCCTTGGTGGTAGAGAAGATGGTGAAAACTCCTCCAAGACTTGATTCCTTGCTCCCAGATGCCCTAAAACCCTAACTAAGCTTTATATTTATACCCCACACTAAGGTTTTGGGTGTATTTTTCTGATTTTACCCTTGGTTCGATCAAAACGCAGCTGCAGATTTGCAACATAGACTCCCATACGGGGTCGTATGTTTCTCGGTGGTCCGTATACGGGGTCCTGTCAGTCCGTTTAGGTGTCCATACAGCTGGGGAGGTTGGATCTTAATTCTCCACGTCCATACTGGTCCGTATGGGACTCCGTATGGGCTGGTTCTATTGCTATGTTTCCTCTGTTTTGGCCCGTATTCTCTTGAAAATGCTTCCCTTCTCTAAGAACCTCTATTTTTTGCCCTGTTTACAGAAACAAAGCCATTTTGAGTACATGCGGACAAATATTCCTCCGAAACTTATTGTAATATGCATGAATCTTATATATAAATTGTTGATGCCAAAAACTGATCCACGTCACTCTTTGGCTACTGTTGCCTCGTGATCTGGCCTCAGCTTTTGACCAACGGTTAAAATTTATAGTTGGTGCTGACTCTTACTTCTGCTTACGAACAGGGAGCGCAGAGAACATCCTGAAACTCCGATCGGAATTACCCATAGGCGAACCTGTAAAAAGGAGAGGGCAGTGATCGGAATTGGGCCTCTCTGCCCGGATTCAGCTCCGATGCTTAAGTCAGAAAACTTGAGTAAAGAGTCTTAGATTTAGACAGTTCTTTGTGTGATGAGTTTTTTTTTGGGCCCCCTTTCTTCTATTACCGCTCTCCTTTTATAGCACCTTAGAGGCGGTTCAGGAAAGGCGGTGGAATAAGGCGGTGAATGAGAACACATGAGGTGGCAAGAAAATATCTTGAAAGGCGGTGGGGTAAGGCGGTGAGTTAGGTAAATATCTCCTAAGGCGGTAGAAAAATATCTGCTGCCTAACGTGTAGATGCCACGTAGGTAAAATAGAATAAATATCTGCCCACTGTAGCAAGTGGATAAGGCCTACTCACTGTAGAGGCGTTAGATATTTATCTCTCTTTCCCCACCTCACGCCCTGTATAAGAGGGTTGCTACAATTTCGACGGAGTTGTTCGTAGGATTGAATCCTCACGTTATTTGCCGAACGGAATTGTGCAAAGGTGGTGATATTGCCATGTGGTCAAAGGAACAGGTGATCCTTTAGGTCAATGACACCTGTCTTCACCAAATATATCCGTAACACTAGTCCCCCCACCCCAAAGTGTACTTGTTCGAAAAATCTGAGCGAGGGGTGAGCTAACCGCACGTTTCGCTTGGTTCGAGAACAAGTATTGTTCTTAGTTGGCATGTCTACATAAGCGTAGGCTTCGTGTACGTCTACTACGTCTAAAGTACATGTGTTTTAATGGGCGACCGACGCCATCGTGGTTATCCTTTCATTTGTTATCGAAGTAGATTTTTGTTCCGAAATTCTCGTCTATAGTGTCGATAGGTTCTCCTATTTAAGGGCTTGTATGGATAGCGAGTTTGGGCAAAAATCTTTTGTACTCTTGTATCTTTGTATCATGGCTCAGCGCTTGTCTTTTTATAAGTTTTTTACTTTTTCTCAATGTTCTCGACACTTACGAATTCCCAGCTCTTTTTACGAGCATCTATCGGAACTAAGGACTGGAGTGATCCATTTGGTAAGTCCGAACGGCTGTGTATGGCCGTCTATTCTGTTGATTGACAGGGGGGTAGGTGAGATGAGCATCGACGCAGGGTGGGAAGCTTTTCATGTCGATCACGACGTGGAAGCGGGGGACCTCTTAATTTTTGCTTATGCAGGGGGTATGCGTTTCCAAGTTGAGATGTTCGAAGACGACTCCTGCCTCAGAGAGGTGGGCCCCCACCTTCGCCCCCGTGCCGAACCCAGTTCCCCTAGTAATAATGAGGACAAAATGACGGTCATGAAGTCCGTGGTGTCTCTTCTGAGTCTTATCTGATCGTGTCCTCGGACGGGTCTGCGGATATTTAGCTTTAATCCGTCGAAAAATATGTTTTTGTTATGATTGTTTTGTTTGCGTTCGTCATGTAACCTGAATAAATGACTGATAAGTGTTCAAATGAGCATCAATTATACATGAAATTCATGCATATTATCTTATGTTTAGGAGGAATATTGGCCCGCCGGTGCTCAAAAAGGCTTTGTTTTTGTAAACAGTAAAACAAAGAACCCCTAAGAGAAAGGAAGCGTTTTGAGAAAACGCGGCCAAAGTAAGCGAAACGGAGCTGGAAGAAAGTCCATACGAGTCTCATACGGACCCGTATGGACACGAGATTCATACGGACTAATGAACGGATCGGCGGTGACCCCGCATAATGAGGACTGAGAGATATACGACTCCGTACAACACTCCGTATGGTGGTCCGTATAAGGGATGTACGGGGTCGTATGAAATACATACTGGGTCGTATATCATAAAACTGCAGCTGCGATTTCGGCCGAACCGAGGGCAAAGTCGGGAAATACAGCCAAAACCCTAGTGGGAGGGGGGGGGGGGGGTATAAATAGAGATGTAAAAGAGGGTTTTGGGGCATCTTGGAGGGAGATTAGAGCAAAAGCTTCAAGGAGGTAGAAGCCATCATCATCTTCTCCATCATCTTGGAGGAGATTGAAGAAGAGAAGAGAAGGCTCAAGAGGGCTAGAGAGAAGAAGTAAGGGCTAAAGAGAAAGGGAAATCTACAAACGGTCATCATCAAGGGTTTGCTTCATGACTCTTGTGTTTGATTTCTTCTTTGACATTGATTGTAACTCTCCATTGATGGAGAGCTAAACTTTTGATACTTGGGTGTTGATGAACCTTTGGATTATGGTTAATTGATATTGTCTCTTCTATGTTGATTGATTGGTTGAATGCATCATGGTCTATTGAATGTATTGTATAGTGAAAGCATTAACCTTTCTACGCTATGAGAGCCCGGAGAGGTTTCTCTAGTCCATGTGGGGAAGAAGCGGCGCACTCCCCGTGTAGACAAACTTCAATAGAGAGGACTAGGAGTACACCGGGAGCCCGGGTACTAAGGCGAGCTACTCCTTTAAATGTCTTATTCCCTTAGTCCTTCCAAGAGATAGGTTCCCTAGAACTTAACTAGTGAGGGTACTAGGATGAGTAATCACCCTCGAGCGAGGGGATGAAATCGTATTAGGAACCCTTGGCCAATGATTCACCAAGATTCAACATAGAGAGCATTATCCACATCTAAGGAAATCCAAAGGGGATTCAATCACCCAAGTATCCCCCTTCATCGATTGACATCTTCAAGATCAATTGCAATTGTTAATTTGCTTTATTAGCCTTAGAATTAGATTTAGTATCATCAACCTGAATTGATTGACTAGATAATAGACAATTAATTAGTACTAGTATTTTTTTTCTCCCTGAGGATTCGATACCCAACTTTTCAATAATCCACTTTTCTACTTGATTCGACCCGTACACTTGCGGTTAGAACGCATCAAGTTTTTGGCGCCGCTGCCTTGGAGATTTAGGATTACTAGGAAAACTAGGAGTTTATTAATCTAGTCGTTTACTTTCAGTTTTAACTTTGTTTTAATAATTGTTTGTTTGCACAGTGTCTTTTATCATCATAGTGGTTATTTCTAACTAATTTCACAATTCTTGGTGCGAGGGATCACATGGCGAGTCCCAAGAGCATAATGTTGTGCCAATTGGACCTTCTTGAGCAGTGGATTGAGGACAAGCTAGCAGATCAATTGAGATCTTCACAACAAGAATTGTTCTTCGGGGAGGAAGAGTATACTCACTTGTCATGGGAAGCATCTCTACAAAGTGCTTGCAATGAGGAGCAATGCCACTATTCCGATGACCAAGTTGAAGTTGACTTTGCTCAATGTGACACCAATGGGTATGAGGAAGAAACTACTTTATCAAGTCTGGGGGCACTCACTGAAGGTCAGCAGTGGGACGGATATCAAGTCCTTCAGGCAAGGGAGGAAGATGAGGAATCAGCTGAGAGCATGAGTAAACTGAGATCTCCACCAGAAGAGCCCCCGAAGCTTGAACTAAAAGCACTCCCCGATCACTTGGAATATGCATTCCTGGATGAGAGCTCACAGTTACCGGTCATTATCGCTTCAGGATTAACAAGTTCACAAAAAGGGAAACTGTTACAGGTGCTCAAGAGGCATAAGAAAGCTATTGCATGGAAAGTTTCCGACATCAAGGGCATTAACCCTTCCTTTTGCACCCATAAGATCTTGATGGAAGAAAATCACCGACCATCAGTGCAGCACCAAAGGAGGCTGAATCCGAACATGCAAGAAGTTGTAAAAGCAGAGGTCATCAAACTTTTGGATGCGGGGATCATCTACCCCATCTCAGACAGTGCATGGGTCAGTCCTGTACAAGTGGTCCCAAAGAAAGGAGGGATGACCGTAGTGACGAATGAAAAGAATGAATTGATTCCCACAAGGACCGTCACCGGATGGAGGGTATGCATCGATTACAGGAAACTGAATGACGCTACGAGGAAGGATCACTTCCCGCTGCCATTCATAGATCAAATGTTGGAAAGGTTGGCCGGACACTCACACTATTGCTTTCTGGATGGTTTCTCGGGGTATTTTCAAATTCAAATCGCCCGGAGGATCAAGAAAGACCACATTCACTTGCCCATATGGTACATTCGCCTATAGGCGAATGCCGTTTGGGCTTTGCAATGCCCCAGCCACGTTCCAAAGGTGCATGTTAGCCATTTTCGAAGATTTTGTAGAAGACATCATGGAGGTATTTATGGATGATTTTTCAGTTTTTGGAGACTCATTTGACCAATGCCTTGAGAACCTAGACAAAGTGCTGGGAAGATGTGAAGAAACCAATTTAGTCCTGAGTTGGGAGAAATGTCACTTCATGGTTCAGGATGGAATTGTATTAGGACATAAAGTCTCCACCAAGGGAATTGAGGTCGACAAAGCAAAAGTTGATACCATTGGGAAACTACCACCACCAAATTCGGTAAAAGCAATCAGGAGTTTCTTGGGGCACGCCGGGTTCTATAGGCGATTCATTAAGGATTTTTCCAAAATAGCTAAACCTCTCACCAAGCTGTTGGAAAAGGACGCCCCGTTTGAGTTTGGCAAAGATTGCTTGGAGGCTTTTAATACTTTGAAGGACAGACTTGTTCAAGCGCCGATCATGACAGCTCCGGATTGGGGGTTACCTTTCGAACTCATGTGTGATGCAAGTGATCATGCTGTAGGTGCTGTTTTGGGGCAGCCGAAGAACAAACACTTTCAACCAATTCATTATGCCAGTAAGACTCTGACAGGTGCTCAAGCAAACTACACTACCACTGAGAAAGAGCTACTTGCCATAGTATTCGCCTTTGACAAATTCCGCCCTTACTTGATACTATCTAAAGTAGTGGTCTACACCGATCATTCTAAGACTACGATACCTCAAGTAGCTAAGCCGGATGCCAAGCCGAGGCTGACTAGCTGGGTGCACCTCCTTCAAGAGTTCAACCTACAGATCAAACACAAGAAGGGTGCCGAGAACTTAGCAGCCGACCATCTATCACGGTTGGAAAACCCTGAAAGAGAGAGTTTGGACGAGGAGGAAATCAATGACAACTTCCCCGACGAGCACCTATGCAGTCTCCGAGTAAGCAAGGGGGAGTTGAGCAATGTTGATGAAGAAAGGGGGGGCCCTTCGTTTGCCGACATTGCCAATTACCTCGTAGCCGGAATCCTCCCCTCTTCTTACGATTATTCAAGGAAAAAGAAGTTCTTCGCGGAGCTGAAGTATTATACATGGGATGATCCATACCTGTTCCGAGTCTGTGCAGACCAGGTGGTAAGGAGATGCGTCTCAAGGGAAGAGGGGTTGCAAATTCTGGAGCATTGTCACGCAGGACCCACGGGAGGGCACTACGGAGCCAATAAATCAGCTCGGAAGGTCCTCGACGCAGGTTTTTACTGGCCGACGCTCTTTCAAGACGCGCTGAAGTATTCCCAATCCTGTGACAGGTGTCAGCGATCCGGGAATATATCACACCGAGATGAGATGCCACAAAGTTCAATGCAAATATGTGAAGTATTTGATGTATGGGGAATAGATTTTATGGGGCCATTCCCAAATTCTCGGGGCAACAGATTCATTCTGGTGGCTGTCGACTACGTTTCTAAATGGGTAGAAGCACAGGCCATGCCCACTAATGATGCCAAGGGAGTGGTGAAATTCCTAAAAAAATTGTTTTCCCGGTTTGGGACACCTAGAGCCATAATAAGCGACCCGGGGACACACTTCTGCAACACTCAGTTCTCTAAGATACTTAAGAGGTATGGTGTTGTGCATCGCACATCTACACCATATCATCCTCAAACAAGTGGCCAGGTGGAAGTGTCAAACCGCGAGTTGAAGAAGATACTTGAGCGCACAGTTTCACACAGCCGAAAGGACTGGGCCGATAAACTGGATGAAGCATTATGGGCCTACCGCACCGCCTACAAGGCGCCAATAGGCAATACCCCCTACCGATTAGTATACGGCAAATCGTGCCACCTGCCGGTTGAGTTGGAACATAAAGCCTATTGGGCGATGAAATTTCTCAATTTTGACACAACTCTGGCTGGCGAGAAAAGGAAATCTCAGTTGAATGAGCTCGAAGAGTGGCGTCTATCAGCATACGAGAATTCAAGGCTATACAAGGAGCAAGTCAGGAGGCGACATGATCAAAAATTGAGGCACCAGAAACAGTTCACCAAGGGAGATAAAGTATTACTATTCAATTCGAGACTCAAATTATTCCCGGGGAAGCTGCGATCAAGGTGGTCTGGGCCTTTTGAAGTGCTAGACGTGTTCCCTCAAGGGGCAGTGGAGATCCTTCATCCGGACAGGGGACCATTTAAGGTAAACGGCCATCGACTAAAGCTATACCATGATGGATGCTTCAAGGAAAGGACTGATGGAAGCTTCAAGGTATTTGAGCCCCCATAAGGTAAATTGGAGGTACGTCAAGCTAGTGACGTTAAACAAGCGCTTCTTGGGAGGCAACCCAAGTTTTAGAACTTTCTTTCTTGATTTTTGGCAATTTTCGTTTCTTTTGATTAGCTAGTGATGCTTGAAATAAGTTGAAGTGGCGTTGTTGTCCAATTTTCTCCATTCTTATGCCGGATGTTGTCAATTAGGTAATATCTTGCTTATTATCAGGCCGCCAAGAGAACGGTGTAAATGAACCCCCGGAGGGCTGTATAAGCCTCTCGCCTGTGTGTATATTGGGTCTCATATGGATCGAGATCAGTCCGTATGCCTAGACAGTGGCTATATACGACCCTCGTATGGACTCGTGATAAGAGTCCGTATAGGGTCGTGAAGAGGCACGAAAGTGGGGTGCTTTAAAAAGCCCCGTTTTCACCCCTCTCTTCCTCACCTTCCCCCTCTCGTGCCCTAGCAACCCTACACCTCCTCTTCGCGACGCGGCGTCTACCCTTCCTCAAATTGAGGGCTTGATCATCCCTAGGTATGTGCTAAACACCCATAATCTACATTATATGCTTTGGCGACATGATTTGGAAACCTAGGGTTGTTTGAAATTGACTTTTCATTTGAATGACATGAATGTGTGAGATTCTTGTGCCATTTTGTGATGAAACTTGTATTGAATGAATGTTGAATGTTTTAGAAGTGTTTGGGTGCGAAATAATGTAGAAATGGGGCCAAGATTCGCCGCGTCACGCCGCAAGCTTCGCGTAGCCCATACGGACTCCCATACACGGAGTCCCATACGGACTCAGATAGGGTGTCTCAGATAATGGACTACGGTCAGTCCGTATGGAACCCCGTATAGGGGCAATTTAGGGCCTTTATTTAAAAATCTTGGCATATCTTTTTTGCTTAACCGACACTGACGTTCTGTGTTTAGTTTCAGGTATGCCGAGGAAGATTACAGCATCAAAGAAGCGTCGGACGGAGGCCGGGTCGTCATCCACCGAGACACGCTTCACAGACGAGGTCCACAGACTTCGACATGTCCGCCTCTCCTCTCGCCGCTTCGGTCGGACCCGCATTATCGACTGGAACACCCTCATCCAGCTCAACATCGCCGACCGAGTCCGAGAGATGACATCATTTGGCGGCTGGGACAGGATTTTCTCTCTAAACCATGAAGTGTTCCGCCGCCCGACATTGGAGGTGCTGAGTTCTTTTGAGGCGGACAGGAGTGTGGTGGGGAGCGTAACCGCATGACCATTAACTTTCAAATTTTTGGACGGCGGAGGGCGATGAGCTACACCTGGGCCAAGACTATACATGGGGCTTTATGACCGTGACTACACCTTCACACGAGAGTACGCCGAGCTGCTCACGGCCTTCCCCGAGCGCACCATCTCCTCAGCGAGCTTCTGGATTCAACTAGGCGGGGGCCATGACAACCACAAGGCATCTTTCATGACGGATCCGGTGTACCGCTACTTACATGCCCTCATCAGCCGCACCATCGCAGCCCGTAGTGATAACTGCGGAGTCGTCATAGTCACTGATCACCTATTTCTCTACAGCCTCATCGAGCGAGTTCCGATCCATTTGGGGTACGTGCTTGCAGATTATTTGGCGCATCAGGGGCAGAACACCCGACTCACCGACATCCATGCCGGGCCCTACATCACAAGACTCATCATGGGCATGGGTCTCGAGGCCGAGTTGGAGGGGGAGCAGCACCTGCAGTTGGTCTCCCCACTGGACATGACGCTCCTCGCACAGATTGGACTGGTGCGGTGAGCCGGCGGATGCTACACTTTGGTTAGCCAGGCTTCAGATAGTTCAGAGGAGGAGGGATCTGACTCCGATGATGCAGATGCGGCCGACCCCTCAGCCAGCCTACCCCAAAGACTGGTGGACCCTCGGCGCCGTGAGCCGTTATACGATGTTGGAGGAGCAGTTGTCCGAGATGAGAGCTGTCCATGATACGATCCTAGCGGAGCAGCGACGGCTCGGGAGCAGCTCTGAAGCTCTCGCTCTTTATCCGTGAACACGCCGCGCATTTGCACCTCCTCCACCTCCAAAGACCAGCCAGAATTTTCGAGCAAGATGCAGGACACTTGACGCAGTACTGTTCTGTTGCTTCTATCTGCATCGGGAACTTTATTACTGTCATTTGGTAGTATTGAGCTTAGCGCATTATGACACTGAGCAAGGGCATCAGCCTCAGCTACCCTATGTTTTGCTTTCGTTATGTGGATTTTCCTGTTTTGCATGCTATTGGGTTTGATTCTTCTCTCTATGTTCGCAGAGTCAACAAGGGATTCACGACCCTCGAAAATCAAGCAATCCTCCACTCCCACAAACAACATTCGGCAGCTATTTAGGGGAGTTTCGTTCATCTTTTTCCCACTAATTCCTTGCGCTGAATTTAATTTTCGTGCATTGAGGACAATGCAAATTTCTAGAGTGGGGGTGGGTTGCTACCTAGCTCCTTTTAGGGTTATTGTAAACTTTTAAGTGTGGAGATAGGTAGAGATCATGATTAATTATTGTAGATATTTTTGTGATATTTATGTTGGATATGCATGACAACTTCGGCGATAGATAAATTTGACATGAATTCCTTCTCTAAGCACACCATTTGTGATTTGAAATGCTCCCGATTGAAACACCATAGCCACGTAGAGACCATCCTTGTGACAATTATGATTGTGAAAGACAATAGATAACCCATTGCCATGTTCTTTTGACTTTAATAGCTAAGTATTGCTTTCAATGGCTCCAAGAAATTTCGTGGCATTAGTTCAAATTTATTATCCCCTCATAATATACATAGTGGACAAGTACAATGAAAATAAAATAGTTTTGCACAATAGTTGTCAATTAATAAAGACAGTGTTCCGATGCTTTTGGAGACAAAGTAGGTTGGGGTCCCGGCTCCTAATCAGAGTGTTCCTCAATTCGAAAAGTCATTACTTAGCATGAACACCCATGGGTAAAGTTGTAACCACCCAAGTAGCTAAGGGTTCGGGTGCCTAATCAGCATGGATTCTTTGCAAAAGGGAGGAACTACACTCTACCTTGATCTTTAGTACGGGAAAGTCGGATCCAAGAGATGCCCTACCCGAATAAAAAAAAAAAAAAAAGAGTAGCTTCTTGAGTATTTGTCCACCATTCATCTAATAGGGGGTAATTCTTTTGTTTTTAAGGCCTCAAGGACCTTCTAGAGTCCATTGAGAGCATGCTTGTCTTGTTAAGACTTTAGAACATGGCATGTGGAGTGAATAAGCTTTGTCTAGGGCTATATCGAAATGTCACGGGATCAATCTAAGCCTTGGTGTGGAAATAGGAGAACATATTGTAATGGTGAACTTGGAATAGAATTCATGTATAATTTTTATAGCCCAAGGTTGAACACTTATCTTCTTTTGTTGATTTCTTCTCTTTGCTTGGGGACAAGCAAACCTTTAAGTGTGGAGATATGTGATAAGTGTTCAAATGAGCATCAATTATACATGAAATTCATGCATATTATCTTATGTTTTGGAGGAATATTGGCCGCTCAAAAAGGCTTTGTTTTTGTAAACAGGGCAGAAAACAGCAATCCCAAGAGAAAGGAAGCGTTTTCGAGAAAACGCGGGCCAAAGTAAGCGAAACAGAGCTGGAAGAAAGTCCATACGGAGTCTCGAACCCGTATGGACCTGGAGATTCATACGGACTCATGAACGGACTGACAGGACCCCGTACACGAGGACCTCGAGATATAATGACTCGCATAACACTCCGTATGGTAGTCCGTATAAGGGATATACGGGGTCGTATGAAATACATACTGGGTCGTATATCGTAAAACTGCAGCTGCGATTTCGGCCGAACCCAGGGCAAAGTCGGGAAATACACCCAAAACCCTAGTGGGGGGTATAAATAGAGATGTAAAAGAGGGTTTTGGGGCATCTTGGAGGGAGATTAGAGCAAAAGCTTCAAGGAGGTAGAAGCCATCATCATCTTCTCCATCATCTTGGAGGAGATTGAAGAAGAGAAGAGAAGGCTCAAGAGGGCTAGAGAGAAGAAGTAAGGGCTAAAGAGAAAGGGGAAATCTACAAACGGTCATCATCAAGGGTTTGCTTCATGACTCTTGTGTTTGATTTCTTCTTTGACATTGATTGTAACTCTCCATTGATGGAGAGCTAAACATTTGATACTTGGGTGTTGATGAACCTTTGGATTATGGTTAATTGATATTGTATCTTTTATGTTGATTGATTGGTTGAATGCATCATGGTCTATTGAATGTATTGTATAGTGAAAGCATTAACCTTTCTACGTTGCGAGAGCCCGGAGAGGTTTCTCTAGTCCATGTGGGGGAAAAACGAGCGCACTCCCCGCGTGTAGAAAAACTTCAATAGAGAGGACTAGGAGTACACCGGGAGCCCGGGTACTAAGGCGAGCTACTCCTTTAAATGTCTTATTCCCTTAGTCCTTCCAAGAGATAGGTTCCCTAGAACTTAACTAGTGAGGGTACTAGGTTGAGTAATCACCCTCGAGCGAGGGGATGAAATCGTATTAGGAACCCTTGGCCAATGATTCACCAAGATTCAACATAGAGAGCATTATCCACATCTAAGGAAATCCAAAGGGGATTCAATCACCCAAGTATCCCCCTTCATCGATTGACATCTTCAAGATCAATTGCAATTGTTAATTTGCTTTATTAGCCTTAGAATTAGATTTAGTATCATCAACCCTAATTGATTGACTAGATAATAGACAATTAATTAGTACTAGTATTTTCTTTCTCCCTGAGGATTCGATACCCGACTTTTCAATAGTCCACTTTACTACTTGATTCGACCCGTACACTTGCGGTTAGAACGCATCAATGACGTTTGTCGTTTTGCTTCTAAATCCTTTAGCATTTTTATGAGGCCTTCACTGGCGATCCTATGTTGGAGTGTGTGCTTTGTCTCATACGGTACAGGCTCTACCTTCCACGTAACGCTCATTGCTCCCTAAGATGACACGTGTCCCTTCTACTATTTAGCATTAAAGGGGGATAGTGGTAGCGGCGTGCTTGGCGTCTTGGCGTTGTCAACGTCATGATGGGTGATTAGCGTGGTTTTCTATGTGTGACAGGCGGCGCTTGGTATTGCTGACGTGGGCAGAATTTTGAACTGTTTTGAGGAGGTGTAATGATGGTTATTTGAACGGTCCAGATTTGTGGACCCTTGGTTCAACGATTTTGATCGGAATATAACCCTGAGATCTAATGGCCCTCGGATTCGTTGCCTTTGTATATAAGCGAAATCGTACAGGCAGAAAAAGGTTGTTTCGAAAATCGAATCGCGTCTTCTTCTTCAGATTTCCTCTTCTCCGGCGAGCCCTGGTTTTGAGCTTTCTGCGTTTTTCTTGTCTTTTTCTTTTCCTAAGGTAATGGCTAGCGCTGCATCTTCCTCCTCTAGTTCTTCTCATGAGTCCTTGATTCCTTCTCCGTCCAACCCTACGGTTTCTGTCGCGATTCCGGGTGAACTTTGAGCCGTTCCAGTTCAGGGTTCGCGGGTTCACCCTGCCTCTAGGGCAATGGGTAGAGGGTCGGATACGTTCATAAGTCTTCTAGGGCAGAAGGATGTATATGACTTAGTAGAGAGATATGAGATAGACCTCTCTCTATTCGAGGTTAGGGTTCCTTGATCAGGGGAGAGGGCGAGTGCTCCCAGGGAGGGGGAGATAGTTGTCTATCAGGATGCGTTGCTAGGCGGACGTAGGCTTCATTTTCCTGATTTTACCAAGGCGATCCTAGAGGAATATCGTTTGTGTCCTTCGCAGTTAACTCCGAACTCTTGGAGGCTGCTCAACGAATTTGTCATGGTTTTTAAGAATTACGGGGTAAATCCGACTGTCCGCTGGTTCCGCCTGTTGTTTAGTCTTTGTTTGGAGTCTAATGCCGATTGGTATTATTTCTCGGCTCGTCCTGGGAGAAAGTTTATAGGGAAAGTTCCTTCTTCCATTAAGCGATGGAAGAGCAAGTTTTTCTTTGTTAGATGTAAATCCGAGTGGGACATCCGAACAAGGTGGGAGGTTCCCCGTGCGGACATTACTTGTGAGGAGATGTCGGAAGAAGAGGGAAATCTTCTTAAGTCAATGACGGGGCTATCCAAAGTTTATATGGATAGGTTTTTGACCAAGGAAAACCTCATTAAGTGTCATTTAATAGTGTCTACTGGTAGGACTCGTTCGCGTACCTAATTTGGTTTGATTTTGGCTTGTGATGTCTAACCTTATTCGGAATTTGTTTTGCAGAAAATCCGATGGAAGACGAAGACTTGAGCTATGTTAAGGGTCTTCTGGCTTCTTTCGAAGGTGAAGTTCATCCGCCCTTGGCTCGTGGGCGGAAAAAGAAAGAAGTGGTATCTAGCCAAGGTGCTGATACCTCCAAAGAGGAGAAGAAGAAAAGGAAGAGAAAAGAGACTGACTCTTCCAAGAAAGGGGTTAAAAGTGACCCTGGTGTCGGGTCCTCACGGGAGAGGAGGACAAAGAGAAAGAATTCCGAGGACGCATCAGTTCCCGGAATTGCAGAAGAACAAGCGGAGGTGCCTCAGGAAGAGGTTCGCGCGGAAGAAGTCCGCCCGGCTTTGTCCCCACTCGAGGGTCCTTCTTTCAAATTCTACGGAGGATATCCTTCTTATAGAGGTGAGAATTTCTACACACATATTTTCTATGGGTGCTTCGTTCTTCGTTCAGAACCTTTAACTTAGGTTATATTTTATAGGCGGAGGTAGGAGAAGCGGCTCTCCTGGATAAACTACGGGTGGCGGACTCGGTCTTAAGGGGACCGCTCCTCAAGAGAAGGGGGTGCCCTCCGAAGATGTCCCTTTTCGGGATGCCGCTTCCGTAAAGACTGTTTTGATGGCAATGAGGCCTGAACAACTCTCCTCCAAACTTCATAGAGCTGGAAGGGAAGAGGCCATTTCTCAACTATTCCGTTCGGTCATGCTGGTGAGGATTATCCTCGTATTAGTTTTACTTTTTGGCTCGGTATTAATGCTACTAACTTATTTGTTTGTTATTTCGTAGACTGCGCACTGGGCGGACCGAGTCGGCAATCTTTGCCAAGAGGATTCGGCAAAGATGGAAGCGTGTAGGGCGGAAATCGCCCAATTGAACTCTAGGGTGGCGGCCCTGGAGGGGAAAAACAAAGAGCAGCTCGCCATTATCCACACTTTTGAGAAGGATAAAGCTGAGCGGCTCGGCTAACCGGCCGCTGGGAAAGGAGAAGGACGATTTGGCTGCCAAGTTGTCTATTTCGAGGGTTCCCTTCTATCACTGAGAAGAATGTTAAAAAGTTGCAGGAGAACTCTAGCAGTTTGGAGAAGGAACTCAAATCTACTCAAGAGGGGCAAGTCAAGTCATGGAGTGGGAGTCGAAAAAAACGCCGAACTTCTTGCTCAAAGCGGAGTTGGAAGAGCTAAAGGGGGAGCGCGACACACTTAAAGAAGACTTAGCTTCCCGACTGACAACTCCTAAATCCGACTCGCAAGAAATCAAGGATTTAGTAGAGCGAGCGGATAAATTAGAGAAGGAGGTCGCCCGGCTTAGGGCGAAAGCTAAAGAAGGGGCCACCCGCATTTATTCAGTGGTACAACAGGTGGGCCGTCATATCCCTCCTACGGAGGTTTTGTCCATGGGGCTGGCGGGAGTTTTGAAGAAGTTCACGGAGCTAAAAGAGCGACAACTATTAAGAACCCAAAGGCTTCTGCCCCCGCCCCCTCGTAGCCTTCAACCCAAGTTCCTCCGTATAAAACCGGTCAGCCTGAGGGTCCTAATTCTTAGGATGTTTTTAGCATTTTTGAGAAATGTTCTTGTAAATTCTCAATCATCTGGAATGTAATTTCTATTCGTATGAATGAAAAAGCAAACCTTTATTTTGGTGAAGATTTATTTCCGAGTGATGGTTATCCTTAACCATGAGAAGTATTTTCTGAAGTCCTTCGTAAACTTCTTCCTTCTTCATTTGGCTTGTAAGATAAGCTTCGTAACGAGTCCTTAGTCCAATCATGGGACTTTAAGCTGTTGAGTGAGGTACTCGTCTTCATAAATGAGATTGTTGCCTCATATTTCGATCGGGATTTTTGCCCCTTGTTTTTTGGATAAGAGTTGTCGTTTATCCTCACAGGATAATTCCGACTCATCTTCCAAGAATGGGAATTTCACCGCATTTTTGTAGAATGGGAATTTCACCGCATTTTTGTAGGATGGGAATTTCACCGCATCTTTGTAGAATGGGAATTTCACCACATTTTTGTAGGATGGGAAAGGCTTGACCTTTATTCCAAGAAATTTAAGAGACAGCTACAGAATTTACTGATAGTAGCGTCGTAAGTGTTCAGCATGGAATGGACGCTTGAGCGTTTTTCCGTCCATATTTACTAGATAATAGGTGCACCTTTCGGACGATTCTTTGTATGACGTAAGGGCCTTCCCAGCTAGGGAGTTAGCTTCCCGCTCGCTTTTATTTCCATGAAACTCATTTTCCGTAGGACTAAATCACATTTGGAAGAAGACTCTTTTACCCTTGTGTCATAGAACCTTTTTACTCTCGACGATAGATGGTCAGCCTTTGTTTCCACAGCTTCTCTCCGTTCTTCGAGTAGATCAAGTTACGCTTCGGAGTTTTTTCTCATTCTCTTCTGATGAGAAAGTTTGCTGTGTCCGCAAGGTAGGCATTCCTATTTCTGCAGGGATGACAGCCTCTGCCCCATAAGTGAGAGAGAATGGGGTTTCTCCTGTAAGAGTTCTTGTTGTTGTCCTGTAGGCCCAAAGGGTGCTCGGGATTTTTCTACCTAATTAGTCCCATTTCTGGATACCCGAGTTTTCAGTGTTTGAAGCAGGGTACGGTTCGTCACTTCTACTTGGCCGTTGGCTTGGGGATGTGTCACAGACGTTAATCTGGATTCAATTCCGAGCTCTGAACAAAAGCTTTTGAAAGCCTTGTTATCAAATTGTCGCCCATTATCAGAAATGAAAGCGACCGGAATTCCGAATCGACAGATAACCGTTCGCCATAAGAATCCCTGACAAGCTTTCTCCGTGATTTTGGCCAAGGGTTCAACTTCCACCCATTTGGTGAAGTAGTCAATAGCGACTATCAGAAACTTCATTTGCCGAACTGAAGTAGGGAATGGTCCTAGAAGATCAACTCCCCAGATGGCAAATGGTCGAGGGCTAATAATTGGTGTAAGCTGTGCCGGTGGTCGCCTCTGAATTTTGGAATGCCGCTGGCAGGCATCACATTTCCGAGCGAACGCCATTGCATCTTGAGTTAGTGTTGGCCAGTAATAACTTTGTCGTAGGACTTTGTAACTCAAGACTTTGCCCCCTATGTGTCCTCCTCCGATACCTTCGTGAATCTCTTGAAGGATGTAGCTAGCTTCTGTAGGACGTAAGCATCGCAAGAAAGGCTGCGTATAAGACCTTTTGTATAGGTTCTCATTAATGATGGTGTCTTGCCGGATTTGTAAGAAATCCGTCTGGCCTCTGCTTTGTTGGGTGGTGCAGGTCCACCTTGTAGATAATTTCTGATGGGGTCCATCCAACTTGACTCTTCGGCTGCACTTTGTACTTCTCCCTCCAATCTATCGATGGTCTTTGCGGGAAGGTACTGTAGGTTAAAGGAAGACTCTGTATCTCCGTTCGGTGCTGTGGCCTTTTTAGACAGGGCGTCCTCCTCTTCGTTTTGCGCCGCATGCATTTTTTCAATTTGGAAGTAAGCGGTATGGAACTATTTTCTTCACCAACTTTGCTTGGTATCCCACCATGTTCTCTTCCTTCGCTTCAAAAGTCAGCCCAAGGTGTGGCTCACAACTAATCATGAAGTCGGAATATATGTGCGGATGTTGAATTCCAGCCCCGGGCCGATGTAATCCTCGCAATGAGGGCTTCAGATTCGGCCTCATTGTTGGTTGCTCGGAATTGGAACTTCAAGCATCGCCGCAATTTTCCACTTAGAAGGAGAATAAAGGACTAAACACACTTCGACTTTTCTTCCGCTCTTGATCCGTCAACATATAAGGACCATCGGATGCTAGGGCTTTCTTGACTCGTGGACGGGGTTCATCCCTATTTATGGAAAAGTTAACTCCGCTAATGAAATCTGCCAAGCATTTGAGCCTTGATTGCCGCTCGTGTTTATAGGTGAGATCGAACTCGCCTAATTCTATCACCCACTTGGCTAGGCGTCCGGAGTTTTCAGGCTTATGAAGAATTTGCTTTAACGGCTGATCAGTCAACACTGTGATCTTGTGGGCTTGAAAATACGGCCTCAATCTCCGTGCGGATGTGACAAGAGCGAAAGCCAACTTTTCAAGCGGCAGATATCTTGACTCCGCTTCGTTAAGGATTTTACTTGTGTAGTAGACTGGTTTTTGAATTCCGTTATCTTCCCTCAAAAGGACTGCGCTGACTGCATGCGGGGCGACCGCCAAGTAGATGTAGAGTTCTTCTCCCACTTGTGGCTTAGCTAATAGCTGGGGCAATCAGAGATAATCTTTAAGCCCCTGAAAGGCTTTTTCACATTCTTCTGTCCACTCCATTTTCGGTGCTTTTCGTAGGGCTTGAAAGAGTGGGAGATTTTTCTCTCCGGCTTTGGAGATAAATGCACGCCAAGTCTTGTGGCGTCCGTTAAGCCGCTGAATTTCTTGAAGACTCTTGGGCGACCCCATGTCAAGAATAGCTCTGATTTTTTCTGGATTTGCTTCTATTCCTCTTTGTGTCAAGATAAATCCCAGGAATTTTCCCGATCGAACGCCAAAAGAACATTTATTCGGGTTTAACCGCATAGTATAAATCCGAAGAGACTGAAAAGCTTCTTGTAAGTCTGACAGGTGTTCATTGGCCTTTCGGCTCTTCACCAAGATATCATCCACATAGGCTTCAACATTTCTGCCAATTTGTTCTCTGAAGACTGTATTTATGAGCCTCTGGAAGGTGGCTCCGGCATTTTTTAGGCCGAACGGCATCACCTTATAGCAGTAAGTTCCCGTGCTCATAATGAAGGACGTTTTTTCTTCGTCGCCTTTGGCCATTCGGATTTGGTTGTAACCTGAGAAGGCATCTAAGAAACTTAGCATCTCATGCCCCGTTGTAGAGTCAACCAAACCATCAATTGATGGTAAGGGAAACGAATCTTTTGGACAAGCTTTGTTCAAGTCCGTGAAATCAACGCACATCCTCCACTTTCCGGACGGCTTTTTTACTAGAACCACATTAGCCAACCAATCTGGGTAATGCACCTCTCAGATAAACCTAGCCTTTAGGAGGTTTGATACTTCTTCCTCTGCGGCCTTCTGCCTTTCTGGTGCGGAATTTCTCCTTTTCTGTTTCGTAGGCTTAAACGATTGATCGATATTGAGACGGTGCTAGATGATATCGCGTTTTACGCCCAGCATATCTTCTGAAGACCAAGCGAAGAGGTTGGAATTTGCTTTCAATACTCTCATGAGATCTTCTCGCTGCTCTGCTGTCAAATCTGCCCCAATCCGCACCGTGCGGTCCGCTCTGGTTGTGTCTAGGGGGACTGTTAGCAATTCTTCAACACGTGTAGGTCGAAGCTCTTCATTTTCCCGTTCGGCCATTCTGCTGACTAACATAGCTTCTGAAACCTTTGTCTTGCTGCTGTTGAGAGCTTTCCCTTTGAGGGTTGAGACATAACATTGTCGTGCCAAGGGTTGATCTCATCTCACTTCTCCACTACCACTCTCAGTAGGGAATTTGAGGAGAAGATGGTAAATAGAGATTACGGCTTTCAAGGCGTTGAGGGTTGGCCTGCCAAGGATCACGTTGTAACTTGAAGCACAACGCACAACCAAGAATTTGTTGTCACTGTTGATGATCTTGGCAAGTTTCCTACCGTAACTGGTAAGGAGATCATTCCTTCCGGCTGTACTACCCCTCCGGAGAATCCTACTAAGAATGATTTTACCGGAAGCAAGTCATCTGCGTCATATCTCATTCTTTCGAAAGCACTCCAAAAGAGGATATCAACTGAACTACCACTGTCTATCAGAACTCTCTTCATTTGGAAACTGGAAACTTTGATAGCAACAACCAGCGCGTCATCATGAGGGTGGCGAACTCCGCTGATGTCATTATCGTAAAAGATGATTGGAGCCGTTGGTCGAGATCGTCTCCGTAGCGTTTCTGTTTCCTGTGTGGTTCCCACCATTCGGGCGTAACTTTTCCGAGAGGCTGAACTTTCACCACCGCAACCAGGACCTCCACTAATAAACCCCACCATTTCTCCTTGTTCTTCTTCAGGTTGTGAAGCTTCAGGTTCCTCTTGAATCTCAAGGTTGATGTATTGATCCAATTGTCCTCTCCGAATGACATCTTCTATTGCATTCATCAAGTGAGTACACTTTTCCGTATCATGTCCTCTAGATTGATGAAACTGGCAATATCTCTTACTATTCTTTTGTCGTTCGGTATTTCTCGTGGGTTCTGGCCATGTCAGAAGTTTTTGTTCTTTGATGTGCATAAGGATATGGCTTCTGGTTTGATTCAGTGGGGTATGGTGATCATATCTGACAATTTTTCCTTCCTTTGAAGGTTCTCTGGGCTGTAGCATATGTCGTTGGGGCCGTGTTGAGGTTTCCGGACCTCTCCTGCTTTGCCTTGTTATCCCTATGCGATCCTCTTTCCTTTCGCATATCCGAGGCCTTACATTGACATTGTGGTGGGTTTTTCCCTTCTGGGTGTCCACAGGTCCACGCCTAGCCTCCTCTTCCCAACTCGTATAAATTTCCTCGGAATTGATATATTTTTGGGCATGGATCATAAGGGCGGGAATGGTTTTTGGTGGATCCAAAGTGAGGGAAAAACGAAAGGGGTATTCTAACAGTCCCTCCACTAAGAAGGTTACGGCCATTCGCGGAAGGAGGTCTGCGATATTTGCTGTTTCGTCTATGTAACGATTTAAATAAGCCTGGAGCGTTTCTCCCTTTCGTTGTTTAACACGCAGAAGGGTAGATGGAGTTTTGTTCTGCTTTAAGTAATTGGTAAAATAGGCTAGAAAGCGATCTGCTAAAATCTGAAAAGAAGTAATTGTGCTAAATGGGAGATCGACAAACCAGTCTTGCGCTTTCCCCTCTAAGGTGGCGGGAAAAGCTAGGCACATGCGAGCTTCTGTGATTCCGGTGAGGAGCGTCTTCGACCGGAAAGACTTCAGGTGACGAGACGGATCGGTTTTGCCTTCATATGCGATCATAACCGGTGGCCTGAAGCTATTAGGAACTTGTTCTCCCAATATTTCCTTGACAAAAGGCGAACACATACTGAGAATATGTCGCTCGGACTTCCAGTTTTCTTGAGAGAGGTCCTGTTGTTGAGTTCTTCTATCAACCTTTTGAACAGATGGACTATTCCGCTTTGTCCTTGTCCGCTCAGTTCTTGTAGTGGCTTGTTGTCTGCGTCGAACAGAGGGGGGTTCTGAACTAGCGGAAAAGGCGGTCCTTTCTTTCCTCTCTTTATGGGTGCGGGTTCTTGTCCTCCCTCTACTTTCGGAATTATCCAGTGGGGCTGCTGGTATGTTTGGTGTTGGAACTTGTGTAGGAGGAGGCGGAGGATGGGTCAAAGTATGAACAGCCTGAGTCAACCGCTCCAATTGTTGCTGTATGTTAAGATAAAACTCCGGAACAGATTCTTGGGGTTGGACGGAAGGATTTTCTGATGGAGGTAAGATGGGTGGATTATCTGACCGGATTTCCTCATGTCCTCGGACCTCGCCAGGCCCTTCGGGATTACTTGGGGCTCCCTGTTCTTGGATTCGTTTTGATCTTCTGGTAGTGGTCATTTGGCTTTTCGTAAGGGTCCCCACAGACGGCGCCAAACTGTTGATGCCAAAAACTGGTCCACGTCACGCTTTGGCTACTGTTGCCTCGTGATCTGGCCTCAGCTTTCGACCAACGGTTAAAATTTATAGTTGGTGTGGACGCTTACTTCTGCTTACGAACAGGGAGCGCAGAGAACATCCTGAAACTCCGATCGGAATTACCCATAGGCGAACCTGTAAAAAGGAGAGGGCAGTGATCGGAATTGGGCCTCTCTGCCCGGATTCAGCTCCGATGCTTAAGTCAGAAAACTTGAGTAAAGAGTCTTACATTTAGACAGTTCTTTGTGTGATGAGTTTTTCGGGCCCCCTTTCTTCTATTACCGTTCTCCTTTTATAGCACCTTAGAGGCGGTTCACGAAAGGCGGTGGAATAAGGCGGTGAATGAGAACACATGAGGTAGCAAGAAAATATCTTGAAAGGCGGTGGGGTAAGGCGGTGAGTTAGGTAAATATCTCCTAAGGCGGTAGGAAAATATCTGCTGTCTAACGTGTAGATGCCACGTAGGTAAAATAGAATAAATATCTGCCCACTGTAGCAAGTGGATAAGGCCTACTCACTGTAGAGGCATTAGATATTTATCTCTCTTTCCCCACCTCACGCCCTGTATAAGAGGGTTGCTACAATTTCGACGGACTTGTTCGTAGGATTGAATCCTCACGTTATTTGCCGAACGGAATTGTGCAAAGGTGGTGATATTGCCATGTGGTCAAAGGAACAGGTGATCCTTTAGGTCAATAACACCTATCTTCACCAAATATATCCGTAACATAAATGATGCTCATTTGAACACTTATCACATATTTCCACACTTAAAGGTTTGCTTGTCCTCAAGCAAAGAAAAGAAATTAACAGAAGAAGATAAGTGTTCAACCTTGGGATCTGCACACTATACATGAATTATAGTCCAAGTGCACCACCTCATTATGTTTTCCTATCTCCACACCAGGGCTTAGATTGATCCTGTAACTTTTTCGATAAAGTACTAGACAAAGCTTGTTCACTCCACATGCCATGTTTTAAAGTCTTAACAAGGCAAGCATGCCCTCAATGGACTCTAGAAAGTCCTTGAGGCCCTAAGGTCAAAAGAGTTACTTCCCTATTAGATGAACGGTGGACAGGTACAAGAATAATACTCTCTTTTTTTTTTTTTTTGAATTTGGGTAGGGCATCTTTGTTAGATCCGACTTTCCCGTGCTAGAGATCAAGGTAGAGTGTAATTCCGCCCTTTTGCAGAGGACCCATGCTGATTAGGCACCTGAACCCTTAGCTACTCAGGTGGTTACAACTTTACCTATGGATGTTCATGCTAAGTAGTGATTTTTCGAAATGGAGAACACTCTAGTTAGGAGCCAGAACTCCAAACTAGTTCATCACCATAAGTAGTGGAACACTGTCTTTCTTAACTTATACTATGTGCTAAACTATTTTATTTTCATTGTACTTGTCCACTATGTATATTATAAGGGATTAACAGATTTGAACTAGTGCTACGAAATTTCTTGAAGTCATTGAAAACAATGCTTATCTAGTCAAGTCAAAAGAACATGGCAATGGGTTATCTATTATCCTTCACAATCATAATTGTCACAAGGATGGTCTCTGTATGCCCATTGTGTTTCAATTGGAAATATTTCAAATCACAGATGGTGTACTAGAAAAAAAATTGGTGTCACATTTATCTATCCGCAAGGTTGTCATGCATATCAAACATAGTGAACAAAAATATCTGCAATGAATGATCTTAATAGCTATCTATCTCCACACTTAAAGGTTTGCAATGACCCTAAGAAGAGATAGATAGCCACCCATCCCCACCCTAAAGTTCTGTATTGTCCTCAATGCAAGAAATCAAATTAAGCGCATGTAATTTGTGAAGCCCATAATTTTTAGGAAAATTATGTCTTCATTATTAGGTTCGAGTTTATTATTATTATTCTGAATTTTGTTAAGAGAATAGGGGAGAGCCTCCCACTAAGTAATTATTTTGAATTTTAGTTGAAATAAAGTTTCTAGTTATTTTTTGATTAAAACATTTATTGGTGTGAATTGGATAAGATAAGAGGTTGGCATATATAAAAGTTGATTTGAAAACTTAGAGTTTCAAATCATAAGAAGTATTTATAATATTAATCATCTTACAGTTGAAAATTTGTATTAATCCAGAAAATACACCTTAATTGAAGAGATAAGATAAGAACAAGATTAAATTCTTATATATGTTAGATAATTTAGAAAATAGTTTGACGGTGAGAACAAGTATGAATTAAAAGAGGACCTTACTATAAATTGATCCCATAGTTTGGATTAATTAAGCTATCAAGCAGTAGAAGGTAATTATGAAAATATGGGGGGATCAAGAGATAATTCAATCCCTCTTTGGATGAAGGATTAAAAGGTAATTTCATAAAAATTCAGGGTCCTCCTGATAATTATGAATTCTCTCTTGGGAGGGACCTAGTTGTAGTTCATGAGAGGTTTGAGGACTGAACCGAAAATTTACACCTCTCTCAGAAGAGAAACCACGTATAAATATTCAATAAGTCAGGGATGTAATCGCAAGATTTCGTGAGATTTTCACAAGATAGTGTATTGAAATAAACCAACGGATAGAATTATAGTATCTGAAATGGTACAGATCGCGAGATAAGGATCCGACCGCTCATCATCATTGACGAATAGGGGTATGGACGCCCCTACCATGCGGGCAAATCCCGAACACACATCCTAGATCCTCACCTAAGATCGAGGCAGAGAATGGAGATCCGTTCCTTCACATACTAGGCAATCCTCACCGTCGATCCGGAAAAGTATGGATGCGAGACGTACGAAGTGATCTCGCCCGTCCAAAAGACGCGAATCGGCACCGTCGCCTCCACGCCGTGGCTCCACCGGGTACGCCGCCGAGCTTCTAGAAAACAAGATCAAGATAAAACGGGAATTTAAGATTAGAGATAAACCATATTTAGTGTAGTTCAAATTGAAATCCTTATGATTATCTGGACTTGAATCAAGGGCTATATAGGCCAGAGGAGTCTTGAGGGCTCTGAACGCCACCGGAGAATAGCACTACCGCCATCAGAGAGGTCATGTAGACAAAGAGAGAGAGGAAGAAGGGTAGGAGTCAAGCCGGAGGTCAAGAGGACGAAGGACATCCCCGGAGAAGTACAGTAAAGAAAGGGAGCGCTGGTGCGTAAAGAGCCCGACAAACTCCGGTGAGCTCTCCGTCGTTGCTCTATTCTTGATCTTCTTGCATTCATAATAGGTAGTAGGCACGGGAAACACTTTTAACGTTATAGTCTGAGCACGTAGAAGTTAGCAGCACCGTGAGAGGTAACTATCAGCCGAGGCACGTGCGCTCCGACGAGGGGAGGAGGAGGGTCTGACCGTCTTCTGTCCAGAGAGCCTTCACAACCGGAGGGACCTTTGGAACAGAGCGAGTTCCGTTCACGCATGCACCGCCGGCGACCGCTTCCCAGGACCGGCGAGCTCTGTCTCTCCTCCGGTGAGACCAAGTCCGAAGGTTGAAGACGAGTGGTTAGCGGGTACGGTAGTGTTAACGGGTTTCAGGTTTAGTTTAAAATCATTAACGGGTTGAACAGTGATGGGTCCGACCCGCTAGCCCAATAACAAACAATTGTTAAAGCTTAATAAGCTAGATTAATAGAATTTTTGTGACAATTAATTTTATAATTTTAATCAGGATTAGTGATAGGGCTAACTAGGCCTTAATAACTAAAATTCTATATTAGGAACTTCATTAATTCTATTAGGGTAATAAAAATAAGGAATTATTAGAAAATAATAGAATTTAAGGTTTAACGGTAATGTTATCAAGGGTTTAGAGTTAACAGGTTGGGTAGGCTCACCAATGGGCTTCGATATAATTCTAGAAAATTGCACTATATTACCGATGGAAATCTATTTTGATCCTATTAGGGCTTGACTCCTTTCTAATTTTTAACGGGAATATTAATAGGAATATTAGTAGAATTATATTGTGAAAGGTAACAAGAATTGAATGTGTAAGTTAACGGGCTCGAACTCGGTAACGGGTTTATATTATTAATAATGGACTTCTAAATAAATTCAAAAGAAGTGTACACACAATCAAATCTAGTAAAAAGGGGTTTCAGATTATTGATAAAGGACCGACAGAGGCACATTAGTCTTGCACATGGCCCAATAGTGAATTACCCACTTGCATTTAGGGTTTTACATAGTATTATCGCTTATTTAGATTTACTATCAGGAGTGACGTGGATGCGAGGGGAGTCGGTTCCTTGGAACACCAAACTTCGTGACTTCGGTAAGTACTTCTGCCTAGTACCCCTACCTTTGGCAAATTGATTATCGATTCTTGATCGGGTACTTCTTGATTATGTTGTTATCATGTGTAAGTTACTTTTGCCTAGTACCCACTCTATGGAGTGTTTCTTGGATTTATTGTTGCCATGTTTTTGTAAGTACTTCTGCCTAGTTTCCGCCCAGCGATGGGTTTTCTTGACTTTTGTTGTTGCCATCTTTTCTTTGTAAGTGCTCCTGCCTAGTGCCCACCCAGCAATGGGTTTCCTTGGCTGTTGATGATGCTTTGTTTTAAGCATGTTCTTGATTCACGACTTCCTTGATTTCATACTTATGCACGTTTCTTCATGTTTGGGACCTTTGTTTGTTGATCTCATGCTTGTTGACCCATTGGGCCATTGTTTTATTGTTACTACGACTTGGTATTCTATTACTTTGATTTGCATATACATTTTGTGCTCCTACTTTATTGAATTCCCGTGTGGTGTATGCAAGTTAATGTGTTAAGCTTCGTTTGTGATCGCTGAACATGCACACTGCTGACCAAGACAAGGCCGCGGGCAACGCCAGCGTGAGCCTGTGCTAAGTCCGGGTAGACTTGCGTCAGCACTCTCGTGTGAAGATTCTCCCAATTAGTGCAGATTAAGATAAGTTAAGGGATCTCCTCTGGAGGTTCACCCGTCAGTGGGATGGTTCGCTGGCCGTGTACGTACATGTAGGAGCGCTCACAGACTCAAGGTCTGATAAGATAAGATAAGATGGCTGCCTGGGAGATGACAAGATAGTTTCTTGGATTTCGTGTTATGTGTTTGTGGAGTAGTGATCTACTAATGTTTGACTTTTTCTTGTTTCCTATGATATATGTGCTTATGTTGGTGTGGATCACTATTTTCTGTTATCTATATTGAACTCGATGCTTCGTGGTGTTCCCTGCGGGGGTACTTACTGAGCTTTCCTTTCGAAAGCTCACCCCACTTGTCTCTTTTCTTTTCAGGATCTGAAAGTTTAGCTGATTGTGATCAGGAGTTGCGCTTGAAGGTTCGAGAACCTCGGTTCGCTTAATAGAAGACACTTTATATTTTTGTAGGACCCTTGTAGGGCCAATATGTGTATCACGAAAGTACTAAGTTTCCGTTGTACATGACCCTGAGAATATTTTTATGTTTTCAGACTATTTTATGTTATCTGCTTTTGACCTATTAGGCCTTGTATCCGAGTGGGACTCGTTCCCACTTGGGTACGGCCGGTCTGTAATATGCCCGAGGTCCCGAAATCCGGGTCGGGGCGTTACATAATTAGTGAAGAAAGGTGAATGATACTCCCCTAAATGTAGTTGCCAAGAATGGTTCGTGGGAGTGGAGGAGTACTTTGCTCATCGGGATTTTGGATCCAAAGTTGAATTCTGCGAAAATAGAGAAGGCATCAACTCCAATAAAATGCAGAACAAGATAATCCACATAACGAAAATAAGATGTAAAATAGCAGGGTGATGCCCTTGCTCAGTGTACCACGATGCATAAAAGTAAGGAAATAACAAGTTCAAATAACATAGATCCAAATAAAGAGAAATAAAATATGAAAGTGGTGTTTCAAATGCCCTGCGCGGGCTCATCATCGGCTGGTGCTGAAGGCGGAGGGTGTGCAAAGGCTGCATGTCCACGAATGTACAGCGAGAGCTCGGTAAACTGATCCCCAAGCCGTCGCTGCTCCGCTAGAATGGTGTCCTGGACAGCACGGATCTCTGTGATCTGCTCCTCTAGCCTCGTGTATCGGCTTCTGGATGCAGAGGGGCCACTGGATGTGGAGGGTAGTTGTGCAGCAGGCTCGCTCGCGTCGGAGTCGTCAGAATCGGATCCCTCCTCATCTGAACTGTTTGAGAGATGGCCGACAAGTGTGTAGCGCCTGCGAGCTCACCGCACAAGCCCAATCTGAGCAAGGAGCGTCATATCAAGTGGGGAGACTAGCTGCTCGTGCTGCTCTCCCTCCAGATCCACCTCGAGATCCATGCCAATGATTAGACGTGTGATGTAGGGTCTGGCATGGATGTCGGTGAGTCTGGTGCTCTGCCCCTGATGCGCCAGATAGTCGGCGAGCACATACCCCAAGTGGATCGGGACTCGCTCAATAATGCTGTAGAGAAACAGGCGGTCGGTGACAATGACTACCCCGCAGTTGCCGCTGCGACCTACGATAGTGCGGCTGATGAGTGCGTGAATGTAGCGGTGCACCGGATTTGTCATCAAGGACGCCTTGTTGTTGTCATGACGACCGCCTAACTGCACCCAGAAGCTGGAGGAGGAGATGGTGCGCTTGGGGAAGGCGGTAAGCAGCTCGTTGTACTCTTGTGTGTACGTATACTCGCGATCGTATAACCCCATGTATAATGCAAACTGAGTGTAGCTCATCGCCCTTTGCCTCCCGAAGAGCTGGAATGTGATGGCTGTGCGGCTCTGCTCTCCCACTGCACTCCTGTCAGCCTCAAAGGTGCTCAATACCTCTAGAGCGGAACACCTCTTGACTAAGGGAGAAAATCCTGTCCCAGTCGCCAAACGAAATCATCTCCCGGACTCGATCGGCGATACCAAGCTGAGTAAGAGCTCCCCAGTCTATGATACGGGTCCGGCCGAATCGGCGGGAGGAGAGACGGGTGTGTCGGATACGGTGTGTCTCGTCTGTGAAGTGCGGCTTGGGTGATGATGATTCGCCCTCCTTTCGGCGCTTCCTCGTAGCTGTTTGCTTCCTCGTTATTTCTGCAATTAAGGGATGTTAGTGTCAATGAAACTCATGGGGCATGGCAAAATTTTGTAAGAAAAGGCCCTAAACTGCCCCTATACGGGGTAGTATACGGACTGTCAGAAGTCCGTATACGGGGGATAGGCCCTTATAATGAAGTTCAGATGGGACCCCTGTATGTCCAGATGGACCTAGCCCCTAGCGCCGACGGCCGCGACGGATCTTGGCCCCATTTTTACATTTTTCGCATTCAAAACATCCTCAAAACACACTACTATGATCCAATAGATGCATCATAGCAAAAATAGCGCAAAATTTCATCTATTCACAATATTCCTCATTCGAAATCAATTTGATGCAAATCTAGGTTTTGAAAACATGGAGAAGATGTAAGCAATCGATAGATAGAGTGATTGGCGCATACCTAGAGATGATTAGGCCTTAATTCGAAGAGGGATGGTCACCACGTCACAAAGAGGGATGTGGGGTCTGTAGGGCAAGAGGTGAAAATGAAATTTTGGGTGAAATAGGGCGCTATTTACAGCGCCCGCACACGTGCCCTTTTCAGATTTCATACGAGCTCCTATACGGGGTCGTATGGAATCTATAGTGAAGTCTGCATGGTTTTTTGTCTCCCCTATACGGACTGCCATCAGTCCGTATGGGACCCCATATACGACTGGGTTAAGGCTTACACAGCCTTTCCAGGGTTCATTCATGTCCCTCCCTTTGCACAGCCTGATAAAAATCAATATTCTACATCTAATAACAACATCCAGCACAAGAATAAAAGGAATTGGATGGAAACACATCTTTCATTTATTCCAAACACCACTAACTAGTCAAAAAGAAAAATCACAAAAAGATAATAAAAGAGAGTTTTAGAACTTGGGTTGCCTCCCAAGAAGCGCTTGTTTAATGTCACTAGCTTGACGTACCTTCATTTTACCTCATGGGGGCTCAAATACCTTGGAGTTTCCACCGGCTCTTCCACTAAAACTTGCATCATAATACAACTTGAGACGATGACCATTTACCTTAAACGGTCCTCTATCAGAATGGAGATCTCTACTGCACCTTGAGGGAAAACATTTATTACTTCAAAGGGTCCGGACATCTTGATCGCAGTTTCCCAGGGAATAATTTAAGTCTTGAATTAAATAGTAACACTCTATCTCCTTTAGTAAATTGCTTCTGGCGCTTCAATATTTGATCATGCCACCTTTTAATCCGCTCTTTATACAATATTGAATTCTCATATGCCGATAGACGCCATTCTTTAAGCTCATCTAATTGAAATTTCCTTTCTTTGCCAGCAAGAGTTGTGTCGAAATTAAGGAACTTCGTTGCCCAATAGGCTTTGTGCTCGAGTTCAACCGGTAGGTGGTATGACTTACCATAAACCAGCCTATAAGGAGTATTGCCTATTGGTGCTATGTAGGAGGTGCGATATGCCCATAGTGCGTCATCCAGTTTATCTGCCAAATCCTTTCTACTATACGAAACTGTTTTCTCAAGTATTTTCTTCAATTCGCGGTTCGACACTTCCACTTGGCCACTCGTTTGAGGATGATAGGGCGTAGATGTGCGGTGTACAACGCCGTATCTATTGAGTATCTTAGCGAATTGGGTATTGCAAGAATGTGTCCCCCGGTCACTTGTTATAGCCCTAGGTGTTCCAAACCGAGAAAATATTTTTTTCAGGAATTTAACCACTCCTCTGGCATCATTAGTGGGCATAGCTTGTGCTTCAACCCATTTGGAGACGTAGTCGACAGCCACTAAAATGAATCTATTGCCATGAGAATTTGGGAATGGTCCCATGAAATCTATTCCCCACATGTCAAACACCTCACATTCTTGCATTGAACTTTGCGGCATTTCATTGCGTTGTGATGTGTTCCCAGAACGCTGACAGTTATCACAAGATTGAGCGTATTTCAGCGCATCTTGGAAAAGCGTTGGCCAATAAAAGCCCGAATCGAGGACTTTTCGAGCTGATTTATTTGCACTGTAATGCCCCCCGTGGGTCCTGCGTGACAATGCTCTAAAATCTGCAATCCTTCCTCTCTTGAGACATATCTCCTTACCACTTGATCTGCACAAACTCGGAATAGATACGGATCATCCCATGTATAGTATTTCAACTCCGTAAAGAACTTCCTTTTTTGTGAATAATCATAGGAAGTAGGGAGGATTCCGGCCACAAGGTAGTTAGCAATATCGGCAAACCACGGGTTTTCCTTCGCTTCATCGGCAGTATTCAACTTCTCCGGGATTACTTGAAGACTGCACAGGTGTTCATCCGGGAAGTTGTCATTAATGTCCTCCTCGTTCGAACGTTCTCCTCCAGGATTCTCCAACCGAGATAGATGGTCGGCTGCTAAGTTTTCAGCGCCCTTCTTGTCTTTAATCTCTAAGTCAAACTCTTGGAGGAGGAGTATCCAGCGAATCAACCTCGGTTTGGCATCCGGTTTGGCTAGTAAGTAACGTAATGCCGAATGATCAGTGTAGACCACCACTTTAGACAATATCAGATAGGGACGAAATTTGTCAAAGGCGAAGACTATTGCAAGCAATTCTTTTTCAGTGGTGGTGTAGTTTGCTTGAGCATCTGTCAAATTCTTACTAGCATGATGAATTTGTTGGAAATGTTTGTTCTTCCGCTGTCCCAAAACTGCACCTACAGCATGATCACTTGCATCACACATAAGCTCGAAAGGTAGCTCCCAATCTAGAATTGTCATGATTGGCGCTTGGACAAGTTTGTCCTTCAATGTATTAAAGGCATTCAAACATTCTTTGTCGAACTCTAATGGAGCATCCTTTTCCAACAACTTGGTGAGAGGTTTAGCTATTTTGGAGAAATCTTTAATGAATCACCTATAGAACTCGGCGTGTCCCAATAAACTCCCAATGGCTTTCACAGAATTTGGTGGTGGTAGTTTCTCAATAGTATAAACCTTCACTTTATCCACCTCAATCCCTTTGTTTTAGATCTTGTGCCCCAATACAATTCCATCTTGAACCATGAAGTGACACTTCTCCCAACTCAAAACCAAGTTGGTTTCTTCGCATCTTCCCAACACTTTGTCTGGGTTTTTAAGACACTGATCGAATGAGTCCCCAAAACTGAAAAGTCATCCATAAATACTTCCATGATATCCTCCACAAAATCTTCGAAAATGGCTAACATGCATCTCTGAAAGGTAGCTGGGGCATTGCAAAGCCCAAAGGGCATACAACGATAAGCAAACGTACCGTATGGGCAGGTGAACGTAGTCTTCTCTTGGTCCTCAGGGGCGATGGGGATTTGAAAGTATCCCGAAAAACCATCAAGGAAACAATAGTGCGAGTGTCCGGTCAGCCTTTCCAACATTTGATCAATGAACGGTAGTGGAAAGTGATCCTTCCTTGTAGCATCGTTCAGTTTCCTATAGTCAATGCATACTCTCCATTAGGTAACGGTTCTTGTGGGAATTAGTTCATTCTTGTCATTCGTTACCACGATCATTCCTCCTTTCTTTGGGACTACTTGTACTGGGCTAACCCATGCTGTCTGAGATAGGGTAGATAATCCCCGTATCTAGAAGTTTGATGACTTCTGCTTTTACAACCTCTTGCATATTCGGATTCAGTGTCCTTTGGTATTGCACTGATGGTCGGTGATTATCTTCCATCAAGATTTTGTGGGTGCAAAAGGATGGATTAATACCGTTGATGTCCGAAACTTTCCATGTAATAGCTCTCTTATGTCTCTTGAGCACCTGTAGTAATTTCTCTTTCTGTGAGCTTGCTAAACCTGAAGCAATTATGACTGGGAGCTGTAAACCCTCATCCAAGAATGCATATTCAAGGTGATCGAGGAGTTCTTTCAATTCAAGCTTAGGGGGTTCTTCTGTTGAAGGCTCCAACTTATGCATGCTCTCATATGTTTCCTCACAATCCCCTTTTACTTGAAGAACTTGATGATCTTCCCATTGTTGATCTTCAACCAATGCACCTGGGCTTGATAAGGTAGTTTCTTCCTCATACGTTGTGGTGTCAAATTGAGTAAAGTCAACTTCACTTGGATAATCGGGATAGTGGCATTGTATTTCAATACAAACCCTTTCTGAGGATGCTTCCGTTGACATGTGAATATATTCTTCATCTCTAAAAAACAAATCTCGTTGTGAATCTCTTAACTGATCTGCTAGCTTTTCCTCGATCCACTGCTTAAGCAGGTCTAATTTGCGTAACATTATGTCCTTGAGATTTGTCATGTGATCCCTCGCACAAAAGGTTGCGAAAAAAATTAGTGTTCAAGAGATCAAACAATTATTAAAACAAACTAAAAATTGAAAATCAATGATTAAATTAATAAACTCCTAGCTTTCCTAGTAGTCCTAAATCTCCCCGGCAATGGCGCCAAAAACTTGATGCGCTGAATCTACAAGTATACGCGTCGAATCAAGTAATAAAGTGGACTAATGTCGGGTTGTCGATCCTCAGGGACAAAGGAAGTACTAGTAGTGGCTATTCATCTATTATATAGTCGATCAAGATTGGTTGGTGGTGACTAAACCTAAATTCTAAAATTAACAACACAAATTAAAAAGCAAATTGACCTTGGAGACAATCAATTGGTAAAGGGGATACTTGGGTTATTGAATCCCCCTTGGATTTTCTTAGAGATGGATAGTTCCATCTATGCTAATTCTTGGTGAATCATTGGGCAAAGGTTCCTAATGTGCTTTCATCCCCTCGCTCGAGGGTGATTACTAAACCTAGTGCCCTTACTGAATATGTTCTAGGGAACCTTTCTCTTGGAAGAGCTATGGGAATAAGACATCTAAAGGATTCAGTCTCCTTAGTACCCGGGCTCCCGGTGTACTCATAGCCCTTTCTATTGGAGATTGTCTACACATGGGGAGGCGCTCGCAACTTCCCCCATATGCACTATAGAAACCTCTCCGAGCTCTCGCAACGTAGAGAGGTTAATACTACCATACATAACATCCAATAGACCATAATGACTTCAACTAAGCAATTAACATAGAAAAAACCAATATCAATTAAACATCATCCAAGGGTTCATCAACACCCAAGTATCAAGAAATTAGCTCTCCATCAATGGAGAGCAACAATCCATGCTATTTGGGAAAGAAATCACAAAGTTCATGAGGAAAAACCCTAATCGTGCTCCGTTGGTGGATTCCTTGCTGCTCCTATTGCCCCTTCTTCTCCTCCTTTAGCTTTTGAATGGGAAGAGCTCCTCCAATCCTCTCCTCCTTGGTGGTAGAGAAAATGGTGAAAACTCCTCCAAGACTTGATTCCTTGCTCCCAGATGCCCTAAAACCCTAACTAAGCTTTATATTTATACCCCACACTAAGGTTTTGGGTGTATTTTCTGATTTTACCCTTGGTTCGATCAAAACGCAGCTGCAGATTTATGACATACGACCCAATATATGGACTCCCATACGGGGTTGTATGTTTCTCAGGGGTCCATATACGGGGTCCTGTTAGTCCGTTTAGGTGTCCGCACAGCTGGGGAGGTTGGATCTGAATTCTCAAGGTCCATACAAGTTCGTATGGGCTGGTTCTCTTGCTCTGTTTCGCCTGTTTTGGCCTGTATTCTCTTGAAAACGCTTCCCTTCTCTTGGAACCTCTATTTTCTGCCCTGTTTACAGAAACAAAGCCATTTTGAGTACAAGCGGGCCAATATTCCTCCGAAACATATAGTAATATGCATGAATCTTATATATAAATGATGCTCATTTGAACACTTATCAGGGGCTAATTCCCTTGATGCCATTAATTGACTATCCTAATGCTCGTTTGTGTCGCCTTAGTATCTCAATGAGTTGGTGCCCTTTGCTAGATGATAATACATTGGAGATAATGACAAGTAGTGTTCCTTTTTCACTAAGGAATGCATATTTCAAATGACCCGATAAAGGCTTTAATTCTATGTGAGGTGGCACATCCCATGATGATTCCATCTCTTGAGGCAATCTATCTTCCTACCCCAAGGTGTCAAAAGCTTTGACTGCTTCCATGTGGGTGATACTCATCTCCACTGATCCTTGTTCTTCCTCTTATTCATTGTCCCAATTTTCCAAGGTTACTAATTTTAACTACTCCATGGGGTCTCGCGCGTAACACCACTCTATATTATGGTCAAACTCTGTGTCTTGCTCAATTGTATCTGGTTCCTCATAATGTTGTGCCTGTATTGGTGCTTGACCACACGACCCTACCACATTTACCTGCTTGTTTGCCCACGCACCTTCTATTTTCTCTTGCTCAAGAGATATCACCTTAGCCAATCTCTTCTTAATAATATCTACTACTGAAATAATTTGTGCCAACTGCTCCGGCTTAATAGCTGAAACTTCTTGTATGGATGCTGATGATTCACTGTCTTGTTGCCAACTTTGCTTATTGGTTTCTATACTGTCGAACAAGGTGAAAGCCTCATCTACTGACCTCTCTAATAGAGCTCCTCTTGTTGCCATATCTATAAAGGTTCTGGCTTCGTCCTTTAACCCGTGATAAAAGAATTGAAGCTGAACCTACTGCTAAAGGCCATGCCCTGGACAGTCTTTGAGTATCAACTTAAATCTCCCCCATGCTTCACAAATTGATTTAGATGCTAATTGTGTGAATGTAATGATGTCAGCCCTCAACTTCATGATTTTTTTCAAAGGAAAGTACTTCTTACATAATTTCTTCTCTATAAGCTCCCAAGTGGTTGTCACCTTGGATTGCAATGACTAGTACCATTTCTTTGCTTCCCCTCTCAATGAAAACGGAAAGATTCTTGCTCTTATTGTGCTTGTCGATTCCTTGGTTGTAATTTATGTCAGTCAATTCTAAATATGACTAGATGTGCAAGTATGGATCCTCGTAGGGGTTTCCTTCGAATTGCACCGATACCCAGATGACATTAATAATGTCTGGCTCAAGTTTCACGGCATCCACATACTCCTCCTCATACTCACTTTCCTCTGTTTCTCAAGTTATTTCAGCGGGTTCCGGATGTACTTCTGAAAGCTCATGTTCTATCGTACCCGTCTGGAACGTACTGTGGAACTCTGGATCTTAAACCGCAAGGCAACCAAAGAGTATAAAATGAGTGCACGAATGTGCTCAACAAAATATAAAGAAAACACAGAAAAGGATAAATTCTGAGGATATACACAACTACTAGCAAATTTCATGACAAGCAGATATAGCACAATATTAATTGAGCAAGAAAAACACAAGAACTAAGCTAAACTAATATACTTCCCACTATATTAAGTATAGGAACACCTACGCCGTTCCCCGGTGACGGCGCCAAAAACTTGTTGACCGCCGGCAATGAGTGCAAGCACCCACGCCACCGCACCCAAGCGTACGTAGTCTAAAGTAGTAAAATCGGTAAGTACAGGGTCGAATTCCTCAAGGAACGGATACTAGGTTCCCGAAACTAGGGCTCTAAGTGCTTGAAGCATTTGTTGGTTACATAGTGAAAGTTGTGATTAAGTTTAGAATGAAGTAAGTGAATTTTGAAGGTCACTAAGGGGAAACTCTTGATTATAAGGCTCTAGGGTTGTATGGGTTCAGCTGACTTGTAAGGGTCTTCTCCTTAGCTTGCTAAGATATCGGTGTTGTGGATATGGGTTTCCAATGGTAGAGATTGCACTTATGTGCACTCTTGGTGCATCCTACTGAACCTTATCTCTATGGTGAAGGCTCTTACTCCCATATATCTATGGTGATAATGAGAAGCATTATAGGGCTAACCTTTACCACTATCATGGAATGCCAATACTTAAACCTAAGTGAGAGGCACTAGTGGTATCACTCCGCCCACTCTATGCTTCTCCACTCCCCTCAAGCTCATATGCCTATGTGCCAAGGGATTGATATAGTTGTTGCCTATCGGCCAACAATAATTAGAAGAGTAGATTCATAGACACACCCACAAGCATGATATCAAAGCAAAGCTAAGGATAATAATTAATTCAAGTCATTACATCCATACAACCCTAGAAAGTGTGCTTACGCTGCCATTACAAAAGGTAAATCTAAAACAATAGCATCATTAACATTAACATTCATATCTAAGCTCAAGAGAGTTCAATAAACATCAAAAGACAAAATTCTAAGGATTCCCCCTCATGAATAAGTAACCCCCAACTCCAGAATGTTGGATGTAGCCCTTCGGACCAATGCTCTCTCCCGTAGCTACCATTGAGACCAAAGATGATAACCTTAACATCTCAGCCCCCTTTATAGTTCCCACTCTAGACAACACAATGTCCGGAGTGGACATCGCAATGTTGTGCCCTCCTTTTATGTCATCATGATGTACCATTATAAACATTACGATGTGACTTGATCTCCCGTGAGTCTTTGTCGCATGAATATCGTGATGTCCATGAAGCACATCGCGATATTGCTTCAAGTCCAGAGAATCCATGGTGTCCGGACATGACGATGTGTCCCTTGAACATAGCGATATTGATTTATCTCTGAAACTAGCGCTCCATTTGAAATTATCACCGCGATGTGAGTTTTCCTCCCAACAACTAATCTCTGTCCAGAATTAACATTGCAATGTCATACAGGCCCATCGCGATGTGAACTACTATGCTGCTTCATTTCACCTGATCCAAAAAAAACTTCAGTCATTTTAGCATTTATCAACCTCAAACAGGTGTAAATTACATTTGAAGCACTTGAGACAGCTAACGTGGCCTAGTAATGCACTTTAGGATCAAGATAACATAATATTTATTCAATTATAAGCATTTTGGTCCTAAACCGTTGATAAACCTTTACTAAAATAGCTCTCTTCCAAGAGCTATCATCTATAGATACTTCTCCTGGAGGAGCGAGGGGTCCCCTCAAGGGAAGGTATCTACGGGACAAAGTCTCCTCTTGATGGCTCTTTTGCTGCGATTTCGGCTCTTTTGTAGCTAGTCCCCGATTCCAATCGTGTCATGATGAATAAGTTGTCCTACCCGAACTTGGGCTCCTGTCTAGCCTTTTGCTTTCAGTCCTCCTGCTGATCATTTGCTTGATATCCTCTGTGCAGTTTGGTGTTTGTGCGGGTCTCATGGTTTTCAGGCTCCAACCGTTGGAAATCATAAAGAGTGGCCTGAGGAGGAGGATCTCTGACCTAAAAGGTTCGGTATGGAGCTTGCAGTGACCCAACTGGGTAAAGTCAGGTGATAGCCCGAGACCCCATTAGTATTAACTATATATAATGGTCTTCCACGGTCATGATAAAATCTAGGTCCAAAAATAGTACTCCATCCTACCACCATAGACATATGGGGAGGAATTAAAGTGTATTCCTTAGACATAAGGAATCTGTAGGCTGCGCCCGAAGCGCACATAAGTACCTCAGATCATCTTTGAATATCCCTTGCCAACTCAACAAAGCAAACTATCTTAAATCTATAGAGAAAATCATAATCATGTCAGAACACCACGCAACCCTGGATTATTATCACTTATTGTCTTCCTATCTTAACAAGCTCTCCATAATCACTTGATTTTAGGACATTTTTGTCACCAACTCTCACTTTATTTTACTGAAGTAATACAACACCTAGGTAGGTTGTAGTCCACCTAGTCTCCTACTCTGTAACACCCATCTCGCTAATGAGACAGATGTCACACCAGTTGGGCCGGGGGTGCAGCCAGCCCATAAGCTGTGTAATTTAAACCTGATAATGATCATATACTCTAAGAAAAATCTATATGACATAAAGATAACTGGTTACACACCGGGAGTCATATTCAAACCCAAGTCATAAATAGAGTACAACACTCAGAGTCATGGGCAACTACGGCTCCAAATACAGCGGAATGAAAAACATAATTAAAGTCTAATACAACCCAATAACAATAAACACAAGATAGGTACACCAGAGCCAGCTAGAACTCGATCCCTGCTCGAGACACGAGCTACTATCCCGATCCAAGTCTAGATCCTGTAACAGAAAAACAGTATCGAAAGGGGCTGAGGTATACAAGCTTAGTGAGTAAGGACTACGCCGCCAGGTATTATACATACCTGTCATCTATACTAAAATACTGAAACATAAGCAATGCAAGTATAAATTATGAAGGTCAGCGTAGTTATCTTCAATCTTGATAAGAATGCGAACATGATCAAAAATCCGGAGAAAACACACAAGCAATCTCATATCATATCAAGCATATGGTAAACATGTATATGCGATGGCCTCATATCATACAAGCGTGCACCCCTAGTTAAAATGTCTCTGTAAGGACTCCAACTACCATCAGGAACATAGGCATACATCTACATGATCCTGATGCTCGAGAACAGAGGCATACATCTACATAAACCTGGCGCCTGACGTCTAGAGACATACATCTAAATGTGTACGTCAAGTGAGCATCTCGTATCCGATACGAGCTCTCCCAAGAGACAGGAAGGGGTTTTTATAAAAAGAACGACTTTCGCAAACATTTTTAGTTTTAAGAAAAACGATTAAAAACAAATCCCCTTTCCTTAGCCCGGTCTCATCTACTTAAATATCTTGGCTCTATCCTAAGCCCCTGCTGGGTCCCCCATACATAACTAACTAAGGTGTAGCTTATGATACATGAATAATCTTTAACTACCCCTTAGGGTTTCCTTAATCATATCTCATGCTCTTTAAAGTTAAATTAATTATACAACATAAAAATACTATGCAAGTATAGCGATAAATCCATCGGCATCCACAAACTGAAATAAAACTCATAAGAATACGATAAAGTCAAAATCCCAATAAATACATGAATTAAATCTAGATCTACTGTAAAGTCCCCTCACCTTAAATCTTTCGCAGATTTCTAGGATTGGCTCAGTCCTTCAGCAGCTCCCGCTGGACCTTTTCCCTTTCCTAGAGTCAATAATAATACTAAGTAAATACGAAGTTCGTATTTTCCATAACTTAGTTCTATAGCTTTAGAATACGAAAAACTAAGATTACGAAAATCATATTCTTAACCAGGAATCCTATTTAAGCTCCAAGGAGCATATAAAGACATTAAACTCCTAAGATCATGTTTCCTACTTAACGAGCATTACATGCCTTCAATACTTCTAGAATGGTTCTAAGCATGCTTAATTTGCAAGTTCGATCAATCTAAAGCATGTATACTTAAACATGATAATCATGGAGCTATTCAAACTTAATCATGTCAACATGATCGTCAATAGGGTATTTAGACTTGGGAATTCCATGAAAATTTCGGCGGCACCTCCCCTATTTATAGGGCCCCAAAATTAATACAACCAATCACATAATATACAATCTAACATACATCATCATAAACCCTTTCACAGCCCAAAATTTCCATTCACTTAATCAACGCATTTATGAAGTTCCTTGCCGATCAGGTCCCTAATTAATTCAATTCATGTATCTAATTTCATGAAATTAACATAGGGTCTCCCCTAAGTTCAAGCTTGCAAAGTGGAAGAAGGAACCTCGCCGGAAAAAGATAAGAGACAGATGGCAGATAGGTGGCTGCCATAAGGGCTGGGCGGCAGCTGAAGGGGGGCTAACGGCCGGCTGCAGGCGGAGAACAGGCCTGAGCGACCTGCAATGGTGGCACGTGGCATCATCGGCGTGAGCAGGAAGGCGGACGGCCACCAAAGTGGCCCTGTGCTCAAGCCGTGGCGAGGGTCTACCGTGGCAAAGGCGCTGAGGGCGGCGACGCAGGCGACGGGCGTGGGTGAGGTAGCGAGAGAGAAGTAGAGAGGGAGAAAGAGAGAGAGAAGCTCAACACTTCTCTTAAAACCAATTGATTCCCTTTTCTTTCTCAGACCTAAGTTTGAGATATATACATGTGAATTATCATATTTTATTTTAATTATTTAATGCAATACTTTAAATGATCTTATAACTTTAAATTATTTTAATTTATCTTCAACCAACTTGAATTATTTTATTTTATCTTTTCCCACTTTATGTCCCATCGCCCCCTTTTTAGTTATTATTATCTTTTTAATAATTTACCGACCCAGATCCGGAAATTCTGGGTCAATGTTTCTAGTCATCACAGGCATACTGTAGCCTCACGGGGTCTGTCTCTCGTCAGACCAGATCCGCGATTATCGGCTTTTGACTCGCCCGATCTATTTTATCAAAACTAGAACATTTGTCTGATTCTCCTACTTAATTAATCTTGATTAATTAACACTGACGAAATCTCCCATTTAATTAATCGAGGTTATCATTACCGTCCACCTCCAACTATTCTAAGTGTAAGCGGCCTGGCCCAATAAGGCCTTCCCTAGGCCCATTAGCTGCGAGGCTGGATTTAAGTTTATTCTTCCTCGATTTTTCTTTAATCCGGCTTTAAAATAATTAATTTATTTTTTCGTGCTAATTAATCTCATTAATTGTCAAAATTTTTTTGATTTATTAACATAGAAAATTCAGGGGGTTACACACTCCCTGTGGATTTGACCCCATACTCATCAGAATTTATTACCTGCGACCACGTATGTTTGCGTGCGGAGGCATAGTGCTTGCACTTGCCTACGCTTAACAACCATCCGCTCGGTATAGCCATTAGCTTTGCCTCTCTTCGCAGGAGCTTTGCCCTCTCTTGTCCAGGGCTTGCCCCTTATTGGAATGTTGTAACCACCTTCTCTCCGACGATGTCACCGAACACCTTGATTTCCTATGTTCAGGGAGCTTGTAGCACCATCAAACCTCGAGTCTCCTATATTCCTTTATGACATGTCCCAGTTGCAAGCACCACTGGCATCACTTCCTTCCCCTTTATTCTCTCTTGTCCGGTTGGGGGAGGGACGCTTGCGCCTTTTGAAGTGGATCTCAGTCCATAGTTCACTCTTAGAGCCCTCGTTCTTGTCCATCTTTGGTGTTGCTACTCGAGGTTCTGTCGATCGCCAATGTGCACCCTGCGGCTTCTCCTGGGCTACCGGGGGTTGCTCAAACCTCTTCCCCTTCAAGTGGTCCTATTCTCGGTCTCTGTTACTTCGCGGGCGATGTTCGCCATTAGTTCTCACCGGCTCTACCATAGCCTCTATATCCACGCCATGTTCCTACGATGTTGCTGCCTCATCTTGCTCCTTCTCTCTTTTCTCCGCCGTGCGCTGCCAATCATTGGAAATTGCTCTGCTCAGCAACATGTCTTCAGATGAAGAGAACACTTATAGTTTTGGTTATTAATTCTTATTCTAAATTGAAGCATTTGCCTTAATACCACTTAATAGGAAGAGAATATACATTCTCTCTCCAAAGAGCAGTAGCAATTGCAACGGGTATAGAATCTTCCCCACGTGTGAAAACCAATAGTAAGCAATCAAATATGTCAAAAAAATGCAAGCATATCAAATACCAAACTTAAGACACCAAATTCAACATGCTAAGTCCCTCAATGTAAGAGAGTAATAAACTACGGGGCGGTGAAAATGCTGCACTATTAACGAATCAAAAGAGGTATAATGGACTTCTATCTAATTTAGCAATAGATGTGCAAATTCCTCTCATACATACCACATTCATCAACAAAATGAAAATAAAAAATGGAAGACCCGAAAAACATAGCTTATGTTCATGAATTTTCTAGATAAGCTACAGAGCTTGAAACACTATCTCCATCTTCCAGATTTAAGAACAATGAGTGAGGAATCTCTACTTAAAATTTTAGCTTAATCTAAAAAGATCATTAACTTGATAAACCCAGATAAAGTGAGTGGAAAAAAACTATAGCTTCCATTCCTCAAAATCTTTAGGAAAATATCGAAAACATTGATAAGAGTTATACCCAAAATAATTCTTTAACAAATATGAAGATTATAAAAATATATTTGTTTAAAGTGCATTTAAATTTAAATTTTCTCCGCATAAAAGTGAAGCATTACTGACATAATTTTGACACGTTCCTCCTGCACTTACTTCAAAATTAAGGGTGGAGAGGTAACAACGAGATGTTGTGCAAGGTTGCTTGACTTTCTTCTCGTGTGTCTCTTGATGATCCTTCCAGGATGAAATGACGGAAGTTGAGGAATAGTCACTTATCCTTGAATTTCATCATAAACGAGGGGGGGACAAACCAAGAAGATTGATTTGAGCACAAATGCTTAAGAACCCAAGACTCCTACACACCGTAGAGCTTCACTTGTCTTCTTGAAGATGGAGATGACCACTCCTTCATATTCTCGGGGCGTTGTAGTTGCTACTCGAAATACTCTCTTTTCAACTCTTGCTTGGTGTCCTTCTAAGTGTCATACCTTTCTCTTGCTTGCCCTAACTTTATATGCCTTCTCAGGTATCATAAAGTTCTCCACGTCAGCTCTCTAAAGACCCCGACATCAGTTATATATCCTAAACATCTCAGGTGCTATAGTACTGCTATAATACCCCCAGCCTCCAAGGGTCGGCCTCCAAATGCCTGATTTCTACAATAATCTGCTACAATACTTTTGCTGCAATACTTTTTCTACAATACCTGGACATCCGGGTCAGGTCCTCCACTGGCCAGGTCCTCCTGTTAGATCTTCGGGTTAGGTTCTCTATTGGTCAGGTCCTCAAGGTCATGGACATTATCGCAACATGAACGGCCGGCCACATTAATTAGGTGAGATAGAACTAATAAAGGAGAAACCAAACTAATGAAACTCTAATAAGAGGAATTGTATTTTTCATCCTTTGATTATGAAATAAAAAGTAGCAAATTTGCAATCCCCATTCTGGAAATTAAGCAAGTAGAAAAACCACAAGTAGTTATTTCATATTGTTTTTTTTTTGAATAAGTGGATAAACCACATTTTATTTAATTTAGATAAGGTAGTTCGTTACATTGCTCGGCCAGAAATATATAAAATACATAGTTTAAAGAGCAAGAATTCTGCCAGCAATCCATCCAGGCCTCTTGTTCTCATTCTTGAGATGGTTCGTTCCCCAGGGGGTTTTCCTCCTCATCCTCCCTCCCTGTTGTGTCAGGTGAGAATTCCAGACTCCTTTTCACCAGGTTTGATGTCACCTCCATCTTTGTTTTTTTCCCTATCGGAGCTGCATTCAACCAAGATATAATAAGGAAAGAGATATCACGAATAATTCTTAAGAAAACACGTTGTTTGTCTTGGAAGCATCGTCTATTTCTCTCCCCCCAAATACACTAGGTGATTGCCATTATGGCGATGTCCCATCTTTCTCGTAGGGCATTGTCCACCCCCGAGGAGGTACCCTTGGCGCCCCATATTGTCTGGATATCCAGGTTCCCCCTTCGTGATCCAAATAGAGTCTCGAAATGATTCCATATCTGTCTCACGAAGGGGCAGGAAATGATGAGGTAATGTACCGATTCGTTTTCCGTCTCGCACAGATAGCATCTAGTGCGATCCCCTCTCCAGTTCCTCTTGTACAGGTTGTTGAGGGTGAGAATTTTGTTTTCCCTTGCTAGCCATGCGAATAGTTTTATTTTGAGTGGGCATGGCTGCGTCCAAAATTCTTTTTTCAAATCAGTTCTTACGCCCCCATCAATTCTGAATTGGTACAGAGATTTAACCGTGAATTTTCTGGGTGTCGTGAGGTCCCATTCTCTGACGTCCGTTGATTCTGGGTCTGTGATAGGTTCGATGAGTGCTCGGTTGAGGAGGAGAAGTCCTTCTGCATCCCTAGCCGATATGGGGCCTGGTTTGAGGATAGGGATTCCTCTTTGTATTATGGTTCTTGCTCCTTGAATGGTTAGGTGCTTTATTAGTGATAATTCTTGCAATTCTGGGTATGTGTTTTCCAATGAGTTTCCCATCCACCATTTGTTCTTCCAGAAGTTGGTATTGTTACCTGTCCCTGGGGTGACCCGAATGTTTGCCATTACAGTGGGGATTTCGCGACAAAGGCCTTTCCAGAAGGTTGATGCCCTCTTCGGGGCCGGGCTATGAGGATCTATGTGGCCTCTCCTTGCGTATGCATTTTGGAGTATCTTCTCACATATGCCTGCACGCCCAGTGAGTATCCTCCACCACCACATCCCTAAAAGTACCCAATGAAGACTCGAAGATTTAAAATTCCCCACCCCCCATTTTCTTTGGGTTTGCAGAGTCTACACAATTGACAAGGTGATAGCCATGCGTTGTCCTGTCCACCCTTCCCCATAGGAAGTTCTTCCTGATACTGTCAATTTTCTTGATTACCCACTCGGGGAGACAGAAGGCTGACATCCAGTGGTTCAGGATGGTCGACACAACTGCGTTCAACATTGTGAGTCTCCCCACATTGACAGTAGTTTTCCTTTCCACGATGCCAGCTTCCCTCGAATTTTTTCGATTATGATGTTCCAATCTTCTTTCCGGGCCGACCTCCCGAGATTGGAATCCCCAAGTATTTTATAGGGAAACACGTCACGGCGCAGTTTAGCACCTGTGCGAAGTCTTCAATGTTGTAGTCCACCACGTTGATCGGGATGATGACGCTTTTTGTATAGTTAATCTTTAGCCCTCAAAAGCCCTCAAACAAATATAGTATTAGCTTCAAGATGCGTGCATCAGCTGCACCCCCAGAACAGAAAATCAAGATGTCGTTGGCGTATTGTAACGTCGAGATAGAGTCTTCTCGGTTAGGCCCGATGGGTATGCCGTTGTAGATGTTTGCATGAGTGGCATTCGATAGCATCGTGGGTAGGGCGTCCATAGCTAGAACGAATAATAGTGGGGATAATGGGGGTCACCTTGCCTCAATCCCCTCTTGCTTCTTACGTATCCCGTCGGCTTTTCGTTAATGAGGAAATTTGCCTTTGACGATTGGAGCAGACATTTGATCCATCCCAAACATTTTGGGCCAAAACCCCTTGCCTGAAGAATGTCTAGGAGGTATCCCCAGTCCACTGAGTCGAAAGCCTTTTCTAGGTCGAATTTGATCAGAGTTCTGTTTGTGTTATCCCTCCTTGTCTTGTGCATTAGTTCTTCGGCTGCAATAATATTGTCATGAATCATTCTCCCCTGAATAAAAGCCGTTTGGGATTCCTCTACCAGATCACTCAGGAAACCTTTCAGTCTATTTGCCAGGACCTTGAAGATGATTTTAACTGAGCAGTTGATTAAGTTGATCGTCCTGTAATCCTTTATGTTCTCCGGTGTTTCATATTGTTGTTAACAGTGAGAGGTAACGTTGTTGTTAACAGAGCATGATTAATTAGCAGTATATTCATCCCTCCTTTATATATATATATATATATATATATATATATATATATACACGTCACTTAAGAGTACCAGGAGATGGAGGCTTCCTTACATATATATTATGCTTTGAGTCAATGGTTGGGCAGGCTTTCCCTTGCTGATCACACTCGAGTCCTTAACGTGCCTTATGCTGTCTGATTTTCCTTCTTAAGAGGGCAATGCTTTGCTTCCTTAATTCAGTCGTGTATATATATATATGATATATCTACATATATATCTCTTATATATAGCCAGCCTGCCCGCCTACTCGATCATCCTCCGGCCATCGATCATCTTCATCTTCTTGTCCCAGCAGCTAGCCCAGATTAATCTCCTATATATATCTTATAAGTACCAATTATGGGGCAAGTCATGAACAGTACGTCTCTACCTAGCTACTCTCATTAATTAATCTCTTTTTTGATATATTAGTGCATGCAGAATTTATTTATATATATATATATATATATATATCTTTTGTTTTCTAAGTTAGTTTATTTATTAATGGATTAATCTTCCTCTTCCTTTGGTCAGGCCCCATGATCATTAACTCTTTTTTGTTTTTTCCTTGATCAATATATATTAGAATGCGGAATTGTGTAGTCAGTTTAGTTGAATTAATCGCTTTTGAACTAAATTTAAATTTTAAAAGTCTTGATCTAATTTGTTTGTTCCAATGAAACTCAACCAAATATTCTTTTAATTATTTATACCCTTTACACTTATATACCTTCATCCTTTTAAATTTTGCATATATATACCTTCTATTAATTAATGGAATGACTTTTTTATCATTTTTTTTTTCACATTCTAATTCTGAGGACTTGTGAAATCAACATATTTGATAGAAAAATATTAAAAACCAATAAATATATATATTTATATTCCAACTAACTAAATGACCTAAGTTTATAACCATGGTTTAAAATTATGATTAAATCAATGTCAAATAATGATTTGTCATCCAAAGGATACATATTTAAAAATCTAGATTTCTTGGGATATAAAAAGGGGGAAAACAAAAACTTAAGACGATTATGTAATTTCAGATTGTGTAATGGCAATATTAAATCATTTTGTATACATGTAAAAATATGCTTTCACTTTCACTTTCACTTTCACTTATTAAGTTGTGTAATTCCTAATGTTTGTTTGTTAAAATGCTGATGTTATTATATATTGTCCTTTTTTTATTTGGTTAAAAACCAGAATTGGGTGGGCATGATAAAGATGCACACAAAAAAGAGCTAGCTAAACGTATTGACAAGGTTATGACTCTAGATATTCCGGAAATAAAGAATGAATCTGACTTCTTCCAAGCAGTGTATTGGCTTCTTGAGTAAGAATCCTTTCTTTTATATTGTATTCTAAATAAATCTTAATTTTTAAACTATTTACCTTTAAATTTATTGATAAATACATTCTAATGGACTGCTCCATTATAATTGATATAAACCTAGTGTAAATTAATAATCAATGCATTTCATGTATTCTTATGGCCTTATGTTATCAGCTCTGTATATATATACACACACACCTTATATTACTGAAATAAAAAAAAATAGAGATCATTTGATAATATTTGCATATGAAGCATGCATTCTTCTAATTTCTTTTTTTTTAAATAAAATAAAATAATAGGAATCAACTATTAGACATAATCCACTACACACTGTATAATTAGCTAAATTTGAAGGGTTTCATTTATATATTGAGTTACTGCATGATTTGTCTAAGCTTATATTAGGTAAACACGTAACAGGAAAATTAGCATTGACAGCGGAGCCATGCAATACCAAATACCAGATAAAAAGAAGCTTAATGATGCATTCAATGTAAGTATATCAAAAATCATTTTGTTTTACTTTTGGTTTACGTTTTGGCTTCTTAAAAAAAGAAATGTGTGCAATTTACACTATTTCATAAAATTAAGTTATTTGTGCAAAGTTTCCTATGAATTCTTTGTGTCCAAGCTGTGAGGGCAGCGCTAATCACATTTCTCTAACCTAAAAATAAAATTAATTTTTCAAATGGTTAGTTAGCCCGTTGAATGATTACAGTTTGGCACGCTTATATCATATTAATATAATAGAGGGTTTGGGAAATATCAAAGTGCATTTTAGTGCATTTTGATTTGAGTCATATATGTGTATATTTATAATAATGCCCAAAGATGAGAGTCATTAATTATTTTTGGAAGACATGGCTAATCTCCAAACATATAAGAAAAAATATCAGTTAATTAGTTCTAACTAACATCATCTACATACTTCTATTTCTATATAAAAATACTTAAGATGATTAATTAGTTTTGATTTTTAATATAATCAAAAATAAATAACCATTGTCAAATCCATAAAAGAAAAATATTTAAAAAATATATTTATATATTATGATGACAAGATTTTATTTATATATTACAATTAGAAAATTGCTTTTACACCATGCAATTAATTTTTAGAGGCATAGAAGCAACTATGACTTTTACCGGGTATAATCATAATTATTCACTTTTTGTAGTGGTGGACATGAAAATAAAAATAAATAAATAAATAAGTTTTTAGAGGGTGCATTCTTCCTTACCTAGCCAAAAAGAATCGTGCTATTCATCCCGATAAGTTTTTTGAAGAGAAAATTGCTTGCATACCCCTCCAAAACCATATATTTGCTTAAATACCCCTACAAAAATGCAATTTGCTTGCATACCCCTCTAAAACTAATTTTTTTGCTTATATACCCCTGCCATTAGTTACCGTTAGTCACCGTTAGTTTTTTTAGAGTTAACTATAATTTAAAGTTAACCATGGTTGAAAAATTACACAATTACCCTCATTTTTAATAATTTTGACTTCCAACCCTATTTTCTCATCTATAAAATAAATAATATCTATAAATTTTTTTAAAAAAATTAGAGGGGTATATAAGCAAACCCAATTTAGTAATTTGCCCCCATTCCATCCATTGATTTAACACCGTCAAAGGGCAACTTAACCATAGGGGCATATAAACAAAAATAATTGATTTATGGGGGTATGCAAGCAAATACCATTTTTACGGGGGTATTTAAGCAATTTCCAAGTTTTATAGGGGTACGCAAGCAAAAACCCCTTTTTTGAAAACGCGTCCGATGATTCCATCTCGGGATCATCAACATCATGATCCCGAGATGGAATCATCAGTGTCAGGACTAGTTTCGGGAAAACGCATCAGGATGAATATCATTTTTCAGCCTAAAATGCACGTTACGGTACCTTTTATGTATATCCCAAGACAAAATTAGGTACATGTACTTCGATCAAACAGGTGCCTGAAAAAATGTATGTATGTATATCTTCGTACCTAATTTCAAGGAACCTAAAATTTTCATACAATAATGCATTTTAGAATTCGCCAAGGATTTTTTTCTTTTTTCTTTTTAGAATCCCAAGGGTCTATTTTGAGGTCATGATTTGAATTTTATTTTGTCATCCAACAAGTTTAGAATCCCAAGGGTCTATTTTGAGGTCATGATTTGAATTTTATTTTGTCATCCAACAAAATTAATTTATCACATGATAAATGACAAAAACTAATTATTGAATGCAATTGGATTAATGATTTTCTAACATTGACTATGTTTATTTCTGTTAACCCATCTCTATTGTTTACTTGGGTTTATGGGCCTAAACCCAAGTGGTTGTCTTTGGTTTCACCCAAAACACCTCAATTTAATGAAAGATGGATCCATCTAGTCTATTATAAGCCCCACACACTTTTTCTCCACTAACAATGTAGGACTATTGTTTGACACATTTGAATTCTATTATTAAGATAAATTATTATTTGGAAATCTTTTGAGTAAATTCTTCTTCACTTAAAAGTTCTTGCATTGTTCTCAGATTTTACTTAAAATAACTATATGATCTTCATAATTAAACTCTCATGGACATTCATTAAATAACATCCCCGTTATATTAATAAAATTAGGGTAATTTTTTTTTAAAAAAAAATCCATATGATTTAACAAATTTACAAAAATAGGGAAATTGTTTTTTTTTTAATTTGTGGTTTCTACTGTTAACAAAAAAACGAGAAAAACTATTAATTCCCGCTAACACTGTTAACTTCTGCTTAGTTGATGGGAGCATTTTATCAAATTTTGTATTAAAAAAAAATATATTTTCCCTATTTTACAAATATGTGAAACCATATGTGCTTTTTTTTTTTTTGAAATTTATCCATAAAATTATTGCCAATAAATTAAATTAATCATCTAAAGTATTGGAATTATTATGCAAGTAAAAAAAAAAGGAGATATAAGTAATAAATTAGCTAGGATTTGTTGATGTATATTATTATTATTATTATTATTTGGGGCAGGAAATCCACAAGCAGAGTGACAGAGAGTTAACGAAGGAGGAGTTTGCAAATATTATTGGCAAAGTAATTACCGCAGAGAGTCTATTTTTTGGGGCAGCAGCGAAGGGCACCGTCTTAAAAATATTTGGCGTTCCAATATTAGCAACTTTGGCCAAACGAATGCTGCCAGGCCCCACTGCTTTTATATCTGAAGACGTCTTCATCCCTGCTGTCACTTCCGGCACTGTATACATCCTTGCCAAGACTAATAAATTGTAGCTACATCAATGCAACTGCAACTGGAAATTAATTAAAAGTCCTCATCGTCTGCTACCTCTTTATTTAACTTCACACAAAAATATGTATCTGTTATTACCAAATCATGTATGTATTGCTTTTTATTTATTTTCATCAGACTAGTTAATTAATTAATGGGGCTTGACAATAATTTATAATGTTTGTTATTATTCTCTCTTCTTAAAAATATCTTTATCTATGAAACGAGTTATACTTCAAATTAACTTACACAATCTTTGAAAAATGGGCAATTTTTGAAAATGGCCCTGTTTTATTTATTTTATTATTTTTTAGCCCCAACTTAAAAATATTTGTTAAAATGGCCCTAGAGCTGCCCAATTAGCAACCAAACTGGTGACAAGGATAGCTAATCGGCATTCGAAAAACCAATTAGCTCGAGAGACCTAGTTTTTTCTCTTCCGAGCTAATCGGTATTTGGAAGACATATTAGCTCTACAGGCTAAAAGTTCATTTTCATGTCCTTGGAGCTAATCGACATTTGAAAGGCCGATAGCTCTAGAGAACTTATTTCTTGGTCTCTGGACCTAATCGGCCTTCCACATGCCGATTAGATCACTGAATAATAGTTTATTCTTTTTTATTAGCCTAGTCAGCATTATGGCCGCTGACTAGGCAGGTCCAGGGTCATTATGGCAATAAAACTGGACCTGGGGCCAAAAAAATAATAAAATAAATGACTCAGGGCCATTTTGGCAAATTGCAATTGAAAAATTAGTAAGAGAGAAAGAGAGTTTTATTTGGTTTCTTGTATTTCAAATCCTAGCGTAAAAAGTGGAATTATATATAACTAAAATTATTGTATTTTAACTTATATTTAGGTAGCGTTCCATTGGATATAACTCAAAATCTCGAATTAAAATATATTTGTAAATACTTGATTTTTAAAAAACAACACTTGCAAATCTAGTGTTTGGTTGGATGTAACTGAAAATCCAGATTATAGAATTTTGTGTTTTGCTAAAAAGATTTAAAAATCTTGATTTGAAAAACTAGTTGGATGTAACTAAAAATCCATATTATAGAATTATGTGTTTCGTTAGAAAGATTTGAAAAACTAGTGTTTGGTTGGATGCAACCGAAAAATTTATATTATAGAATTTTGTGTTTGGTTAGAAATATTTGAAAAACTAGATTTAAAAAGACTACTGCTTGGTTTGATGTATTTAAGAGATATGGTTACCCTCTTTTGCATGGGTGAGCATAGTACTCTTTTTCAATTATATTTAGTTAAGAACTATTTTAAAAATATTTATTTTTGAGTTTTTTTTTTTTGACTAATTACTCTATAAATAATTACTACAACAAATAATATGAATTATTGGAGCATATTTTTATTTTTATTATACAAATTTTTATTAATAAACTTAAAAAATTGAACTACATTAAAAAATAAAAAATAACTAGTACAAATTGAACAAATACCCCTCTAATATTTTTTCACATAAATTATTTAAAATAATAAATGACTATTATGGGCTTGTTAATATACTCTTATAGTTAATATTTTATGGATTTTCGGTTATTTAAAAATTATGTATCACCAATATAGGTTTAATTTTTCAATGAATGACTTTTATATAACCCTATATTTACATGATTTTAACAAATATACCTGTAAAAATTTATAAACATGTTTTTACAGCCTATAAGAATATATAACATACAACATGATTAATACCATATGGCCTATTTATCTTTGCAACCATCCTTTATTAATTGACACAAAAGATAACATAAAATATAAAAGGTGTAATACCCAAATTAGTCCTTCTATTATACCGAATCGGCCATTTTGGTCCTTCTATTATAATTTGAGCATTGGGTGTCCCTCTGCTTTCATCTGCTTACAAACTCAATATAGAAAATTCATGCCATTCATTGATAACAATTTCTCTTCAAACTTCATCAACAACAAAAGAACTAGGGACTCTAGTGTATGTCATTCCCCTTAATTGTCGAAGAGGATATGTCCTATGAGGAACGCCCAGTAGCTATTTTGGGCCGGGAAGACAAACAGTTAAGGAATAGAACTATTCCTTTTGTCAAGGTAAAGTGGAGTAACCACACTGAGCGGGAAGCAACGTGGGAACGCGAGGAGGATATGAAAAAGCGTTACCCAGATTTGTTTCAATTGTAAGCAGTGGTGAAAATTTCGAGGACGAAATTATTGTAAGGGGGGAGGATTGTAAAATCCAAGAAATTTTAAGAAAATAAAGGTGTTAAAGTATTTCTTAAAATTAATTATTAAGTTAAAAAAAAAAAATTCCTAGGAAGTTAAATGAGGAAAATTAAGTTTAAAAAGGGATTAAAAACCCTAACTAAGGTTTGGGGTGACCAGAAGGACTTTCTGGTAGTTTTGGAAAGTTTGGGGGACTAAAGGGAAATAGTTCCCTCTCACAGCCATGGACCTGTATGTAATTTCAAAAGTATCAGGGACCTTTAGTAAATTTTCTTTGTGAGAAGGTCTTGTAGAAGAGAAACAACGGCTGGGATCTAATGATCCCAGATCGTTGTCTATCCCGGAGCATTATAGTGACCCATAGGACGCCACCTGTCAAGCTGTGATCAGATCCATCTGATTGTGACGAATCACAAGGCATGGGTCACAAATATTAGAGACCACGTGGCGCCTCAAGATCAAATCATCTACTGGGGGTTTTGGATGTGAAGCAAAGAAACAAGATCGGGCCGTCGACCTGTTTTTTTTTAAATCTCGACCGTTGATCAAGAGGGGAATGCTGGATCTTAGGCGAATGGCGGGGCATCCACCGTTGATCACGCGAGCGAGTAAACGTGGACGTTGGATCAGATGGAGTGATGATCCCGGGCGGCCCACCCCTTCACTGCGCCGCCAAGAACGGGCCGGCGCTGAAGCTCCGCCACCTACTCCGCCCGTTACTCGCGAGGAAGACGGACGGCTGCCGGCGGCGGTTTCCGTTACTCGCCTGTTCACCTACCACTGGAGGGCTATAAAAAGGGCAGTGAGCCTCCCCGCCAAAGACACCTCGCGAAGCGAGCTCACCGCTCCGGTGGAACTCCGGCATGTGGAGAGGAGTGTTTTCTCCGGTGGGAGATCGTTTCCTCGCATCCACGGACGGGTGCGGGACCAGAAGAGCTGTTCTCAGACGGAGTTGGAGACCAAGTCTCCGAGGAGAACGAGGAGAGCACTAAGAGTACGGCGGAGCTCGACGTAGGAGAGTGATAAGTGTTCAAATGAGCATCAATTATACATGAAATTCATGCATATTATCTTATGTTTTGGAGGAATATTGGCCCGCCGGTGCTCAAAAAGACTTTGTTTTTGTAAACAGGCTGACAATAATCCTAAGAGAAAGGAAAGCGTTTTGAGAAAGCGCTGGCCAAAGTAGCGAAGCGGAATGGAAGAAAGTCCATACAGTCTCATACGGACCCGTATGGACCTGGAAGATTCATCTGGACTCATGAAGCGGACCGACAGACCCCCCATACGAGGACACGAGAGATATCACGACTCCATACAACACTCCATATGGTGATCCGTATAAAGGGATATACGGGGTCGTATGAAATACATCTTGGAGTCGATATCGTAAAAGCTGCGCGATTTCGGCCGAACCGAGGGCAAAGTCGGAAATACACCCAAAACCCTTGAGGGGGATAAATAGAGATGTAAAAGAGGGTTTTGGGGCATCTTGGAGGGAGATTAGAGCCAAAGCTTCAAGGAGGGAGAAGCGATCATCATCTTCTCCATCATCTTGGAGGAGATTGAAGAAGAGAAGAGAAGGCTCAAGAGGGCTAGAGAGAAGAAGTAAGGGCTAAAGAGAAAAGGGAAATCTCCAAACGGTCATCATCAAGGGTTTGCTTCATGACTCTTGTGTTCGATTTCTTCTTTGACATTGATTGTAACTCTCCATTGATGGAGAGCTAAACTTTTGATACTTGGGTGTTGATGAACCTTTGGATTATGGTTAATTGATATTGTCTCTTCTATGTTGATTGATTGGTTGAATGCATCATGGTCTATTGAATGTATTGTATAGTAGAAAGCATTAACCTCTCGTTGCGAGAGCCGGAGAGGTTTCTCTAGTCCATGTGGGGAAGAAGCGGCGCACTCAGCGTGTAGACAAACTGCAATAGAGAGGACTAGGAGTACACCGGGAGCCCGGGTACTAAGGCGAGCTACTCCTTTAAATGTCTTATTCCCTTAGTCCTTCCAAGAGATAGGTTCCCTAGAACTTAACTAGTGAGGGTACTAGGTTGAGTAATCACCCTCGAGTGATGGGATGAAATCGTATTAGGAATCCTTGGCCAATGATTCACCAAGATTCAACATAGAGAGCATTATCCACATCTAAGGAAATCCAAAGGGGATTCAATCACCCAAGTATCCCCCTTCATCGATTGACATCTTCAAGATCAATTGCATTTGTTAATTTGCTTTATTAGCCTTAGAATTAGATTTAGTATCATCAACCCGAATTGATTGACTAGATAATAGACAATTAATTAGTACTAGTATTTTCTTTCTCCCTGAGGATTCGATACCCGACTTTTCAATAGTCCACTTTACTACTTGATTCGACCCTTACACTTGCGGTTAGAACGCATCAGAGACGGTGGTGCGCGCGGAAGGACGGGAGCCCCTGCAGCGCCGGAATTTCGTCTTTGGCTTGTCGGTAAGTACCTGTCCCCTCTTACGTAGTCTATAGAATGTTTGCATGCAACGGTGAGGCTTGTTGAGAGAGCCGTACGCGCAGCCGAGAGGTCCTAAAGTTCCTTCGAGAAGACGGAGGCCAGTGGTGCTCCGGAAGGGTTAGCCGTGGTTGTAAGTCTCAGCGACGAGAATGGAGCTTGGACAGGCGCTCAGTGCTTGCCGGCGAGGAAGAACGGTGAGGTTGATGCTCAGCCGCGTGAGAGAGAGAGAGAGGAAGAAGAAGGTCAAAATAATAATAATAATAATAATAATAGTAATATTAAAAGGGTAATGTTTTAATTAAAACATATGACTATAGGGGTGTGACAGTTATATAATTAATTGAAATAATTAGTTTATCTCCTTCTCTCTTGAGTTAAAATATTAGCTAATTATTGTGATAAATAGTAACTAGCTAGATGTGATAATAAATTGGAAACTATAGACCTGTGACAAATATTTTTGGATAGATTGTTAGTATAGTCTTGCTGATATTTTTTTTTATATAGTAGTGTGACAATAGATAAATTAATTGATTTATATAGTTACACTAACTATAGGTGACAAAATCAAGTTGAACAAATCAGGAATGATTAATAATTCCTTGGAAACTTAGAAAATGTGACAAAAAAAAATCAAATTAATAGAGATTTGAATGGTTTGTCTCTAACCATGTTAGTGTGACAAAACAAAAATTGTTTTAAAGAACAATTTAAAGGATGATTAATAGTTTCATGAAATCAAAAAGTTGTGATAATTATTTGGTTAATAATTTGTATAGCTAGAATAGCTATAAGAAACTAAGATATTGTGACATAACAGGGCTAATTATCCTATGTGAAATGGTATAATCTTTTGAATAATTGAATCAAAGTAATTCGAATGTAATTACGAAAAATTATTTAGTAAGGTGGCTAAATGAGTTCAAAGGGACTAGATAAACCCTAAACGAGATAGACCTTAGGGTCATAAACTACCAAATGACCAAAAAGCCCTTAAAGGGACTAAGGTCAAGCTAAACTATGAAATGGACCTGAAACGGGCCCAATTTAACTATAGTGATTAGAGATAACTAAATAGGGTTTAGATAAGATCAATGAGAGTAGGATTGACTAAGTTTGACCAAGCTGGACCTAAGGACAACTAAAAGACATGGAAACAGAGGAAAAAGGGCCAGTAACCCGAGAGATGATCCTTAGGACCCGTTAGTGGGCCTAGGTCCAACAAAAGCGTTGACATGCATATGAAACTAGAAACTTGTTGAAAACTTGACTCTAATAAGGGTCTATGTATGCCAGATACTCTCAGGGAGACGTAAGGCATTCCAAGGGCTTCTAGGAAGACATTTAGTCTCACCAGGAGGTAAGTACACTTGCCTAGTTCCCACCCGGTTTCGGGTTTTTCTTGGACTTGCTATGTGTTCTTATTACGTGCCTTGCTGAAGTCATACATGCTAATCGTATCTGTTTTAGACTCCTGTTGAGCATGTATGTTTGTTTTAGGGACGTTGGTGTCCCTGTTTGCTATGTTCTACTGCCCGGACTCAGTGGAGCTAGGGAAGCTCCGATAGAGGAATGTTCAGGGACAGGACCCCCTGGTATTCCTGTCTGCCTACCAGAGAGGCAAATCTCTGGAGGTCTTACCTGTCAGTGGGCATGGTACACTGACCGTGTTAACACGTAGGAGAGGTAGTTCTACCGACCTGTGACCGGAGGGTCGAATGACCAAAAAGGTCATGTTTACAGCAAATAACTGGACATACTGGCCGGGAGTGAACCTTGAGTTCTCTTGAAACTCGTTACAGAGCCCGAGGGTTTCTGTATCAGGGGTCGTACCTTTGATTTGTTTCTGGTAGACTGCTAGGATTATATTGTTGATATTATGATCTCATTGGTAGACATATTTCCTATTTATGTCATTGTGACCCGCAGGGGTACTTACTGGGCTTTCCATTCGAAAGCTCATGTGTTTCACTTTTCCTCTTTTACAGATTCCGAGGTTTAGGAGGGAGTGGAGCCTGAGGAGAGGACACAGGGAGATCAGAGGTTTAGGAGACTCCTTTATCTTTTACTTTATGAGCATTGTTATTTGTAGGACCCGTATAGGGACCAGACTATTATAGGGCCTACGGACCCTGATGACTCTATGTTCTTGTGAACTCGAGTTTACCTTTGTGTTATGGTTTTGTTATCTGCTTATCACCTTTTTTGGCCTTGTATTTGAGTTGAGTTTTCCTCTGCTTAAATACGACAGGTCTGTTGACGAGCTCGAGGTCCCAGGCTCCGGGTCGGGGCGTGACAGATTAAAGTGGTATCAGAGAGGTTCTCTAGATAGAGCAGATAGCAGACCCTAGATGCCCTTAGCCTGTTGCATAGACTGAGTGCGGGACTGGGGTAGTATACATAGTGGTACGTTAGTTTGACACTTGGTTTTACCTGCAGGATGTCGGGACCGTCGTACCGTGATTCGTCTGACAATGAGGTGGAGTCTATCCGGGAGAACACTCCACCACCCCGGGCCGATTCGTCTGAGCCCGCAGAGGTCCTCCCCGAGATGAGGAGGACGGTCGAAGCCACCAACCGTAAGGTTGACAGGCTTCAGAATACGGTTACCATGCTGGTCCATGGACTTAGAGACCATATGGCTATGCTGAGGCCAGTGGACGTGGGGCCGAGGGTTCCACTAGCGCAGGAGATAGTGAGCCCGAGTATCCCTCCTCGGCGCGTGTGTCGAGCTCGAGATTACCGCCGTGGATTGGGGGTTCAGATTCGGGAGAGAGCTGTAGGTCCATCTCCTACCGTTCTCAGGATCTCCTGGTGCCGACGATGTGGAGTATATGGGCACCGCATGACGGAGTGTAGGCGCCCTGCCCTCTGGTGCCGTAGCTGTGGCAGTCGGGAGCACCTAGCTTTCTACTGTCCGTCTGGTGCGCCGGGACCTAGCAGGGGACCACAGGGGTCTGGAGGACATCGACCCTGTGCTGATTACACTCCACTGTCTCCTGACGAGCATCACCTGGACTGAGTTTTAGTTTTAGTTGCTAGAATAATCGTAGTCTTACAAACATTTGTGTTGTACGAACTACTTATACCATGTCCTTTAGTATCTTTTGTTTTTATCATGTTGTCTCTAGTCGTTGTTTTTGAAATGAATAAAAAGTATGTTTTTCATCACTTGTCTTACCGGAAATAAAAGTAACCTTGAAATCCTTATACAGCTGAACTATGGATCACCTGCGTGGAGGTCGAGGTGGTAGGGGTAGAGGAAGGGGTAGGCGAGGGCGACCTCGTCGTACTGAGATGCCACAGCCTCCTGTGGAAGAAGTACCTCAACCGCAGGGTGGGGAGGTACCCCCACCTGTGGACGAGATGGAAGTTGAGCAGGAGGTGCCTGCTCAATCTAATGCTCAGGCGCCTCAGGCAGAGGGCCAAAACCCAAGGGGGGAGGTACCCCCCATGAGCATGATGGAACTTATGAGAGAAATGTTGGGACTAATTCAGGAGACCCGACAGCAACGAGTACCACCTCCAACAACTACCCCCACGTCAAGTAGAGGATTATTAGGGGAGATTAAGAGACCCTCTCCCCGACCTTTCGAGGGAGCTGCAGATCCCCACGCAGCCGAACAATGGATAAGAGAGATGGAGAAGACCTTCGAGGTTTTCCAGACCACTGAGGCGGAGAAGATCAGGACCGCCGTGTACATGCTCCAAGGACCCGCAGAAGACTGGTACTTCGGAGAGATAAGACTGAGGAAGGGAGAGGCCTTCCAGACTTGGGAAGAATTCAGGACTGCATTCTTCGCCAAGTATTTCTCAAGAGGACATTTAGTACAGCTTGGACAACAATTCTCCCAGCTTGTTCAGGGAGGCTCCACTGTGGAGCAATATGAAACAGAATTTGATAGGTTGGCTCGCTTCTTGCCTGACATGGTTCCGACAGAAGAGAGCCGAGTGATGAAATTTGAGGCCGGATTGTGACCATCCTTGAAAAAGATTGTGACCAGCCACATGTGCAATACCTACACCGAGGTCGCGGCTAGGGCCAAGTACACCGAAGCTTCTTGCCAGGGGGACGCCCAGGGGTCGTCCCATAAGGATATAAAAGATAAAGGGACGAATAGCCAGGGCCAATCATCGGGGAAGAGCTCTGGGAAGCGTAGGCCTGAAAACAGATACCGGCCTTATGGAAAGCCAACCAGGTCCACAGCCTCATCTGGAGGCAAAGGGTCATCAGCCAGTGTGACCCAAACTCTGAAGTGCTATGAATGCAAGGGGCCGCATAAGAGATCCCAGTGCCCAAGAATAACTGGAGGGTGTTATTTCTGTTTGGCTTTGGATCACCAAAAGGCCCAATGTCCGCAACGACAACAGGGACAGAGTGTAGTGGGAGGAACTCAGGGATCCCAACAGGCTTCCCGACAATCTGTTGGACCACCACCAAGACCACAAGGTGGAGATAAGAAGGGGAAGGTAACTTCAGGACAGCCTTCTACCCCTAATCAACCCCAGCAACAGTAAAGGCCGATGACCCATGGACGGGTCTACCATTTGACAACTGAGGAAGCACAGGCATCAGCTGATGTCGTGGCAGGTACCATCTCAGTTAGTTCATTTTATGCCTGCACTTTATTTGATCCTGGAGCCACACACTCTTTTGTATCTGCACGATTTGCACGAAAACACACATTGCCTATTATAGATCTACCCCAGGAGTTGTGCGTAGACACCCCGGTAGGAGCTACCAAGTTGGTAAGGAGGATTGTACCGGCATGCCCAGTAGTGATTGAGGGGCGGAAGTTACTTGCAAACCTGCATGTAATGGACCTAAAGGATTACGATGTAATCCTCGGGATGGACTGGCTCTCTTCAGTCTACGCGATAGTGGACTGTCGTGCGAAGAAAGTTGTGTTTAGGATGCCGGGAAAAGAAGAATTTACCTTTAAAGGCAGCCAAACCTATTTCGTAATACAGGAGATATTAGCTCTCTAGGTCCGGAAGCTACTTAGGGGTGGATGTATAGGCTACTTGGCTTCTATTACTGAGGTAAAGAAGGATAGAGAGATCGTGGTCTCAGATGTACCCGTGGTAAGGGATTACCCTGACATGTTTCCGGAAGAGTTACCGGGATTACCCCCGGAAAGAGAACTGGAATTCTCTATTGATTTGGTTCCGGGAACGGCTCCTGTGTCTAAGGCTCCTTATCGGATGGCGCCTGCGGAGCTTAAGGAATTGAAGACCCAAATTAGAGGAATTATTGGATAAGGGTTTTATCAGACCTAGTATGTCACCTTGGGGAGCACCTGTTCTTTTCGTCAAGAAGAAAGATGGGTCTTTAAGGTTGTGCATTGATTATCGGGAGTTGAACAAGGTGACTGTAAAGAATAAATATCCTCTACCAAGAATTGATGACCTGTTGGATCAGTTGCAGGGAGCTCAAGTATTCTCCAAGATTGACTTGAGATCTGGGTATCATCAAGTAAGGATTAAAGAGACGGATATTCCGAAGAGTGCTTTCCGTACTAGATACGGGCATTATGAGTTTCTGTTAATGCGCCGTTTGGGCTTACCAATGCTCTAGCAGTCTTCATGGACATGATGAACCGGGTATTCCGTCAATATTTGGACCAGTTTGTGGTGGTGTTTATTGATGACATACTTGTCTACTCAACAAGCCACTAGGCACACGAAGAGCACTTAAGGAGGGTGCTAGAAACCTTGAGGGAACATCAGCTCTATGCAAAGTTCTCCAAGTGCGAATTCTGGTTGGACAAAGTTTCCTTCTTGGGCCACGTGGTAAGTGAAGCTGGAGTCTCAGTAGATCCCAAGAAAATTGAAGCCGTTGTAGAATGGAAGAGACCAACTACTGTACGAGAGATACGGAGTTTCCAGGGATTAGCCGGCTATTACCGAAGATTCGTTGAGGGTTTTTCGGTTATAGCAGCACCATTAACTAAGCTGACCAGGAAAGGTACCAAATTTATTTGGACTGAATCCTGTGAAAAGAGTTTCCAGGAGTTGAAACAGAGATTGATTTCTGTACCAGTGTTGGCATTACCGCAAAGTAATCGCGGGTATACGGTCTACAGTGACGCCTGTAAGACCGGTCTTGGATGTGTGTTGATGCAAGATGGGCGCGTGATTGCTTATGCATCACGACTGTTAAAGCCTTTCGAAGAGAATTACCCCACACACGACCTTGAGTTGGCGGCGATCGTGTTTCAACTAAAGATCTGGCGACACTTCCTCTACGGTGTACCTTGCGAGATTTAAACCGATCATAAGAGCCTCAAGTACATATTCACACAGAAGGAGTTGAATATGAGACAATGGCGTTGGTTGGAGCTAATTAAGGACTATGATCTCAGTGTCCATTACCACCCGGGCAAGGCGAACGTGGTAGCCGATGCACTGAGCAGGAAGTCTGGATATGGAGTTGCCGCTATGCTAACAACTCAGAGGCCGCTATTGGAGGACATGAAGAGGCTCAATCTAGAGGTTGTTTTGCCTACAATGGAAGTCTCATTGGCCAGCTTGCATATTCGACCCTCGTTATTGGAAAGGATTCAGGTTGCTCAGGGGCAAGATCCTGATCTGGAAGAGATCAAGGAACACTTAGGCCAAGGAGAACCAACACGGTTCAGAGTCCATGAGGATGGTACTCTAAGATTTGACGAAAGGATTTGTGTGCCAAATGTCCCTTAAATAAGAAGGGAAATTCTGGAGGAAGCCCACTATTCGAGCTGCGCTATTCACCCTAGAAGTACCAAAATGTACAGAGGGTTGAAAGATCATTTTTGGTGGAAGGGGATGAAGCGAGATGTTGGGGAGTTCGTGGCTAAGTGCATCACCTGTCAATTGGTGAAGGCAGAGCACCAAAAGCCGGTAGGGATGTTACAACCCTTACCCATTCCGGAGTGGAAGTGGGAACATATTAACATGGATTTTGTGACAGAGTTGCCACGCACTCAAAAAGGCCATGAGTCGATCTGGGTTATAGTGGACCGACTGACTAAGTCAGCCCATTTTATACCATTGAGGACGGGAGCATCCCTGGAAAAGTTGGCCCAGCTGTATATAGATCAGATCGTTAGGCTACATGGAATACCGGTGTCGATCACCTCCGATAGAGACACTCGGTTTGTCTCCAGATTTTGGGAGAGCCTGCACACAGCTCTGGGCACAGGATTGGCATTCAGCACAGCTTTCCACCCACAGACCGATGGACAGTCCGAGAGGACCATCCAGGTGTTAGAGGACATGCTGAGGGCATGTGCGATAGATTTTACGGGGTCTTGGGATGAACGTCTGAGCTTGATAGAGTTTGCCTACAACAATAGCTACCAGGCAAGCATCAAGATGGCTCCGTATGCGGCACTCTATGGGAGGAAGTGCCGAACTCCCATTTGTTGGGGTGACGTGGGAGAAAGGAAACTGGTAGCTGAGGCGACACTTAAGCAACCAGATTTTATAAAACAAACTGAGGAACATGTTATAATGATAAGGGAGAGACTCAAGGCTGCTCAGAGTAGACAGAAGAGCTATGCAGACCGTAAGAGGTCTGATCAGGAGTTTCAAGTGGGAGACTTGGTATTCTTGAAGGTATCTTCTATGAAAGGGGTAGTAAGGTTTGGACGACATGGAAAACTTGCTCCACGATATATCGGACCTTTTGAGATATTGGAGCGCATAGGAGTTGTGGCTTATAGGCTGGCTTTACCTCAGGATCTTGCTCAGGTTCATGATGTCTTCCACATTTCTATGTTGAAGAAGTGTATTCGTGATCCCACCAGGGTAATTCCTCAGGTTCCTGTAGAAGTCGAAGAGGATATGTCCTATGAGGAACGCCCAGTAGCTATTTTGGGCCGGGAAGACAAACAGTTAAGGAATAGAACTATTCCTTTTGTCAAGGTAAAGTGGAGTAACCACACTGAGCGGGAAGCAACATGGGAACACGAGGAGGATATGAAAAAGCGTTACCCAGATTTGTTTCAGTTGTAAGCAGTGGTGAAAATTTCGAGGAAGAAATTATTGTAAGGGGGGAGGATTGTAAAATCCAAGAAATTTTAAGAAAATAAAGTTGTTAAAGTATTTCTTAAAATTAATTATTAAGTTAAAATTTTTTTTTCCCTAGGAAGTTAAATGAGGAAAATTAAGTTTAAAAAGGGATTAAAAAACCTAACTAAGGTTTGGGGTGACCAGAAGGACTTTCTGGTAGTTTTGGAAAGTTTGGGGGACTAAAGGGAAATAGTTCCCTCTCACAGCCATGGACCTGTATGTAATTTCAAAAGTATCAGGGACCTTTAGTAAATTTTCTTTGAGAGAAGGTCTTGTAGAAGAGAAACAACGGCTGGGATCTAATGATCCCAGATCGTTGTCTATCCCGGAGCATTATAGTGACCCATAGGACGCCACCTGTCAAGCTGTGATCAGATCCATCTGATTGTGACGAATCACAAGGCATGGGTCACAGATATTAGAGACCACGTGGCGCCTCAAGATCAAATCATCTACTGGGGGTTTTGGATGCGAGGCAAAGAAACAAGATCGGGCCGTCGACCTGTTTTTTTTTAAATCTCGACCGTTGATCAAGAGGGGAATGCTGGATCTTAGGCGAATGGCGGGGCATCCACCGTTGATCACGAACGAGTAAAGGTGGACGTTGGATCAGATGGAGTGATGATCCCGGAGCAGCCCACCCCCTTCACCAGTCGCCAGCAACGGCCGTGCGCGAGCTCCGCCACCTACTCCGCCCGTTACTCGCGAGGAAGACGGACGGCTGCCGGCGGCGGTTTCCGTTACTCGCCTGTTCACCTACCACTGGAGGGCTATAAAAAGGGCAGTGAGCCTCCACCTTTCGGCCAAGACACTGGCGGCGAGCTCGCTTTCCCGTGGAACCCAGAGGAGAGGAGTGTTTTCTCCGGTGGGAGATCGTTTCCTCGCATCCACGCGGGGAGTGCGGGACCGAAGAGTTCTCGAGGCGGAGTTGGAGACCAAGTCTCCAAGGAGAAGGAGAGCACTAAGAGTACGGCCGAGCTTCGGCGTAGGAGAGGCGGTGAGTGCTTGTGAAGGGCGGGAGCCCCTACGCCTTGAATTTCATCTTTGGCTTGTCGGTAAGTACCTGTCACCCTCTTACGTAGTCTATAGAACATTTGCATGCAACGGTGAGGCTTGTCGAGAGAGCCGTACGCGCAGCCGAGAGGTCCTAAAGTTCTGGTGAGAAAACGGAGGCCAGTGGCGCTCCTAAAGTTTCGGTGAGAAGACGGAGGCCAGTGGCGCTCCGGAAGGGTTAGCCGTGGTTGTAAGTCTCAGCTCCGGAATGGAGCTTGGACAAGCGCTCAGTGCTTGCCGGCGAGGAAGAACGGTGAGGTTGATGCTCAGCCACGTGAGAGAGAGAGAGAGAGAGAGAGAGGAAGAAGAAGGTTAAATAATAATAATAATAATAATAGTAATATTAAAAGGGTAATGTTTTAATTAAAACATATGACTATAGGGGTGTGACAGTTATATAATTAATTGAAATAATTAGTTTATCTCCTTCTCTCTTGAGTTAAAATATTAGCTAATTATTGTGATAAATAGTAACTAGCTAGATGTGATAATAAATTGGAAACTATAGACCTGTGACAAATATTTTTGGATAGATTGTTAGTATAGTCTTGCTGATATTTTTTTTTATATAGTAGTGTGACAATAGATAAATTAATTGATTTATATAGTTACACTAACTATAGGTGACAAAATCAAGTTGAACAAATCAGGAATGATTAATAATTCCTTGGAAACTTAGAAAATGTGACAAAAAAAATCAAATTAATAGATTTGAATGGTTTGTCTCTAACCATGTTAGTGTGACAAAACAAAAATTGTTTTAAAGAACAATTTAAAGGATGATTAATAGTTTCATGAAATCATAAAGTTGTGATAATTATTTGGTTAATAATTTGTATAGCTAGAATAACTACATGAAACTAAGATATTGTGACATAAAAGGGCTAATTATCCTATGTGAAATGGTATAATCTTTTGAATAATTGAATCAAAGTAATTCGAATGTAATTACGAAAAATTATTTAGTAAGGTGGCTAAATGAGTTCAAAGGGACTAGATAAACCCTAAACGAGATAGACCTTAGGGTCATAAACTACCAAATGACCAAAAAGCCCTTAAAGGGACTAAGGTCAAGCTAAACTATGAAATGGACCGGAAACGGGCCCAATCCAACTATAGTGATTAGAGATAACTAAATAGGGTTTAGATAAGATCAATGAGAGTAGGATTGACTAAGTTTGACCAAGCTGGACCTAAGGACAACTAAAAGACATGGAAACAGAGGAAAAAGGGCCAGTAACCCGAGAGATGGTCCTTAGGACCCGTTAGTGGGCCTAGGCCCAACAAAAGCGTTGGACATGCATATGAAACGAGAAACTTGTTGAAAACTTGACTCTAATAAGGGTCTATGTATGCCAGATACTCTCAGGGAGACGTAAGGCATTCCAAGGGCTTCTAGGAAGACATTTAGTCTCACCAGGAGGTAAGTACACTTGCCTAGTTCCCACCCGGTTTCGGGTTTTTCTTGGACTTGCTATGTGTTCTTATTACGTGCCTTGCTGAAGTCATACATGCTAATCGTATCTGTTTTAGACTCCTGTTGAGCATGTATGTTTGTTTTCGGGACGTTGGTGTCCCTGTTTGCTATGTTCTACTGCCCGGACTCAGTGGAGCTAGGGAAGCTCCGATAGAGGAATGTTCAGGGACAGGACCCCCTGGTATTCCTGTCTGCCTACCAGAGAGGCAAATCTCTAGAGGTCTTACCTGTCAATGGGCATGGTACACTGACCGTGTTAACATGTAGGAGAGGTAGTTCTACCGACCTGTGACCGGAGGGTCGAACGACCAAAAAGGTCGTGTTTACAGCAAATAACTGGACATACTGGCCGGGAGTGAACCTTGAGTTCTCTTGAAACTCATTACAGAGCCCGAGGGTTTTTGTATCAGGGGTCGTACCTTTGATTTGTTTCCGGTAGACTGCTAGGATTATATTGTTGATATTATGATCTCATTGGTAGACATATTTCCTATTTATGTCATTGTGACCCTAGGGGTACTTACTGGGCTTTCCATTCGAAAGCTCACGTGTTTCCTCTTTTCCTCTTTTACAGATCCCGAGGTTTAGGAGGGAGTGGAGCCTGAGGAGAGGACACAGGGAGATCAGAGGTTTAGGAGACTCCTTTATCTTTTACTTTATGAGCATTGTTATTTGTAGGACCCGTATAGGGACCAGACTATTATAGGGCCTACGGACCCTGATGACTCTATGTTCTTGTGAACTCGAGTTTACCTTTATGTTATGGTTTTGTTATCTGCTTATCACCTTTTTAGGCCTTGTATTTGAGTTGAGTTTTCCTCTGCTTAAATACGGCTGGTCTGTTGACGCGCTCGAGGTCCTAGGCTCCGGGTCGGGGCGTGACACTTCTATAACTAAACTATCACATTTTTTAACCGGAGAACTTGGGGGGTCTCCGACGTATGTGTCCAAACCACCTTAAACGCCCCTCTCTTATTTTATCTTCAATTGGTGCAACATGTACTTTTTGTCAAATCTGTTCATTTCTAATCATATCTAATCTTATATGACCACTCATTCACCTTAACATCCTTATTTCTGCTACATTCATCTTATGAAAATGTTGAACTTTAGTTACCCAACACTCGCTCCCATATAGCATGGCTGGTCTAACTGCCGTCCTATAGAATTTTCTCTTTACTTTGTAAGACATCTTCTTATGACACAACACACCCGTGGCACTTCTCCATTTCAACCATCCAGCTTTGATTCTATGGGTTACATCTTCATCTATCATCCCAGCATCCTAGAAAATGGAACCTAAATACTTAAAATGGTTAACGTTAGTGTCACGCCTCGACCCGAATCCCGGGACCTCGAGCATGTGCACAGACCGGCCGTACCCAAGTGGAGACGAGCCCCACTCGGATACAAGGCCTAAATGATAAAGAACAGATAACATTATTTCTATTAATAACAAGAGTTACACAGCGAAAAATTGAAATTTAAAGGTACACTATGGACCCTTCTAGGGTCCTAAAAAAATACATTGTCTCTCTCTGAAAAGTTTGAGATCTTCGAACCTCAACGCGCAGCTCCTGAGTCTGTAATCACTATTTCTTTAATTCTGAAAAGAAAAGGAAATAAAGAAGAATGAGTTTTCGAAAGGAAAGCTCAGTAAGTTCCCCGCAGGGATCTCAACAAAGCTAGGCAATAAGCAAGATAAGCATTAAGCATAAATACAAGCATCCGGGACTACGCCCGCACAAACAAGAACCTAGGAGTCTATAAAAAATAACCAACGCAAGGACTCCTAGTCAAACACTGGCCCTCGGGCCCGGAATGGAATTCCAAGAATCGATGACATCAAAATTTTCCGTCAGCATCCAGCCTCTGCTGGAAATCGACCTCGGTCGATCATTGGTAGCGCCACCTCTCTTACGTGTTAACATGCTCAGTGTATCGTCCCACTGACAGGTTGGACTACCAGAGTATCCTCCCCCCGACAAGGAACCATCAAAGACGCCAGGGTGTCCTCAGCCCTGAATGCTCCACTCTCAGTTGAGCATTCGCTCCACTGAATAGGAAAATGAACCCGTCTGGAGCACGCTTACTCGGCCAGCACATGAGACCATGTATCCACGGTCAAGTGTCGGCCCACGAGCCAACATGTCAAACGAGCATAACAAGTAATAAAAGCGCTCTACTCTAGCTCTCAACCATGCACGTACAAAGGAAGGAAAACAAGTAAACATAGGTACGTGCATGCATCCAATAACAGAAGTTCAATAGCACATGCTAAAAGAAATAGCATTAACAAACACAAAGAAAACCCAAAGATGGGCGGGAATCTAGGCGAAGGTAACTTACCTCTATCAATAATCTACTTGAGATCCCACTTGGCGTGTCTCCACTCTCTACGCCGAAATCTGATAACAAAACCTATTTTTTAATAATAGTTCATAAAATATTCATGTCTAGATGCACATGCAACCCTCACTAATGGTCCATAGATTATTTCTTAATCATAAGTCCACACTTATATAGCAAGAATCCTACCGTTCTTCTAAAAATGATACTATAGCCTAGTGGTTTTGAGGTCCCACTATTAACATGGGGTCTTGGGTTGCAATCTCAATGGCTACAAGGTTTTGTCTCCTTTCTTTTTATTTTCTTCCACTATTCTGGCCGACTAGTAAAGCCCGTCAAGTTGGACCAGACCCAATCGGTTTAATTTTAAATAAACTTAGACCCACTGAACTTGGTTCTATCAACCCTTTAATCAAAACAATTAATCTAGACCCAATTCCAACATCACACTAGATCACTTGGTTTTAATCAATTCCAAACTTTTTAATCTCATCGATCAGAATCACCTGCAAACACCAGCACCAACGCTCACCTTTCTCTCTCCATACTAACTCCACCATGGCCTTTCATATGTGCATAATCACATAACCACTTAAAGAATATAAGCCCAACAATGGACACTCTCTACAGCACATGCAAAGCCACACACACTGCCAACACTATTAACACAACCTTTTGTATACAAGCTTTTATAAATCCACATTACCTTTCCTGGCAACAGAACCTCAAATCCATTAGAATTAACTAAACTCTAACCAAATTGAACCCCAATATTTACACACATGCACTTGAGCATGACTAGAACAACAGTCAAAAACCAATAACCCTCATCAGCACCTAAACTCCTCATAAATCCATCAATAAAGAATAGCAATCACAGGGTCTAAACACTCACAGCTGCAAACCTCAAAAGAAAATCATGATATCCTGCATACTTCAACACTCCCATTACAACTTAACTGAGACCCACTACATAATCTAAGGCACTATCACCAGCACAGAAACCCACACATCAAAACCCATGCCAAATGCTCATACGGAAACCATAAGAATAGGATTCTCATCCAAGTAACAAAGAACCCAACCTTCATGCATCACAACATTCTCAAAGACCCAACCCTACAACAGCAACCAAGCAACCTCAAACACTCACTATCACTGCTGCCCAACAATTACATCTACAGACATGGCCTCTCCTCTCCAAACATGAGCATCAATCAATAATACCTCCAATAACTAACACAGTGGTAAACTAAAACAAATATATCCAATTATCTAACCTCTGCACTAGCCAATCCTGGTGATGATTGTATCATCCTCAACACACTCACAACCTTCTAGAGGTTATGCTACTTGAACCTAGTTTCTAATTTGCTGGACAGAAGCCAAGCATCATACTATCAACACCATCATATATAAATAGACTTACCTTCAATTAAATCCTTTGAATCATGCATGATACCTGATCGCTTAACTTCTAATTGCATACTCATGCATGTGTCCAATTTCTGTGAAATTAACCATGATTCTAAGCATGCCTCTATCCATGCTAAACCTGGTTAGTAAGCCTTATAATCTCACATGCATGCCTAATATTTATCTTCAAACAACACATGGGTGAAGGGACTCCTAGATGAAAGCAGCGATCCCGGAGAGATGCCTCGCCGGTGTCGTTGTTCCGCCGTTCCTCGCGTCCCTGCCCTTCGCCCTTGTGCGCTTGGAGATCGTGTCGAACTGACTGTCTCCTCCGCCCATCCCTCCTTTCACTTCCTCTCCTCCCTGTCACTCTCCGGCTCTCGATGGCGGTGGCGCAAGTCGGGGCGCGAGTAGACGAACTAGGGTTTCCGAAATGGGGTGTTCATATATAGAGGCTTCTCGAGGGGATGTAGATAAGATACGATCTTTTAAACTGGGTTTATCGGATTAGAGAGATAAGGTTTATCTCTCTCTCTAAATATTTCTCTCTCTATATCTTTCTACTCTCTCTCTCTATCTATATATATCGTTATCGTTGTATAAATATATATATATATATATATATATATATATATATATATATATATATATATATATATATATGTTTGTATCCCTCACCCTACACGTCCCCAACCATGTACATGCACTTTGAATTCAATGCCTTATCTTATAGTTTTATAATCTATTTATAATGTTTATCCATCTAAGCATATAAATAAATATCCTCAATTTCACACCCACTTGCATGTCCTCTATCTCTATCTCTATATTTGATTGTTTTATATTATCTCAAATCTTTGAATCATGCATTCAATATATAAACATATTTATATTTAACATATCATCATGAATCTATCCAATATATTTATATAATATTCTTTATTAAAACATCTTTTGTATATATATATATATATATATATATATATATATATATATATATATATATATATATAAATTATCCTTATATAGTTTATATGAGAAATATTTATCCACTTTCTTTTTCTCTCTCTCCTATCCAACCTCTCTCTCTTTATATCTCTATATTTATCTATTACCATAATGAAAAAATAAAACCTTATAATCTCATTTATAAAATGCCCACCTTATCTTAATTATTTAAGATTATCCTTCCATCTATCAAATCATGTTTAACATATATATAAATATAGATTTATATATCTATTTGTAAATATATATTTTATCTAATCCGATATATTAATTTCAAGGGGTCCCATTATCTAACCAAAAATGATTCAGTTCTTTCTAAAATTACTAAAATACCCTTCATGACTCTTATGAACCCTAATTAAGGCATTATCCAATTTCGTCTCTCATTTCAAATTCAAGGGTCCTTTCTAATTAACTTATAATTAGAACTTCTATTCCACTAAACTCAATTCGATCCAACCTTGAGACTTTCTTTTATTAAACACAGATTTTAGGAAAATAATTAAAAAAATTTAATACCCTAAAATCTCCGGATTTTACAATTAGGCACTACCACCCCATCTAGTTTCACTTCCTCGTCATCTCTGCTACTTAGACTAAAATTACAATGCATATATTCTGTCTTACTTCTACATAGCCTAAAAACTCTACTTTCTGATAGCTTAAGAAAGAGAGCTATTTAATGGACATATTATGCTAGGTGGAGACCAAATATGAGCTATTAATAATGTATACAAGAGGCAATTTGGGTTATTTTGTATATACCCTACCTCAACTAGCATGCACACTTGTTTTAGTGAATTTCTATACTAAATGGATTAATTTATGCACTAATGCAAGTGTTGTCACTGTTAATAGATGATGAGACCATTGGAGAACTATAAGGATGATCTTGGAGAAAATAGATAGGTGTTCTATGACAAAGGAGCATAAGGAGTGAAAGGAGAGAGAGCTATGAGTAGCCTGAAAGAGCAGCTAAGTTCAAGAATTTATTGAAAGAGATACAGGAATCCAAATCCAATCTCCACTTTTAAGATTGAAGATCAACAAGTCAAGAACACTCACTTTTCATCTCAATCCGAGTTGGAATGGTCATCTGATTGTTGAGTTGATGAAGACATAGCGATGTTGATTGTATACATCGCGATGTTAATTAGAAGCTGGGCACACTCAATTGGAAATAAATTGACATCGCGATGTGTTGAGAGAATATCATGAAGTTAACATCAGGAAGATATTCAGGACCCCATATTTTCATCGACATCGCGATGTAACTTCCTGGGGGGTATAAAAATGACCTGATTTCTAGGTTTTGAGCATCTTACGCTTGGGGCAGCGGCTGGAGCTCCAAGGGGGCGATCCGAAGGTGTTCTCTACCATTTGAGGCTGGGTTTTGCTCTACATAAGAGGGGGAACATTTATCTTTTGATTTCTAGTGTTTTAATTCTTCTCTTATACTTGAACATGGATGTTTACTTTCTTCTTTGCATCGTTATGAATCATTCATTTGTAATGGTAGCTTAAACATCTATGCTAGGGTTGTATGAACTCAAGAATTGATATTTTAGTTAACCTATGTTTGCTTGATTACTTTGCTATGGATGTGCTTATAATTCTTTACTCTTTTATTCAATTGTCGTTGGGCGATGACTATCTATTCTCTATGCATAGACATATGTGTTAGAGGAATGTTAAGATCATGAGATGGAATGGAGTGAGAGCCAAGTTACCAATAGCTTCAACACAAGTGTTGGTAGTCCATGATGATGAGTGAATCTAGGTCCTATAATGTTTCCCCTTCAAGATAGACTTATGGGTAGTTTTGGAAGCATGTGTCTTAGACATAAGGACTTGTAAGATGCACCCAGAGTGCACATAAGCACCGGATTCATTATTGATATACACGTATCCTTATCAATATCGTCATAGCAAACATAGGTGAAAATCCTTCCAAGTCACTGAGTCATACAACCCTAGAAGCTTATCATTGAGAGCTTCACCCAAACAACCCTTCGTAATTCCATCATATTCTTAGGATTTAGTCATCTTCCACTTTATTAATTGGCCAAATTTACTAAGCAACTTAGTAGGTTATTGCTAATCTAAACCTAATAAGTCTTCCTTGTGGATTTCACCCGGTACTTACAGGAATTTATTACTTGCGACTACGTACACTTGCGTGTGGAGGCTTGAGTGTTTGAACTCATAACTGGCGGTCAACACTTTCTAGAGTGTTTCTCCATAGTTCCAACTTTTGATTTACTCCATCTCTAGTCTCATCCATAAGAATAATATTATCTGCGAACAACATATACCATGGGATATCATCTTGGATATAACTAGTTAACTCATCAATCACTAGAGTAAACAAGTATGGACTCAAGGCTGATCGTTGATGTAAACCCACTATTATAGGGAACTCCTCTGTATCGCCTCCCACTGTTCTCACACTTGTAACCGCTCCTTCATACATATCCTTAATAATATTTATATATTTTACATGAATGCCTTTTTCTCCAATACCAACCATAGGACTTGTCTCGGTACCCTATCATATGTTTTCTCTAAGTCAATGAAAACCATATAGAGATCCTCCTTCTTCTCTCTGTAGATCTCCATCAAGTTCCTTAATAGGAAAATGGCTTCTGTTGTGGATCTACCTGAAATAAAGCCAAATTGGTTCTCTGACACCTTCGTGATATCACTGAGTCGATGCTCTATTACCCTTTCCCATAGTTTCATCGTATAACTCATTAACTTAATATCATGGTAGTTGGTGTAATTTTTAATATTTCCCTTGTTCTTATAAATAGGAACCAAAGTGCTCTTTCTCCAATCTTCTGTCATTTTTCCCTTTTTTAGGATATAGTTGAAGAGTTTGGTTAACCACTCTACCTCCACCTCTCCAAGGCACTTTCAAACTTCAATTGGGATTTCATCAAGGCCACAAGCTTTTCCAGCCTTCATCTTCTTCAGTGCCTCTTTGACTTCACTAGGCGTGATTCTATATGTGTAGCTAAAGTTCCTTTCTATTATTGATGTATAAAAATCTGTAAAGTTATCTTCATGACTTGTATTAAACAAGACATAATCTTCAGTAAAATAGGTACATTAAGCATAAGAATTACAATGACCTTTTGAACTTCCAATCGAGGACGAATCTTGGAAATTATCAACATATAACAGTTAGGAATGCCTTTAACCTAGAATAGAAGAAAGAGAAAACCAACAAACTGGGTAATATATGTCCATGGAAAATATAAGGAAACAAAATACAAATGTGCTAAAACAGAGTTCTTCATCAACCAAGTAAGAAAAAAGAAACGCCTCGAACCGAATAAGCTTGTTTTAATACATTTGACAACCAAAAAAGGCCAAACTCAATAAAAACAACAGAAAAAGATTTAGAGTCCTAGATCTTTAACATAAGCAAGATTTATTGATACAAGGTTTCATGGCATTCAGATTGGTTAAGGAAGAATTCATCTGAACTGCAAAACTTCTGTGTTTGTTACCATGAACTGCTAAAAGAGAACTGTGGAATGTTCTAAATTCCACAAAGATGTATATATATATATATATATGAAATATGACTTCAACAACAAAACACATTAAAAAGCAACACATCTAAAGACAAGAAAGACTGGTCAAACACAAAAAATTGCATTTTGTAGATAATTGATTGAAAAGAAAACTTTTAACAATAACAGATTCTATTTATTGTGTAGTTATATATATTTTTAGATTGGTTTTACCTCAAGAATGTTATGACTATTTAATATTTATTACATTTCCAACAGCATTCAAAAGAGTTGGTCGCACAAGTTAAGTTGCAATTTGATTTGTCAATCGACATTCCATATATAGTAGATCCTTGTGCGTCAGCTTACAGTGGTATAACCTTTACTATATATAAGGTATTAGATGAAATTTAGAAGTGAAAATTGAGTAACATGAACACAATTCTCTTATGTATTAGTGGAATTCCCGAAGTGTACTAACACCGGCAGAAATTTATCCCATTGGTGTTCTATTAGTAATTAGATCTACGGTCTTCAAGTTAAAGCTATCAATATAGTTGCAACAGATTGACTTAAAAGAGATTTAAACAAGAAAACCAATTTATGAGTACCTATGCTTGATAAATCACATGTGTACAACACATATCACTTGTTGCTATTATGAACTTTTTAAGCAATTTGAACACATTTAAATAGAATTCACCATGATTCCCCCTAGATATGTGTATCAAATCATGCCAAAAAGACTTGAGAAGTAGGGCCTAAGAGATAAGTGTATTGGCTGATAACATGGCACACCGCTATTAGAATATAGAAGCCCGGATGCCGAATTAGAAGTCCTCAGTTTAAGGTAACTCAATCCTCAAACAAGAAAACAAGAGAAGTAATCAACTACAAGTTATGAGATAAAATTTGCTCCAAAGTTCAAACAGTTGTGAAGTTATGTAAAAAAGAAATAAAACATTGTATCCATTCAAAATACAAAATAGTATCTTCAACAAGTCGAATGCAAAATCAAAGTATCTCCAACAAATAATACCTCCAAAGGAATGGTTGAGCCACTAGATTGGCTTGTTTCCACAAATAGAATGCTCAACAATCACAGTATCTTCAAAAAATTTCAGCAGTGTCCTAAAACCACAAAAACTCAATATGTTAGAAAACACATAGTCACAGATCACAGATCAAAGAAATCAACTCCAAGTTCCAACATATCATGAGGCTTCTTTATTTATTCATCGGACAAAAAGCAAGAAACGGATCAAAACTTCAACCCTAATAACTAATCACAACTCGGAAACCACGAACTAGGAAATACAACAAAAAATCCTGCTCCATACTTACCAAGAATTAAAGCTTCTGGATTCTCAAATCTAGAATTCATGACGCTCGGGAAGGAGAGGAGAGCAACGCTCAGGCAAGATTTAGAGTTAGGAATCGAGAGACATAAGGGCTATGCTCAGGAGAGAAAAGAAGGACTAGGGCTCAAGAAAGACTCGTCGGCGACGCTCAGGCAGGATGAGGAGGGCTAGGGCTTGGGAGAGACATTTCAACGATGCTCTTGAAGGATGAGAAGGGTTAGGGCACTGAAGAGAAGAGTCCCAAAATTCTCTTCACCTCCTTTAGAAGCCCTCACCTTCATGTGCAAAGCACGTGAGGGGAAATCCAATTCCTAGGATTTTGACTTATGCCTAATTTGGGTGTAAGTTAAACTCCCTTATCTGGCGTATTTGAAGTTATAAATGGATTTCAAAATCCCGCAAAACAAACACCATCTTTTGAAATCATCGGATTTTAAGTTACATGTAACTCAAACTCCCTCAAAACAAACACTATTTTAGGTTGTTTGGTTTCCTTAAATGAAAATGTTTTATTTAATTTTCCACTATTTAGTTTGATATAAGTTGAGTGATACAGTTACCCTGTAATATAAATGGTGAGGTTACCCCATTATCAAATTTTATATATTTAATATTGTTTCTTTATATTTTATTTAATTTCTTATTCTCATTTTAAGATTGATGCATATGCTACAGGCCAAAAATAAAAAAATAAAAATACATTGAGTGTTGAATCTCTAATCCAATGATTCATAAAATTTTTGAGTTTGAGTTAATTTATTAACCGAACTCAATTAAATTACATGTATCTCCAACTCAATTTATTTATTTTATTGTTTCTCCAAAAACATCTACAACTCAAAGACATGCATCTCCTATCTCAATTTGGTTGATCACATTCTTTAATCTCAATTTTTCACAAAAGCATCAGAGAATAATATACTCAACAAAAAATCAAAATGCAAAATATGGTATGATAGACACTAAAATATAAGAAGCATCAAATTCACAAGACACTAATACATTAGCAGAGAATATGAGAAGGCATCAAAATATTTTTCACCAAACATTAACACAATAAAAATACAACCATAAGTTTACATTCAACCTTACAAAAGTTAGTAATACTAATACATTAACATCACACAAAATACAAGTCCATAATTTTAAAGTCAAAATACAAATATCTGTAATAGAAAAGAACAACAAAGATTCAATATGGGAAAAAATATCATTAAAATTAAAACAATCATAATTGGGAAATGTTAAGAGAATGTATACGCAGTTTACAGAAAGGTTTTCGCTGTGTTTCACAGACAAGCAAACAACTCAAATTAACAAAAAAAAAAAATTATTGTAGGTAAACTATATAGTAGTTATTGATTCCAACTGTTATATTATGTATTGTACATACACTTATGCCATGTATGAGCTTCACATGATAATTGTATATATATGGGGCATTCCCCTTTGATGAATCTAATTAAGGGCTCATTCCACTCATTCTCCCCCCTCACTCTCTCATTCTCACATGGTAACAGAGCAGTGATTGATTCTTGGGCTTAAGTCCTTCACTGGCTGGAGTTCGTCATCATCCTCCTTTAATGAGTTCGGCGTCCGTGGGAACACCACAGCCTTCCTTCACTCTACCAAGCAGGCTCCACCAAGTTCCCAACCATATCACCATGCACTATTATTCCTCTCTTGAAAGCACCCAGCAGCTTCGTAGCCTCCTTCATTGCTACCTTCATCCTCATCCTCGCTAGATTCAGCTTCCTCTAGAGTTGATTTCACAAGGCTCTTCAGTCTTCGGGCATCACTAGGGCTCCACTCACATAACTGAGCGTGTTGTGCATGCCCCTGCTCATCCTGGGCTGGTGTCCCTTACCATCTTGGTCGTGTCATCTCTATCAACATCTCTTGCCTTTTCCAAACTCACCTCAGCTAGCGCAAACCATGGTTCGCAGTCAATAGGCTTTCAGAACCTCACTTGCCTTGAAATCTTCATTGCCTCTGGGTACCTCTCCCTAGTTAGATTCCACCCTGGTTTAAATCTGGTCTCCCGAACTCCTTTTTCGGGTTTGTTCTCCTCAAGGCAAGAGTTGCCAGATATTTGGTGAGGTTTGGTAAAGATTTGATGAAAGTTTGTTAGATTTGGTGTTAGAAAAATTTTATCTTGATGGATGTGAAGAGTTGGTAGAGTATCTCAGTGGTTGTGAAGATATGAAGAGTTGGAGATTCAGTGAGATACATAGGTAGATGTGAAGGCATGAAGAGTTGGTTGAGATTTAGAGAGATATCTCGGTACATGTGAAGTGTTAGTGTAGATTTGGTGGTTTTTCATAGCCTAGTGACTGGTGACTCATCTAAGTGTGAGTTTTCTTGATTTCATTGTTGACAGCTATATAGTAGACCATGATTATCATTCTTCTCATAGTTTTCACACTGTAGTAGATGTGACAGGTAATAGTGACAACTATTATATTTTGGCAGGCTCAGTGCATATGATACTTTCCGGCCTTGACCTTCTTTCACACATTGATGGCACTCCTCCAACAATTGATGCAGCCTTTAGTGAGCCTCTAGTGATTCCCGATCTTCTGTTCTAACTCGTTGTAGACTTGTAGTCTTAATGACCGTCATGCTAGTACCATCCTTTCCCAGTCTCTCGAGCCCGATGTTCGGATGGAGATCTTTTACCTTACGACGAGTCAGGTGATCTGGGATCACCTTCAGTAAATGTTCTAGCATTCTAGCACATCATAACGCTTCGCTTTAGCTCTAGAGTTGGCTTTAGCTCAACAAGGTAATTGCTTAGTTCGCGATTTCGCTACCTACCTTCAGTCACTTTGGTACCAGCATGACTCTTTCGCTCCCTCCGCGGGAGATGGTTGTCGCAGTTGTCAAGCAATGGCTCATAATGGTGAGGGGCTTTGTACATTCAAGTTTCTCATGCATCTTCAGCCTATTCTTGAGCATGTTCATAGTTAGACTGTGAACCATGATCTGGCTTTATCATTTAACACTATCATTGCCTTGGTGATCTCCGAGGAGACTCGGATGTGGTCTCTAGTTGTTTCCATGCCTTCAATTCTAGTGGTGGTTCTTGCAGCTCAATAGTTTACTCGAGTTCAGTATTTCACGCCTGCTTCATGACCCTTACCTGCTTCATCTACTACCATCAAAACTTCTTCTTCAACATTCTGCCGTTATTGCAAAAAGCGTGGACTTCTTCAGGATAAGTGCCATAAGCTTCATCAGTGTCCGCAGCTTACTTCTATTCTTCCATCTATTCCTTAAGCAGCATCTACTGAGACTTCTGGCTCTGAGTCATCTGCTACCCTTTCCACCTAGGTTACCCAGCTCATCAAGTAGTTATAGGTTCTTCAGCGCGCTTTTCAGACTAGTGCTTCTTCTGCTATGTCAGCGGCCTCTATTATGCCTTCTTCCTCATGGATTCTAGACTTAGGTGCTATTCATCATATGACTTTTGATGCTACCCTGTTAGTTGAGCTTATACCAATTCATCTTCCTTCCCATATTAGCATTGCTGATAACTTTTTACAGTCTAAAACTCAGTCTGGTCATCTCACCACTACCTCCTCCACTTCTCATTCATCCCTTGTCTTACCTGATGTTCACCACATCTCTTCCCTTGCCTTAATCCTTATTTCCGTTTACCAGCTTACCGATTATGGTTTGACAGTTTCTTTTACCTCATCTTCTTGTGTTATACAAGATCATCTTACAGGCTGGAGGATTGGGACGGAGCATAGAGTTGGTAGACTTTACTATCTTGAGCATTTCCATCTATTTGCTTATGCTTCCTTTGATACTGCATCTTCTTCAGCTGGTTGTTCCCTTGATTGTTGGCATCATCGTTTAGGTCATCTTTCTCATACTTGCTTGAAATAGGACCAAGTTTACTCGAGTTGGTGGAGGAGTCATTGTTGGCATTATTGTTGGTCCAGTGTCTTCAAGTCCTTTGTCAAACTGTTTGGGTTGCAAGTTGGCAAAACACCAGACTTTCCCTTTTTTATCCAATGAGTCTGTTTTTTATACATCTTTGATCTAGTACATTTCGATATTTGTGGTCTCCACCTTCTTCTTCTCTTGGTGGTTATTCATATTATTGTGTTTTTTTTTATGCCTTTTCTTAGTATACTTGGCTTTATTTGATGCACTCTCGTTCTGATGTCCTTCGTCTCTATTGTTAGTTTGCTAGGATGCTGCATACTCAGTTTGGTAAATGTATTATGTTCTTTCATTCTGATGGGGCCCGTGAGTACATCTCTACCACTTTCCGTGATTTGCTCTTCTCTTATGGCACTCTTCCTCAGCAGTCGTGTCCTTACACACCTGCTTAAAATGGAGTTGCTAAGTTGAAGCATCATCACATTTGGAGACAGTTCGCACACTTCTTCTTTCTACTTTCATCCCTCGCTATTTCTGGGCTGAAGCTATCATGACTTTATTTTACCTTATCAACAACACTCCTTCTACTGTTGTTTCTGGTGTTACTACATTTGAGCATCTCCATTTCTTTGCTCCTTTCTATGGTCACTTACAGACTTTCTGTTATATCTGTTTTGTACCTCTTTCTTCCATTGAGATCACTAAGCTCTCCCCTCGTTCTGCTATGTACGTTTTCCTTTACTATAGTCCTAAGCACAAGGGCTATCGTTGTTATGATCTTGCTTCTCAGCATCTTCGTATTTCTCATTATGTGACATTTCTTGAAGGTATTCCTTATTACTCATCTTCGTCGCAGGAGCTCACCTTTCTACAACGCCTTGATCCTCGTACTGTTATAGATCTTACATTATCTTCCATTGTCAACATGGTGCTATTCTTCCACCGTCTCTTCCTCACGTCCCTATTCCTTAGTTATTAGTTACCCTTCCATCTTCCAACATTCTTTACAAGTCTGCATCTGAGTCTCTTGGTCCCTCTAGTAGTTCTCCATTGCTCCCACCGATTTCCTCCTCACTTGTGGATGTTCCTCCAGCTCCTCATCGCTACCCTGATCGCCACTGTTGTCCTCCTACTAGGTTTGCCTTCTCTACTATCCATATCTAATTCATTCTTATGAGGATCCCTTGTCGTACCATGACATAGTTTAGCATTCTTATTGGTAGCAAGCTATGTTAAAGGAGTTCTGTACCCTTTCGAGGATGCATACTTCGGATCTCTTCCCACTTCCTTTAGGTTTAACTCCAATTAGTTGCAATTGGATCTACAAGACCTAGACTTGAGCTAATAGCAATGTTGAGTGCTATAAAGCGCATTTGTTGACTCGTGGCTTTACTCAGGCTTATGGTATTGACTATAAGAAGACGTTTGCTCCATTTGCTAAGATGACTATTATTCGTCTTCTCTTGGCCATTCCCGTTTCTCGCCCCAATAGCCTCCTTTTCAAACGGATGTGATAAATGTCTTCTGTATGGTGACTTATCTAAGGTGGTTTACATGACTCCTCTACCTGGTTTTCCTCACTCTTCTCAGCAGGTTTGTTAGCTTCGTCGTGCCATTTATGGTCTCAAATAGACTCCTCGGGCCATGTTTGAGTACTTCCGCAGTGTTGTGCTTGGCATCAATTTCACAGAGTTTCTCTGATTATGCTCGCTTCACTTGTTAGGCACCTTAGGACATTATTTTACGACTGCTTTATGTGGATGATATAGTGATCTATGGTGATAATGTTAATTCTATTCTTTCTCCAAAGCAGCACTTACAGTAGCAATTCAAATGAATGATTTGAGCATCTTCATAATGTTCTGGGTCTTGAGGTTACGTATGCTTAGTGAAGGTACTTAGTTTCTCAGCAGAAGTACACCTCTAATATCATCAGTTGATCATGCCTTACTGATACTCGAATTGTTGCCACACCTATTAAGCTTCATCATCAGCTTTCTTCTTGCGGCGGTGAGCTATTATCCAGGACTACTCGGTATCGAAAAATAGTGTGTACACTTGTTTACTTGACCATCACTCGACCTGCCATTGCTTATGTTATTTAAGTTCTTAGTCAATTTGTTAGTGCTCCTCAATCTACACATTATGTCGCCTTACTACGTGTCCTTCACTATCTTCGGGGTACCCTCACACGTTCACTTTTTTTCTCTGGCTCATCTTCCTTGCTGCTCCGTGCTTACTCTGATTTAGATTGTACTAGCAATTCCACTGATCAGCGATCTACTACTGGTTTTTATTTTATTCTGAGAGATTCTCTAATTTCTTGGAAGAGTAAGAAGCAGAAGGAGGTTGCTCTTTCCATTGCTAAGGCAGAGTATATTGCTATATTTGCTTCTACTCCAGAGGTTGTCTTGCTTTATCAGCTATTGCACGATTTGGGTGTTTTTGTCATCGGTTCGACTCCTCTATATGGTAATAACTGAAGTGCTATTCCAAAGATTAGCAATCTAGTTTTCCATGCGTGGACGAAGCAATTCGAGAATTCTGTTCACTTTATTGGCAATCACTATCTCACCAGTGCTCTCTCTCTTCCTTACCGTGCTTCCTTGGAGCAAATTGCATATTTCTTCATAAAAGCGCATACAGTCTCCCGTTTTCATTACTTGATGATGTATTATGCTCTCCCGCAAGTGCATGGGGTCGCTCAAGTAATAAAATAACCTAAGGGTAGGGCATTGAATCCACAGGGACCGGTAGACTTAGTACTAATTTATCCTCCATTATCTAGCCTAAAATATGTTTGGTGGTTTTGTGATCCTAACTATGTAATCTAAAGAAGAACTAAAACTAAAGTAAACAGTTGGTAAATGTAGGGTTATCAGTCAAGAGAATATGACACTTTGGATCTCTATCCCACTAAGAATCCCATATTGACTAATTTCTTAATACTGACTATCTAGTTGATATATTCTTGGAACATGAGGAACCATAAATTAGTTTGACCCGATCTTTCGTGCAGCCAAACCCTAGGCCCATACAGCAACTTTGTCGTATGACTGCATTATCATTATTGTTAGTGTTCTGTGGTTCCTACTATTAGGTTTTAACCTAATACGGAGAGTATGTTGTGTAATCACCGCGACACCAAATCTTTCGGCGTACACGCATCCCTAATCATCTATGCCCAGATCTAACTTGACTGAGATTTCACTTCATGCATCAAGAAACTACAAATATGTGATCAGCACTTTCATACTAACAAACCAAAAGCAGTAAGCACACATATACAATTCATAAGAATGATAAAAAGAAAGGTCTAGTATTAAAAGCAAAGAAAAAGAGTCACAAGTTCATCCTAGGATTCAAGGATCTAAGACACCACAAAAGGTATAACCTCTCATACTATGGGAAACCTAACAAGATCTAAAGAAGAAGATATAATAAAAGAATATAGACTCCCTTAATCGATGTCTTCTTCGACTTCAATCTCCTCGATGAAACCCTAGTCGACAGAACAATAATTGCCCAAAGTCAATTCGCCAAAAGTCCCCTCAAAAAGTTACATTGGGCACCCTTTTATAGACTTCAAAAATCCTAAAGCACGGGTGTGTTGATCTAAGCATGCCTGTGTTCAGCTCTGTGATGGGATTTTCGCAAGTGTACGGATCGTGATCAAGTAGTAAGTGGACTATTAGAGTCGAGTGTCGAACCCACAGAGAATAGATTACTAGTGTAAACTAAACTTCTATTATCTATTCTTATCAAAGATTTGGTGGTTTTTGAGTCTAAATCTAAGGAATTAAAAGATTGGAGAAAAACTTTGGAAATCAATAATTAATTGAGAGAAAACTATAGCATGAGAGGGAGATACTTGAGCATGACTCCCCTTTGGATTTAAATCTAAGGATGCATAAAGAAATCTACGAAGACGATTGGAGATACTCGTGCCAAGAGTTCCTAAATTATATCCAATCCCTCTCCCGAGGTGATTGGATAACTAATCTCCTAGGATTGTCTTAAGCTCAAGGGAACCTATATCTTAGAAGGATTGTAGGATTAAATCTTATTAAAGAGTTGCTCTCCTTTTAGCACCCGAATCACTCTGTGTACTCACAACCCTCTCTAATGGAGCATGTTCCTAATACAAGGAGGCGCTAGCTCTAGCCCTTGTATCGCACCTAAGTAATCTCTCTAGGCATCCCGTAACGTAGAGAGATCACAATCAATACAAAACATCCAATAGACATTAAACCATACATCCAATCAATCAAAACATAGAAATCAATATGTCATTAATGCGATATCCAAAGGTTCCCAAGTACCTATAAGATTAGTTCCCCATTAATAGAGAACTCCAATCCAAACCAACAAGAATACAATCTAAAATAGATATGATAGAGAATACTTTCGGCAACTCTATAAGATTGATCCCTTTCTCTACCTCCTTCCTTCTCTCTCTCTCCAATATTGGGGAGGAAGACCCCTAATCCCTAATCTTAATGATAATCCTTCCCAAAACCAACCTCCCTCCCCTAAACCCTAAAACCTCCTATTTATACCTTAGCTTAGGGTTTTGGGAGTGACAATTATGCTTATACCCTTGCTTAGGTCTGCATTATAAGAGAGGGTTACGACTACACATATACGGGCCGTATAAGGGCCCATATGTAGATCAGTGCCATATATACGGCCGTATAACAGTTAGTATGCCGTGCGTGGTAGAGTAAAATGGCTATTATACGGTCATATGACACTTCGTATGAATTCATACGGGGTGTATACCATCCAGGGAGGGTCGATGTGTAGGCCGTTCACTCTGTCCAGTAGCATACGGTCATATGCACCCCGTATGCCTTCCCGTTTGCTCCAGAATAGCGCTGGTTTGGCCTTTTTTCACCTCAAAATGCTTCATTTCTCCCAGAGTGGCTTCTATATGCCCTGTTTAAAGCTTTTTAAGGACCAGAGGGCCATAATTCATCAAAATGGCATGTAAAATATGTAGGAAAATGATACGAAAGTATGCTCATTTAAACACTCATCAAATATCTCCACACTTAAGCGTTTGCTTGTCCTCAAGCAAATAAAACAATTAAAACGAAAGAATTGATAAGTGTTCAACATCCGGCTATAAAATAATTGGTTCTACCCTATCCCAAGCTCACCATCCAAAGATGCATTCTCCTATTTCCATACTGGGACCTAGATTACATCTTGTGTTTCGGATCCTGAAGGCCCTAGATGACCATCTTCACTCCACATACCATTTCAAAAGTCCTAGCAAGATAAGCATTCTCTCAATAGACTCTAGAAGATTCTTGAGGTCCTAAACTTGAAGACAACCAACCCTCTATTGTTAAATAGTGGATAAGTTCGAGAAACTTCAAATTATATACACACAAATTTTTGAAATACCCCTTTTTTTACTATTATTTTATTTATTTATTTATTTATTTATTTATTTATTTATTTCGGGTAGGGCATCCCTAATGGATCCGACTTTCACGTATCATAGATCATTGTAGAGTGTAGGGCTTTTTTTCTTCGGGATGCACATGCTGTTTAGGCACTAGAGCACCCGAGTACTAAGAGGGTTACTACTCTACCTAGATGTGTTCATACTTAGAAGTGATTTTTGAATTGAGGAACACCCTAATTAGCGGTCGGGACCCCAAACTACTTCATCACAACAAGTAGTGGAACAATGTCTTTATTATTATAGCAACTAAACTACTATGTATATGCTATTTTATTCTTTTCTTACTTGTCCACTAAGTTAAGTTATGAAGGGTTAGAGGCTAAACTAGTGCCACGGATCCTCTTGGAGCCATTGAGAGTAATGCTTATCAATTAAGGTCAATAAAACATAGCAATGGGTTATCTATTGTCACTAGAGATTTGAATTCCACAAGAATTGTCTCTAGATGTCCATAGTATGTCATAGGAGAATCCGAAAAAATTTGGGTGATAAGATGGTACACTAAGAATAGAGTGAATCAATACATTATCTAACAATGCCATCATCAGTGTATGCCAAAGATGCTCATGTATAGAAAGATTTAAAATGAATTCCAAAAGTCTATTAGCTACCTATATCCACACTTAGAAATTTGCAATAACTCTATAAGTGGATAGGTAGCTACCCATCTCCACACTTAGAACGGTGCATTGACCTCAATGTACGCAATCAAGCTCAATTAAAATACAGAAAAGAGTGAAAGTATGGAGAAAGGTAAACTGAGAGTTCCCCGGTGACATGATGGCAACCTTGGTGGTTGACGATTTGATCATGTAGAATTTTACCAGGGTATTTCTTGTTCGTGCGTATATATGCAAAGCAAGAGAGATCATCATAGCTCCAAGACAAATCAAGAGAATAACCACTACATAAAGGAAAAGTAAAGGACGAGATTAGCAGGGAGAACCCTTGCTACAAGTGATCTAAATATAAGAATCTGAAAATATAACAAAATAAAAACAAGTCCGGATAAAGTGTCTCAACCGTCCGTGTGTGACTGCTCATCGGATGCCGATGCTGCTGGTGAGATGGATAATGGAGAGGGGTCTACGGGTGCCGGTGGTGATGCCATAACTGCTCTACTAATTGCCATGACGGTGAATGCGCAAGTGAGTGTAATAATTTCATCATCCGCTTCATCGTCTTCAATGCGTGGGCGTGGGCCTTCCATTCGAGGTGGTGTTGCATATTAGTGCATTGAAAAGAGGGAGGAGATACAGGTGCACAGTTGCATGCATACGGGCCCTATACAGGTCGTATGATAGGCTGTATACCCTTGGATTTACATAAGGTGCAGGTTGGGGGGTATACGGCCCCATGTCTAAGCGTATATACCCCCGTATGGTGGCCCTATTATTGTATACGGACCTGTATATGACCATATAAATTCCCGTATGGACCTAGAAATTTAAATTCATGCAAAGATCCCTCTATATTGCCCGTATAACAGCCCGCATCCTCTTCAGGGGCGTCTATACGGCCTGTATATGGCCGTATGCCCCTCTGTATGATCCTTGGGTTGGCTTATGCAACCAACACCAAAGAGTCATTCTTGTATTTCGCGATATAGCCTAACAAGAATCGTCAATATGGGCCTCAATGAGAATGCACCTAGCATGATGAGTCTAATGATGCAGATGCGGAGAATGAGACACGTCATCAAGTTATTTCAAACAACTCTAACTAACACAAAACAAGATTCGAAATAAAACAAGACTTTCGAGGACTTGGGTTTCCTCCCAAGAAGCACTTGTTCAACATCACTAGTTTGACGTACCTTGACCTTACTTATGGGGGTTCATACATATGAAAGCGTCCATCAGCTCCTCCAGTAAAGCACTTACCAAACAACATCCTGCCCAAGTTGATATAGATAGAACAAGTTTTTGCTTTTATACCTGGGTTATCCTCATATGGTGATTGAGCTGAAGGATTAGCGGTTACCCCTTTTTTCTTCACCTTTCTCCAAGTATATCCACCAGCGATGAGTGTTAGCTCCTTCCACTTTGCTCTTTGCTTTGCCTTCAGGGAAAACCTTGATGTTGTAGAGATGTTTAGAAGCTCTTCCGGACCCTCATTCAGTTCTTCCACAAATTGGCACATTGGGTAGGTTTGCAACAGGTCTTCCATGCACTCGGCAGTTATTTTATCAACATCATCGACACTATAGGATGTGTCATCATGATCCATGGTGTGTCGCATGGCTTCAGGGAGCTTGAACACTACTTCTTGGTCCCTTACTCGAAGTGCCAATCTTCCGTGAGCATGGTCTTCCAAGGCTTGAGTCGTGGCTAAGAAAGGATGGTCGAATATAATTGGTACATCAACATTTTCATCCACATCGAGAAGTAAAAAATCAGTCGGGAAGACAAACTGATTAATCAGGATGAGAACATCTTCGGCTAGCCCCTTGGGGCGTCTCACGGATCTATCGGCGAGCTGAAGTGTCATCCCTGTTAGCTTTGGTTTAGCAAGACCCAACTTCATATATAATTTGTATGGCATCACATTAATGCTCGTACCTGAGTCCGCCAATGCCTTCTTTGTGATCCCTTTACCAAGTATGCAACGGACGACGAAGGTCCCCGGGTCTTTCAGTTTCTTGGGCAGCTCTTGTTGTAACACCGTGGAGCATTGCGCGTTTAATGTGATGGCACCCACATCTTCCAATTTTGTCTTGTTGGATAGGAGCTCCTTCATGAACTTAGCATATTTGGACATTTGGGATAGGACCTCCACCAACGGTAAACTGATGTGTAATTGCTTCACCATGCTTATCAATCTTGAAAATTGAGCAATTTATTTATCCTTCCATAGTCTTGTCGGATATTGGATTTGAGGTTGATATGCGGGTACGGGTGGTTGCTCTACCACTTTTTCCTTCTCTTTTCGCTGCCTATCAGAATTTCCCATTTGTTCAACTTCTTCAACCTCTACGGTGCTCTCGACTGGAGGTGTTGCAATGGGTAACTCCACCTCGTTTCCACTCCTTAGAGTAATAGCCTTGCAATGCTCCTAGGGGTTCTCTTCGATATTCCTCAGGAGGCTTCCTTGCGGTCTCTCCGCTATGTTCTTGACCATTTGTCCCATTTGATTCTCCAAACCTTGGAATGAAGGTTGCAAATTCTTGATTGCCATACTAGTATCCTATATAAATTTTGCTAGTTGATCTTCCAGGTTGGGTTTCTTCTCTTGCGGTGGTCTCGGAGTTGGTTGAAATCCCGGGGGATATTGCCCCGCTTGAGGGTTTCCATATAATAGGAGCGGGTCGCTCCATTTTGGGAGGTGCGGCCGATATTGACCCTCCGGCATTCTTGGTGCATTTCCTATGTATTGTACTTGCTCCATAGGGGCTGTTTCGGTGCTTGCAAATGGACATCTTGATACTTCATGCCCTCCGTCACATGTGGTGCAAAACATTACTGAAACAGTGGTTGAACTGCCACCAAGCTGTGATTGGTTTCTGAATGTGAGGAGATCAATCTTCTTGGTTAACGCATCTAGTATTTCGGCAAGGGCGGTGTCTAAGATGGGGGTTTCATCCAATGATCCCATGATTTTGACTTGTTTGCCCCTTGTGGACCAATGAGCCTCATTTCCAGCCATATCTTCAAACATCTTTTCTGCGTCTTCGGGGTATTTGTTCCCCAATGACCTACCAGCGGCACAATCTACAAGTTGTCTGTTGATGTTGTCCAAACCATTATAGAAAGTGTGGACTTTAACAAATGCGTCTAGACCATGTTGAGGACAATGACGAAGCAGTTCTTTGAATCTTTCATAGGCTCCAGAAAATGTTTTCGCACCATTTTTCTTGAAGGCGTTGATGTCCGATATGAGCTTTGCGGCCTTCCTTGGAGGAAAGTAGCGGCCAAGGAACTTGTCAAGCATGTCAGCCCATGTGCGAATAGAACCAGGGGGGAGTGAAGTAAGCCAACTATAAGCCCCCCTCTCAAGCTCCATGGGAAAAGTCACAATCGAATGGCTTTATCGGAGACCCCGTTTGGTTTGGATATGTTACAAATTTGAAGAAACTTTACTATGTGGGCATGAGGGTCTTCGTCCAGTCTTCCATCGAATTGAGCTGAATTTTCGAGCATATTCATCGTGGTATCCTTGATCTCAAAGGTGTTGATGTTGACATTTGGGGGTGGATGGTAAATTCCTCCCCGGTGTAATGAGATCTTTCATACTTAGCTAATGTTCGCCTTCTTTCTGCCATGATGGGCACTTCTTCAGTGTCCGTGCCACTCTCAACTGTGACTGAGTTTTCTTATTCCGAAGAGGGGCCCGGAGGTGGTTCCTCTATCCCTCTCAACCTTCGGTAAAGAGTTCTTTCAATCTCACTATCTCTTTTAAGTAGACCCTTGGAGTTTTGACGGGTCATACAATGATTCCTAGCAAGTAAAAATAATGAGAAAAGTGAGTATCCAAAGAATCAAAATAAAGAAAAGAAAGTAAAACAAGAAAATAAAGGATTGAGATAATAAAATCCTAGCCTAACTAGCAATTCTATTCCCCGGCAACGGCGCCAAAAACTTGATAGGATTTCCGCAAATGCACGGATCGTGATCATGTAGTAAGTGGACTATTAGAGTCGAGTATCGAACTCACAGGGAATAGATTACTAGTGTAAACTAAACTTCTATTAATCTAAGGAATTAAAAGATTGGAGACAAACTTTGGAAATCAAGAATTAATTGAGAGAAAACTATAGCATGAGAGGGAGATACTTGAGCATGAGTCCCCTTTGGATTTAAATCTAAGGATACATAAAGAAATCTATGAAGACGATTGGAGATGCGCGTGCCAAGATTTCCTAAATTATATCTAATCCCTCTCACGAGGTGATTGGATAACTAATCTTCAAGGATTGTCTTAAGAACAAGGGAACTTATATCTTGGAAGGATTGTGGGATTAAATCTTATTAAAGAGTTGCTCTCCTTCTAGCACCCGAATCCCTCTGTGTACTCACAACCCTCTCTAATGGAGCATGTTCCTAATACAAGGAGGCGCTAGCTCTAGCCCGCACCCAAGTAATCTCTTGATGCAGGAGGCTCGAGTCAAATGTTGGCGCCAGTTTGGAGGGTCAACGTAAAAACGGGAAGTTATCGAGTCAATTCTAAGATTGAGTCGGTTTTGGGTGTGGTTCGGTATTTTGGCCATAACTTTGGCTACCGATATCTGAAGCTCTTTGCGGCGCGCACGACATAGGGACGTCATTTTAGAGATAATTTTAGTTATTTTTTCTATTTTTAGAAATATTTAATCCGCCGAATTAGGGTTTTTGGTCTTTTTTCTATTTTTGGTAATATTTCATATGCCAAATTAGGATAAGATTTGAATCCGATTTGATCTCAGATTTTTCGGAGTTATCTGATTTGTTTAGAGTTTTAAATTTAGATAAGTTTAGTTTTAAATAATAATTTATCAATTTTAGCAAATTTAGATTGGATGATAAGGTTTCTAGGTTAATCTTTTGAGGCTATTTAACCATGCTTGTGGGTTAGTTTTTTATTATTGAATTCTGAATAATAATTTTACTTTTGGATTTTCAGAGATTTCTCTCTGTTTATCTTTCTCTTTGTCGTCTTCCTTGCGATCCCCTTTGGATTCGACTAGCCCACAGGATAATCGCTACCCCGCCCGACGTCATCTCTCCTGGCATCCCGCATTGTAGAGAGATCACATTCAATACAAAACATCCAATAAACATTCAACTATACATCCAATCAATCAAAACATAGAAATCAATATGTCATTAATGCAATATCCAAAGGTTTCTCATACCCAAGTATATATAAGATTAGTTCCCCATTAATGGAGAACTCCAATCCAAATCAACAAGAATACAATCTAAAATAGACATGATAGAGAATACCGTCGGCATCTCTATAAGATTGATCCCTTTCTCTACCTCCTTCCTTCTCTCTTTCTCCAAGATTGGGGAGGAAGACCCCCAATCCCTAATCTCAATGATAATCCTTCCCAAAGCCAACCTCCCCCTCCTAAACCCTAAAACCTCCTATTTATACCTCAGCTTAGGGTTTTGGGAGTGACAATGATGCTTATATCCCTACTTGGGTCCGCATTATAAGAGAGGGTTATGATATACAGGCTCGTATACGGGCCATATAAGGGCCCGTATGAAGATCAGTGCCACATATACGGCCGTATAACAGTCAGTATGCGGTGCAGGGTCGAGTATACTGGCTATTATAGGGTCGTATGACACCCGTATGAATTCATACGGGGTGCATACCATCCAGGGAGGGTCAATGTGTAGGCCGTTCACTTTGTCCAATAGCACACTCTGCAATACGTTTTTATGAAAATACCTAGAGGTTCACGTGCATCAGCACACCCGTACTTTTGGCTGCGCTTTTTTTCAACTCTGCGTAGTGTTCATCAAAAGTTTGATCGGATGACTATTTCACCTGGATTGACCTAAAATTTTAACTGTTGTTTTGGACTCCTTGTTCTTCAATATGAACGGTAGAGATCGGCTTTGGTGTTGATGTAGGAGGAGTCGAGCTAGACGATGTGTTTCAGTCGTGGTTCAATATTTTGGCCATAACTTTGGCTAAAAGTGTCAGGTTCGGGTGTTCAACCCGAATTCGGAAAGTTCGTCTCGATACACACTTGGGGTCCACTATGCTATGCCCGGTAGGTGTCGTTTTCATCCCCAAATTCAGTCGTTTACCTCGCCAAATCTTTATTTTTGTTATTTTTAGTAATAATTAATCTATCGATTTATGGAATGATTTGATTTAAGATTTTGGTTGCTTGTTTAGTTTGATTTGAATTTTAAAATTTGAATAATTTTAGATTTTTTTCTATTTTTGAAAAAAATACCAAATGTAGTGAAATTCTAGGGTTTTCATGGTTATTTAGTCCGGCATGTGAACTAGCTTTAGTTTTTGGTCTTTGTTTAAATGAAATTTGCTTGAATTTTGGAGATATTCTCTCGTCCTTATTGGTTTCTTTGTCGTCTTCCTTTCGATCCCCTTTGTTCCAGTGAGCCCGCGAGTTAATCGTTATCCAGCCTGGCGTCAGCAGTCCTGAAGCGCTTGTAATAAATTCTTGACCTCTGCAGTTGATTCATAATGCTCACAACTCCCTCCTTCTCTCTTTTTGGTCGTTTGCTATAGAACATCCCTTCCAATTTCCACTTGATCAATCCTAACTTGGTCATTGTCTTTGAGAGCTAATACTTTTTTTTTAAATATATCTTTTCAGCTCTTTTTGCTCTGAATTGATCGACTTTTACTTCTTTTGTCCCAAGTGCCTATTTTTTTGTTCAATTACGACAAAATACCCAACATAGTACAAAAATAGAGAGATCTATGCAGAAAGACAAGCAAATTGCATGCAAATATAGTATACAAATATGTATAAATATGCACTCATCACTTGCTATCCAAACTCTCGGTTCAAGATCCACAGTGAGTTTGTAGGGGAGTGTTAGATCATGTATTGTACATACACTTATGCACATGTATGGGCTTCAAATTATACTTGTATATATATGGGGCATTCCCCTTTGATTAATCTAAGAACTCATTCAACTCATTCTCCTCCCTCACTCTCTCATTCTCGCACCAATAATGATTCCAAATATTCTTTCAGCATAGCTTTTAATTATCACAACACCCTCCCTACTACTTCATGTAACCTCTTTTCCATTTTTGAAAAGAATCAATACAGGCAAGCCATACACCTTATACTCTTCATCAATTGGGGGTTAGCATCATGATCAATCTTAACAACCTTTAATTTGCCTATGTACTCCTAATATATTCAAAACTTCATTGATTAAATAAATTTCAAACTTCATCCTTTTTTCAAAGCATTCATGTTTTTGAAAAGAATGCACGAGGAAAAATATGCACAAACAAAAGTAACAAAACACACGCAGTTTGCAAAAATTCAATGATTTCTCTTTTGTTTGCACCAATACTCCATAAACATTGGTCTCTCACTTGTAGAACAAGTGTCCTACCAACAAAGTGGAAGCATCCAACGTAATAGCAAACTTAATAAAATAAGAAGAAAAGAGGTTTCTTTTGAGGAGCTCCACAAAGAAAATAATTCATAGTTTTAGTGTTTTGTATTTTAGCTGATAGTGGAATCAGCCAAACCTCTGAAAATACCATCTATCAACACTGTAAAAGCCAACCCTTTGTAGTATCGCACCTGTTTAAAATTTACTGGTTTAAATAAATACTTATGTTGATTTGGTATTAATATGAGGGTGTGCGAAACAAGGATTAATTAAACCATAACGAGAAGGATGGCTTAATAGTTTACATATACGGTGGTTAAAATGCAAAAAGGGAAGTCCATAAACCAAGAAACAAATCTCTTATTAATATAGAGATAAGAGAGGGACTGATTCGCAAATGACTAAAGAATCTCAGTATAAGTTAATAAAACATGGTTAGAGGAATGAGAATCATGGTTTAATAAATTACATAGATAGGGGCTGAATTTCTTAAATGTATAAGTAATTGGCTTTAAAAGTGGGCGTTAGTGGAATAAATTAGCTAACCCCAGTTAAACCAGATTAGATCCATACTCATGGCTAAGAGGTGAGTCAAAGGCTGGCAATGTTGCTCTTTCTCGTGACGACCCGAGAAATGTGGATCTCAGTCGGGGGGGTGGAAGCTCACCCCGTGAATCCACAGAACCAATTCCCGTGAGTCGATAGTGGTCAAGGAGCTTATAAGAGCACACGATCAACGAACCTTCAACCCTCTCGCGATGATCGAGCTGAGCTTGGGAGAACTTCACGGTAAGGACATTGGATCCGAGAGAGGAGGGCGAAACTCAGCGCAGGATCGTGGTGACCACCTGGAGACGAGAAATCAGAGGTAGGTTGAGGCGTGGGAATCATACTTCAATTTTTGATTGAGAGCTTCACCATCTCTAATTGAACCTCTTCTTAACCTTCCGAGTTATTCGAAGCCTCTTCGAATCATTGGGATCGAGGAAGAGATCGGGGATAGGGAACAAATCAACACCATCAAGGGTAAAAGATTTGGAGTTTGATTTGGGTGAGTACTCAAACTCAAGTCTCCATTCCTATCCGCATAAATGTTGGAAAACTAGGGAATGTAGTGTTAAATCTAAAATTTATAGAGTCACGGACTCACTGTGAATGAGAGAATGTAATCTCCTTTTCAAAGTGTCAGATTTGTATGATAGAGGAATTCGAAGTGTCTTCTTATGCTAAGTTAAGAAACTAGAGGTTGCACGCCAAGTGCTCGAACAAATGCCTCATAGAGACTATTGAACGATTAAGTGAACAAAACAATGAAACCTAGCCATATGAGAAGGCAATTAGTGGTTCCAACTCACAAAGCGTGGTTATAGGTATATTAGATAAGCATATGTTTTTCAAGTGTAAGTTGGTAAACTAAACTTCTGCAACTTAATGTATTGGAAGGGTTCAAGATGGATGCAATTGTAATGTGGTATACTAGATAATGCTGGTACTTTGAATTGTGAGGGATAGATGATGTCTACTTCTGATCAATAGATGTATTTTATGGTTGTAGAGTTGATACACTGGCCTGCAGTTTCTTTCGTTTGGAACCAAAGAGATGGGCCTTGAGACATGAGTATAATAAAGAAGTGTAGCTTCAAATCATGCCTGAGTATTTAGGTGTACTTGTTAACTAAAATGACTAACTAATGAAACTTAGTACATCCCCCTAATCAGAAGTTATAAACTCTTAACTTATTTCCCAGAAAATTGAATTCCAATCTTTATTTGCTACAGTTTTATTAAGATTACGAACAAAAATGCATGACATTGAGTATTACTACCTGCTAGTTTTAGGGGTATTTTAGTCATTTATACACCTCTGATTGGGATTTTTAGTAGATTTTTAGAAATTTTATGAAGATATCTTTCTAACGAATTCTGGATCAACGAAATCTGACTTGCGGATTGAGAGATATGAGCAGTTCTTTTGGACTGCACACAATGTGCTGCAAAAGTAATAAATTTTCAGGTTGCCACTTTGGAGGGGTAGTTTGGTAAATTATGTTAGCCTGATCGGGACTTATAGCATGTTGTTATAAAATTTATGAAAGTAAATTTCTAACAAACCCTAGATCAATGAAATCTGAAGTCTGGATTAGAAGATATGGACAGTTCTTTCCGACTACGCATAACCGACAAAAATTCTTATTTGTGTTTGGGATTTCAATTAATACAAGTAGTGTATTTCGATGTTATGAATGTATGGGTAGTGATGAGTATGTACTATGTTATCTAGATCCTGGCGTGGAACATTAAGGCGCGTCGAGGACTAGTGTAGGGCTTTAGTATCAGGTGGATAATCATACAAAGAAAACGCATGGTATGTGCTTTCTATAAGCCTTGCATGTAAAGATCTCTCAAAAGGTATGATAATGTTCATGTGTGAATGTATGAAAATGTATTTTCATTATACGTGGCTATCACATTCGTGTTTTGAAATCGCCCTGTTAGGTGTGAAATTGGTGGTCGTCTCCAACACGACCCACACGGGATTCGGGTGTCGATGTGAGTCCCAGTCCGATTTGGTTCTACTCGATCCGCAGTGAGAGTTGAGAGTCACATAGACTCGGTCTACTGTGGGTTCGAGGGTCAGGAGTGCAACGATACGGGCCAGTGAGCTCCACCCGACGGGGTGATTAACCGGGGGCCGCACTGAGGGCTTGAGCAAGCTTCGCGGGGGCTGGTAAGAGCCGTGAACCGAGTGGCCACTCAGTGATCGGCAGTGTGGGTGCTTGTTGGCACAATTTTGGTATTTTAGACCGTGGGTCCAGTATTTATGGATATTTGGGGCTGTCTGGCCAATTGATATATATCTATATTGCTGATGTTTTGGGCCGTGAGCCCTATGTTCATATTTTCGGGTTGCTTTCTGCATCTATGTTTCTTGTATGCATATGATTTGTATGTGGTGCCCACTGAGCTATAGTTGGTTGGCTCAGATACCCGATTGTTACTTCTTTCAGATCAGGAGGAATCGAGGAGTGCCAGGCACAGACTAGGAAGGATTCACGTGCGGGTTTGGGACATTGCTGACACCCCGGAGAGGTTGATAGCGCCATATGGGGGTTGTTGTGTCTTTTATTTGTGTGTGAGGTGTATTAACCTCAGTGCTCAAAAAAACGCTAGGCGCTAGTCGGGCAGTAAGCCACCTTCTAGCGCCTAGAGCGCCTAGGCAGGGCCTAGGCGGTTTTACCTTTTTAAAAAATATATATATTTATAATATAATTTTAATACTATATAATACCCAAATAGACATTTACCAACAACCAAATTGATGCATCAACAATCAAATAATAATACAAGAGCTTCCAAACAATTCTAAAACGAAAACTTATCATAAAAACATATATATAAACTCAAACATGCAAAGACAATCAAGTACTACTACCACAAAATAAAAGTGTCTAAACCCATGCAAAGACAATCAAGTACTACTACCACAAAATAAAAGTGTCTAGCATATATTACAACAAAAACAAACATAGAAATTGAAAACTTAGGCATCTATCTCTTCTTGAAAGCCCTCCAAGACTCCTTTTGTGTCCGACTCAAACTCAACCTCTTCTTCATCTTCTTCCTCATCCGAAACAAAATCTTCTTCATGAAGTTCTCTTACTTGAAAATTCATATTACTTCCTCTACCGCTATCCATTTCTCCAAGCATTCCCTCTTCCTCAACATCTTCATCACCATCCTCTACAATCCATCCTTGAGCCTTACTAGCATCATTAGCAAGAAGTACATCTCTTCCCATCTTCATTACCTTTTCCCTCTTCTCCTTCATCTTGGAATTGAATTGGACATAGACTAGATTATTTAACCTTGTTGTATCTAGTCTATTCCTTTTCTTTGTTTGTATCCCCTCAAATGTGCTCCAATTTCTCTCACACCCGGATAAACTTGAAGTTAATGAGAGGATCCTTCTTGCCATTCATTGCAAATTTGGTACACCATTTCCATAAGTGCCCCACCAACCAACTAAGAAAGCACAAATTGAACAATATTAGAAAAAAAAAATTATATCAATTCAATTGGTAATAAAGAAAATAAAGAATTGTAAATATGCATACCCGGATCAAAAGTGTCAATGGTTTTAGTGCATCCCATCTTAGCCGCCGGTCTCCCAAAGCTACCTTCTTTATTCTTATACTTCAACAATTAATCATTCAACACCACATTTTGACCATCAAAATCAGGGAAATTTTCTCAACACATTCGAGTAGCCCATCCATGACAAGCGAATTGCTTTGTATCATTTCCTCTTTATAGGAGTAATAAGGATTCAAGATGTATGCCGTCAAATGTAATGGACGATCAAGTCTATCACGAGCTTTAGTTTCAATAATTTCTAGGACTTCTCGATAGAGGGTCTCTTGATTATTCAATGCTCCTTTAATCTCTTCCTTAGCGTGAAGAAGCTCTCCATACAAAAATCTCATTGATGGTTTTTTATCCACATCAACAAGGCGAAGCACCCTAACTAAAGGAGCAAATACTTTTAAGCACAATCCTACTCCATTCCAAAAACCCACATTCATAATGGTTGAATAAGTCGCTCTCCCTTTTGTTGATTGGGAATGCTAGCACTTATCCCAATCACTACTAGCAACCATAGTCCTCAACTCGCTTTTCTTCTCCATTAAACTTTGCAACGATAGAAAAGAAGTTGTAAATCTTGTGGTCTTACTATGTCTCTTTTCTTCATATACTTTCTCATCAATGCTAATGTTTTGTGATGTGCGTAGATGAAGATAGTACATGCCTTTGCCTTCTCAATCACTCCTTTAAACTTAGGTAGGTTCCCTATTCCTTGAAACATGAGGTTTAATATCTGTGTGCCACATGAAGTCCAAAATATAGATTGTCTTTTCTTCTCTTCCAATAATGTTGCCGCTGCCATATTGTTAGAAGCATTGTCCGTGACCACTTGAACTACTCTATGTGCTCCAACTTCTTCAATGCACTTGTCGACATAGTGATAGATATATGGCCCGGTGTGTGCTTCTTCGGAATCTTCCTTGGAAGAAAGGAAAATTGTGCCTTTGCTAGAATTGACACATAGATTCATAATACTTCTCCTTTTTCGATCCGACCAGGTATCGGTCATAATTGAGCAACTATTGTTTTCCCACTCTTTTTCATGGTCCCTAATAATTCCTTTAGTTCTCTCAACTTCTTCCTTCAATAGTGGCTCCTTTAATTCATATTGGCTTGGAGGTCGATAACCCTTGCCATAAATTCCAACCGCCTCCACAAATTGTATAAAACTATCCTTATCAATAGCATTGAAAGGAATACCCGCCTCATAGATCCATCTTGCCAAAAATCGATGCACATCATGTCTTCTATTCTTATCAACGGCATCTTGAATATTTTGTTGCCGCATAGACACACCCAATGAAGCTTGGGGATTAATAGACGATGTAAATCTATCCATCGGCCCACGAACGCGTGGCCTTTTCATTGACCCTCCAACTTCAACATCTTCATAGTCTTTTTCATCAATCGGAGTAATGTAAACTTCTTCTCTTTTCTCCAACTCATGTCTAGTTTTATCTTGTTTCTTTCTTTTTGCTTCTTCTATTGCCGCTTTGCATTTGGCTTTAGCCTCCTCCGTACACATTGAACATGAGGATACATTTCCCTTGATATTGGCTATGTGTTGCTTCATTCTATATATTCCACCACTAACCACTTTCATGCAAAACTTACACTTTAACTTATCCGGATTAGTAGGATCCGCCAATACCGCAAACTCCCACCCCACATCACTTGAATTACGCTTCAATGAATTATCTGAAGATGCCATTGAATTAGATGATCCAGAAGATTCATTCGCAGCCATTAGAGACCTAAAAAATGATTGCAAATAATCGATACAACAAATAACCAAATGCCAACCCAATTCGACAATCAACCATAAATGAGAAACAAAATAACCAAACTAACAAACTAACAACCAAACTCCAATACCAAATCAACAAACTTATCACGAATCAACTGAAAATTCATTGAAGGGCAGACTTTAATTCACTCAGCAAAATAAACATCAAGATGCATACTTCACACTTGAATATTCCAACTAAAATCTCATCAATTTGCACTGCCTATAATTGTTGTCATTGCCTATTCAAATCAAACCAAGCAAATGAATTCCCCAACTCGTCTCACAAATCAGAATCATTGAAGTTTGTCTATTCAACTTCATATAATAATATAGTATACTACTACCAACTAGAAAGCGTAAGTAATGTCCATGAATCGCCGATAGGAATTGCCGGTAGAGCACGATAGGAATCGCCGGTGGAATATAGGATTGAATATAATGGACAGAAGGCGTACCTGGGAAGAATCGCCGATGGGAATCGCCGGTGGAGCACGTGGAGGACGAAGCTTGCGTCAAGAATCGCCGACGGGTGTTCGCGCGAGGAGATCGAATCTCGCGGAGCCAACGCTGGTCGCGACTCGCGAGGCAGGTGGGTGGGTCAAAACGCCTTCACAGACTCGCAAGGCTGGTGGGACGCGACGCCGAGGGTGGCTGGGCCGATGGGTGGCGACGCTGGTGGGTTTTTGCCCAGAGAGTCGCTGTCGCCCAGCCCGAGAATAAAGTTCCCGAATTTGGGGGCGCTGTCGCGATTCTAAACCTAAAAAAAACATATCATTTTTTTCTTAAAGCCGCCCAACCCGACTTAGCCCGCCTAGCCTGGCGCCCAGCCCGCCTAGGCGGTGCCTGGGCGTCCGTTTTTCCGATGGAAAGCCAACGCCGATTTTTTCACCGTTTTTCGCAAAAACGGGTCGGCCTGCTACCTTCTGGCGCCTAGGCGGCCTCCTAGGCTGATTTTTCAAACACTGATTAACCTATAGAGGTTATGATGTATTTGAGACACTTGGTGTCGTGGATTGTTGTAGGGTCATGTTGAACCCTTTTATGCTTCTGGTTTATTATATGACTTGTTATTAGTATTGTTATTATACTTTGTGAATTGTAATCAGGCTCATATAACTTAGGCCTTGCATCCGGGCAAGAGCTTATCTTTGGTTCAGGTGCGGCCGGTCTGTCACATGCTCGAGAGGCCCGGGACCAAATTTGGGGCGTGACAAGCACTATTAGCATATTTCTGAAATAAGAGGCAAACACAAAAGAGAATAGAACAGATTCCTTCATAATCCCCAATCCACCTTAATAGCTTTCCAAACACAACCTAATGCATTCTCTTTGTCTATTTATCTTCTCCTTGTTTTGTTGTGTGTATAGCTTAAACATACCATCTAGCATCTCATCCTAGTGCATTCTCCCAAAATTCTATGTAATTCTTAACTATTCTTCTTCTCTTCCAGACTACTCTTCAACTATGTCTCCATGTTCAGATGAATTCTAAACCTAACAACAATTTTTTGAAATTCAAATAACAAACAGCAAAGGATGAGACCATGAACAAATTGAATAGTAATAAAGGAAAGCTCTGTCGTGCAACCATGTAGTAGAAAAGATATAAAACCATAGTTTTTTTGGGAGTATTTGTATAGAATTCACTAAAATTTGTGAGCTAATTTAGAAGAATCATGCTTCATATGATTCACGGTTTTCAAAGGAACACAATAGCTTAATGATAGAAAAATTATTGAGGATTAGGGTTCCAAACCTAAGAGGCCCAAAGGGGAGATCAACTGGTGTAGCTCGCACCAATTTGCGACGAACTCCACCAGCACCAATACATAGGTTCCACGACCTCCGCCACAAACTTGCTCTAACAGATGGTGGGCATAGCGGCACACCGAATAATAGGATGCGCTGCACGGTGGGGTTCGACCAATTTATAAGTTGAAATGTATAGTGTTTGGTTGTTTGTAACTCTCCATCCACAGATGGATAGTTACAAGGATGATGAGTTAAAAGTGATGAATAATTTTTATGTCTGGTTGTTTAAAAATGGTGTATGTCGAAAGTGGATGTACATTTTTGTGTTTGTTTATAATAAAGGTCGGATTGGGTGGAGGGATATAGTTAGCCCTATTGTGAGTGGTGAGGTTACCAAATTTTGAAACATTAAAGGTTTTTAAATATTTTTAAAGAAAAATTAATAATTAGATAACTTTAAATATTTTAAAACAAATTAATTGATTTAATTGTTACACATTAATTAAAATATTTTGATTAATTGAAAATATTCAAAATTAGGCTATTTTAATTTAATACATATATATAATATTCAAAATAAAAAATTATGATATTTTTATTAAATATATAAGATTATTATATTTTTATTAAATTATATATAATGTTTTTAAAAATTGTAACTAGGAGAATAAAAGTGAGAAAAGAAATGATATTTTAATTAAATATATAAATCGTTATCTTAAAAATAATCTATAATCTTACTTAATATAAAATATAATAATTAATAAAACAAGTCTGCATAAAAATTAATCAGTTTAAGCTTAAACTATTGCATCTTTTATTGTGTAGCCATATTGGATTAAAATTAATCAGTTTCATAAAAATATCAAGCTTGTCTCCAAACATGAAAATATTACCCATGGGAATGAACAATCAATGTAATATGAAAATATCAAGCCTGTCTCCAAACAAACATCTGTCTCCAAACATGAAAATATCAAGCCTGCCTCCAAACATGAAAATATTACTAGTACATACTCATGGGAATGAACAATCAACGCAACATATATACATATACCAAAGTGCAAGAAATATCAAGCCTGTCTCCAAACATGAAAATATTACCAGTTCAAAATAGTATGTCCTGAAAATTCTCAAAAAAAAATAATAAATAAATAAATAAAAAATAAAAATAAAAATAAAAATCACACAAAAAACAAACATTCGAACAAACAATTCAACAATCCAACATTTCAACATTCCAACATAGGTGGTCTACATGAGATTACTCTTGTAGACGACGCATCATCTTAGTGGCTCCCAAGAATCCCCATGCTTTGATATTGTCTGCATTTAAATTCATAAATACGCACTTCACATCTTGTATTGTGTAGCCATATTGCATTATCTTTGTACACTCATTAGCAAGGTTTGACTCCATCGCTACTTCTTTGTTGGTGTTGATTGTAATAGCTAACTTGTCCACACTAATTGCCACACCACGCATAACCTCTAGCTCAATAGATGATGCACGCACGGAGGTGTGCGACACTTCTCCCGCAAGTGTACGGGGTCGATCATAAAGTAAAGTACCCAAAGGTAGGGTAGTCAAATCCACAGGGACTGACCTCTAGTACTAATTGTCCTCTATTATCTATCCTAAAATACAGATGATGATTTAGGTGATTTAACTAATTAATTGTCCTAAAAGAATAACTAATATGAACAATTGGTGGATTGTAGGTAATCAAAGATGAGATATGGCACCTCGGATCTCAATCCCCATAGGATTCCCTTGCTGAGGATCAACTTCCTAATACTAGCTGTCACTGATAAATTCCTGGAGGATGTGACAACGCAATTAACGCACCACCTAATCTCTCGCGATGCTAATCACACTCTAACATCTGTGTCCAGCTAGAACCTATCTAGGTATGAATCCTTGGGCTAATGCGCTAATTCTAACCGTCCAAACCATCCGCATAAACACTAGTGGTACTGGATGCTCTAACCTATCAAGACGAGGCTCACGCACGGAAAAACCACATGGACAGCTAGAGAGGTAACAACTCCGGGCTAATGCAATAATAACCACACAACCATCTAATATGAACACTATTATGCTAATGCTATCTCCTAAGGAGATGGATGAATCAATTCAGAGAACAAGTATACAACCCTAAAATTGTGACACATAAACAACCCTAAAACATATTATTAGAATAAGTTCAGAGAACATGTATATGGTAGAAAAAAATATTCTGAGCTGATGAGTGATATCAGAACATATACAACTAGCATGGTCATGTTTCATACTAGAAATTTGGTTAACCTAAGGGAATAAGGATTCAAGTGCCTACTTCAGGTCAACAATGTAAGTGGTTATATTTTGTGGCTATGAATGAGAACTACTAGAAACTACGAAATTAATATAACAAGATACATAGAAAACACTAAATCTTATTTTCATATGTGAGAATATTATTTCATTAGGCATGTATTATAGCATTAAAAGAACTCCTTAAAGTTCCATGTTAACACCTACCATAGTTTCTCCTAAGTCAATAATATACATTCAGAGGGTACCCAAGAACTTCAAAAGAACATGTACTACTATTAAGATAAACTCTTGCAATAGAAATTTTGGACAACTATATTATCATAAATTCCCATCTAAAAAACTTGATTCTGGAGGGTGTTTTCCTGAAAAAAAATAAAAGAACAAAAAACCTACCAATTACATGATAACAAGTTAAGAATCATTCAAATTGTTTTGCATATATCAACACAATTGTGACATTTTGCATATAGAAACACAATTGTAATCAAATCATCATTCAACAATGTAGAAACAATAGTAGAAATCGAATAAATTTATCATTCAAGACAAAAGCTTGTCAGACTCAAGTATTCAAGGAGTTCAAATACAAATCAAAACACTAAAACAAATACCAAAATACATGAAAGAGTTTAATTTATCTATCATTCCACATCTCATTCATTATCCTATCCCGCAGTTGTTCCAATTCTCGACCATCCTCATGTTGTTCCCTTGATGTAGCTCTAGTTTCAGACTGTGAAACCCATTCTTCCTCAGTTGGAATTAAATCATCAAGTTCCCTTGTGAGTATATATTTATGAAGTATGCAGCATGCAAAAATAATGTCTACTTGAGTTTTGAAAGGGAAAAAGGGCCTAGATGTAAGAATCTTGAAACAACCCTTGAGAGACCTAAATGCTCACTCTATGGAGGTGCGTGCTGAAGAGTGTCTATAATTAAACAACTCCCTGGGATTGTTAGGAGTCCTTGATCCAAATTCTTTCAAAAGATATCTAACACCCCTAAAAGGGGATATGAAACCAGGCCGAGTAGCATAACCAGCATCAACCAAGTAATATTTCCCTAAACATTAAAAAATAATCATATAATGTTCACATGTTCAAGAAAAATCAAAATTAAGGGCAACTATAACTTACCTTCAGGGACTTTAATGCAGTTGGATCTATCTAAGGCATCTTATAGGACAAGGGCCTCATGTGCAGAACCCTCCCATCCAGCCAACACATAAGTAAAACATAGATCGAAGTCCACTGCGACTAAAACATTTTGTGGGAAAACCTTTTTGACCACGAAATTGTGCTACCATGTAAACAGGGACACTAGCATGTATATGAGTCCTATCGAGAGCACCAATACAATCCTAAGAACATAAGTAAAAACTTAAGAGAATAGTCAAGTGATTAAAGTCCACTAAATTTTTAAATAGCTTGAACCATACCTTAAAGTGCGGATAAAATTTAGGTCTCCAAGCTATGTAAGGTGATACTTATGTTGAAGGTGGTTTGATGTAATCACCTTGTATCTGTCTTATCGCCCACAAGACATGGTTGAATATCTACTCACGGTCTCACCTGATCTAAGAAAATTGTGACTAATAACCTTCTTACGTTGGTTATGCCCTACAGTATGAAGGAACATAAGTAATTGTTTCTCAACAGAAACATGTATTGAATCCTTCAAAAGGCCATGTGAACGTAGGATGGACGCAAGGTTGAAAAATGCCAACTTGTTCATCCTAACCATGTTAATGTTGTCTGTGTCATTACCATGAAGTAATCGACTAAGATAGGTTTGACTTGCAAATTGCCTTGGAGCATGGAACTGTCCATACAATCTTGGTCTTGAGTAATACCATCTCAAGAGGACTAAGCATGCAACCGCTGCTACCATGGCAGCCCCATTTTGTTCCTGCTCTAATATTAACATTATATTATCCATCTATGAATAAGAGAAAAACAATTCTAAAGTCATTCTTAGGCCTGAATTAGTGGTCAAAATTGAGGCATAATAGCCAAATAGAATCTAACAAACTTAAACAATGATTACGTTCTAAAAATTCTGAAAAAAAAAAAATAAAAGAAACCCAATGTTGGAAAAAATAAAATGATGAGACAGCCATGTGAGAGTGAGAACAAGATCTAAGTTGGTGCTCCACCTCTAAAACTTTGTTCAACAAGATGTCTCAGAGGAAGGGAGAGAGCACATAATAATATATGTTTTTGCTACAAATCAACAAGATGTCTGAGAGGACATACAAGATATGGTTTAATATGGATGTATTGATCTTTTATCCTAACTTCCTAATTGGCATGGACTGCTTATCTAATAAGGTAGTCAACAGGGCAAACATGTGCTCAATAAAAATGAAAGGATGTAGGAATAAGAGAAATCTATGCAATACTAAAAAAATGAAAAATACGAAACAGAGGCATAAATCTTTCTAGTATCAATTGAAAGATCAAAAAACAATCACAAGGAATTCTGTGAATTTTTCCAAGGAATTTAAGGACTTTTGTAAGAGAACTCAGAGGATTAGAAATCAGAAGCATGAACTACAAACATACATGTAATTTTATTTTCAAGAGTTGGGAATCAAAATCAAAATTTTGGTTTTAAAAGCAAGGGATTTGAATCAGAATGGAAGAATACATGAAAGGGAAAGGGAAATGCTCAACAATTTCAGCAGGAATTCGAAGATTAAAATCAGAAGAACCCAAACTTGGCAGAGTGATAACTGGAAAAGATCTGATGTATTCTTCTTCAATTAAACACAAATTGTTTTTCTTTTCAAACATTGAATATAGAGTCTGGAAAAAAAAAAAAAAAAACTTTCTTTAATCTTTTTGATGAAAAACAGTGAAATTATTTCTTTAATCTTTTTTGATGAAAAACAGTGGAATTATTTCTTTAATCTTTTTGATGAAAAACTGTGGAATTATTTAATCAACTGAAGAGATTAAGATTCAAAAGTTGCTAAAAACTCTGAAGAACTTCAAGAAAAACTACCGATCCTCAAGAGATGAACTCATGATATGATATCACAGGCCTTTAGTGTGATTCTCATGCCTATCGAAACCAAACACGTTGATTCATGTTCAAAACCCAATTCAAAATAAAAGCTGAAAATATTTAAAAATGAAAAAAAAATAGAAAAAATAGGATGATCAATGGAAAATCAAAGAGCTAAAAATACAAATATAAATAACCAACGCAAACAGAGTCATCTATACGACCGGATCGAAGAAACAAATCCTAGAAATTATAGGAGCGAACTCTAAAATGATTGAGAGTGCGGTTTAGTACCTCAAGTGTCGGGGATCATCTTCGTCTTGAGCAGCAGGCAGTGTGAAATCTAAGAAGCATAAATTGCAAAAGCACTATCAAGTTGTGCATTAGCCCTCATGCAATCAGAATTGAGACTCAGGTCTCTTCTATTCACAGATCTGCAAATAAGACCAGCAATAGATGGCTTTTCATTGGGATTTACCTCAAATCATGAGACTATCAACCCTCCCCATCATCTTCTTGCCGGGATCATCCAGGTTCCAGCACGCTGGTGAGATATTTAGGGGGCCGGGGTTGGAATCTGAAGAGGGTGCCGATGGGGGTGTCGGTAACCTAGAGGATGGATGAGCAAATGAAGGAATGGAGGAGTTCTTTCATGATATCTAGTGGTTTTAGAATGTAAGCCCTCATCAATTTTTTTTGGATGGCCAACTCCCCATCCATAAGCAAATAACCAATCAAACAAAAAAAAGTAAAAAGTATTGAATAGTGAGTTACCCATCTCTGGATGCAACTCCCAATCTAACCAACCAAACACTACCTTAAAATGGGGCTCAGAATTAAAAGTATTTACATGAAATTTATCCTTTTACAATAAACCAAATAGTTACATATAAAACTACTTATTTTACACCTACTTACATGGAACTAAACAACCCCTTAGCGTATCTGTCATTTTGGGTTAATTTTTTTGCAGGTCGCTAAATTATTGACTTTTATCAATTCAGTTACCAAACTTCAATTTGAATCAAAATAGTCACTTACCTTTAATTTGCTTTCACAGCAAGTTACAAAAGAAATTTCGGTCTCTAATTGCTAACGTGGGGTAAATATTATGGTTGGTTACCAAACTATGGTCAATTTTCATTTTGGATACCAAATTTTAATTTGTATCAAAATAGTTACTAAACTTTAATTTGGTTTCAACGTGAGGTCATCCATGGGAATCCTGCGAGGAATTATTGACGTGGACGACAGAGTGACTACATAGACACCATCTTTACACGTCACTTGCATTAGTGGCGTTGCGAGAAATGAGAAAGAAAGGCTGATGTGGCAACTTAATGGATTACATGGCGTTTACGTGTCAACTTATGCCACGTGGAGATGCCACTAATGCAAGTGATGTGTAAAGATGGCGTCCACATGGTCACTCCGGCATCCACGTCAGTAATTCCTCACTGGATTCCCTTAGGGGACCTCCCGTTGAAACCAAATTGAAGTTTAGTAACCATTTGGATAAAATTAAAATTTGATACCCAAAGTGAGAATTAACCATAGTTTAGTGGCCAACCATAATATTTACCCTGCTAACGTGGCTTGCTGAAGAAGCCCATTTAGCTTATTATATTACCCAAAATAGCAACGTTAGCATCCCCTTTCTTTCTCAATCATGAGCCCAGTTAGCTTATTATATTCTGATCTTTGATCTCTCGGTCAGCACTCGAGTCAGCGCCGGGACGAGCCCTTGTTCCACTATTCACGCGCGTGTGCTTCACCGCGAATAAGGCTAGTAAACACAAGAGCCCGGCCTCGATGGAGACCCGATACATGGATTCGTCCTCCGTTGGGCCGATCAGCTGGATCAATTCGCGTTGGAGGTCGGAGTTGTCGGCGATGCGGGATCTCGAGTCTTTGTCGCAGATATCGGAGGTGAGGATCGCCTCCACAACCCTAGCTGCATCTACACGCCCCCTCTGGCTTCGTTCTCCTCATCATCTCGATTAGAGCGGTGGCCGATCGGTTTAGAGTGGTGGCCGATCGATTTAGATCGGCGGCGAGGTTGCGGATCACGGCCAGCTTGATCTCGTTCTCCATAAAACCCGCGGGGAAGACTAGCGTGAGGACTCAGATGACATCATCATTGGCGTCGGAGCCGAGGAGGGAGAAAATGGCGGGGAGGAAGGACAGGGAGGCGGTGAGAGAGTGCTTATTGAATTCCTCGCAGTCCGGGTCGGAGAGGAAAGCGAGGAGCTCGAAGAGGCGACTGGCGAAGGCGAGGTCACGGAGGAGGTTGGTAGGATGTTCTTGGAGCGGTCGTCAGGGAAGGGTCCAAAGTGAGATGAGGCGACAAAGGGTGAGATCGGGGACAAGGTCGATGGAGGAGAGAGGGAGCATGGTGGCGGGGCAGGTGGTGTTGCTGGAGTCGAGCAAGTGCTAGATAAAGGTGTGGTCCTAAGGGATGCCCATGCAGAGGCTCATCGGTGAGGGCATAACCTCCAGCGAGATTGAGCATCGAACGTAGCTCATGATTGAGAATGAAAGAAGATGCTCACGTGGCTATTTAGGATAATATAATTAGCTGACTGGGCTTCTCCGACAAGCCACATCAACAATTGGGGGGGTCAGAATTTCTTGGGTGACCTGCCGATGAAACCAAATTAAAGATAAATGACCATTTTGATTTAAATTGAAGTTCAGTGACTGAATTGATAAAAGTCAATAATTTAATAACCTACTGAAAAATTAACCCTGATATTTTATACACCCTTACAGCTTAGGGTAATTGTCATTTTGATACCTAAAATTCCATTTTCGACATTTAGCACTTTAGATTTTCAGTTAAATCACATTTTTTTAACACAACTAAGTTAACGTTGACATTATTGGTCAAAGCTAAATTGGAGCTCCCACATGGCTGCCGTGACACTACTTTTACTTGAAAATTTTTCTCCGTGATCTAAGCTCCGTTCAAAGTATACACCAACTTTTTTTCCTCTATCCAACTAAATCACACAACTATAATTCCTTATCCTGTATCTGCACATCCTTATACATCCTCATCTGATGGATAGAGTTACAAGCAACCAAACGCTACCTCAATTGACAACATTCATATGCTGCCTTACTTATTCCTAGTTCTGAACATCACAAGCCACTACCGACATGCAAGCATTAGCACAACAAGACTAACCAGCCTCTATGTCCTACAACTCCACTGACCACAAATGCACCATCTACCAGCTCTCTCGGTGTTGTGCCCACGAAAAAAAAAACACACAGAGCCCTGTTCTAACCCAGCCACTCAGCCGGGTCCTAAATCATCATAATATAGGCTAGAAATTAGTTAGGGACCAGACTAGAACTTTAGAAATTGTCTCTATTCTTCGAGGTAACTTTTGATATTCCAAATGCCACAAAAAAAATAAAATAAATATAAAAAAACCCATCAACATCACCCTAATAAATGACCAACTTGAAAAGCTGGATCGAAATAAGCTGCAAAACTCAAAAATGTGCCCTGCACCTTCAGGGTTTCCTATGACTACAAACATGCGGAATCAAACACCAACTCGAGTATCCAAAATATAGAACAATTCAAAGATGAAAGAGGATATCATAAACAACAGGGGAACATGTAAAAGCATTATACACCATGAGTCCCCATCAGATAGCCCTTGATTCTGATTTAAAATCTAATACTCTGTCTAGTTTTGATCATCCGTTTCAATGCCGCAAGCCAGAAGTTGCATTCATCCCAATCACTTGTTGTCAGGAGCACCTAATGATATGAAAGAATTAGTGAAGAATTTCCAAGTTAACCTATAGAGTGTATATTAGAGCAAGAAACAAGTGGTTGCAAACTCCATAAAAAGCATAGATTAACACAGAAAATATAGAGTTTAAAGAAAGCAGATCATGAGTTACCACAACATACAGAAATAATCACATCCTCACACCTTAACAGTAAAGATGAAGTTTCAGTTTCCAATTATCAGCCAACAATTATATTACAAGAGGCCCCAGCATGCAGAAATAACCATATCCTCACAGATTAGCACTGAACATAAAGTTTCAGTCAGTGTCCAACTATCAGCCAACAAATTACATTATAAGAAGCCCCTCAAGACTTATGTAGCTAGGAATCATGTCAAAACTTAGAAGCAGGAAAGCGAATATCAAAAGAAAATAATTGATTGACATTTCCCTATGCTCCACTTCTGTGTTACAACATCTAAATAAATATGCAACAATTACCTGGGTATGCAAAGCACTAGCAAAGTTAGAAGCATCTAAAGCCTGGCAGAGTTGACGGAGTTTAGAGGCAGCATTCGGAGAGAGGTCCCCACTACTGAGTTTTGCAAACAGAGACCCAATTTTCCTCGAATTATCCTCAATTTCCCGCTTTTTTGATGGATTTGCATGGGCACCTCCAAGAGCCTCTGATGTCTCATTGTAGAGTCTAGTTAAGGTTGCAACAACAGGTTTCATCTCAGCTGTAATCATACGACAAATATGTGATCACTAGCCGCATAGCCATATATTGAAGGATACACTAACTCAAATGACACTTGCCTTTTAGAATCTGGTTGTAAAAGAATTCAGAAATTAAAAGCTTTCACTAGCCATCTTAACATGTAAAAAGTTAAAGAACAGCATGGCACAACTAGAAAGGATTGTCTACATTGTTTGGGAATGAAGAGATTAATAGCCCCATGCACATATGCTCCCAGTAAAGTTGCATGACAGCAAATAGGATAAGACAGCACGCTTAACAAAAAATTTCTACACTCCACAATACTACATGGTAAGGGTGAATGATGGGAAGCCTTCTAAGTTTTCCTTTTCAGATCTAAGCTACCAAAAACATTTACCTAATCACAATGAATCATAACTAGAGAAATATCACACTGAATCCAATCTAATGGGATTTGTTAGGAGACTAGATTACCTGCCACATTGGATGTATCAGCAGTTTGAACTGTAGGTGGTGTCAGTGGCACAGCAACTGGTCGTGCCTGCGTAAGCTGGGTGGGACTTGAGGGTTGCACAAGATTTGCAACGGGCCTCTGAAATAAACCTGGATTACTAACTGGCATGAAGCCTCTAGGCACTGACGTATGAGCAACAACAGCCTGGGGAAACTTGTGGCCAGGAACAGGCCCTGGTTGAGATGGTGTAACACCCTGAGGAGTAGTACCAGGTGGTCCAGGTTTATAAATGTTATTAGCAGCTCCCTGTAGCCAAGAGAAAAATAAGGTCTAATTGAGCAATTAAATAAAGTGGAGAAAAAATCCACCTGTGAAATTGCAAACCATACAAACCTGGTAAAGCTGAGAACCAGATGCAGGCTGCTGATACTGTTCAACATTTTTCAAAGTAGGTGGGTTTGCAGGAACAAAAGGTTTTAATGCAGGCTGTGCAGGGACAGGGGGAGTAAAGCTTGGCTGAAGTAGAGGCGTAGAGCAGAACCATTAGAGATTAGCAGCAAAATAATGAAAATAAAATAGCCAAGACCAAATAAAAACCCACTCAGACAACCTTCAAAATAAAGAATTTATTGTAAGCCAAAATACCATAGATATATAGAATAAACCCACACAACTGATTCTAAGCATCCCAAATTTTCATTCTATGGCATATACAATACATTACACTTCCATTGTTTAAGAACGTTCATAAGATGAGGTCAGCATAAACCTAGTTATCTACTAGACTACTAAAACAATAAGTTCACTGTTAATTAAGAGCTAATTTGACATGCATGAAACAGAAGTCTGTTAAAGGATACTCAGATTATTGTTCTACCAAAAAACCACAATGGTATTTTAGACCAAAAATGTCATTTGAAGGGTTTTGATAATACACAAATCAAAGCATGCTATGCCTGCAAAATCGACCTCTTTAGCAGGCACTTTGATGACCATATTTTATCAATGGACCAAATAGGACTCGATCTGGGAAAAGCAGGCCAATCACATAACATATAGTTTTGACTTCAAATTAATAGTTTAAATAGATATATATAGATAAACACCATTATATGAAAATATTGATAAATACACGCATAACTTATTCTAGTACCGGCCATAAGGCACCCACCGCTCTATCCAATATATACCCCAATTTCAAGAACCAACAAAGCTTTTTCTTTTTTTTTTAAAGAAAAGCCTGTTTGCAGTCAAGAACAGACCATGGCTGTCCTTGCATGGTTAATAGATAGGCCTCATTTTAATGGCATTTATTGAAACAAATGAGGTCAACTTCAAGGTGACAATCACTAAAATACTAAGGATAATGTAATGGTAATCATTACTAAAAGATAAAAACACTGAAATGCCCAAAAGGAATTAGAAACTCATGCATTTAGACAAACCCAGCATATGTGCAACCCCAACAAGAAACTAAAAGTGGTTAATGGTTGCAAATCACAGTCCACGGGGATTCAGGTCTTTAAATGAAACTAAGTATGCAGGGGAAGATACAATTACCTCACCAAGCTCAGCACATACCTTATGCTGATGATAAAGAAGCCATACACCTCAAATAAAGAAAAGGAATATAAACTCAAGATCATTTGGATTGACATTTTTATGAACCAGAAGCACTTATTTTATAAATTAAGCACTTTTGGATCAATTTTTTGGGTGTTTATTTTGGCTTACAAAAAATGAAACAACTAAAAAAAAAAAAAAATGATTTTACTACCATTTTCACAAGCCACTGGACAGGTGCTATTGAGAGCGCTTCTGGAGCTCAATAAAAAATAAAATATAAAATAATAATGAAAAATAAATAAAACCTGGCCTTTCTTTTTCCCAGAAAAAAGTACCTCAATTTTTCAGATGAAAATACCCCATAAGTACTTCTATAGTGGCTCTTAAAACTGCTTAACTTGCTCACAAAAGCACTTGCAAGAAAAACACTTACAGAAAAACTTGAGAAAAAAAAACTCCGAAAGTCAGATTCGAAGGGTCCCTTAATATCCTACTACGCACCGAAAACACAAAAAATATCCTCCCTGTGGTTAAAGTACAGGAATTTATGATATGATCGGTTGAATACAAGAGAAAAGAATATTAAAAATGTAATTTCCTTTCTTTACTGACAAAAGGAATTTTGAGGGACAGTAAAACAAAAGGAATATAGGGACAATATTACAAAAGAAAAAACTCCGAAAGTCAGATTCGAAGGGTCCCTTAATATCCTACTATGCACCGAAAACACAAAAAATATCCTCCCCGTGGTTAAAGTACAGGAATTTATGATATGATCGGTTGAATACAAGAGAAAAGAATATTAAAAATGTAATTTCCTTTCTTTACTGACAAAAGGAATTTTGAGGGACAGTAAAACAAAAGGAATATAGGGACAATATTACAAAAGAAAAAACTGGATTCTTCAGCAATATGAATAGGGAAAATAGTAAAAATCTTCCGGCACTCATTTCCTCAAACATTTCTTTTTATGAGATTACTGTCTTGTAGTTGAGTTCAAGGGGGGAAGGAGTGTATTTAAAAAAACAATAACAACAACAACAACTAAGCCTTAATCCCATACTAGATGGGGTCGGCTATATGGATTCTCTGTTTTCATGTCGCTCTCAAATATGAAATAAAAATAAAATAAAATGAAATGAAATAAACTGAAATAAAATGAAATAAAATTAAAAATAAAAATACATAAATAAATAATAATAACAACAAATAATTCTATGAGAGATTGAGATGTTAGAAGCAGAACAGTATCCCTACAAACAAAGCTAAGCTAATAAAGAAAAACCTTTTAGCCGACTTATCGATAATCCTATACTAGGCGGGGTCGGCTATATGAATTTTTTGTCTCCATGTCGCTCTGGCAAAAGCAAGATCTGGTTCAATATCTAACATACGTAGGTCCTTGGACACCACCTCTCTCCATGTAATCCTAGGCCTACCTCTATCCCTCTTCTTACCTTCTACAACTAAACTATCATATTTTCAACCTGAGCACTGGGGTCTCCTACAGACGCGGTCCAAACCATCTTAAACGCCCTTCTCGTATTTTATCTTCAATTGGTGCAACATGCATCTTCTGTCGGATGTGTTCATTTCTAATCTTGTCCAATCTTGTATGACCACTCATCCATCTTAACATCCTCATTTCGGCCACATTCATCTTATGCATATGTTGAACTTTAGTTGCCCAACACTCGCTCCCGTATAGCATGGCCGGTCTAACTGCCGTCCTATAAAATTTTCCCTTTATTTTATTAGGCATCTTTTTATCACATAACAACCCGGTGGCACTTCTCCATTTCAACCATCCAGCTTTGATTTTATGGGCTACATCTTCATCTATCATCCCATCATCTTGGAAAATGGAACCTAAATACCTAAAATAGTTAACCTTAGGCACTACTACCCCCCCTAGTTTCACTTCTCCTTCATCTCTCCTACTTAGACTAAAATTACAATGCATATGTTCTGTCTTACTTCTACTTAACCTAAAGCCTTTACTTTCTAAAGTGTTTCTCCATAATTCTAGCTTTTGATTTACTCCATCTCTAGTCTCATCCACTAGGACAACATCATCTGCAAACAATATACACATGGGATGTCATCTTGGATATAACTAGTTAATTCATCCATTACTAGGGTAAACAAGTATGGGCTTAAGGCCGATCCCTGATGTAGCCCCACTGTTATAGGAAACTCCTCCGTATCACCTCCTACTGTTCTCACACTTGTAACCGCTCTCTTATACATATCCTTAATAATATTTATATATTTTGCATGAATGTTTTTCCTCTCCAATACCGACCAAAGGACTTGTCTTAGTACCCTATCATATGCTTTCTCCAGGTCAATAAAAACCATATGGAGATCCTTCTTCTTTTCTCTGTAGATCTCCATCAAGTTTCTTAATAGGAAAATGGCTTCTGTTGTGGATCTACCTGGCATAAAACCAAATTGGTTCTCTGACACCTTCGTGATATACCTGAGTCGATGCTCTATTACCCTCTCTCAGAGTTTCATCGTATGACTCATTAACTTAATACCACGGTAGTTGGTGCAATTTTGAATATCTCCCTTATTCTTATAAATAGGAACCAAAATGCTCTTTCTCCAGTCGTCTGGCATTTCCCCCCTTTTAAGATAGAGTTGAAGAGTTTGGTTAATCACTCTACCCCTACTTCTCCAAGACATTTCCAAACTTCAATCAGGATACCATCTGGGCCACAAGCTTTTCCAGCCTTCATTTTTCCCAGTATCTCCTTGACTTCGCTAGGCCTGATCTTACGTGTATTGCTAAAGTTCCTTTCTATCGTTGCTACATAAAAATCCGTAAAGTTATCCTCATGACTTGCATTGAACAAGTGATCAAAGTAATTTCTCCATCTCTCCTTGATTTCCTTATCTCCTGTCAAGACCTGATGAGACTTATCCTTAATGCACTTAATTTGGTTCAAGTCTTTAATATTTTTATCTCTTAGCCTTGCTATCTTGTATACTTCCTTTTCCCCTTCTCGTGTCCCTAACCTTTGGTATAAATCAGCTAGGGATTTACCTCGGGCCTCGCTAACCTCTTTCTTGCCCTCCTTTTTTGCCTTTTTATACTTTTCAAAGACTTCTCCATCCTCAGTTGTGGATAATTTCTTATACCAATATCTTTTCTCTTTAACAGCCTTTTGAACCTCTTCATTCCACCACCATGATTCCTGTAGTCATGGTCCCAGTCCCTTAGAGACCCCTCGGAGATCACTTCCTATTTTCTTAATACGATTCGACATCTCATTCCATAAGGTGTTTGCATCATCTTTCACATTTGCGCCTCTTTCTTCCCATATTTTATCCTTAAATGCTAATTGGTTGGTTCCTTTTAACGCCCACCATCTAATCCTACTTTGCTTAACCCTCTTTTCTGTTTTTACTATGCCCTTTTTCTTTACATCCAACACCACCAACCTATATTGTGTGGTTAATGCTTCTCCAGGTATAACCTTGCAATCTTTATAAATAGATTTATCCCTTCTTCTCGTAACAAGAAAGTCAATTTGGCTACAATTACCCCCATTCTTAAACGTAATCAAGTGTGATTCCCTTTTCTTAAAGCAAGTGTTGGTCAACACAAAATCATGAGCCAAAGCAAAATCTAATATAGATTTTCCTTCCTCATTCTTGTTGCCATATCCATAACCTCCATGCACTTGCTCATAGCCATCACTAAATCTACCTACATGTCCATTAAGATCATCCCCAATAAAAAGCTCTTGTTCACTTGGAATCCCTAGAACTACCATATCCAAATCTTCCCAAAACTTGACCTTATCTTCTTCTCCTAAGCCTACTTGAGGGGCATACACACTCACTATGTTAATTATTTCTTTTCTCAAAGACTAGCCTTTAAAGGTATAATCATGTCTCCTACCCTTTTCACTTCAATCACTTTGTAATTCATTTTTTGTTCCACAATTATATCCACACCATTTCGATGTTTATCTCCTCCATAATATCATAATTTATAACCTGTGTTATTAATCTCTCTAGCCTTCTTTTCTATTCACCTAGTCTCTTGAAAACATACTATATCTATAATTCTCCTTTTTAGAGTATCAACTAACTTCATAGTTTTTCCCCACAAAGATCCTATATTCCAACTACCAATCCTAATCCTACTCTCATGGACTAACTCTTTACCTCGCACTCCCACTAAGATGCGAGAACCTCTTCACATTTAACACCACATCCGGCCGATATGGGGACTAACTTCTTTACCCACACCCGCCCATGATGTAACCTCGCTTATATTCCATCACACCCGTGCGGCGATGATGAAACCTCGCTTTCATTTAACACTACATCCGGGTGCTAATGTAGCGCGTGCCTAGGTGAGCACGTCCCAACGGTATATATTAGAGAATCCATATCATAAGAGTGACAAAGTTTTACGTTGGCTGTCAACCTACCGCAACCCTCCTCCTTTATCCGGGCTTGGGACCGGCTATGCTCGCATAGGCGGAGTTGTGTATTTAAAAAAACAATGAAGATTTTTAGTTTTATACTTATACCAATTCTGATATAAGATTTGTTTCATCATTACTCATCAATCAAGCAAAATAGAGTTCTATATTCACATTCTCACCCTATTTCATTTCTTTTTCATCCAAACTTAACCCAAATGAAAATTCAGATGCCATCAACCATTTGAACACTAATTCACTAATATTCAAGACTAAATAAGTCTTCCCTGAATCTAACATACAAAATACCTGTTGAACCTGGGGTGCCTGGGATGGAACAAAAATCTGTGATGGCTGTGCTGGTTGGAAAGTTGAATTGTTAATAAACTCTTGAAACTGTTGTTTCTGAGGCACAGGCTGATATCCACCATAAGAACCAAGAGAGTGTTGATACCCTTCAATATATTGACTGGTCATAAAGCCCTGCTGTTGCTGGGGCAGTGCCTTGTCCTATATTACAAGTGAACTGTTTATATACAAATTTATTTTGGAGGAAACAAAATAAATTTTGAAAGAGATTTGAAAAGTCAAAAAGTAAACCTGGTAGTAATGTTGTGTGTTGTCAATAAAATTAGCGTTTGAATTTTTTGCAGAATATGATTCAGTTTGTGGGAGACCGCACTCATAAGGTGAACTTTTGCTTGCTTCTCTATCTACCAATCACAAAATGATACAAAAATGTCAGAGAATCCATCTTATACATAAAAAAAAGGATTGAATCTTTTACAAAATGAATATAACAAAAAATTGAAGAAAGACAAGCATGAGGGTACAACAGATAACCATGATAAAGGTTTATCAAAGTAAGGAAAATATATGACATCTCAGTCTGTCAGAGGTCCATAGCCACAATCTCCACATCTCAGAATTATCCAATATTAGATTAGCGCAATAACTGTTGTAGATCAAACATAGGGTATCCGGCTAGCTAAGCTTAAGCCATCTAAAGATTAAATGAGTTGAACACTACACACAGGTATGCGCGCACACACACATACACTACCAGATTACCAACTCCCAGGTTAATTATATTTCCAACTATGACATATTGATAGAGCCTACTGCTATGCTATGCTGCTGGAGAAAATGAAGGAAAGATATTGATATTCAGTGATTAGAAAATGAAAAGAAGGAACTACAAAGGACTGCTAATCATTCGAGACGATTAGCTCTCTCTACTGAGCAACAAGACAATTTCCATCCCCCTCTCTGACCCTCCCTACCACCCTTAAAATGACAACCCATACACTAACAGAATTCCAACAACTTTGCCCACTCAACACTCAGAGACCCGACCCGTATCATTACACCTTGTTGGCACGTCTTGCATATGTGAACTGAACCGGTGGTTTATCAATACTCCCAGCCCACAGAGACACCTTGTCCTTAAGGTAAAAGTCTAGGAACTACTTCTGTATCAACTCATATGGCTCCCAAGTAGATTCATGAGAGGATAACACCTCCAAATGGTGACCCAGACTGCCTATGCCCGAACGTAACCCCAAGATGGACTTCGGCTGGACACATAACTCAAGGTCAACTGAAAGCTTTGGCGGAAAAGTAGGGATGGATTCAGTAGCTCCTATGGTGCGTTTAAGTTGTGAAACATGGAACACCGGGTGGATGGTAGCTCCAGCCAGCAATACTAACTTGTACACAACTGCTCCAATACGAGCAGACACTAGAAAGGGCCCAAAAAAAAAAGAGTGCTTAACTTCTCAAATGGTCGTTTAGCTACCAAGCGTCGTTGGTAAGGGCGCAGTTTCACATATACAGGATCACCCAAGACCAACTGCACATCTCGACAGTGAGAATCAGCTGTGGTCTTCATGCGGCTTTGGGCTTTCAGCTGGTGTTGCTTAAGCTCTCCCAACATCACATTCCGCTCCCTGAGCAACTTGTCTACCTAGGAACAAACAGCAGAACCAGCTTCAAACCTTAACAAAAGGGGCGGAGTTCTGTCATACACTGCCGGAAATGGTGTTAGATTAGTTGAGGTATGGAATAAGGTATTGTACCAGTATTTAACCAAACAAGCCATCAAGCCCACTGATGAGGTCAACCCCCAGCTAAGCATCGCAAATAAGTCTCAAGGCACCGTTTCACCACCTCCGATTGACCGTTAGTTTGTGGATGATATGCGGTGCTATGCTTCAAGCCTGTGCCCTATAACTTGAATAGCTCATCCCAAAACTTGCTCATGAATATCTTGTCTCGGTCCGACACAAGGGAGTGTGGGACTCCATGCAATCAAATCACCTCTCGAACAAAGGCTGCAGCTACCGCTGGGTCATAAACGGTTGTTTGAGGCCGATGAAGTAAGCATATTTCAACAACCCATCCACCACTACGAGCACTGTATCTACCCCCTCCGAGCGGGGCAGCCTTTCGATGAAGTCCATTGAAAGGTCTTCCCAAACTTGCGAAGGTATTGGAAGTGGTTGGAGAAGTCCCCTCGGTGAGAAATTGGACCTTTTTTGCCGCTGACATACCACACAATGGCTCACATATCTTTGCATGTCGCCTTTCATTCCTTCCCAATAATACTAGGCAGCCAGGTGGTTCCATGTCTTGAGGAAACCCGAATAACTCCCAATGCTGTCATCATGATAGTCCCGTAAAAAAGCACCCACCAACGGCGACAAACATGCTATTACCACCCTATGCTTGTACAACAATCGCCTATGAACTAGAGAAAATACAGGCTTGGAATTCGGAATGGCACCAAGGGTTGTTATCACACCTCGCAATTTGTCATCAGCAACCACTTAAGCATATAAGTTGTCAAGCTCCACGATCTGTAGAACCGTCAGAGCCATGAGTGTGGTCCCCGAAACCACCCGACACAAGGCGCCCGCTGCTCGATTCACTATACCCGGCTTGTATTGGATTTCAAAGTCAAATCCAAGCAATTTTGTCAACCAACGTTGATGGTCGAGGACGACCATACGCTGCTCCATTTGAAACTTGAGATTCCCTTTGATCGGTCCGTACCACTAATCTTCTGTCGAGTAAATAGTGCCTCCATTTCTGCAAAGCCCAAACCAATGTCATCAATTCACGCTGGTACACCGATTTGGAACACAATCTTTTTGGTAGTGCTCGACTGAAGTAAGCAACCAGGTGTTGATGTTGCATTAAGACAGTGCCCACTCCATGCTCAGATGCGTCTATTTCCACTATAAAGGGGGTTGAAAATCTGGAAGTGCCAGCGCAGGGACCGAAATCAGGGCTTGTTTCAGAGCTTGGAATGCCCCTTTTGCCTCCTCTGTCCACATGAAGTTGTCTTTCTTAAGCTGCTCCAACAGCAATGCCAATCGACCATAACCTTCCACAAAACGGCGATAATACCCTGTTAACCCTAAAAACCCCCGAAGCTCCTTAAGTATCCGAGGACGATGCAACTTAAGCATAGCATCAATCTTGGTCATGTCCGCTGCCACCCCTTACTTGGAGACAATATGCCCTAAATACTCTAATCGTTCTTGACCAAACAAACACTTCTTCCTATTCGCAAACAAGCAGTTCTCCATTAAAACCTGTAGGACTTGATAGAGATGAAAGCAGTGATCTTCGAGGGAGTGACTGTATACCAGAACATCATAAAAAAATATCAAGACGAATTTGCGAAGGAAATCCCGGAACAAGTCATTAATCAATGATTGGAAAGTGGCCGGTACATTTGTAAGACCAAAAGGCATCACCAAGGATTCATAGTGCCCCGTATGTGTGCGAAATGTTGTCTTAGCAACATCTTCCTGCTGAACTCTGATATGATAGTACCCGCACTTAAGATCCAACTTCGAAAATACTACGGCTCCATGTAACTCATCCAATAGCTCGTCAATAACTGGGATCGAAAATTTGTCTGCAATCGTGGCTAGATCAAAGCCTGATAATCCACGCATAACCTCTAACTCTCATCTTTTTTCTTGACCAAAAGAACGGGGCTTAAAAAAGGACTTGCATTAGGTTGGATGATTCCGATCATCAGCATCTCACGCACTATCTTCTCGATTTTACCTTTTTGCACTTGCAGGTAGCGGCAAGGCCTTGCGTTTACTGGTCCTGACCCCAATTTGAGTTTAATGATGTGATCGTGGGGATGGGACGGTGGAAGGCCATCCACCCACTCAAACACTTAAGGGAATTGGTCAAGGATAGCTTGGACTGGCTGGGGTACATCCCCTTCGGTTGCTACTGTCGGAATTGTCACATTTGCAAATTCCACACAAAACCCCGGTCCCTCGTGCTTGATTGTAGCCACCATAGTCTTGAGGGATACTATCGCCGAACACTGCCCTAGATCGCCCTGTAAGATAACACTTTCCCCATCAATTCCAGAGGAAAAAAATCTTCGACAACCTCTAAATTTTGCAAGGTGAGGACCACCCCCTTACAAACACCTGCTCCTTGAGTAATAAGTCTTATCGCTTTTCAAATGATTTTCTTTGGTAGGGCAAGTTCTTTGATTTGTTTGTTCCCATGAGTACCCCATACCCCGGAGTCTTCGTGCGCGACAATCCTAGCTTATCCACAATCGCTAGTAAGATGAAGTTGTGCGAAGCCCCACAATCAACCAGTACCACAACCTCTTGTTGGGCAATAAGTCCCTTCACCTTCATGGTCTGAGGATCCGTCAACCCAACCACTGAGTTGATGGACAACTCTACCATTTCAGAAACCGGCAGTATGAACAGAAACCACGCGTCCTCTCCTTAGTCATCCTAGGTCAACTCCGCGAGTTCGTTGGCAACTACCAACACTTGGAGCTCCTTATGCTTGTAACGGTGAAAAACATGGTATTTCTCATCACACCTGAAATACAGCCCCTTCTCCCGCCGCTACTGAAGCTCGGAATCCGACAGCCGACGAAGCAGAGGAACGTCAAGTTGACCAGAACGAGGTGGCGACATTGGCTATGTCTAATAGACCGAAGGAAACTGAGAAGAGAAATTAGGTTGGACAAGGCGTATCGCTTTGGTTAACTCAAAAGACCCAGTAAAGACTTTGGACTGATGGGCCTAGCTAATTCCCCGCGGTCTACTAAGAGGTGGCCTATGACTTTGGGTTGCAAGCATGTTATTCCTATCTTCCACCAATTGGGCCCGAGTCATCATCCTTTCCAGATTCTCCAACTGATACGTGCGAACCTCGGCACAAATCTCTGGTCCGAGTCCATTCACAAATGTGTTTTCCAATATATGAGTTAGGACGTCCACTACCGCCGCTGCGAGAGCTTTGACCAACCGCAGATACTCCCTCATCGTGTCGGCTTGTTGTATAGCCAAGAACTTGTCCAACGATGTTCCTTCTTAAGATGATTGGAATCTGTCGAGCAGCTTCCCTTTCAGCTCTGCCCAGGCCAGGAACGGATGTCTCCCATCCTCCCACTGGAACCACGCTAGAGCCTCTCCTTCGAAGCAAATCACCGTCGCACTGAGCTTATCTTCCTCTGATAATTGATTCACTGTGAAATACCTCTCTGTACGGAAGATCTATCCCTCTGGATTCTCCCCTTCAAACAGTGGCATTTCCAGCCTCCTAATGCCAAAGGTGCCACAGTCCACCGACTCACGATTCTCCTCCGACATCCCTGAGATTGGATCTGGGACATCCAACCCTAACATGCTCTTTTCTCCTCGATAGGAGTTAATCCCCGACCGTCGTCGCAATTGCGTCAGATCCCTCCCTCTTCATCGACCCCATCGGCAGTGATGGAGACTCCAAACGTTGCAAAACCTTGTCTGCCCGATCGAGAACTGAGAGATTCTCCATCACCAGGGCCAAGTTCTGCTCCAGAGACCTAAAACGTTGAAAGTCATAACGGATCGATCCGCCTAAGACAAGGCTCCATTTGCTTGGCTGCCATGGATGAGGTTTGACGTCTCTGGTACCAAATTAATAGAGCCTATCGTTGTGCTGTGCTGCTGGACAAAATGAAAGAAAAAAATTGATATTCAGTAATTAGAAAATGAAGAGAAGGAACTATAAAGGACTACTAATCATTCGAAAGGATTAGCTCTCTTCATTGAGCAACAAGACAATTTTCATCCCCCTCTTTGACCCTCCCTACTACCCTTAAAATGACAACCCATACCCTCTAACAGAATTCCTAACAACTTCGCCCACTCACACTCCGAGACCTGACCCGCATCACTACCCCTTCTTGGCACGTCTTGCATATATGAATCGAACCGGTGGTTTATCACATATATGATAGTCCACTGCATCGTCTGGACTGAACAAATGGCCTCATCAAATATAGGTCCGAGCAATGTTGCCACCATTAATTATTTGATGTACACAGAAGAAGAAGAAGAAGAAAAAAAAAAAAAAAAAAAAAACCATTAGACATTGCCTGATGGCATCCAACCAGTCCTGTGAAATGTAGGAGCCAGGTGAAGGTATTGGTTGCCATATCAGGGACAGAAGCCCACAGGTTCAATCTTTATATCAGAATGGAATAACATGTTATGTTACATCGACTAGTCATGAAACTCTTACATAAACTATCAATAGAAAATCAATAGAAAATCCCATCTCCCAGAAACAGAGGCAAGAATGACAATAAAATAGCAAAACATGGTAAAAAAAACAAAGCCTTTTGACAGTTTCCTTCACAGTTCTTCGGTAGATTGACTAGACATTTTATGATGAATAACTTTCTAGCTTTAGACGTTTTATGATGAATAACTTTCTAGCTTTTCCATCAAAGATATAACAGAATAGCAGCAATATCACAATAACAAATTGTGGCAACACAATAACTTGAAGATATCTCAAATAAAATAGATAAAGCTGAGCATCATAAGCAATTTAAAATAAATAGAAAAAATGAAACAAGAATTTTTCAGCATTACCACCATCAGCAGATAGGGCAATACGATCCCACAGAATGGAAAGCTCATGAGAAGATTCTTCAGAGACCAAGAGTTTCAAATACTCCATTGCTGTTGTAAGAAGCCCTTGACTAGCTAACAATTCAGCATAGGTCTCAACAAGCTTTGACAAAGATGTACTAAGCCGCTTCTGTCCAATTGCAAGAGCAAGAACAATCGTCTTCTCCATTAAATCCTAATAAAGCCATAAATAATAATGTCACTCTGCTGGTTAATACTCATCAAACAGGTCAATGCATTCCATTTGGTAGTACTATGTCACCTGAAGAAGGTCAACATAGCTCCTGCCTTCATGTTCAGACTTCAGGTTGTGCGACCAAATTTCAACTGTTTTGTCTATATTTCCAGCACAAATGTAGCAGAGAGTTGCAGGTAGCGTGTTTCCTGCAACCATTAATCTAGAAGCAAGAGTATCACATAGTACAGTCCAATCCTCTTTACATGCAAACTGTTATGGATAGAAAAAGATAAATCAGCTTTGAAGTCGACAAACACTTGGAAAAATATTTTCTGTTTAAAAGAAAGATAACTGACCCAAAACTAGTCTGACTAAGTTCAGGGAATGGATAATAAATCAATCACTAGGGTGTTTGCCAGATAGCATTCAACACAAAAAGGAATTTCTTTAGGCAGAAGAATTTCTTCAAGTGTTAATTGATAAGAGACATCAATTCCTAGCAAAATTATGTGTATGTATTATAAACATGATGCAGCAAATTGACAGACATCCTCGAATTTAGCTAGCTGAAACATCCAGGAAAGATCAGTAGAAAGAGGAGTTTCTTAGAATTTGGGGATAGAAATATATCTGAGACCAGATCGGGATAGAATATTATTATCAACGAATGTTTGTCTCTCACCAACCTTGATTGTTAGTCTCTCACCAACAAAAATCACCTTCCGAAGGGAAAGCGAACAGAAATTTTATTCAGGAAAACTATTCCTGAAACGGCAAACAGAACACACTAAATAAGCCTGAATCCTTCCTAATCCGGCCAAACTCCTAGGTTTAAGAACTTTAAATCCTATCCAAAAGGAAAGATTCACTCTTAGAACTTCTATATAAAAGAATAACCTTATCCTTAACATTTCAAAATAAAATCTAAAACATATGACATATTATCTAATTAATTGACTGATGCTGACTGCACTAATGCTTCCTTCTTTCAAGAGTCACAACTCAGATGTGATAGCGGAAGAAAAATTCTTTCAAAGTTGTGCCCAAATACTGCAGCTCCTTCTGACTGATCCATCCGCTATGTGAATGTGGTATTCCCTTTTAACTGGCCCAGAATTAATAGCACCATCTCTAGTTGACATTTTCTGGTAATCTTCAATGTTTTCAATCTCCTCTTTTCACTGCCTCAGTTTAGGAATCAAAGAACGAGCTGTAAAAGAACTTATAATAGCTTCACCCGCAAGCAGATCACGGAATTTTTTTTAAATCATCTCCAATTGAACACAGAATTCATGCCTATGTCTTCAGGAAGCTACAACTGGTGACCTTTCAAACCAGCTTCTTCACCACCTGATATAAAAGAACTTGTAATAGTGTAGGAAAATCAGAGATTTATTTCCTAAATCAGGGATTTATTTCCTGATTGTTAGTTTCCTTATTTAGTTTATTTTCTAATTGTTAGTTTCCTTATTTTTCTACAACCTTATTTTTGTTATCTTATTTTTTTCCATGTAGCTTTTCTATTTAAGACCATATACTTGTTGCTTAAGAGAATAACAAAAATTTGAGGTTTTTCTCCTCTCTATTTTCTTCCCTCTTCTCTCTATTTCCAACATGGTATCAGAACCCTAGGTTCAATGATCTAGGGATTTTCTCCTCTTCCTTCATGGCAAACCAGAATCTATGGAGAACTGAACAGCCATGGTGCGATCATTGCAAATGCCCGTGGCATACACGTGAATTGTGTTGGAAGATTCATGGCAAGCCTCAAAACTTGAAGAAGAAAACTGGAAGCAAGGATTGTGCACTTCAGGCTAGTGTCCCGGATCAAGAGAAGCAGCCTCTTTCAAGCTCGTTTCCTTTCACCAAGGAACAAATAGACCAACTGTACAAACTCCTTGAGTCTCAAAAAACCCTTTTTTATTCTATATCACAGAAAGGTAATTATCTGACAGCAGCTCTCCTTAGTATCAATGTTAATCATGCCTGGATTATTAATTCGGGTGCAACCGATCATATGACAGGAATCTCAAACCTTTTTTTCTTCATATAGTCCTTGTTCATGTAACCAAAAAATTTAGATTGCAGATGGCTCTCCTTTAGCCATTGCAGGGACAGGTTCTATTGTATTGTCTCCAACACTCACTCTTCATGATGTCCTTCACGTTCATAGACTATCTTGTACCCTTTTGTCTATCAGTAAATTAGCTCAAGCTAAATAATGCCAAACAATTTTTTTCCTTCTCATTGTGTATTCCAGGATTTGAACTCGGGGAGGATGATTAGTAGTGCTAAGCAGAGTAAAGAACTCTACTTCTTTGATGATGGATCCGAATCAAGACATCAATCTCAACCAATAAGTTCCTGTTTTGAATCTACTTCTGTTTTAGATCAAGACATCATGTTATGGCATTTAAGATTAGGTCATCTAAATTTTTGATATTTAAAACACTTGCTTCCTAATTTGTTTGGTAATAAAGACCCTTCTTTATTTCATTGTGAAATATGTAAATTTGCAAAACATCACCGTACAATTTTTCCTTCCCAACCATATAAACCATCAAAACCTTTCACCACTATTCACAATGATGTTTGGGGTCCTAGTAAAATAAGTACACCTTCTAACAAAAAGGGGTTCATTGCATTTACAGATAATGATACTAGACTTTGTTGGGTGTATTTATTAAAAGAAAAGTTTGAGGTTGAACAAGTTTTCAAAATGGTGCAGACATAATTTCAAACTAACATGCAAGTCTTCACAAGTGATAATAGAAAAAAATACTTTGATATGATCCTACGAAATTTTTTTCTTGAAAAAGGAATAATTCATCAGAGTTCTTGCATTGATACACCTTAACAGAATGGTATTGCTGAGAGGAAAAAAAAAAAAAAAAAAAAAAAACTACTAGAGGTAACTCGTGCATTACTTTTTTTCAACTAAAATTCCTAGGTATTTATAGGGAGAGGTTGTTTTAACGATTGCATACTTAATTAACCGAATGTCATCCAAAGTTTTGAAATATCAAACCCCTTTCCATACTTTCACAAAATATTTTCTTACAGCACGTCTTTCAGTTGATCTACCTTTAAAAATTTTTGGATGTACAACCTTTGTTCATGAACATAGAAATATAGGAAAGCTTGAACCACGTGCAAGGAAATGTGTTTTCATCGGTTACTCTCCAACACAAAAAGGCTATAAATATTTTGATCCAATATCTAAAAAAGTGTTTGTAACTATGGATATCACATTTTTTGAAAAACAACCTTTTTTTTATAGATATCCATCTTCAGGGGGAGAGTTTAAAAGAAGATTCATTTGATTTAGGAGATGTGTTTCTTCCAGATAATGTGTTTGAGACTTGTACCATGATACCAAAAGTAAAAGACCCAGGATCACTTTTTGAGACTTTTCTTATTATGAGTGATGTTTCTACTGAAGCTAGGCCTACATTTTTAAACTAAAATTATGAAACATTTTTAAATCAAAATTGTGAGAAACAACCTTCAAAAACTGAAAAATAAGGAAGAACCAACTTTAATGCGACAACATGATGACTCTTGCAAAGAGACAAGCAGCAGATTCAAAGACAGTAATCGAACTTGGAAGGGAATGGTATACTTGAAGAAGAATCATAGGAAAAAAGAAGATGAATGAACTCTGCAACATAACCATGATTCCGAGCCAAGGGAAAATTCACCACTTGAATCCAATACAGGTGAGTTTCCTTCCAAATTTAGTAGTCAAGTTGAGTCTTCCGAGTCTTCCAAAGTTGACATACCAATAGCACTTCGGAAAGGTGCTAGTTCTTGTACCAAATACCCTTTGTCTAAATTTGTGTCATATTCAAACTTGTCGTCATCTCTTGTTGCGTTTACCTCTTAATTGTCCAGTATAAAAATTCCTAAAACCGTACAAGAGGCTCTAAAAGTTCCAAAGTGGAAGAAGGTTGTTCTTGAGGAGATGAGAGCTCTTAAGAAGAACAACACTTGGAGTGTTATGACATTACCCGCCGGAAAAACTACTGTAGGTTGTAAATGGGTCTTCACTATGAAGTACAATTTTGATGGTTCTCTAGAGAAATACAAGGCAAGATTGGTGGCTAAAGGATTAACTCAGACTTATAGTGTAGACTACTCAGAGACCTTTGCTCCAGTTGCAAAGCTGAACACTATTAGAGTACTTTTATCCCTTGCTGCCAATTTGGATTGGCCTTTGCAGCAATTAGACGTGAAGAATGCTTTCCTTAATGGTGACTTTGAAGAAGTGGTATACATGGATAGTCCTCCAGGCTTTGAGGAAAGCTTTCGTTCAAAGGTGTGTAAGCTAAGAAAGTCCCTATATGGTCTCAAGCAGTCTACAAGGGCGTGGTTTGAATAGTTCACTCAGTCAGCCAAGAAAAAAGGGTATTCTCAGGGACAAGCAGACCCTACCTTGTTCACCAAATTTTCCTCAGCAAGAAAGGTTGCTGCGCTAATAGTTTATGTTGATGATATTATTTTTACAGGTGATGACGTGGTAGAAATGGAGAGGCTGAAGAAGAGCTTAGCAACAGACTTTGAGATCAAAGATTTAGGAGCACTAAGTTATTTCCTTAGTATGAAGGTTGCCCGCTCAAAGAAGGGTATTGTTGTCTCCCAGCGGAAGTATATCCTTGATCTTTTGGAGGAAACAAGGATGAGTGCTTGCAGACCAGCCGAGACTCCTATAGATCCCAATATGAAACTTTGGGAGAAAAGAAGTGTTCATGTTGATACTGGTAGATACCAAAGATTAGTTGGTAAACTAATTTATTTGTCTCATACTCGGCCAGACATTGGCTTTTAGTAAGTATTGTTAGTCAGTTTATGCACTTTCCTTGTGAAGAACACCTTGAGGCTGTCTACCGAATTCTAAGATATTTGAAGGCTACCCTTAGGAAAGGTCTATTTTTTAGAAAGAGCAACCAAAGGGATATTGATGTATTTACTGATGCAAATTGGGCAGGAACAATTACTGACAGAAGATCCACTTCAGGATATTGCACTTTTGTGTGGGAAAATCTGGTAATCTGGAAAAGCAAGAAGCAAGGTGTTGTGGCTAGAAGTAATGTGGAAGCTGAGTTTAAAGCTATGGCTCAAGGAATTTGTGAAGTGTTATAGATTTACAAAATTCTTGAAGGGCTCAAGAAAAGTGTGGAGCTTCCGTTGAAGTTGTATTGTGATAGCAAGGCTGTAATAAGCATTGCTCATAATCTTGTCCAACATGATAGAACAAAACACATTGAGATTGATCGACATTTTATAAAGGAGAAACTTGATGCCTGAACTATTTGCTTGTCGTTTATAGCATCCAATCAACAAACAGCTGATATCTTGACCAAAGGTCTTGCAAGATCTAATTTTGAGCGACTAATAAGCAAGTTGGGCATGATTGATATCTTTATACACCAACTTGATAAGAGTATAGGAAAATCATAAATTTATTTCCTAAAATCAGGGATTTATTTCTTGGTTGTTAGTTTCCTTTTTTAGTTTATTTCCTAATTGTTAGTTTCCTTATTTTTCTATTACATTATTTTTGTTACCTTATTTTTTTCCAATGTAGTTTTTCTATTTAAGACCATGTACTTGTTTAAGAGAATAAAAAAGATTTGAGGCTTTTCTCCACTTATTTTCTTCCCTCTTCTCTCTATTTCTGATAAATAGCTTCACCTGCAGCCAGATTTCCATGCAATTTTTTAAATCATCAATTTTCCTAAAATGCAGTTGGTGCACTGTACCTGCAAGGTACTTAGCAGGATTAACTTGCACCAATACAAAGTCTCCCACTTGAAATTCCACCTGTTTCCTTGTCAAATCTGTATGCTGCTTTTAAGATTCACTACATATGGCAATTTTCTTCCATACCTCACGATTTATACCATGAGCATGCTCTACAAATTCTTCTGCTGATTGACCGAACTTTGTGCCAACTTGGAAAAGGGAACAAGGTCAACTGGAGTTTTAGGTTTGCACCCTGTAACCACCTCAAAAGGGCATAATCCAGCAGTATGATTCACCAAATTTTTATATGCATACTCCCATGTTAGTAAATCTCATGTCAGTTTGAGATCTGACATCCAACTTCTCAAAAAATTTCCCAAGCTGTAATTTACCACCTAAGTTTGCCCATTTCCTTGTGGATGATAAGCACTTGAAAATTTCCGCTTTGCACACGCTCTAGCATAAAGTGTCTTTCACAAATAAGTCTCAAATTTGACATCTAGGTCTGAAACAATGATTTTCGGCAAACTAAGCAGGCGAACCACTTCTCTGGAAAAAACATAGAAACTTCTTAAGCATCATTTATTCTTCCACATGGAATGAAATGTACTAAAAATCTATCCACAAACACAAACAGAATCATTCAACTTAACTGTTCTTGGCCATCCTAGTACAAAATCAATGCGTAAATCTTCCCATGGCTTCTCAGAACAGGCAAAATGATATACAGTCCTACGTTCTACACCTATCCTTTGTAAATTAACATGTGCAGCAATGTGATACCATTTTGATGCCATCTGTGAAAGTGAAGACAAGAGAAAAAGAAGGAAACCTTTTGAATGGATGAATGTAGGGCTGTCAAAATGCAACACGACACGATTAACCGACACGAATCAACACGAATTAAAGCGGGTTAGGGTTGAGGCTTAAACGGGTCGGGTAATAAACGGGTCAACCCGTCTAACCCGCTTCATAAACGGGTCGGGTTCGTGTGGAGCCTTCTCACCCTGTTTAACCCGTTTACTGTTTATTAAAATAATTATTATTATATTATATTACATTTATTTGATTAAGAAAAAACATAACATCAAAAGATTCAAAACATAAAACCCTAACTCCAAACTAACCCTAACTCCTCTCCGCCTCTCTCTTATCTTCATCTCTCCCCGACGGCCGATATACTTCGCACTCAAAATCAAAACTCCGGTCAGAACTCCAGTCTTATTTGATCGTCGCCGGTCAACTCAGGATAGTCTTCGCCGATCGCCGCCAACGCTCAAAAGTCGAATCCGGTGTTATTTCTCCATAACAGGTTTCTCATCTTTCTATATTTTTCTCTCTATCTCTTTATATAAACATAATATGTAGATCTATTTTATATATAAACTTTTGCTAAGTTTTCCTTCTACAAGGCTAGATCTACATATATCAACTTATTTTTTCTAGTTTATCCCTCGGTGTAAGTTAGGAATTGAATCATTTTCCTAGAATTCTTCTCCGGTTCATGCGTTATATTTTTTTAAAATTAACAGTTAAAACTTTTTAAACCTTTATCTGTTTTTAAATTAAAAGTTAAAACTTTTTCAACCTTTATTGGTTTAAAAGTTAAAACTTTAAAACTTTAAAACTTTAAACCATTTTATTTTATTTATACATAAAAAATTATATGTTGAGGAGGGGCAAGTAAATTATTTTATTTCTAAGTGATAAGTTTTGTTTATTCTTGTTGCCTCAACATTTACTTAACTCCATTACTTGAGCCATATATACATATATGATGGAGGAGACCCACATAAATTCAGTCCAAATATATGAATGAAGAAAAATTTACTTTAATATCAATCATGTCCATTTTTAATTTTTATTTCATAAATAGAATTCATTGTAATTTTGTAAAGCTAGCAGAGTTCAACAATAGAAACAGATTTAAGTAGTAAATTCATTATAGACTTATTTTTATTTTTTCTTCTTATTTATGGTCTTTGTTAATAATTCATTTATTTTAATTTATCTTTTTTTTTGTAGATGGATTCATATGTAGAGCCAAATGTTCAAAATTTGGACGAATCAAATATGGATGCAAATGAATCCAACACTGGTACAAATCCTACAAGTACATCAACAGTAAAAGGTAAATCAAAGCTTAACCGTAAGCGCCAAAAGACTTCAGTAGTTTGGACACAATTTAAAGAAATTGATGAAATTTTTCCTGACAATAAGAAACGGGCTGAGTGCATTTATTGCGGTATTCAATATATATGTGATGGTACTTATGGCACTGGTAATCTGCAAAATCACATGACAAAGTGTGTGAGAAAAAATACTGCTGATATTGGACAGCTGCTTATGTCTCAAACTCAAGGATCTATGGTAATGTGAACGCAAAACTTTGATCCAGAAAAATTTCGTGAGTTAGCAGTTTCGGCAATTCTTAAACATGATTTGCCATTTCGATTTGTTGAATATGATGGTGTTAGAGAAATGTTCAAGTATGCCTTTGATAATATTAAGATGCCTTCTAGGAATACTGCAAAGACACGTATGTTCAAAATGTACAAGAGAGAAAAAGAGAATCTTAAAAAATTGTTAGCTTTGATTCCTGGAAGAATTTGTTTGACATCTGATTTGTGGACTTCTATATCGACTGATGGATATATTTTTCTCACGGCCCATTATGTTGATCTTGCTTAGAAATTGCAACAGAAAATTTTGAACTTCTGTCTCATGCCCCCTCCACACACTGGGGTTGCATTATCTGAAAAAATTTATACTTTCTTGATTGAATGGGGAATTGAAAAGAAATTGTTTTGTTTGACATTGGATAATGCCTCTAGTAATGATCGTTTTGTTGAGTTTCTGAAGAATCAACTAAATTTGAAAAATGCTCTTTTAAAGAATGGTGAATTCTTTCATGTTCGTTGTTGTGCACATATTCTTAACTTGATAGTGCAAGATGGTCTTAGAGAAATTGATGAATCAGTGGTAAAGATTCGGGAAAGTATCAAATATGTTAAAGGATCATCGGGGCGAAAGACAAAGTTCATGGATTTTGTGGCTCAAGTATCTTTAGACAATAAAAAAGGTTTGTGAGGAGACGTTCCTACTAGATGGAACTCCACTTATCTTATGCTTGATAATGCACTCTTTCATCGCAGTGTTTTTATCCATTTGGAGCTGACTGATTCCAATTATAAGCATTGTCCTTCCCAAGAAGAATGGAACAAGATAGAGAAGATTACAAATTTTTTACGTGTGTTTTATAAGGTTACTTGCTTATTTTCTGGAACAGCATATCCCACTACTAATTTGTACTTTCCCCAAGTATTTATTGTGCAACATACTCTCAAGGAAGCATTAACAGATAATGATGGTTTTATAAGAAAAATGGGAAGTCATATGTATGCCAAATTTGATAAGTATTGGTCAGAGTATAGCGTGATTCTTTCTATTGCTCTCATCTTGGATCCTCGTTACAAACTTCGATTTGTAGATTAGGCTTATACAAAGCTTCATGGTCCTCATTCCTATGAGTTTACTCGTGTTAAGGATACTTTATTTGAGCTATTTGATTTGTACTCCGAGATTGTGCCACACGTTGCTCCTTTAAGTAGTTCAACTCAAAATTCTATTCATAGTGAGAATGTGGATCATGCTCTAGATGATGCAGAACTTCTTTTCCAGGTAAAACATAATTTTTTATTGAATATAATCATTGTGATATTGTGATATTATTTTACAAAGGGTTATGAGTCTTATGACTTTGCTAATAATGTAGGATTTCAAGAAACGTGAGGAAGAAGATTCTACTACTACTCGAATAACTGAGTTACAGTTATATCTAGATGAAAAAAGGCTCGATCGAATGAAGGATTTGGATATTCTATCCTTTTGGAAAGGAGAGAGATTTCGGCATCCTATACTTTCTCAATTGGCTCGTGACGTAATGACAATTCCTTTTTCTACAATGTCATCAGAATCTGCATTTAGCACTGGTGGTAGAGTTTTGAACAAGTATAGAAGTTCGCTTTTGCCCGAAACTGTTCAAGCTTTGCTTTGTACTAGAGATTGGATTTTTGGGAAGAGCCGTAAGTTTTCTTTTATATTTGAAAGTACATTTTTCTCAGATTTGATGCATTTGTAAACATGTTTTTTTATTGCTTAGTGCTAGATGATTCTAGTGATGATTCAGACAAAGAGGGATTGGAGGATAATGTTTTCAAGCAAAATATGATGACTGATAAAGACAAATCCATCCAAGGCTCCAATTCTCTATCTATATCCTAGATGATGACTGAAGAGAGGTATCAAAATTATCAAGTTTTATCATCAATCTAGTTCTAAGTTTTTTAATTATTATTAGCTGGTATATATGATTTAATTTTTGCATCACCCAAAAATGGCCATCAATTGAAGCTCAAGCATCATTCAAGAGCATCATCTGAAAGTCTCCTTTGCATTGATTTAATTTTTCTATGTTTGGCTTGTTCACAAAGGAATTTAATTTTTAAGATGACAATATTCAGTTTGAATTTTTTTTTTCTTAATCATGTTAGGGCTTTCAAACGGATCGGGTCGGGTCGGGTTAAACGGGTTAGCGGGTTAGACTAGATTAAACGGGTTACACGGGTTAGCGGGTTAAACGAATCGACTCGACCCATTTGAGTTAGGCGGGTTAAACGGGTCGGGTCGGGTGACCCGTTTATTAAACGAGTCGGGTTCGGGTTATATATCTTGACCCGTTTATCTAAACGGGTCGGGTTCGGGTTTATCTAGTCTAACCCGCCAACCCGTTTGACAGCCTGAGATGAATGTGTTGTGGTATTTTAACACCTCACACTTACTACATATATATACTAAACAAGGAGGGTTACATACTCCAAACTACACGACGTGGGACTAAACAATAAAACAAGCCTAAGACTAAGTAAAGCTATACACCACAATCATATATTCAATACTCAAGCTGGAGCGCATAAGTCATATGTACCAAGCTTGTTACAAATGTATTTAATTCGAGGACCTCTAAGAGATTTTTTGTCTGCTAGTTGGTCATTTGAATTGACTAAACTAGTAGCAATACATCCTGACAAGTTCTTCTCTCTAATAAAATGGCAATCCACTTCTATATGTTCAGTCTTTTCATGGAAAACTAGATTAGATGCAATATGTAAGGCTGCTTGACTATTATATATTAGTTTTATACATCCATCCTCTCCAAATTTCAGCTCTTGGAGTAACTGTTTCAGCCACATAAGTTCACATGTTGCAAGAGCCATGTCTCGGCACTCAACTTTTGCACTTGATTTGGCAAATACATCTTGTTTCTTGTTTTTCAGGATACTAAGTTACCTCCAATAAAAACACAATACCCTAAGGTAGAACGCTTGTCTGGAGAAGAACCAGCCCAATCAGCATCTTTGTACCCAATAACTTGAGTGCTGCCTTTATCTTCATATAACACACCTTGACTTGGTGTTCCTTTAATATAATGAAGAAAGTGAACAACATCCCAATGACTATCACACTGTGACTGTGGGAATTGACTGACTATACTCACAACAAAAGAGATGTCTGATTGAGTGATGATGAGATAATTCAGCTTATCCACAAGTCTTCAGTATCTTTCAGAGTTGATAGAGGCTCTCCTTATCCTGGCATAACCTTAACATTCGGGTCTATGGGGTCTCTATATGCCAATCTCTTCTAAGATGTCTAAAGCATATTTTCTCTTTGAAATGGCAATACCTGCACTAGATTGAGCTACCTCAATTCCCATTAAATACTTAAGTTTTCCTAGGTCTTTAGTCTGAAAGTGAGGGAAGAGATGTTTAAATTTCTGAATGTTATCTTAATCACTGCATGTGATTACAATGTCATCCATATAAACAACTAGACAGATACACTAACCCGAAGAGTTATGCTAAAAGAAAACAGAATGATTTGCTTCAGTCTGAAGCATTCCGAATTCCTGAATAACAAAGCTAAAACATCCAAACCACACGCAATAAGATTGTTTTAAGCCGTCATGTGAGCTGAATTATTTCACTGAGTTCTAAAACAAATAAGGCATTATTTAATGTTACTGGAATTTAGCGTTAAGACAAACCAAGCGGATGCTTAAATGAATTAAACATGAAACAAAAATAATTTTAAAAAAAAAACCCATGGAAACAACATGAGTGTAATTAAATATATCATTCATGAATGTTGCAATTGCACATATAACACTGCCAAACAATTGTTTATGCTTATATACCCCATGCTTACGTCACTAGAAATAAAGAAATATAAAAGACTGCAAGAAACCATTTTTGGAGGGACTAACCCAAAATGTAATGTCGGAAGAAAACCTGAGTTCTAATGACCACATAGATATGAAAAGGGCTTTGCATATAAACCTTGCAAAAGGGAGTATTGTTGATGTTTTCATTGCTTAAAGAAGGTTAAATTCTGACTAGGGTAAGCTAAAACTCTGACTAGGGTAAGCTAAAAAATTGTGGAATGCAAGCTGCCAGGTGCTTAGTGTAGGAGTATATAGACAAAAACCTTTCCCTCGATATGGTATATGCATAATCACAATCTGCACAAGGATATATGTAATTACCCACTTCTGTAGCAGTATAGATACAAAAGGTAATAAGGTCAATGTTTTAAAGGTGCCCATAAGGATAGTTTAGATTTATGATTTCCTAGGCATCGGACAACTAACAGTGGACTACTACTTAACCACCTACGTGGTAATTGATGAATAAATGACCACCAACAAACTAATTGACAAAGTAGCTGCAAATATCTTATTTAGCCAATATAGCCAGGCTGATCCAATTGTCCAAATCATTCGTAAGTAACAAAACTCTTAAAAATATTAAAACTTATGGAACGGGATTGAAAATGATACTGTGGGAAAGGAAAATTGGAGGAAGAAAGAATCTTTTGATTAATACTTTCAAATTTGGAATCATGACCAAGTGCCAAGCTAAAATTGAACTACTAACTATTCACACTTTTACAAATTGACTGTTTTGAGTTCTCAAGCATGTTTGGTCCCTTTGATTTTATAGTCTTTATTTGCTACTTTCCATAGATGATTTTACTTGATACCATTCAGAAACTCATCAATAGTATCTTGTGTTTTATATAAGTTTTCTAAGTCCCACTTAGATCACGAGGCAACCAGGGTTCTCACTACCGCTGCACTGCCTAGACTATGTTAACAACATTAATTAAAGTTCTCAACTTTATAGTTTCAATAACGTTAACCAGCAGAGGAATGCAAGGAGCTTGTTTCTAAACAAATTCAAACAGCCAAAACACACTAAGAAGTTAAACAAAGATTTTACTGTATTTCACAGGATGTGCCAGATTAAACAAATAAGCATCAGAATCGAACCAAAACACTAGCTAGTTCATGACATATAAAACAGCATATATAAGCTTACTGTACAAAGAAGAGCAAGTGTTTCTTTCCACGAGTTCAGCGGTCTGGTGGTAACAAGGCCCATGAGATCATTATTCACCATTGCAGAGACCACCTAAGTTCAATAAATTGATGTAGAACAAGTATATAAACATAAAGTTTACCAAAGTCTTTCTCAAAATGAAAAAAGCTAAAACTTGAAGATGAGATGAGAATTCTTCTTAGAATCCAGTTTATTCTCATGTGATCATTAAAACAAGTCAGCAAACCTTTAGATAAGGGGAGAGGCTCTTCTTAAGATACTGATCACGTGTACTTTCCCACAAAAATGAACCACCGAGATTTGCAATAACCAATGCATCAGCCATTTTGTTTGCAGATATGCATTGTAAAACTGCTCCCTTGTAATCTCCAACAACCAAAGCCCGTTGAATATTATCATCAGTAGTATGCTCTGAACTATCAAGAAGCTCTTCTGGTTCTTTCACTATTTCTTTGCCATTAGGAACATCATTATCTGAAAGGCTACCAACCAAATGTTGAATGTTATTAAAGAAGTCTTCATCATTGTCAACAGGGAAGACATTGCTTTCTCCAACATCTTCCAGTCCAAGAGTGCCAGATAATTTCTTTTCAATGCCATTAGATGCATTTCCACTTTCATCATTTACATTGAAACCAAGATGAGCAAGTAATTTTGACCTTGCTGTGCCCTCTTCCTCAAACATAACCTTCAAAAATCCCCATGTTTCTCTGTCATCCTGAAGTCTGCTCCAACAAATGGCAAAAATTGCAGGCCAAAACATCCATTATTGTCTTGAAACTTAAATACCTAATGAATAAAGCATAATGCAGGATAGAATGCTTACAAAGCTTCATCAGATTTTCGATTGCATAAAACATGTAGGGAAACTTTTTCCCCATTTTGTATTGCAGCTTCAAATTCAGTAGATCGCTTTACCAAACTTAATTCGGTAACCAATGTATGCACAAAAACCTGAAATAGAATGGATAATATATTACAAAAGATGGACCAAACAAAATTACAGTTAAGACTAGTTTGCTTACCTCAGAGCTGGAAGTGGGAGAACCTGGCACTAATGGACAAGGCTGAAATGATACAAGCTTGCCACCGAAACCAAAACTCGCACCCACTGGACATTTCAACCACTTTGGAGCTCTCGTGCGTGCTGCAAATTTGACAAAGTAATGAAGCAAGACAATCCAACTAAGAGATCAATCACAGCCACAAGAAAAGAAAAGATTATGTAAAGCAAGAAAAAAACCACCACATCTAGGTGCAATGAGTTGTTATTATCTTATTGAAACCTTTGAGAAAAGTAGCATAAGAGAATTTCCACAGGCTCACTAACACATGAATACGGTGTGCAGAAACAACTAGAATAGAATAGTCAAAAGATTTAGCAAATTCATACCAAAGTTTGTGATAAAACAATTTTGGCATTTAAGGAGTGTTTTCTAACACAAAGTGGGACTGGAAGTGATTGAAGTGGTATAGCATGGTTGGTCTAACTGTTATTCATCTTATAGATATGTTGAACTTTAGTTGCCCAACACTCGCTCCCGTAGAGCATGGTTGGTCTAACTGTCATTCTATAGAACTTTCCTTTCATCTTATTAGGCATCTTCTTATCATATAACACACCCGTGGCACTTCTCCATTTTAGCCATCATGTTTTAATTCTATGGGTTACATCTTCATCTATCATCCCATCATCTTGGAAAATGAAACCTAGATACCTAAAATGGTTACACTTAGACACTACCACCCCCTCGTTTCACTTCTCCTCCATCTCTCTTACTTCGACTAAAATTATAATGCATATATTGTGTCTTACTTCTACTTAACCTAAACCCTCTACTTTCAATATATTTTGTTCTAAAATTCCTTTATGCTCATTTGTTAAAAATAATAATCATATTTATATATCTTCTTTCACCTGCACTAAAACTAAAAACACCTGGATCATTGTTTCAGGTGCTTCTAATCATATGACCAAATGCTAGTCTTTTTATCCTCTTATAGACATTGTGCATGAGATAGAAAAGTTAGAATAACATATGGCTCTTTTTCAGCCATCGCTGGAATTGGAGATATAAAAGTCTCATCCTTTTTAAACTTGTCTAATGTGCTACATGTTCCAAAATTATCCTGTAATCTCCTCTCTATCGGTAAGTTGACCCAAGATCTTAATTGTTGTGCTAAATTTTTTCCTCTCCACTATGAATTTCAAGAACCGGTCTCGGGGAGGATGATTGGCAATCCTAGAGATGTGATGGTCTTTATTTTCTAGATGAGGGGGCGTACTCAAATAAAGAAGTTCAAGGGAACTCTTGCTTGAAGATTGCTTCTACTCTTAGTAATAATGAGATTTATTTATGGCATTTTAGATGAGGACATCCAAGTTTAAATTATTTAAAATGTTTATTTCCAAATTTATTTAGAAATATAACTGCCTCATTGTTTCAATATGAAATTTGTGCATTACCAAAACATCATAGAAACACCTATCCTCCAAGGATATATCAACCATCCAAACCATTTGCATTAATACATAGTGATCTTTGGGGTCCATCTAGGGTATCAACATACTATGGAAAAAGATGATTCATAACATTAATTGACGATCACACTAGACTTTGTTGTGTTTACTTGTTAAAGGAAAATGCTGAAGTTGAACCTGTTTTTAAACGATTTTATCACATGATCCAAACTCAATTTAACACAAACATTCAAGTGCTTCGGAGTAATAATGGTTGTGAGTATTTTGCACAAGTGTTGAGCCTTTTTTTTTTTTTGATGAAAAGGAAATAGTTCAACAAAGTTCATGTAATGATATACCACAACAAAATGGTACAGCTGAAAGAAAAAATAGGCACATTCTTGAAATCACTCATGTACTACTTTTTTCAACTCAAGTTCCAAATTATTTGTAGGGTGATGCTATGTTGCATGCAACTTATTTGATGAACCAAATGGCATCTACGATCTTGAATTTTAAACACCAATCAGTTTACTTCAAAAGACATTTCCTAAGTCTCGGTTATTTCACTCAATGTTCTTGAAAATTTTTGGGTACACAGTATTCATTAGAAATCCTAACCGGACTGCTAGTAAATTAGACCATAAGGCACGAAAGTGTGATTTTGTAGGGATTGCTTCAAACCAGCAAGGATACAAATGTTTTGGTTCCACTGCTAAAAAGATGTTTATAACTATGGATGTTTTGTTTTTTGAAAATACGCCATTTTTTGGTACTCATCTTCAATGGGAGAAGAGGAGAGAAGATTCAAATGAACCAGGTTTGTTAAATTCTGGTTTTAATCCAAATTATAGGAATCTTGCCAATAATAGTGATTTTCTGAATTTGTCATCTCTAGATTTCCTTAAATTTGATCCTCAGATTATTGAGAGAGAATACTTGTTGATAAAGTATCTGATTCTCAAAATAAAAATCTGGATAATCCCGACCTTTTAGGAAATTCAAGTGAAACGAATTCAAATCAGGATAACCTAGGTTCAAATTCAAATCAGGATAACTTAGATTCAAATTTGTTAGGCTTACCAGTTGAAGATTCACAAAATCTCCAACAAACCGTACAAAATTCAAATCAATCCCAAAATACGGATAAGTCTTAGAATTCATCAAAGAGTAGATGTGATAATCAGGAAAGAAGTCGTTTTGTGTAGGTTTATGAAAGGAAATTTCCTCATCCAAAAATAAAAGCCAGTGTACCTCCAATCAGCCAAGAATCTGAACTGGGATCGGATGATCTGAATAGTAAGTCCACATCTGATCTTGATCTTCCAATAGCCCTTTGAAAAGAAAAGCGTTCATGCGTTAAATATCCTATATCTCAATTTGTCTCTTATTGAAAAGGATTAATTACACTTTTCGTCCCTGAAAATGGTGTCATTGTTCACTTTTATCCTTGTATTTTAAAAATGTTCAATACAGTCCTTGTGTATTGCGTATTCTGTTCTATTTTGGTCCCTGACGCTGATGTGGCGGCCAAGTGGCATACCAATAAAATACAATTTTCTATTTTATTTTTCTTTTTTTCCAGATGCTGACGTGGCATGCAACATCAGCATTTTTTAATTTTAAAAAAATGGAATTTTGTATTTAAATGCAAAATCCATTTTTTCAAAATAAAAAAAACTGACGTGGCATGCTGACATGGCATGCCACGTCAGCATTTTTTTAATATATATAAAAAAATGGATTTTTAAAAATGCAAAAATATTTTTTAAAAAAACTGACGTGGCATGCCACGTCAGCATTTATATATATAAAAATGGATTTAAAAAAAGAAACAAAAATCCATTTTTCCAAAAAAAATGACGTGGCATGCTGACATGGCATGCCATGTCAGCATTTTTATATATAAAAAAAATGAATTTAAAAAAAATTCAAAAATCCATTTTTTTCAAAAAAAAAATGCTTACGTGGCATGCCACGTTAGCATTTTTTATATATAATTAAAAAAATACAAAAATCCATTTTTTCAAAAAAAAAAAAAACTGACGTGGCATGCATGTCAGCATTATATATATATATATATATAATGGATTTAAAAAAATACAAAAAACTATTTAAAAAAAAATGCTGACATGGCACATAGTAATGCCACGTCATCATATACAGGTAGTTGTTATGACACACAAGCAAAAATACGTCCACCTGGAAAAAAAGAAAAATAAAAAAAACTGTATTTGATTTGTATGCCACTTGGCTGCCACATCAACGTCAAGGACCAAAATAGAGTAGAATATGCAATACACAAGGATTGTATTGAACATTTTTAAAATACAAGGATAAAAGTGAACAATGACACCATTTTCAGGGACGAAAAGTGTAATTAATCCTATTCAAAACTCTCGTCTTCATTTTCTACTTTCACCACCACCGTGTCTACAGTTGAAATACCAAACAATATACAGGAGGCTCTAAAAGAACAAGAGTGGAAGAAGGTTGTCCTTTAAGAGATAGTGCACTTGAGAAGAATCAGAGATGTAAGATTGAGGAACTCCCAAGGGAAAACCCACTGTTGGCTGTAAATGGGTATTTACCCCGAAATTCAAGGCGAATGGGACTCTCGAATGTTACAAAGCAAGATTAGTGACCAAAGGTTTATACGAACCTATGGTATTGATCATACGGAGACCTTTGCTCCGGTTGCTAAACATAACATTGTTCGAATTTTATTGTCCATTGCAGTGAATTTAGATTGGTCACTTTGACAATTTGTTGTAAAGAATGTCATCCTAAATGGCAAGTTAAAGGAAGAAGTTTATATGAGTCCACCACCGGGGTTTGAAGCCAGGTTTAGCTCTAAGGTTTGCAAACTGGAAAAGGCACTCTACGGACTCAAGTAGTCATGCCGAGCCTAGTTTGACAGATTTACTCGATTTGTAAAGCATCAAGGTTATCTCTAAGTATAATTAGATCACACATTATTCGTTAAATTTTCAAGCAGGGGGAAGATGGCGGTTCTGATAGTTTACGTGGATGATATAATCATCACTGGAGATGATAAAAAAAAAAGATAAAGACATTGAAAAGAAGCCTCTCAAAGGAGTTCGAGATAAAAGATCTAGGAAAGTTATAATATTTTCTAGGCATAGAAGTTGCAAGATCTAAAAGAGGGATTATTGTTTCACAGTGAAAATATGTTATAGACCTCCTGAAAGATATGGGGATGAATGGATCTTGACCTGTAAATACTCCTATATAGCCAAACCAAAAATTAGGAAAAATCAAGCAAGGTATTTTGGTGAATGTCCAACAATATCAACGGCTGGTAGGAAGACTGATCTATCTATCCCACACACGTCCTAACATAGCTTCACAGTTAGTATGGTGAGTCAATTCATGCACTGTCCCTATAAAGAATATCTTGAAGCTGCTTATAGGATTCTCAGGTACCTGAAGAGCTGCTCGAGTAAAGGCCTTCTCTTCAAAAAAAAGGGAAAACCGAACCATAGAGGCCTTCACAGATGCAGATTGGGTGGGATCAGTGAGATACAAGAAGTCTACTTCGGCATATTGTACTTATGTGTGGAGAAATCTAGTAACTTCGAAGAGTAAGAAGCAAAATGTAATCGCGCAAAGCAGTACAGAGGCTGAGTTCAGATCCATGGCAAATGGTATTTGTGAAATACTATGGATCAGACAGGTTCTCAAGGAGTTGAAGCTAGAGATTAGTTTACTAATGAAGTTGTTTTATGACAATAAAGCAGCAATAAGTATTGCACATAATCCGGTGTAACATGATCGAACCAAGTACATAGAAGTTGACAGACATTTCAGAAAAGAGCATCTAGAAGCTAGAATAGTCTATGTTGATGCCAAAAACTGGTCCACCTCACTCTTTGGCTACTGTGGCCTAGTGATCTGGTCTCAGCCTTTGACAAACGGTTAAAATTTATATTTAAGGGACTAAGATCATAGGAGAGGGAGAGTAATTATTCAAGACAGAAGTAAAAGACACAAGCTGTTTTACGTGGAAAACCCCATAAATCTGGGGGAAAAAACCACGGGCCTCGCTGGGGAGGCAATTCACTATGCATAAGTTGGGCACAATATTTGGGGTCCTCTTGGAGAGGAATACAATACCGGCCGGAGCCTGTTAGAGAAAGAAAAGAAGACTGGAATATACATCACCGGAATTCAGCAAAGAGGGAGTGCAATTTGACTTGGCCTTGAAGATGATCGGATTTGGAGCACTCCATTCAGTCGGGTCGGATTTGACTTGGATCGGAATTGACCTTAGGGTCGGATTGACGGTCGAAATTAATCTTGGGGTTGGAATTGACCTCGGGGGGATTGACGGTCGGAATTAACCTTGGCCAAAAGGAAGGTCGGAATTAATCATCTTGGCCAAAAAGGTCGGAATTAATCACCTTGGCCAAAAGGAAGGTCGGAATTAATCATCTTGGCCAAAAGGAAGGTCGGAATTAATCACCTTGGCCAAAAGGAAGGCCGGAATTAATCACCTTGGCCAAAAGGAAGGCCGGAATTAATCACCTTGGCCAAAAGGAAGGGGAAGAATTCACTAAGATTTGCCCTTCTTTCTTGAGGGTTGCTCTTCTTTTCTTGGAGGCTTGGAGAGAGAGTGATGTTCTTCTTTTGTGAGAGAAAGAAAATAGAGCCTCTTTAGGCCTCCTCCTCCATTTGGTATAAGAACCTCTCCTTTTATAAGTTGTTGGCGATTGACACCGCCTTTGGCTTTTCATAACTTGGCCATTAAGTTTTGGACTTGGTCTTCATGACTTAGCTCTTAAGTCTTTGACTTGGTTTTCTTCTTTGCCCACCTTGCCATCTTTGTCCACCTTGCCAGCTTGCCAAGTTGGTCATCAGAGCAATTAATTGTCATTAATGCCATTTTACCATTTTACCCCCTAACATAACTCCCCCCCTAAGTGCACTTGCGTCCGAGGTTGAACTGTGGCCGGGTCATTCCCGGGTACAGGTCGACTCGGAAAGCTAAGTGTTAAGTGGGGTCGGTGGGGTTGGTTGTAGCCTTGGAGCAAGAGGGCGAGGTTGAGAGACTTAGAGGGCGAGGTTGAGAGACTTGAAACACAAGCGTGCGACTTTAAGTAAGAGCGTTTTAGGGCTCGGCTCCTTGGGGAGACTTTAAACGAGTCGAAGGACTCGGCCCTATGTGGGATTTTAACCAAGTGCGAGTCCACTCGGTACATCAAATGGGATCTTATGAGCTAAGGGTGAGGCTCAATAGGAATTTAATCATGTTGTTGAATCTATGTTTGAAAAGGAAATTTAAGAGTTTTGACGCTCGGTTCTAACCTTTTGATCGGGTTTGCGACATAGCTTTCTGATCGGGTTTGTGACATAGCTTTTTGATCGGGTCCCCACGACGCTATTGATGCCAAAACCGTCCACCTCACTCTTTGGCTACGTGGCCTCGTGATCCGTCTCGACTTTGACAAACTGGTTAAAATTTATATTTAAGGGACTAAGATCATAGGAGAGGAGAGTAATTATTCAAGATGTAGTAAAAGACACTGGTACATTTTACGTGGAAAACCTCATAAATCTTGGGGAAAAAACCACGGGCCTCGCTGGGGAGGCAATTCACTATGCATAAGTTGGGCACAATATTTGGGGTCCTCTTGGAGGAATACAATACCGTAGCCCTGTTAGAGAAAGAAAAGATGACTGGAATATACATCACCGGAATTCAGCAAAGAGGGAGTGCAATTTGACTTGGCCTTGAAGATGATCGGATTTGGAGCACTCCATTCAGTCGGGTCGGATTTGACTTGGATCGGAATTGACCTTAGGGTCGGATTGACTGTCGAAATTAATCTTGGGGTTGGAATTGACCTCGGGGGGATTGACGGTCGGAATTAACCTTGGCCAAAAGGAAGGTCGGAATTAATCATCTTGGCCAAAAGGAAGGTCGGAATTAATCACCTTGGCCAAAAGGAAGGTCGGAATTAATCATCTTGGCCAAAAGGAAGGTCGGAATTAATCACCTTGGCCAAAAGGAAGGTCGGAATTAATCATCTTGGCCAAAAGGAAGGTCGGAATTAATCACCTTGGCCAAAAGGAAGGCCGGAATTAATCACCTTGGCCAAAAGGAAGGCCGGAATTAATCATCTTGGCCCAAAAAGAAGGGGAAGAATTCACCAAGATTTGCCCTTCTTTCTTGAGGGTCGCTCTTCTTTTCTTGGAGGCTTGGAGAGAGAGAGATGTTCTTCTTTTGTGAGAGAAAGAAAATAGAGCCTCTTTAGGCCTCCTCCTCCATTTGGTATAAGAACCTCTCCTTTTATAAGTTGTTGGCGATTGACACCGCCTTTGGCTTTTCATAACTTGGCCATTAAGTTTTGGACTTGGTCTTCATGACTTAGCTCTTAAGTCTTTGACTTGGTTTTCTTCTTTGCCCACCTTGCCATCTTTGTCCACCTTGCCAGCTTGCCAAGTTGGTCATCAGAGCAATTAATTGTCATTAATGCCATTTTACCATTTTGCCCCCTAACATAAGTCCCCCCCTAAGTGCACTTGCGTCCGAGGTTGAACTGTGGCCGGGTCATTCCCGGGTACAGGTCGACTCGGAAAGCTAAGTGTTAAGTGGGGTCGGTGGGGTTGGTTGTAGCCTTGGAGCAAAAGGGCGAGGTTGAGAGACTTAGAGGGCGAGGTTGAGAGACTTGAAACACAAGCGTGCGACTTTAAGTAAGAGCGTTTTAGGGCTCGGCTCCTTGGGGAGACTTTAAACGAGTCGAAGGACTCGGCCCTATGTGGGATTTTAACCAAGTGCGAGTCCACTCGGTACATCAAATGGGATCTTATGAGCTAAGGGTGAGGCTCAATAGGAATTTAATCATGTTGTTGAATCTATGTTTGAAAAGGAAATTTAAGAGTTTTGACGCTCGGTTCTAACCTTTTGATCGGGTTTGCGACATAGCTTTCTGATCGGGTTTGTGACATAGCTTTTTGATCGGGTCCCCACGGACGGCGCCAAACTGTTGATGCCAAAAACTGGTCCACCTCACTCTTTGGCTACTGTGGCCTCGTGATCTGGTCTCAGCCTTTGACAAACGGTTAAAATTTATATTTAAGGGACTAAGATCATAGGAGAGGGAGAGTAATTATTCAAGACAGAAGTAAAAGACACAAGCTGTTTTACGTGGAAAACCCCATAAATCTGGGGGAAAAAACCACGGGCCTCGCTGGGGAGGCAATTCACTATGCATAAGTTGGGCACAATATTTGGGGTCCTCTTGGAGAGAAATACAATACCTGAGCCTGTTAGAGAAAGAAAAGAAGACCGGAATATACATCACCGAATTCAAAGAAAGAGGAGTGCAATTTGACTTGGCCTTGAAGATGATCGGATTTGGAGCACTCCATTGCGGGTCGGATTTGACTTGGATCGGAATTGACCTTAGGGTCGGATTGACTGTCGAAATTAATCTTGGGGTTGGAATTGACCTCGGGGGGATTGACGGTCGGAATTAACCTTGGCCAAAAGGAAGGTCGGAATTAATCATCTTGGCCAAAAGGAAGGTCGGAATTAATCACCTTGGCCAAAAGGAAGGTCGGAATTAATCATCTTGGCCCAAAAAGAAGGGGAAGAATTCACTAAGATTTGCCCTTCTTTCTTGAGGGTTGCTCTTCTTTTCTTGGAGGCTTGGAGAGAGAGAGATGTTCTTCTTTTGTGAGAGAAAGAAAATAGAGCCTCTTTAGGCCTCCTCCTCCATTTGGTATAAGAACCTCTCCTTTTATAAGTTGTTGGCGATTGACACCGCCTTCAGCTTCCACCGCCTTTGGCTTTTCATAACTTGGCCATTAAGTTTTGGACTTGGTCTTCATGACTTAGCTCTTAAGTCTTTGACTTGGTTTTCTTCTTTGCCCACCTTGCCATCTTTGTCCACCTTGCCAGCTTGCCAAGTTGGTCATCAGAGCAATTAATTGTCATTAATGCCATTTTACCATTTTACCCCCTAACAGTCTATATTCCATTTGTTACCACCAAGGATCAAACAACAAACATTCTAACCAAAAGGTTGTTTAGACCAACATTTGAATTACTTGTAAACAAGTTGGGCATGATGATATCTATCCTCCAACTTGAGGAGAAGCGTAGAAAACGTGTAAAATATGTAAAGTAGTTGGAACTTATCTGTTTCTGATATTTAAGGACAAGTTAGTTAGATTGTTCCTATTTTTGTGGTTGTTAGTTCTTGTATTATAATTTAAGCCATTCGGCAAAGCAATTAAAGTTGAGCAATTTTCATTCATCAAACTTACACAAACAAACACCTAAAGCTCATCCAATTAAAAAATAGCGTTTCCAAAGAACTAATGCTTCTCAAAAACTTGTACTTCCATCCCTTCATTCTAAGCAAACACACCCTTAAGAAAGAGTGCTATGATGATGTAAGTCATATATCCATATTGGGTGGATGAAAAAACAAATAAAATTAAATGTAGACAATGGAGGAATTCTCAATAAGAATCAAAATAAGAACTAAATAGAGTAAATACAAGAGTTGTACGTAGAACGAAATTCAGAGGGTCATGAACCATAGGCATTCTAACTTAAACGCAAACTATTTTTAATAAAAGAATATCCCATTGGAAAGAATCAGACAATCTCAAACTTGCTCACAAGAATGAGATTGTTGCAAAAGAGTAGTCCAGTTACTTAGGAGAAGCTGTGAATATCATAAGATAGTTGAATAATGAATGCTAAATATTATGCACAAAATAATGAATGTTGATGTTACTATTCTATAGGGAGGATGAAAAGAAACAGCAAAAAAAGAGTTGGAAAAGGAGTATTAGGTTTCAAAGGAATATTAGGTTTCGAATAAGGAGGAAAGACTTCCTTATGTGGCTTGAGGAGAGTGAAGTTTCAGAACGACTGCTAACAAAAGAAAGGTACCAGAGATAAGAATATGACGGCAAATTGTAATCCTAATGTTTGGAAGAAGTTGCATGTTTATAACCTTATAGCAACATTTTTTCCCATCAAAATCATTCTTATTTACTGAACAATAAATGATGAAAAGATAGTTGTTCATAAATGGGCATCCTATTAGATGTGTTCAATCATAATTTAACATCACATTTTATAGTCTTCTCAATTTTTATGAACCAAACTCCTGTAAATATAGTATAAGGTCCGGATTACATCCTTGTTAACTCCGAAATTTGGTTAGCTTCTACCTTTCTTATCCCATATAAATTACATACAGAATGATAGTAAAGTTTAATTGGGTAATTGAATTTGCTCAGGATTAGACATGTAGACTCGAAGATAGGAAATATGTAAAAGAAAATTTGTTGCAAACTAACAAAAAACCTAAAATCTCATTCTAAAATAAATAAATAAATAAAAGAAAAAATATTTAGATTATAACTAAGAGGGTACTCATCAATTTTATATTTCATCACTACATTAGGTAGATGATGATATGCATGAAAAAGTTACAAAATGATCTAAAAAAGACATCCAAAGAACTATACACATTAAAGCATTTTTTTTAAAAGCATAAAAATGCACCATTCACCTTTAATGAAAGACTGTAAATTACAAAAGACAACCCTTTATCCATCAAAACACTTAAGCATTCATTAGGAAAAGTGATCTACCTGGAGTACCAAAATCTCCCTCTCCCGATGGAAATCTTCCACAAGCCTATAATAAGTGAGTTCACCATAAGAAACTAGGCACTAAATTAAAAATTGGAGAGGAACAGTCAAAAATATATGTACAGAGTATAGATAAAGTTCCAGTTTTAATAAAAAGAAAATTCACACTTGTAAAATATCTCCTAACAATGTTTTCGCCACCGTAAACATGAGAAAAGGTTTTATTGGGAAAAACAATCTGCAATCAGTTAACAGTAGGCTTAGAGAAACATGAGCAGCCAATCCTTGGCTAATTTTATATATACATATATAAAAAATACAAATTCCATGCATTTTCCATTCTCATTAGAGGCCAAGTGGAATGAGAATTCATGTATTTAGCAATTAATCATTCAAAAGAAACTGGTAGAAGACTTGAGAAAAACTGAACTATAGACAAACAGCTGCAGGCAACAGTCAATATAATATAATGTGGTTAAGGAAGCAAACCCCAGGCAATGTAACAAGAAATGCAATCAGACAGACCACTCTTTCCTAAATTTGACTACTATGTATCACCTATTGATTAAAAGTTGAAACACAATGTTTACAAATTAAATTGACCTAAAGCAGCAGACTAGTTTCATCATCTTGTAAACATACCAATAAAGGCATAATCAGAATCATGATTGAATACCCCATTGAAACACAAGGAAAGGTAACAATTCCAAAGGTAGTTTGTGTTAGTAAAATCTATATGCAAAACCCTAGATCAATGAGCATCTCAGCATGCAATCAACACAATCACAGTAGGAATTCCAACCTTGGGATAGAGGCATGCATGTGCACTGTCCCATGACCAACTATGCCCCTCAGTAGAAATTTCTAACTCATTCAATTTCAGTATAAATGGAGTCAAGTGCAATAAGTTCAACTTCCATTGTGCTCCTAGCGTTGAGCTTCTGCTTGGCAGATTTTCATTAAATAGCTTCTCTTCCAAGCAGGAATTTCTTGGTCAAAATTTGATTTTAGCACCAGAGAGTCAGATATCCAACTGCGGTATGTTATCCCTCAAATATACCAAAGAATCCGATATATTTCAGTCCAAGGGACATAGTATCCTTATAGAATCTGAGAATCCTCTCAAAAACAATCCAATACTCTGAGTTAGGATTGTTAATATATCTAATCAATCTACTCACAACATAAGAAATTACAGGTTTGATTCTGTTAAATAGGTATATAATAGACCATACGGTCTTAGCAAATCAATTTTACTCTACAAGTTCACCCGTATTCTTCTAAAGATGTATACTAGGATCATAAACTTATCTAATACTCTAAGTTAGAATTGCTAATATATCTAATCAGTCTAGTTACAACATAAGAAAATGATGAGTCTCGTTTTGTTAGACAAGTACATAATAGACCCAATGATTTGTGCAAATTGATCCTACTTACAAGTTCACCCTTATTCTTTTAAGATGTATATTATCATCATAAGATGTAAGCAGAAAGTCTTAATTAAAATAACTAAACTTTTCTAACACCTTTCCATTATGATGCGACTGTGTTAATGTAATGCCAGAATTAGATCTAGAAAGTTCAATCCTAAAATCATATTAGCTCCTCGTAAGTTTCTTATATCAAGTGCGTATCGGGGGCAAAAATAAGCAAATAATAATACAATTATCATTCACTTGTTTGCAATACCATATATCATGGTTGTTTACAGTGAAACCATAAGAAATGATGGTGGAGTCAAAATTAGCATGCCTTTGTTAATAGAGTTACTTCAATCATGCAAAAAACTTACAAGTTTGAAAACCTTATACAATTTTCAAGGGACATTAAAGTCTTCAGATTACTCCATATAAATCTCTTTCTCCAAATCATCATTCAAAAGAGCAATTTTCATATTTATATGGTAAATCTCAAGTTTGAATCTAGAAACATGTATAGTCAAGGTCCTAATAGTAGTTATGCAGGCAACATATGAATAGGGGTCAAAACGATCTAAACCTTTCTTTTGCTTAAACCCACTTCTCTATGATTCGATTAGGTCCAAGTTTTTTTTAATACCTATATACGTCCTAAAAGATTGTTCTCTAGAGAAAGAACGATAAGAATCTAAGTGTTGTTCTAAGTGTTATTATTAATAATAGAGTTCATTTCATCATACTTTTTGCTTCTTTCCAAAAAAGGAAGTCAGCAGAGCTCATATATGACGAAATCATCTATTAGGGTTTTCTCTATCCTATCTCTTTTACTTCTACTAGGTCCTTCAACAAATATAAGAACAGGTCTACTAGAAGAATCAAAAATCTTAGAAGTAGAAACAAGATAATGAGGTATAACTATCTTCAAAGGAAGGATATTCTCAAAATAGGTTGCATTTCTATCTTCAATGATGGTGTCCTTAGCAATTTCACTAACCTTTGAGTTAATTACTAGGAATATGGCAACGCTATTGTCTAAAGCATAACCTACAAACACATTATCAATATTCTTAAGTCCAATTTTCCTAACTTTAGGTTCAAGAATTTTAACCTTAACTAAACACCCCCACATTTTAAAGTAATTGAGCTTAGGTGCTTTTTACTTCTGAAGCTCATAAAGTGTCACGTCATCGTCCTTGAAGGAAACCCTATTCAAGATAAACCATGCAGAGAATAAGGCATCCCCAAAAGTTCTCAAGTACTGGATAACTTAATAACATCGCATTAACCATATACATTAAGGTTCTATTTTTCTTTTCAACTACATCATAAGACTCAAAAGTGTAAGGAGCAATGAACTTATAGATGATGTCATTCGCTTCACAGAAGTGAGTCATAGCATAAAAGGTGTATTTACTACCTTAATTAGAATTAAGGACCTTAATTTGCATATAATGTTGTCCTAGTTAATGAGACTAGAGATAGAATTAATCAGATGTTAGAATTGTGGAGGAACACCGTTGAGAGTAGAGGCTTTAGGGTTAGTAGAAGTAAAACAGAATATATGCATTATAATTTTAGTCAAAATAGTAGGGACGAAGGGAAAGTGACACTAGGTGGGGTAGTAGTGCCTAAATGTAACCATTTTAAGTATCTAGATTCCATTTTCCAGGAGGATTGAATGATCGATGAAGATGTATCCCATAGAACCAGAAAAAGATGGCTGAAATGGAGAAATACTACGGGTGTGTTATGTGATAAGAAAATGCCTAATAAAATGAAGGAAAAGTTTTATAGAACGGCAGTTAAACCGACCATGTTATATGGGAGGGAGAGTTAGGCAACTAAAATTTAACATATTCATAAAATGAATGTGGCAGAAATAAGAATGTTAAGGTGGATGTGTGGTCATACAAGATTGAATAAGACTAAAAATGAATACATCCAACAGAAGGTGTATATTGCACTAATTGAAGATAAAATAAGAGAAGGATGTTTAATATGGTTTGGACACGTGCGTCGTAGACCCCTAAGTGCCTCGGTTCAAAAATGTGATAGTTTGGTAATAAAAGATAAAAAGAGTAATAGAGGTAGACTAAGGATTACATGGAAAAAGGTAGTGTCTAAGGACCTACGTTTATTAGATGTTGATCCGGATCTTGTATTTGACAGAGCTACATGGAGACAAAGAATCATATAGCCGACCCGATCTAGTATGGGATTAAGGCTTAGTTGTTGTTGTTGAAATGGATTTCCATAATAAATTTTGACATTCACCCTTATAAATTATGAATTTGTTAAAGGCTTTATCTTTAGTCTTGATCAAATAGATATGAATGAAGCATCTATTGCCGACTCTAGTACGACTTCTATTTAAATCATAAATGTCATTCTGAAGCAGTTCAAGTAAATCAAAGTTCCGACAGAATAAAAAGGCTTCTTAGGAAGTTCGGCTTAAACACAAATTTAACACTTATAACTAGAATTTATTTTGAATTTACGAATCAAGTTTAAGTCCATTAATCTTCTAATTTTCTAAGGTTCACATGTTTTAATGTACCAAGTTTTACAAAATTCAACATTTATAACAACATATAACGAAGAAGAAAAACTTTCATTAAAAGTAAAAAGTAGAAGATTCACAAACATTTCTTTAAACAAGCCACTAGATACAAATCTTTTTCCTACAAATTGATTTCCCATGGTAAATACAACTTGATTAGCATTTAATACAATCTTATAGTCAATCTAAATCAATAGTGTGTGTCACTGATTTTCTTCTAATGTCAGGTAAATGCTACACATCAAGAAGGATAAGAACTTTACTGGATGTCATCTCCAAATCTACTCATCGTATTTATAGCATGTGTGCTACTTATCCGTTTCCTAAAGGTCACACATCCTCCGTATAAAACCTAGTAAGTAGAGAACTAGGAATGATCAATACAACCGTGTATGTTAGCACTCTAACCATCATTCTAAGCTCCATTGAGTTATCAGTTGGAATAAAGCCAACTGATCTAAAATGGTTCTCAATAGAACAAGCATTCATCTTAATTGCGTTCACTTATGGTTTGGGAAGACCAAAATTCTTCTTCACATTCCTAACAAAACAACCTTTAGGAATATGATTGGTCTTACCACAAACAAAGCCGTGGTTAGAATTCTTGTCAAAAGACTTAAGAATGGGTGATTGAAAGTAAGAAGTATGAGGGTGATTTGTCCATGGGAAAGAATTGACTATATTTAAAAGAATAGCAGGAACCTATAGAGTGTTATTATTCTCGGTCAGGTACACTCACCTTTAGGTGAGCCCACAAACTTCAAGTAAAGTCAATTTGTCTCTTCAATCCTAAGCATGTTGTATAGACTTCCTCGAGATCAAGTATGTTCATCCTAAGTTTTAATGAATCAACAGAGGAAAACCAGAAAGATGGGAGCTTACTTGGTCGAATAGACGCTATATGACTTTCATTATGTCAAGTAGCACACTTGTAAAGATGAGCGAAGTATTAGAAGGTGTACATCTAATCATTTATAGGTGTGTCATCTCCTATCCTAGGTTTTAAAAGTCAACAATAAGATAGACTCATTCTAATGGTATTTTTTAGAGTCATATTCATTCTCTAAAGCATCGAAAATCTCTTTAGTAGCCTAACAATTAGTAAATATTACGAAGCTCATCATAAAGACAACTAAGAAGGTGATCCTTACAATAGTAGTCTCTCTTAAAAAGCCCTATCAAGCTTAGCAGAGGTTTGGAACTGATCAGAGGCTAAGATAAAAAGTCAACGAAGGCCATCAAGGTCAAAATTAGTAAAATAAGAGTCAAAGTTACCACTAATAGCGAACTGGAGACCTAAGGTGATTGGTCAAAACTCTGTTGGGCTTTGCATCTCTTCAACAAGATCTTCCCATCAAACTTTTGGGACCGTCAAACTTTGGGACCACCAAAATGGATCATATTGTGAAAAGACATGATGTGCAAAGTGTGTGAGTAAATCAAGTAGGTTTGGGTAAACTAGTAATAAAGTGATCAAGATGGTATTAAATGAATTTCAGCAGTAATGACCGGTAAAATAGCAGCAAACAGTAGCTGAATTCAATTTAAAATAAAGCAAAGTACAGTAAAATTATTTTAACAAACTAACCCCAGCAATATAGAGGAAAAGAGCAAGATGGCGTGAAGCAATGCAGGAACTATATCATGAACTTTATAGCAACAGAAATCTGATAAAACAAGCTACAGGACTGCAGATATTGAAACACTATGGAAGCTTAAGATATGAAGTTCAAGTCGATTGAAAACAGTGTTCAAATACAGCAACTAAGAGAGTAAGGATTGAAATCAAGGGCAATGATGATCTTCAGAATATCTAGGCTGGTAAGGAGCTAAAGTGGAATGTTATGCAGTTAATGAAATGCAGAATATTTGATATACTAGTGGGTTGTAATGCAATTGAATTGATTTCCAAATTCCGTAAAGAGAATGTGAGTGGATTCAATTCAATTAAATCATATAATCAAGGACAATGGAAAGTGATGCAGTGCTGATGCAGCTGAAGCAAGGTTAAAAGACAATTGGTTGCCGGTCTCTGATTAGTGAGACTTAAATTTAATTAGTTAGAATGATGGTGGGCTGTGATGCAAATGGTGTTGTTGTTAATTATGTTTTGATTTCCTGATTTCAGTGATATGAAGATGTGAATTAATACAACAACTAAGCCTTCAAGATGTGAACTAGTACAGTACTACAAATTCACCTCAATTGGAGTAGATAGTCAGATGCAATGAAATTAATAGATGCAGGTGTAATAGCTACAACAACTACAAAAGATTTAGATCAGGCAACTGATTAAGATATGATGGCTGCAAGTGCTACGGACTGTGGTTAATCAATGCAGCAGGATCAGCAGAACAATAATGAACAATGCTCCACTAGTAAAACTGTAAGATTAGCAGCTATAACAACAGGTTAACAGCAATTACTAAACAGTAATCAGTGGCAGAACAGTGAATTTTAGAGCATCAATCAAAACAGGACAACAAGATTAAGAGGGTTTAACACATATAGAAATCGGCCATAGAATGTTAGTAAAATCTATATGCAAAACCTAGACCAATGAGCAACCTTAGCATGCAATCGACACAATCACAGTTAGAATTCCAAGCCTAAAATAGGGGCATGCAAGTGTACCGCCCTATGAATGATTTCATGCCTCCATGCAAGGTGATGCAGCAACACCTGGTTTATAGCGTAGAGCCGCAAGTTCCCAGGTAAGATTTTCTCAATGTTCATAGTTAGGGTTTTGAAAAGTATTTATAGTAGATGTAATCCACCAGGCAAAAACCAACCCATTAGAGATATATCAACAGATAGAAATGTATCCATTGCAAAGGAAACGACGAAAATAAAGAAAAGAGGGAGAAAAAGACAGACTTCACCGAAGGACCTGTGCGCACTGTCAGCCGGCTGGCCATACTACACTGTGAGTGGGCATGACCCCACAGCCACAGATCAATGCAAGTGAGCTAAGCCACGGCCATACAAAAACATGATACATACTTTGTCCCTACCTGATGTGGGGACTAAAACCTTAAGAGAAAAGAACATGCTGACTTGGTTTGGATGAATAAGGAGTGAAGTGGGGCTGGGCCTAAGGCCTAACTGCTTCAACTCCAACAGTTTAAAGATAAAAGAATAAAAATAAATAGATAATTAAGCAAGTTACCCTGCCTCCCACATGGTGGCTTCCATAATAATAAATAACTACATATAAGTTGAACCCTATGAAGCTTGAAATTATGGAAAAGAAAAGTTGACTTTCATATGAAAGGTGCAGAAGCTAACCAGACAAGTTCCATGTGGTTCAAAAAATTTAGTCTAACTGATTATTTTATGTCACCAGGATGCAAAATATCAATAAAAAAAAATCAAGGCATCACAATCATTTAGCCTGCAAGGGCACTAATTGTACTTTAATATGTTGGGTAATACACTTTACCTCAATATTGTAAATGCCAATCTTTACATCAAATGAAGATGCTGAAATGACACCTGGAATTTTCGGGTACCAGTGAACGTCAAAATTCCAGTTGGTGCTAGCAGGCAACTCAGACACAATCTGCATAAATGAAACTACAGATAGCACCAGATGTACACAAGTTTCAAACAGCTCTTTTATTGAAAAATTATCAATAAGCAAACAATTAAAGAGGTCTTGTGGTAATTTTAGAAACTACAAGAAAAGAAATTTCCGTCTTTTGAAGTACTAAGGCCACCAAATGTTAAGCCTTACCTCCCCATGGGTTGTATCCCAGCAGATAGTACGGTTGTCTTTGGCACAAGTAAGCAAGTAAGAACTGTCATACGGGCACCATGACATAGCAATTACACCTGGTTGAATCAATGAAACAGGCTCTTTTTGTCATTACCATATACTAGAAAAAAGCATATGCAATACATGCAAAACTGAAAAAGGTTATTGGGAAACAAGTTAACTTCATATAATTGATCATTTTTGCTGCTGATCAAATCAACACAAAAAATAAATAATAATAAAATGTTCATAAAATGTCCTTTGGGACGTTACTGGATGGATTATATAGGTAAAAGTTTTGTCCTCGACATTAAATTCTCAACTTATCATTAATTTGGGAGATAAAAGTTATCTTCAGCAAAAAAAGAAATACAATTGGACGATTCACCTTAATGACTAATAAATTGATAGCTCAACTTCATGAGTTTGAGGTTAGAAATGATAAGAGCCATAGTATGGCAAAGCCAACATGAGTTGAACTTGTAATTAGTTGTCATATAAGCACATGGTAAGAATTGATGGTTCCACCCATTGCAAACTCCACAAACAAAAATAAATTCATCTGGATAGCTATGGAACCAATTTACTTGGATGCTTAGATCATGTAAAAGAAAAGATGAAAAGATAATTAGCAAGGATAAATGTTTACAAAATGAAAAATAAAAAAACCATGCATCAGAAAAGTGAGCAACTAACAAAGTAATCAGATAATTAAGACGGAACTTAGATGAACTTGGTTTCTAAGAAACAAAGGTAATAAATAAAAGTGAGACTTGGATCAAAAGGAAAACAACAAAACACTGAAAACACAACTACCTTATTCCCTACATTTATAGAAATCTCAAGCAATAAACTATATTCAAGGTGCATAATATCTAATGAGCCTTACCTTTTGTATGGCCCACAAATTCTCGTAAGGGTGATATTGTTTTTCTTACATCCCAAACCTACAGAGATTTAGCCAATTAAATTAAAGGGAAAACAATCTATACTCAAACAGATAAATTGATGAGTGTGAACAAAATTAAGAATGCAGATAACGATATGGTAGTACCCTGAGAGAGGGAGAATGGTCATCATCAGATGCAATGATAAGTTGGGTGGAAATATCAGGATTCCATTGCAAAACAGAGCATCTTCTACGATTTGAATCTGAAAAACTGTTCAAAGATCATGGAATTCGTCCAATGGTTAAAATTAGCAATCAATATTAAAAACTTAGCTGCAATTATGAGCAAATAACTTGCCTGGTCACTGGTTTCTGTTGCTTTAAGTCCCAAACAACTGAAAATGTAAAAATCAGAAGTATTCAATTCCAAAGTTCATCAAAAACTGCAAATCAAATATTATTCTATTGATAAATAATTCACAAAAGATAAGAAACGAGAGAAAATGGAACTATATCAGCACCTGCCATCCCATTGTAAGAGGTGGATGCTAATATATGTTGAAACTTGGGATTCCAAGATACAAAAGAAATTTCTGTTTGAGCGCCAGAGCCAACACTCTACAAAGACATACAAAGTTTAAACTAGACACCTTGAGAATATTTGTTCCATAATCCCAAGCCATACAGCAACATATATGTAATAGCTTCAAACCTTGAAAGATCATGAATAAAGATCCAGAAGATATAAACATTACGAAAATGAACAATGTATGATCACAGTTTTAACAGCTTCAAATACAATATAGACATTGATATTCGGTTAAACAGCTGAATTCATCCAGTTACAATGAAGAGAAGAGAATTAAGTTAAACTAAAACAAAGAAATTAACCAATAATTAAACATTTGGTAGAATTGAAGGCAAAAAAGAGCTACATACTTTTGTCGACACATTATTATGCTAATGGCTAATGGTTTCTTCTCCAAGTATAACTAACAAATAAATGGGCAGCATTGCTAAAATGTTGATAACCTTACAAACTCCAAGATAAAAATGAATGTTAATTGCTCAAGAATAGAATTGCAAAGACAATAGGACTTCCTTTAATCAATTATAACTGATCTATAACTACTTTCTTAGTTACTCACTATTTAGAAGCTTAGTTTAATGGTCTGATATATACATGGAGCAGTACTCCAAATTTCAAAGGCTCCACAAACAAGGTGAACTTGAATCCATACCATTTACCAACATGCAAAGTTCTGAAATTGGTCTATAGCAATTGAAAAACTATGACATGATTTTACCATTATAATGTTGTAATGAACATTATTGTTCTTCAAATGCTTCAATCTATACACAAACATCTTTCCAAAATTTTAGGATAAAAAATATATTTAGGGGGTGTTTGGTTGTTTGTAACTCTTCATCCATTGGATGAAGAAAAACAAAGATGTGCAAATACAGGATGAAAAATTACAAATGTGTATTTGGTTTGATGGAGGGAAAAAGACGGAATGTATACTTTTTATGTTTGGGTGGTTAAAAAATGATGGGTGTAGAAGTGGATGTACACTTTTTGGGTTGGTTTGTAATAAGAGATGTTTCAAATGAGGGGATATGATTACCCTATTGTGAGTAGTGAAGGTACCTTCTTTTGGAAAATTTAAGATATTAAAGAAAATTAATGAATGGATAATTTTAAATCAATGAAATAAATTAATCAATGTAAATGATGTATTTAAATTAAAATATTTTGATTACTTCAAAACACTCAAAATTAGAAATTTAATAGAGGGGGTAATTTTAAACATAGGATTAGGAAAAATTAGGGTATTTTAATTTAATATATGTAATATTATCTTCAAATAACTTTTCAAATAAAACTAGGTATAATTTTTTCAAGTTCCTTATAGTTAAATAATTTTGGGAAAAATTATGATATGTTTATTAAATATAAAAGACTATTATCTTTTTATAAAATTATATATAATTTTTTTAAAAGTTAGTTATAGGGAATGACTGTAAGCTATTAGGGTTGGATGAAATCTAATAAAAAGGGATGGGTACTTAGAGGAGAGTGGATAAGTAAATAATGGATGGTCACATCCGGCCATTTTTGTGGGATGTGGTCATCCAGTAATTCTGGATGGCCACATCCAGATCCAAGGATGGGGAGCCAACCAAACAAAAAAACTAAAAAGTTTTTGGATGGGAAAATTCCCATCAGTGGATGTAAGTCCTCATCCAAGCAAACAAACATACCCTTAGACAATAAAAATTAATAGTGCCCATTACCCTGGCAATGTAGTAGTTGCTATTTAAAAGCCGATGCATGTACACAAAATTTGGCAATCTAACACAACAAAAAAGGAAAGAAAACTACAAGTATAATCTCATTATTTAAAATTATGACTACATGCCAAAACTAACTTAGTCAAAGAATGAATCCCATTACCTTATGGTGCTAGCCACAAAAATAGTCAATTGGTTAGGAAGCGACATTGTCACATCCTATTCAATAAATAAAACCATTATTGAAATGAATTTACATTTCACTAAGACTTTTTTTCCTGAGCTATAATGAGGAATGTTCAGATGGCACAAAAATGAGGCTCTACATTCATTTAAAATAAAAAAAAGGTTATAATTAGACATAACAACTTCTATTAAACCTCACATTTAGTCAATATCAATACGTAAAGTATGCCTAACCAACTACATTTTACCTATTTCACTTACTTAACTTTTGACTGGATATTGAAGCTTGAATCATGTAAAATCGTAAATTAGTGATTACAACAACAACAACAACAACTAAGCCCTAATCTCATACTAGATGGGGTTGGCTACATGAATTCTCTGTCTCCATATAGCTCTATCAAAGGCAAGATCTGGATCAACATCTAATAAACGTAGTTCCTTAAACACTAACTCTTTCCACGTAATCCTCGATCTACCTCTACCCCTCTTTTTACCTTTTGTTACTAAACTATCACATCTTCAAACCGGGGCATCTAGGGGTCAATGACACACATGTCCAAACCATCTTAAATGTCCTATTATTTAATGTTCAATTAGTGCAACATGCACCTTCTGTCAAAAATGTTCATTTCTAATCTTATCCAATCTTGTATGACCACACATTCACCTTAACATCCTCATTTCTGCCACATTCATGTTATAGATATGTTGAACTTTAGTTGCCCAGCACTCACTCCCGTATAGCATGGTTGGTCTAACTGTCATTCTATAGAACTTTTCATTCACCTTGTTAGGCATCTTCTTATCACATAACACACCCGTGGCACTTCTCCATTTCAACCATCATGTTATAATTCTATGGGGTTACATCTTCATCTATCATCCCATCATCCTGAAAAATAGAACCTAGATACTTAAAATATTTAAATCATATATAATGGTCATCCAAAGAAAAATGCAAATTAGTTAGCATATCTTTTCCCATGACATCTGATATTGGACTTCTTGGCTACAGAAATTCCCTTATTTCCATATCCAATTGTTAGCAAACCAATTTTCAGAATATGTCTCAACTTAGCAATATGTATGTTGTTTCAAATTTAATTAAAAACCCTGTCTGTTCGTAAGAGAATGGTCAAATTACATTAAAAAGGGGAAACTAATGGAGATAGTCTGCCTTTATCCTACATGCATGAAGTGGCCACGATACAATTGGAAAAGAATTGGTGTAAGTATGTGATTGATCCCTAAACTATGCATCTTAGATCAATTGGGTTTTTGAAGTTAGAAGTGGGTTGCTTTGGTTTTTTACACCAATAATAATAATAATAATAATAATAATAATAATAATAATAATATTTGAGGGTCAATTTTCTCTTAGTTCAGGGACTATCTAGGTCCTCTTAGTTCAAAAAACAAAGTGACACACTTTTAAATTAAGTGACCTAATTGACTAAAGATGACTAGTTTAGGGACCAATATTGTATTACCACAAAAGAATTCTAGGAGAGGATATGTAAGACCCCGAATTAATAAAAAAAATATATATATAAGAAAATCTTTGAATAATTATATATTCTTATAAGAGGTTTTATGCAAAATTGACAATAATGAGATTATAAATAGAAGAGAAAACCCTAGCCGCCTCTAGTTTTTTTTTTATTTCTCCCATCGACGGTCAGAGCCTAGAGGAAAGAAGTAGAGGCGGTTGAACAATTTGAGAAGACTATTTGCTCAGGCTTTCTGGATTTTAATCAGTATGTTTCTTCCTTTATGATTAAATTTTTGAAAGATTACAAATAGGTTTTGATTCATTGTAGATCTAGATATATTTATAGAGAAAATAGAGATTTTGATGCATAGAAAACTTTAAAGGCTATTGAAACTAGTTGATATTAATGAGAAAATCAAGAAATTCCTTAATTTCTAAACAAAGATCTAAAATCTTGAAATTTCTTAAAAAGAAAAAAAAATCAGAAATTCTATTGCAGTAATTTTTGAAATTCAGAAATTATAATTAATAAGCAAAAATTAGCAGAAAATTCCAAAAATTATTAGAAAAATAGGAAAATTCATGATTTCTAAGTTTCTGTAAAGTAAAAATAATTAGACACCTAAGAGATTAAGAATTTTATTATTTATGTGTGATTTGTCGATAAGAAGGGAAAACGAGGGGTGTTTATGTAAATTATAAACTTGGTCGAAAAATTTCAGAATTTTGGGAATTATTGGAAATAGAACTATTAGATAGAGAGATTTTGAGATCCTTTATAACACCAATAGTATAGAATCCTAAAAACTTTTATTCGTCTAATTATTTTAGATTGATTTGAAGAATTCAAGAAGGTGAAGTATTTTGATTTGAGAATTTTGGGATTAAGGTAAGTTCCTTCTGTCTTCTAGTAATTTTTATATAAAAACCAGGATTTGTATGTACGATGACCGTTATTTTTATATATTAACTTGGATCAAACATGAATATTTGACAAAACCTTTGATTGGACACATGCTGCTTGATTTACATGTTTGTTAGACTGTGAACATTGAATGTGATTATTTGGACACCAATGTGATTTGTTTTATTTGGTTTTCAAATGTTTTTTAACAATCAGACTATAATTTGATACCCGTCCAATGGGGGCAACATTGAAAATTTGATACCCGTCCAATGGGGGCAACATTGAAAATTTGACACCCGGCCAATGGGGGTAACATTGGTAATTCGACACCATCCCAATGGGGGTAATCATTAGGATTTCGATACCCAGTCAACGGGGGTTATACGTTGACACATTAGATACCTAGCCACAAGGGATAATGTGGACTTAGTCTGATTGAAGTTTTGAAAATGGTGTCCAGTTTTGAAACTTTGAATTATTGAATGATTTTATAACATGTGATCCCAAACTTATAATTTGAAAAGTATACTTTATTATGAGTATGTTTGAGACTGATTTCGAAATGTTTTGAAATTGATTTACCTATTGTGAGCATGATATGAATTTTATTGCACTAGATGACTTAAAACCTGTTTGATCCAGCTAGACAGGTTATTGGTTCTTACTGGTCTAGTTAGCTCACCCCCCTAAACTATTTTTCAGGTTCAGATCAAGAGGCTTAGATTTCAAGTAACGTAATAATTTGGGCGGCGTATTGGGTTTCTTGATGTTAGTGATTTAGTGTTTTGATTTGGATTGTAAGAACAATATTTTAGGTTTTATTATTGAGATGTTGGAGGAACTTTGTTATTGTCTGGATTTAAGAATAATTCTATGGTATATTAAGGAATAAATAAGACTTGTTATTATTATTATTTGAGGATTTTGTATTATGTGAATTATGATTACAACTGGTTTATAGATTGTTTCCGTGCCTTGCATACCTATGGGGGAAACCATGTAAATATACGGCGTTGTCTCGTACTCGAGCCCAAGTAGGGTGTGGGGCGTGACAGGATACCCTAAACCAATGCTTGACATGATCGTCTTAGTTCAGGGAGTGTCTTGGTCCTCTTAATTCAAAAAACAAAGGGACTCACTTTTGAATTAAGTGACCTAATTGACTAAAGATGTCTAGTTTAGGGACCAATATTATACAAGCACCAAAAGAATTCTAGGAGAGCATACCCTAAAACAATGCTTGACATGACCGTGTGCTTCATATATCACAACAAACAATGGAAATGAAGCAAATGTGATACAAAAAAGGAATTGCATCAAAGAAATAGAAAACTTAAATGGTTCCACCAAATACCTTAAGTGACGGAAATAGATCAGGCTCTGGAGGTTTCACCAAATCCCAGATGCAGAGTTCCCCTTCATCAGCCCCAGAGGCAAGAAGATTTGGTGAAATGGGGTTGAACTCCAAGCCACGGACCTGTGAGGGACAATAGAAGCACACAATTGTACATGTGACATAAAAGACAGACAGAATAAGAACAAAATTGCACATTTGAATAAACAAAATTAATCACCGGCCCTGTATGCTTCTCCAGCTTCACAAGGAAAGCATTATCCTGAGTATTTTCACTGCAAGGCAAGTAAAGATGACCATCTTCACCATCAAGTAAAAATGATGATCAAGCAACCAAATTCAAGAAAAGCAATAAACTTCGTAACACAAATACATCCAGTTTCAGATCGAATAGAAAGAATCTATCTTGAGATCTTAAATATCGAAATTGGATCCATCACAGTGAAAAGTTATCAGATACCTGATCAAGTTCAACGGGTTCCATACGCCGATGCTGCCGTCGCCAAGCCCACCAGCCACAAGACCTAGTGAAAACTCCTCGGAGTTGGACCCGAGCTTGCCCCATGAGATGCGGTTGAAGCGTTCGGAACTGGGGCATGAGGCGACTAAGGGGAGGTCATGGCCATCTGATTGGAAGTCGAGCTTGAAGATCTCAAGGTTGGCGAATGAGCTGAAGGAGAGATCGACAGCGCCAGCCATGGTGCCTGCCACCAGGTACGGCGCATCCGGGGCGAAGGCCACCAGGGCCGATCGTGCGGCGCTCTTGATGCACGCCATTGAAGTAAGATGAGAGAGATGAAATCTGTTGCCAAGTGAAACCCTAAGGTGGATCGGATTTATGACCTGAGCCTTGGGTTACGCGGCGCTCGCTGCAAAGAGCTTTCGGTGGAGAAGAAGGGGAACAATAATGCAGGGGAGGCGACGAGAATTTTATGTAGCAGCTGGTTCTCCGGGCCCGATCCCTTCTGACCTTAGTCCGGATCTCTCACTGTGCATCTTCGGCTACCCCCACTAATTCCTACTTGGGTTTTATTTTTTCAAATACATCTTTTTTATAATTTATTTGACCTCAAAAATATTATGGTATTTGATATCATGGGCTAAACTAGTCTGAAGATTATGTTGTGAAAAAAAATTAATAATTCTTTTATTTAGAAAGAAAAAAAAAAAGTTAAAGTGTATCAGGCTCCCAACTCGAGGGCTAGCCTCATACCTTTGAACAACATCTCATACTTCGCTTCATTGTTTGTGCTCTTGAAACCGAACCTCAATGTAACGGAGGTCTTCCATTACTCCGAGGATTTCAGCACCAACCCTGCTCCAGACCCATCTCTCGTGGTGATCAATCCACACCATCTACGGGTTTTCCAACCGGAGCCGTTCCTCTAGCTCTACTCAACTGGGGAGGTGTTGTGATGAGTGCATAATTATACATATTTCCATACTACATTTGCATGCACTTTTTTTGTCTTTTCGCATAGATTTCTCTATTTTTTGTACTCTGTTAGGTATTTTGTTGTAATTGAACAAGAAAACATGCAATTGGGACAAAAGATGTAGCAATCGATCAAATCGGAGCAAAAAAAACTGAAAAGACATATTTTAGAAAAGAGTGTTAGCTCTGAAAGACGCTGACCAAGTGGAAATTAGAAGGGGTGTTCTATAACAAAGGAGCAAAAAGAAAGAAAGAGATAGTGTTGTAAGCATTATGAATAAGTTGCACATGTTAAGAATTTATTACAAGAGCTAGAGAACTCCAAAGCCATTCTCCACCATTCATATTGAAGAACAAGGAGTCAAAAACACCTAGTTAAAATCTCAGGTTAATCCGAGGTGAAATGTTCATTCGATCAAACATTTGATGAAGACTGCGCAGAGCTGAAAAGTGCATTGCAGGAAGCACGAGCATGCTGATGCCCGTGCAACCCTTGGGATTCTAGAAAACTTATTTTCAGGAAAGAACACGGGCGTGCTTAGATCTGTATTCCCATGCTTCGTGATTTTTGAAGTTTATAAAAAGGCTCCCACATCAACAATTTTCGGGGGAATTTTAACGAATCGATTTTGGACGATTTTTGCTCGTCGCCTAGGATTTTGGAGAGGAGATTAAAGGTGAAGAAGACATCAGTCGAGGGAGTTTCTATTCTTTTATTATGTCTTCTATTTTAGATCTTGTTAAGGTTTCTCATAGCATGAGAGGCTAAACCTTCTGTGGTGCGTTGGGGCTTTAAACCCTAGATGAACTTGTGACTCTTTTCCTTTCTTTTAATACTAGGTTTTTCTTTTAATTATTCTTGTGAATTGTCTATGTGTGCTTAATGCTTGTGGTTTGTTAGTGCGAAAGCATCGATCACATATCTGTAGTTACTTGATGCATGAAGAGAAATCTCGACCAAGCTAGATCTAGACATAGATGATAGGGGGTACACGTCCGCCAAGAGATTGGGTGATCACGGTTATTTCACAACACACACTATGGTAAAATCTAATAGTGGGAACCATAGAACACTAATAATAATAATAATGTAGTCGTATGACGAAGTAGTTATATGGGAATAGGGTTTGGTTACATGTGAGATCGGGGTCAAACTAATTTAGGGTTCTCTATGGTCTAAGAATACATCAACTAGGTAGTCGGTATTAGGAAACTAGTTAACAAGGGTTCTTAGGGGATAGAGATCCGAGGTGTCATATCCTTTTGATTGATAACCCTAGATTCGCAAACTGTTCACTTTAGTTTTAGTTCTTCTTTAGATTACTTAGTTAGGATCACAAAAATACCAAAAAATTTTTAGGGTAGATAATATAAAATAAATTAGTACTAGTTTTGTTATTCCCTATGGATTCGACTGTCCTACCCTCGGGATACTTTACAACTTGAGTGACCCCGTGTACTTGCAGCCTAGCAGCACATGCATATTGCCATTACTGACGGTCATTTCGGCGATGAAATCGGCCAAGGCCTGCACTTTGATTACCATTCGGGGTTTATACTCTACGTCAAACTTGCTCAGCTCCATGGCCCACTTAAGGATCCGTCCTGAAGTGCTAGGTCATTACAAGATCTGTCTCACAGGTTGGTCGGTCAATACTGCAACCTTGTGCGCCGGGAAATAATGGCGCAATCTCCAAGCGAATACTATCAAAGCGTAGTTTAGCTTCTCCATGGGGAGATACCTGGTCTCTGGGCTTTTCAATACCTTGCCGATATAGTATATCAGCCTTTATGTTCCCCCCTTTTCTTTGATAAGGACCAAACTAACAGTGTGGTCCGTAACTACCAAATTATAGACATAGAGTACGTCTTCTTCTAAGGGGTTGGTCAATAAGGTGATGAGTGCATAAATATACATATTTTCATATCATATTTACATGAATTCTGCGCATCTTTTTACTTGGTTTCTTCCACTTTTGTGCTATGTTGGGTGTTTTGTTGTAATTGAACAGGAAAACAGGTACGCGAAACAAAAGAAATGAAAAACGAATCAATTCGTATCAAAAGAAAGTAAAACGACATACTCCAGATAAGAGATTGATCCAGTTGTAATTAGATGGTGTGTTCTATGACAAAGGAGCAAAGAAAGAGAGGAGGAGATAGGGTCGTAAGCATTATGAATGAGCTGCAGAGGTCAAGAATATATTACAAAAGCTACAGAACTCTAAAGCCAAGCTCCACCATTCAGATTGAAGAACAAGAAGTCGAGAATACTCAGTTAAAATTTCAGGTCAATCCGATGTAAAATTATTATTCGATCGAATGTTTGATGAAGACTGAGCAGACTTGGAAAAGGACACAAACTTGTACACAAGTCTGTACACGGCCATGTTACTCTATGTATCTCAGAAATTGCTCAGAATTTATCCAGAACCTATCCAAACATGAACATGGACGTGTGGAAGATCACACGGGCGTGTACACCTCAAAATTATCCAAACCCATGTGAATTCAAATCCAAAGTTATCTAGAGATGCACACGGGCTCTACACGCTCATGTGGCATCTAATTGACGTCTATAAAAGGTCGTTGAATCTAATTTGGAGGGTGCATCATCGGGCGGAGGCCCAGGGGACTTTTGGTGCATCTTCGACCGACGGCTAGGGTTTTGGAGAAAGGCTGAAGGCAGAGGAGACATCGGGCCAAGAAGTTTATGATCATCATTATGTTTTCCTCTTTTATCTGTGTGATGTTTATTATTAGCATGCAAGGCTAAACCTTTTGTGGTGCCTCGAGTCCTTGAACCTAAGTATGAACTTTTGATTATTTTCTATAATACTAGGTTTCCTTTTGATTATTCTTGTGAATTATCTATGTGTGCTGAATTCTTGTTGTTTGTTAGTGCGAAAGCGTCAGTTATATAATTAGAGTTGCTTAATGCATGATGAGAAATTGCGGTCAAGCTAGATCCTAGCATAGATAATAGGGGGCGCACGCTGAGAGATCGGGTGGTCGCTCGGGTTGCTATGCAACCGCAACTACTCTCTAGATTAGGGTAAAACCTAATAGTGGGAACCACAGAACCCACACTTTTAGTAGCTATAATGTTGTCATATGGTGAAGTCACTGTATGGAACTAGGGTTTGGCTGCCGAGAGATCGGGGCCAAACTAATTTACCACGGTCCAGGAATATATCAACTAGGTAACCTGTATTAGGAAATTAATCTCAAGGGATTCTTAGGGGATAAAGATCCGGGGTGCCTCCTCTCTTGGCTGATAGATTTCCAACTGTCACTTTAGTTTAGTTCTTTTTAGACTTTTAGTTAGGATTAGATCACCCTCTATCTTTTGAGGCTAGATAATAGAGTTCTAGTGAGTACTAGTGTCGTTTCCTGTGGATTCGACTACTATACCCTCAAGGTACTTTACTACTTGAGCGACTCCGTACACTTGCGGATAGCATTACACATCTCATTGAGTTTTTGGTGCCGTTGCTGGGGATCAGCGTCCTAGGAACATTAGGGTTTTATTATTCTAGCCATCTTGGTTTTAGTTTTACATTTATTTTTTTTGTCCTAGTTTATCTTATCTTATCTTATTTTCCTTTTTATCTAAAAAAAAAAATCAAAATTTCAAAAAAGTTCAAAAATTTTCCTAATTTTTTATTTTCATTATCTTTTCTGCCTAATTGAATATTTCTATTAAAGTGATAATGTCTTTTCTTTCAGAGAATTAGTATTACAACTAGTACGAGGTGTCACATTATAGACAACCATCATTGGAAAATCTCCTTATGTACTACGCTCATCGTAATGAAACGACATTAAGAGAGTTAGAGGCTATGAAGTAGGGGTTGCCTCTGCCCTAAAAGGAATTGGATTTGGAGGAAGAGCTACACAAATTTGAGATAAACCCAATCTTATCAACGCTCGAATTCGTGATCAAAATACCTATTGCCTCCCCATTAGTAGTTTGCGAGGCACCTACAGTCGAGCAGGTCTTGTCTAAATCTACGGGTATGAAAGATGTAGTTGGATGAAAGGTAGAAAATCAAGAATCCCGACAAGACATTGAGGTAGACTTGGAACAAGGCATGGATGCAAAAGTAAGGGAGTATTTTGAGGGGGAAGGCGAGAAAGCCATTAGAGAAATCAACCCATATGAAGATCTCGACAAGGAGATTTGGAGAAAATTGAAACCATCCATCGAGGAACCCTCAGAATTGGAACTATAGAGGCTACAAAAACAGAGAAAAAGAGGAGAGGAAGAATCTTCACTAGAAGGGCTAATAATGCACCATATGGAATATAATATAGCTTCAAATTTTGATGACATAATGCGAGGAGAGGAGATTATTGAAAGGAAATATGATGATATTTGATCGCTCGCCAATACCGCAAGTATTAGGGTGGCGCAAGTAATACGATGGACTAGGAAAAGTCAGGTATTGAACCACACAGATCTAAACATGCTAATACTAACTATTTATCTATTATCTGGCCTATTTAAAAGTTGATGAAGTTTGGATATAATTCACTAAACTAAGAAGATTTAAAATCAGCTTACATTGAAGTAAGATGGATTAGTGATGACAATCAATCATTAAAGGGAGATACTTGGATAATGAATCCCATTAGGGTTTTTACGGATGGTTATAGGTATGGACTCCTATATTGGTGAATGCTAGGTTTTAGGACCAAGGACTCATGAGGTGCTTTCACACTCTCTTTCGAGGTGAATTACTAACCTAGTGCCCTTACTGATGGTGTTCTAGGGAATCAATTACTTGGAAGGATTATGGGAATAAGAAATATGAAGGGATTGCTCTCCTTAGTAGCCAATCTCTCGGTATACTCGTAATCCTCTCTATTGAGGTATGCCAACACAAGAGGAGGCGTTCGCTTCTTCCCCCGGTGTGTCGGATTGGATAATCCGGGCTGTCACAACGTAGACTACCTAAGTGAATGGAATGACACTGAATAGATCCCAAAATATAATGCATTTATTCAATAATAGAAATCCATACATGAATTAAGCTCTAACCCTAAGGTTCATCATTTATCCAAGTATCCGCAAAATTAGTTCCTCATTAAAGAGAAACAACAATCCAAGTAAATATAAAACGAAATCATAAAGATGAGCATAAGAGACTCCCCTAAATGATCCATGATATCGCGGTGGAGGTGCTTCAAGAAAACTCCCCCTTTAGCCGTATGGAGCCCTTCCTCTAATGCTTGCTAACATACCCTGGACTTCAAGATCTTCGATTATGCCCTAAATCCCAAGATGAGATTTGGGGAGAAGCTCCAAGGATGAGAACCCTTCTCCCTTGCAAGGTGGCCAATATTAAAAGAAAGACAAGAACTAAGCACCCTCCTCTCCAAACCCTAATTAATCCTATTTATACTCCATAACTCAAAACAAAAGAGGCTCAGCCCAAACTGGGTTAACTGTACCCAGATTTGGAGTAGAATGTGGTTTGCGTGTGCCAATTTCCTGACCCATGCTGGCAAAGATGCGAGCGTACAAGCTCCCACACGCCTCCCTAGGGCGCCTAGATATCCCGCACGGTTGTTCGTGCGGGTGTACGGTGCTGTGCTTCTGCTTCATGCGGGCATGTGTGCCCGTATGCTTGTCCGCACGGACCCTAAAACTTGGAATTCTGCCTCATTTGATGCCAAATCGCTTCCTTTTTGCTTTCAAGGCCTTCCAATGTTCTGTATATGAAAATTAACACTAATTCAGTATCGACGGGCTAAAAATACTCCAAATCACATGCACAATGTATAAGAAAATGCTAAAAAAAAAACATGACCAATTGAACGTGTATCATAACATCTCCACACTTAAGCGTTTGCTTGTCATCGAGCAAACAAAAATACAAATTTAAACAATGATATGCGTTTAACTTCTAGCTCGCGGGTAGTTAATTTCACTCTACTCAAAAGTTTTACCATTAATATGTATATTCTCCTATTCAAACTAGGACTTAGATCGATTTTGTGACATATGTCAATATGGCTCTAGATGAAGGTTTTTCACTCCACATGATATGTTCCTAATTAAGTCTCGAAGTGACAAGCATACCCTTAATGGACTCTAGAGATTCCTTGAGACCCTAAGTACAAACAACTAGCCCTTTAGCAAAAATAAACTTTCTTTTTGTTCTTTTCTTTTTCACTTTCTTTTTTTACTTTTGTCTTTTCTTTTCATTTGAATTTCGGTAGAGCATCCTTAGTAGATCCGACTTTCCAGGGGGCCATAGGTTAACATAGAGTGTAGATCTCTCTTTTGGAGGGGTATACATGCTGTTTAGGCACAAGAACACCCATCTTAGGAGGCTACAACTCTACATATAAGCACTCATGCTCATAAGTGACTTTTCAGCTTGAGATATACTCTGATTATGAACCAATAACTGTAGCTTACTTCATTATCAAGAGTAGAGGGGCACTACCTTGGTCCTTATTTGATGATCTCCATATACAAGAATTTATTCACTTCCTACAACTCTACTTACAAGGGCTAGGAGTTTAATGACTTATGTTATTTTGTTGTTCAAATTGATGACTGTGTTTCTGATTTTATGCAGAATGAATTATTAAAGGAACAATTAGAAGATCTATTCGGGAACAAACCACCATCTTGAGGAAACAACGAGGAAGGGGAAAACCCTGAACACGTAGAATTGATAGTCCCCATAAAGAATAGGAAGAAGGGGCTGAAGAAGTTGATACCAAGAAAGAAGAGTGACCCCCTCCCCCCCCCCACACACACACACACACCTCACCTCACCTCACCTTCAAATCCACCATTGGGCTCATCTGAGAGCAAATCTTGTGAGTATGAACACATTTCCTATCTAAGTATGTAGGTGTTGGGTAGTGTGCCTCCCAACGGGGAAGCTGAGAGGTACCACTTATTCGAACCACCTTGAGTCTTACAGGTACGTCAAGCTAAGACCTAAAACAAGTGCTTCTTGGGAGGAAACCTAAGTTTAGTTAGTCTCTAGTTAGGTTTCATGGTTAATTTTATTTTTAGATTTAGGTTTAGGCATATAGTATTGGTGATAATATTTCCTTAATAATGATTGATGGTAACATGATTTCCAAGATGTTTAACCACTAATTTTTATCTTTGGAGTCAATAACCCTTTGGTACAGGTAAAAACAAGGCAGAGAATGAAAAATCGGGGGTTTACAGAGAGATACATGCCCTCACACATGGGCGTGTGTGACCCCATGTAACTCTCGGGAAAGGATAAAGAACCGAGCAATAAAGAACAAAGAGTTACACGCCCGAATACACGACCGTGTACCAGACGTATAACTCTCGGGACAAACAGAGCGCGAAAATAGAAGAAATTCTGAGAGTTACACGTCCTTAGACACGGCCATGTCCACGCCCGTGTCGTGATAGAAAAAATGCAGAGAAAAATATTGAGAGTTACATGCCCCCCAACACAAGTGTGTGAGCATATATACGACCGTGTAAGAAGCATTTGAACCTTGTGGACTGCTCCCTCGACTTCATTGAAAAGATGCGATCATTCACAATCATACATACATGCAATCCACCTATGATGCGTGTATTATGATACTAATGCTAGACCGCAAGTGCACGGGTCGTATCAAGTAATAAAGTGGACTAATAAAAGTCGGATGTCGACCACAAGGACCTTGATAATTAATCCTATCTAATTATCTGCTACCTAGTCTATCCAAAGGTTTATGGTTTTCTAATCTAATTGCTAAAAGGAAAATTGGCTTAAGAGTAATTGATGAAGATAGTGATAACAAACAATCAAAGAATGGTGATACTCTGGCATTCAATCCCCTTCGGATAGTTATAAATTGGGGTAAGTATGGATTTCATATTGATGAATATGAGGTATGGGCCAAGAATTCCTACAACGCTTTCACCCCCTCTTTCAAAGCGAGTTACTAATCTACGCTCGTGAGTAGTTTTGGGGATCACATTATCTTGGAAGAGTTATGAGAATAATTCATTTTACAGAGTCTCTCTCCTAAACACCCGATCTCTCGGCATGTTCATAAGTCCCACCTATTGAAGTAGATTTAGGGTATATAGAGGGAGCATTATTGTCTACACCTTCTATAGATATAGATTGACACTTAGAGCCGTTGCAACGTAAAGCATCAATACCATACAAAATATTCAATATATTCTCAACATTGAACTATTCATTTAAATATAGAAATCCATACAAGCAAGATTAAGCATAAATCCAGAGGTTCATCATGCCCAAGTATCTAACAAGTTAGTTCCCCATAAAAGGGAAATACAAATCCAATACAATCAAAGAGGAAAGGATGAGAATCATGATAAGAAATACTCTTCCCTCTACCGTTGGCGATGACAGTTAGCGATGACCATTGGCGGTGTCCCTTAAATGCTTACCTTCCTCCCTTTTCTTCCAAAGTCTTCACTAATTCCCTAATCTCCAAGATGAAGAGAAGGTTGGGAGTCTCCAAGGGGATGATGATGTTCAAGATCAAAAAGCCCCCTTTCTCTAAACTCTAATTCCAGTATTTATAGGGTTCAGGTTAATACATATGGTTAGTAACCCAATCAGTCAGATTCGGACTCAAATCAACATAAAATTGGATAACTCGCATTTGAGCACAAGGCATATGGATGCTCTTATAGCCGTATGTGTGCCCGTAAGCTTCTTCCTCAGGTTACACGGTTGATGATACGTCTGTATGTGTGCTTGTGTAGCTCTCTGTATGTTGGGGAGGTGTGTGCTCAGAGTTCCCATACGGGTGCTTACGGCCGTAAGCATACCCGTATCTTTATCATACGGGCCTTTACTGTCCTAAGCTTACCCATATGGCTTCACTAATTCTGCTAATAGCTTCGATTTGTATTGTATTTCTTCCGTTTCGCTCTCAAAACTCTCTAGTGCTCTAAAAATAAGAATTACTACAAATTAAGTATCAATAGGCAAGAATTACTCGAATTCACATGAATAATATACATTGAATTGAAATAAAAGCATGATCAATTGAATGCTTATCAACCTATACAGCTACATACACGACCGTGTTATGGCCCATGTGCAGTGAACCGAATCGAAATCAAGGGTTTATAAACTTGATTTAGGGGCCGATGCTCTCCATCTCATTGACTTCTCTCTCTCAACCCTCACTCCGGTGACCGAATCCGGGCGATTCCCGACCAAAACCACAGCGTGCCACCACCAGGAGTCGAGCATCACCTTCGTTCACCATCTTCATTGCCCACACAACCTTGTCCATAGCTCGCACGGTCGTGTCGACCTTCTTCTCTGGCGAGAATATGGGCTTGAAGAAGCAATGCTTGGTGAGGCCACCCAAGAGAAGGAGAGGAGAAGGAAGCTCGCGAGATCCGTCGGTACCCATATTCAAAAATGAGATTTAGAATGCATGATAAGCCTAATTGAGCCAGAAGAGGTTTGGTGAGGCCTGAGACAAAGATTTCTGCATTTTGGAGGATGTGGGCATCGCCAAGGAGGTCCGACGGTTGATCTTGGTGGGAGGATGGGACCGACTGCATACCATAGAGGAGATGACCTACCAAGAGCTTACTCTAGAGGTCCTTTCCACCATCACCATCATCAGAGGTGTTGTCTCCTATCACAGGGCTGACCAGATTCAGTTCCAGATGGGGGGCGTGATGCACATGATGAGTTACACCCAGTTCACCCGCCATCTGGGATTATAAGACGAGGTGTTCACTAGGACCCCTGAGTATGTTGCCATCGGTATCTACAAAATACCCGAAAGGACCCAGGAGTACTACTGGAGCAGCATTAGCACCGATCCGATTTATGACCCGACGAGATTAAAGGCTACCACACTCAGATCCCCCCCCCAGGTATATACACTGTGTTCTTATCCATACTATTATATGACAGGGTGAAAACACGTAAGTCATGAGCACCATAGACTTCCTTTTCTTATCGAGCATGGCTGAGGGATTCCCGATCAATTTAGGATGGGTCGTTGCATAGTTTCTACTCCACTATACAACTTACACTCGGATCCTGTTCATCTTCACCGGCCCATACATCACGAGACTCGTTATAGGGATGGGTCTACTAGCAGGAGGCGCGACAATAAGGATGAGGATGGTAGGAGGATCATTGGATATCACAGTGGAGACCCTCCGAGATGGGGATAGTACGGTTGATCCGTACTTCACAGGGCGTCATATATCAGGCCGTCGTCCCAAGAGAGACCTAGCAGTCCTGGGAGCCAAAAAATTTAGCAGCAACAACGAGGCAGAGCACTGCGCCATTACCACCACCAATATTCGATACACCAGCTCCAGGCCATACTCTAGACGAGCGGGATGCACTTCTGGACTTGTTGTCTTGAGCAGTTCATCTTCTCCAGCGCGATGGCATCCAATACCCACCCCCACCACTAGCTCTGACGTAGACCACAAGAAATGTGGGGTAGGATGCCAACGATGACTGTGAGACCGCCAACAATGAGGAGGAGGAGCACGACGGCTAATCATCACCATCATCAGATCTTTTTATCTTTTCCCCAATGTACTTTTTTATTTTTCTTTTATTTTCAAATGCTGAGGGGCCCATGGAGTAGCCATCTCTATCTATCTTACTTTTGAGCATCAATTATGTGCCTTCCATGTTTACAGGATAGCTTAGAAATTCATGGCTTCAGAAATAGACAGGAAACGTCACACGAGCGCAACTACACCACACAGTTACACTTAGTAATCCCCCTCCCTTTTGATTTTTCATGTCATGTTCTTTTTCATTACATTGGGTGCATTGGGGACAATGGACAATGTAAGTGTGGGGAAGGGATTAGCTATGCTTATATTGTTTATGATGAGTACTGATTTAAGATGATCTATAATAGTTAATAATTGGGAGTTCTCTTTGAATCTAGGTTGGCATTAACGTTAGGTCTCAAAATTTTTCAATATATATATAGTCTTGCCTTTACTGGATACCTAACAAAAATTTTGAGTATGAATCTTGACTTTGTTATCACTTACTTGCTTAGGTTTGGACTTCAGTTAGTTTAACCATTAGAGAAGTACTGATATTTTCTGATTATGTTGAAAAAAAAGAATAAAAATAAAAAGAAAGAAAAATTAAAAAAAATATGTTGGAATTGCTAGAATAACAGGAAAGTGGGATCTTAGGGATGCCTTACCTAAAATAGTGAAAATATGGTAGAAAGAGCTATCACCTTTGAAAAGTGAAAGCCGCTCTTGAGTAGTCGGACTTTGGGCATCACAAATGTTCACTTGATGACCTACCAAGGGAAAAGGCTACCTCATTGGATGTATGAAGCTACTACCCCTAGCTGAAAGAGTGGAGAACAATAGTTTAAGTAAATAAGGTTGAGACTAGCTAGGCTGGGCTTGAGTTAATAAGCGATACCATAGGAAGGGTTACATACACACACACACACATGTAGGGAGTATGAGTGTAAGGTAAGACCTATTTTCTATTAAAACCTTCATGACACTTAACACTATACTTTCCCGGACACCTGAGGGACTCCCAACTATTTTGAGATCGGAGGTCATCCACTCATCCTCTTTATACCGATTGTGTTTTCTTTGCTTGAGGACAAGCAAATGTTTAAGTATGGGGGAATTATGACGAGTGCATAAATAAACATATTTTCATATCACGTTTACATGCACTCCGTATATCTTTTCCTATGGTTTCTTCCTATTTTGTGCTTTGTTAGGTTGTTTTGTATGGTTGGACAGATAATCAAGTACTCAAGAGAAAAGAAACAAATTCGGAAAACATTGAGAGCTAAAAGTGCCAAAATAGAGAGTAACACGGTCACCAACATGTGCTTGTGTAAGGGCGTGTAGATTTGAAAGATAATTTACTCGAGATCGCGCTCAATTTTTAGGGACACGACCCTGTATCAAATAACACGGATGTGTGGCGGCCGTGTACAAGACCATGTACTTGTTGATGCCACCTGAAAATAGTTCCAGAAGACTCCAGAGAGATACACGCTCGTGGGCATGCCCCAGGACATGGGCGTGTGGCGTAAAATAAAAAACTATAAAAGGCTGTCGGTTCTGTTTTAAGATGGGACTTTTGGCATATCTTTGGATCGACGGTTAGGGTTTCGGAGAGAGGCTGAAGATAGAGGAAACATCGGGCTAGGAATTTTATAATTATCATTATGTTTTCATCCTTATTTTTTGTGATGTTTATTCCTAGTATAAGAGGCTAAACCTTTTGTAGTACCTCGGGTTCTTGAAATTTAGAATGAAATTGTGAATTTTTCGTATTTTTAGTTCTTGGTTTCCTTTTCGATTATTTCTGTGAATAAGCGCCGACCACATAATTAGAATTGCTTGATGCATGACGAGAAAATTATGGTCAAGCTAGGTCCAACCATAAATATTAGGATGGGGGGCACACGCCGAGAGATCAGGTATTTTCGCTGTGTTGTTAACGCAACACCAACTCATTCTCCGGATTAGGGTAAAACCTAATCGTGGGAACCATAGAACCTACGCTAATCATTAGTATAATGGAGCCGTTTAGCAAAGTTGTTGTATAGGACTAGGGTTTGGCTGTCACGAGAGATCGGAGTCAAGCTAATTTAGGATTCTCCATGACCTAGAAATACATCAACTAGGTAGCCCGTATTAGGAAATTAGTTATAAGGGATTCCTGGGGGATAATGATCCAGGGTGCAATACTCTCTACATTGATAGACCCTAGATTGCCAATTGTTAACCTTAGTGTAACGCCCCGGAATTTTTACGAATAAATAAATTAATTTTTAGAGAAAATTACCAAGATTAATTAGCACATAAAAGAGATTAATTACTTTAACAACAAAATTAAGGAAAATCGGGAATTAAATTGATTAAAAGTCCAACCTTGCAACTATTGGGCCCAGAGAAGGCCATATTGGGCCGGGTCACTTTCACTTAAATAGTTGGAGGTGAACTGAAGAGAGAGATCCCAGATTATTAATTAGAAATATTAGTAAGTATTAATTAATTTCAATTATTTAGTTGGAGAAACGGGACAAAATGTCAGTCCCGATAAGGCATGACTGGCAGAGTCAAAAGCCGGAAAATAGGGATCTCAGTCGGGTGCGTAATGGCACCCCGTGAAGTTAGAGTTGGGTCCGTGACCTACTAAAAGATATAAAGAAGAATTAATTTAATAAAAGAATAAAAATAATAAAGGCATTATCACGATCCATAAGAAGTGAATTTGGTCGGGAAAGCATTAGCTCCCGTGCTCATACAGTAAAGGAATAAAATAATAATTTAATTTAAATAACCATTATTTATTAAAGTTACTTTTGTTTTTATATAAAAGACAGAGAGAGAGAGAGAGAGAGAAGAGAAGAACTCATCTCCTCTCCCTCCCGATCTCTCCCTCACGGTCTCTCTTTGCTCACGATCTCGTCCCTCTTCGACCTCCAGCGAGTCGTCCCCGGAGCGGAGCCAAGATCCGGCAACCCCGCGCCGCCTCGCGAGATCCCTACGCTGCCGGAGTGCCCTTCGTCGGGCCACAGCAGCACATGCGCCTTCAAGCGGTGTTCTGCACGCCCTCCCGCCGCCACCACCCGGCCTCGGTCTCCCCCAGGCCGCCTCCCTCCCGGCCGATTTCCCTTACTCACCACCTGCGGAGCCACCGCCGCCTCGAGCCAAGCGTCGTCTGAGCGTCGGCCAACTTCCCCTCTACCTCAGTGACAGCGAGCTGCGTCACCCTGTTCTCTGTTCCGGTGGTACCAATAGCTCCGGCAAACGAGTGAACTCTTCTGGAACCCAGGTAGGATTGATTGGGGGCGAGGTTCGGGTTAATGCCTTGAAGGATTAATTAGGAATTTATGATTAAATTGGAGGCTGACGGGTAATTCCCTGAGAAATTATAAGGAGGTTGATGTGAATATTAGCTAAGTGGATTAATGGAGTTAACCAAGATTAATGAGATGTCGGTAGTAGTACAATTGGATAGCATGAATTATTTATGTGTATATGTGCATGTTTGTATATTTTCGGGGCCCTCTAAATAGAGGAGGTGCTGCCGAATTTTTGTAGAAAAAGTTAAGTAAATTAGAGCCGATTAAAGCTTCATGATCATGCTTAACTCATAATCATGTTTAGATGAGCATGTTAGAAGCTAATTGATAGTCACAGATAATTAGAGTTTAATTCTTCCATTGAGGGCAAGTTCGTATTATAAATTCTGTAGAAACACGAAGTGCATGCTAGGAAAAGAATCATGCTTTATTTAATTAAGAATGCTTCGAGGTTTCAAGCATGACTTTATTGATTTTATTCGGAATTTGAAATCTTGTTTTTGAAAAGCATGTGGAAAACACATACATATTATAGAATTTGAAATGATAGAAATATTAGTGCACTGCACCGTACTCACATGCATGTCTGTGCCAGAGGTGGCTCTACGATAGAGCCAGAGAGTACGATACTAGGTAGGAAAGGGGTGGTTTTCTATAACTCTATTTTTATTAGTCCAACTATCTGTTTTCAAACCCTCCTGATTTCAAGAAATAAAACCCCCTTTCCGTACCCATCGGGTGCTTAGTATACGTATATATATTATAGCTCACGGTTGTTGAGTTGGTCCAACCGGAGAGCTATCGAGTGTTGAGTTGGTCCACTCGTTTCCATTCTGGTTCCGCGGTATGGAAGTAGATGTATAGATGAAACTAATATGATTGATGACGAGGATTTGATTCCACAGCTTGTCACCTCAACGGTTGTTGAGTTGGTCCAACCGTGAAGGCTACTGGCTTTGAGTTGGTCAGCCAGGACATATGTGAAAATCATCTCCCGCAGATTTTGACACTAATACGATTAATGATGAGGATTTGATTTCACAGATTGTCACCTCCACGGTTGTTGAGTTGGTCCAACCGTGAAGGCTACTAGCTTTGAGTTGTTCAGCCAGGACATATGTGAAAATCATCTTCCGTTCTAATGATAAATGATTAAAGAAATGCATATGTACATATCATTTTGATTTATTTGGATATTGGCTCGAATCATATTTATGATCAACATGCTGTTTTCATGTTTAAATATCGTTTGGTATTTTGTACCTCACGCTTCATTATTTTATTATCTTCTATTGAAGGCATATAGGTATGTTAAACCTGACAGTAATGTTAGTATCTCACTGAACTCCTGTAGCTCACCCTTGTGTTGCATGCTCTTTTGTAGGTAGTAAGCAGGGTCATGGTTCTGCTTAGAATGGAAGATAGGGTCTTGACTACCTTAGTTGGCTCTGACCACCTGGCCCATGTCTTGTATTGCATTTAGTGCTTATGATTTTAGGAGTATTGTTAACTCCTATTCAGACTTGTGTTGTATCTTAAGACTTTATGGCTTATATCGATATCGTATTTGACTTTATGTTTTCATAATATTAGTATTGATTATGAGCAAATACTTGTTTTATACAGCCTTAGGCCGGGGTCCATTCCCTGACCTGGCTGGTATGACACCTGGGTCCTGAAAAGGATAAGGGTGTTACACGTAGTCTCTTAGATTTATTTAGTTAAAATTAGATCATTATCTACCCTTTTTAGGCTAGGTAATAGAGTTCTAACTAGTACTAGTTTCCTGTCCCTGTGGATTCAACTACCCTACCTATCTCGTGCACTTGCTGGCTAGTATCACATAAAAAAAAACTAGGCTAGAATAAATGAGGGACTCACCATGATCGACGTTTGAGAAGTGGGTTACCTCATACGGGACTAGATTGTCCTTGTGGCGCTTACCTTTATCAACTTTTCTCCATAAATTTACTCGAGGGAGCGGTTTGTCCTTCTTCTTTGCTTTTTCTTCCGGTTGCTTCATCTCTTGTGGTTCAGCTTAATTTTTCTGAATTCCTCCAGGTTCGTCATCAAGCTCGCCCAGGTATTCCTTCAATAGATCCACAGATAGTAATTCCTGCAAACAATGAGAGATAAGCAAATTAGTATTATTAATGCAATATGAAGTGTCATCATGGCCCATAGTTTGCCTCATCACTTTTGTAGCTTGAACACCACTTCCTTGTCTCCAACACGCAACACCATCCTGCCTTCATGATGATCGACTAAGGCTCAGGCGGTGGCTAAGAACAGTTAACCAAGTATGATGGGGACCTCCACATTATCATCCACATCCAAAATTACAAAGTCCATTGGAAATATGAACTTGTCTACCTTCACCAGTTTGTCCTCCATGACTCCTCTGGGACGTTTCACTGAGCGGTTAGCTAATTGCAGGGTCATCCTCGTAGGTTTCGGATCTCCAAGCCCTAATCCCATAAATAATTTGCAGGGCATAACATTGATGCTTGCCCTTGAATCGACTAATGCTTTTTCATAGATTTCTTCTCCAATCATGCAGGGTACTATGAAACTGCTTGGATCCTTGAGCTTTTTTGGGAACCTTGGGCTGGATGATTGCTAAGCAATTTGCATTCAGTGTTACAGCTGCTATCTTATCCAATTTGCCCTAGTTTGTGAGCAGTTCCTTCATAAATTTGGTATACTTTGGCATATGGAACATGGCTTCCACCAACGGCAAGTTGATGTGTAACTGTTTCAATAGCTCCAAAAATTTCTTGAATTGGGAGTCCTCTTTATCCTTTTTCAACCTTGCCGGGTAGGAGAGGCAAGGCTGATATTTGTGGTTGCTCTTCCTCCTTTTCCTTCTCTTGCACTCTCTTATCAGAATTGTCCTCCTCCACAGTTGGTTCAATTTTTGTAGGACATTTTTTAGCTGGAGGTTTCTACAAAGGTATATCCACTTCTCTACAACTCCTTAATGTGATAGATTTCAGCTGTTCGTGAGGGTTGGCCTCGGTATTACTAGGGAGTCTTCCTTGGGGTCTTTTTGTTATGGCTTTTGTGATCTACCCCACTTGGTTTTCAAGGCCCTGAATCGATGCTTGAATGTTCCTTAATGTGGCCTTAATAGTGTTAAACTTTTGCATCAGTGGTCTTCATGAACCTTGTCAAGATATCTTCCATGGAATACTTTCTCTCTTGTAGCTACTGCGGCTGCTAAAAACTTGTGGTTATGGAGGTTTTTGTCCATAGTTGTTCCCATATGAGAAGCCCAGGTGCTTTCGCCTAGGGTTGTGTGGGTTATAAGCAATATTAAACTGATTCCCATGTGGCCTCAGCGCGTTACCAACTTGCTCCATGGGCACCACGGCTAAACTTAGAATAGGGCATTGTGAAATGCCATACCCTACACCACATGTATTACAAAATAGGACTACAAGTACGTTAATTTGGACTACCGGTGGTGAGAAGACCAATTCTCTTTTCCATAGCCTCGACCTGGGCAGCAAGAGCTACTCAGTGTTCACTTCAAGGAGTCCAGCGGCTTTATGTTGCTTTCCTCATGAAGACCAATAGGACTTATTGTTGGCCATAACCTCAAATAACTGCTCGGTTTCCTTAGGGTACTTGTTTCTCAAAGATCCGCAAGTTGCGACATCAATGAGTTGTCTAGTCGGATCGTTCAACCCGTTGTAGAGCATCTTAATTTTTAGTGATGAAGGCAACACCGTAGGAGGTCCTTAAATCTTTCATATGCTTCGAACAATGTCTCCGACTCGCCTTTCTTAAAAGCTAAAATCTCCTGTTTGATCTTGGCTTCCTTACTAGGTGGAAAGTATCGGCCCAGATATTTATTAAGCGTGTCCGCCCATGTCTTTATTGATCCTGCAAGGAGCGAAGTAAGCCATCAATATGTTGTCCCTCTGAAACTAAAGGGAAACTATCTCAATCTAATCGCGTCATCGGTCTCCCCATTGATCTTAAAGGTTGAATAGATTTTCATGAATCGTGATAGATGAGCGTGTGGATCCTCGTTAGGTAGGCCATCTAACTGGATTGAATTCTGAATCATCATGATGGTTTTGGCCTTGATCTCAAAATTATTGTTGGCCATAGCCGGTGCTTGAACACTAAACTCATCCTCGTGAATAGTAGTCTCTCATACTCAGAGTGTCCTTTGAGGTTCAACCATTATTGGTGGTTCCATGACTTCTATCTCGATCTTTGGAGGTGTATGGGGAGGCGAATTTTCTGCTTCAAAAGATGCGTCTAGAGATGCTTCCGGATAGGGTTATGGGGTTTGTATTTTGGCTTCTCTGAGTCTCCAGCATAAAGTCCTTTGGATTTCACTATCTTCCTTAGCCAAACCCGATGGATTTGATTGGGTCATGCACCAATTCCTTACAAAATAAAATAGAGAATAAGATAAAAAAGCAAAGAACTATACTTTGAAACAAAATAAAAACCTAAAGCTGATGGCTAAATTAGCAGACTTATAGTGTTCCTAATATCCATAGTCCCTGGTAACGGCGCCAAAAACTTGATGCTCACTTTACGTAAGTGTATGGGCCTCGTCAAGTAATAAAGTATACTCAAAGAGTAGGATGTCGAACTCACAGGGACTAAGAATTACTAGTACTAACTATAGTTCTATTATCTAACCTAATCAAATCCTTGGGATTTTAAACTAAAACTAAATTAATCAAAGTGCTAAAATTAACTAAACACGGGACTGACTCTTGGGAAAGATCAATCAGAGAAAGAGGTACTTGGGCAATGAATCCTCCTTGGGTTTTTACCAAAAGTTAGACAAAGATTATTAGTGTTGATGATTGTATGATTTTGGTCCAAGGATTCCTATAGTAAATTAAATCCCTCTCTTGAGGTGACCAATACCAAATACCCTCATTGCATTACCATTCTACGAAACCTATATCTTGGGAGAGTTATGGGAATAAGATGTTTGAAAGAATTGCTCTTCTTAATACCTGATCTCTCAGCGTACTCCCAACTCCCTCCTATTGAGGTAGATCGACACATAAGGTGGTTGTCACTACTTCGCTCATATGAATCAAAAATAAAATTCATGGTTGTCGCTTTGTAGAAAACTATTTCAATAAAGGACGCTCAATAGATACTCAAAAATAAAAAAAATCAATCAACTATTAAAGGGGAACACAGATCCAATACAAAGAGATAAGAAGGAATAAAGATTAACATAGACAAACTTCCCTCCAATATTCCCTCCACTATTCGCGGCTTCTGGTGCATGTGTGGGACCGAAAATACCGGTATGGCATCGTGTCTGTGAAGAGACACTAACGCCGGGCGGGGTAGCGATTATCCCGCGGGCTAGCCGGGTCCAAGGACCGCAAGGAAGAACAAACGAAGAACCAAAGAACCAGAGAAAATACTCTGAAATTCAGGAAAATATTATTACTCAAAATTCAATAATGAAAAACTAACCCACAAGCCGGGTTAAATAGCCTCAAAAGCTTAATCTAGAAACCTTATCTTCTAATCTAAATTTGCTAAAATTGACAAATTATTATTTAAAACTAAACTTATCAAAATTTAAAACTCTAAACAAATTAGATAACTTCTAAAAATCCGAGATCAAATCCGATTCAAATCATATCCTAATTTGGCATATGAAATATTACCAAAAATAGAAAAAAGACCAAAACCTAATTCGAAGGATTAAATATTTCTAAAAATAGAAAAAAATAACTACAATTATCTCAAATATGACATCTCCATGTCGTGCGCGCCGCAAAGAGTTTTCTGAATTGGGGTCGAACGCGCTATTCTGATATCGGTAGCCAAAGTTATGGCCAAAATACCGAACCACACCAAAAACCAACACAATCTTGGAATTGACTCGATAACTTCCCGTCTTTACGTTGACCCGCCAACCCGGCACCAATATTTGACTCGAGCCTCCTGCATCAGTCACCCCGGGTTTGAAAGAACTCGACCCCGAGTTCAACTGCACCTCTGTTGGTAGGTCTGGATCTCTGTGCTTGATCTCAATCAAAACCCTAGAGACAGAAAGTAGGTTAGTAGTGTTGGTTACCTAGCCAGAAGGGTTTTCCTCCCATCGAGATACCAACACAACACTAGTCCCATCATTGTCATAGATGGGCTCACCAATCTCCTCCTCGGGCTCGCCAATTTCCTCCTCGTAGTCGTCGTAGATGGGCGAGATCTCCTCCTCCACATCATCGTTGAAGATTGGGAAAATCTCCTCCTCCGCATCATCATTGAAGATGGGCGAGATCTCCTCCTCCACATCATCGTCGTAGATGGGTTGGTAGATGGGTTGGCCAAACCTTTGATTGCTATGATTATGGTGCTGAAATTCCTCAGCCAGAAACAACCACGATCAAAATCGATCGCCGCCAGACGCCTTGATAATTTCTTGACTTGTCTTTGCAAATCCTTGATCATCAAGCGTTGGGTTAACCCCGCGATTTGCCTTTGTAGATCCTTGTTCATCGCCTCTAGGGCGCTCAGGTCACGATATTGGACTTTCTCAGCCAAAACCTGTCCAACCCGACGACCACGACCACCAGTCATTGATGTCGCTGATGATGCTTCCCAGGAAGATGATGAGCTCTGGTACCAACTGACGCCGGGCGGGGTAGCGATTATCCCGCGGGCTAGCCAGGTCCAAGGACCGCAAGGAAGAACAAACGAAGAACCAAAGAACCAGAGAAAATACTCTAAAATTCAGGAAAATATTATTACTCAAAATTCAATAATGAAAAACTAACCCACAAGCCGGGTTAAATAGCCTCAAAAGCTTAATCTAGAAACCTTATCTTCTAATCTAAATTTGCTAAAATTGATAAATTATTATTTAAAACTAAACTTATCTCAATTTAAAACTCTAAATAAATCAGATAACTTCTAAAAATCCGAGATCAAATCCGATTCAAATCCTATCCTAATTTGGCATATGAAATATTACCAAAAATAGAAAAAAACCAAAAACCTAATTCGGCGGATTAAATATTTCTAAAAATAGAAAAAAATAACTAAAATTATCTCAAATATGACATCTCCATGTCATGCGCGCTGCAAAGAGTTTTTCGAATTGGGGTCGAACGCGCGATTCTGATATCGGTAGCCAAAGTTATGGCCAAAATACCGAACCACACCAAAAACCGACCCAATCTTGGAATTGACTCGGTAACTTTCCGTCTTTACGTTGATCCTCCAACCCGACACCAATATTTGACTCGAGCCTCCTGCATCAGACACCAGGCGACATATCGAATCACAAATGAGTATTTATTTCGATTTTATTTTAATATTGTGGGTTCTTCCATTCCTAATAGAGGCAAGTCCTTATTATTAATTACCCCAGACAATGTCTTGGGGACCTCCAATTAAGGGCAAAAAGTACAAGTAAAGGCAATGAATAAAATAATTTATTTATTTGCAAATCAAAACTTTTTATTACAGATGCATATATATATGTATAGACATATCATCATATATATATATTATTTATTTATTTATATATGTGACACCGCCTTCCGCCTCAGGACATATGCCTTGCCACTTTAGGATTTGTGCTCCTTTGGTTGCCTCTAGATGTCGACTTTACCGCTTGCACCATCTTAGTATTTATATCGACTGCCCTGAGATGAATGTTTTATCGCCACCTAGAAAGTCGTATCACTTCATCAGCTGCCTCGAGATGCGTGTTCCATTAGCACATCGAGATTCGCCGCTTTAGGATTTGGAATATTTTTATCAGCCGCCTCAAGGTGAGTGTTCCATTATTATTTTATCACCAATTTTCCTTTCAAATGGGTCCTTTGACTTCCATGACATCATGAGAATATATGGCTACTTTCCACCTCCTTTCTTTTAAATTTCAATAACACCATTAGACTTGTTGGGTGTGGGCCCACCATTTTTGCAATTTAGTAATGAACCCGGATTGGAACATATGGGCTTCACATCCTTTTTTTATCTTTTCTCCTTTTATTTTATTTTTATTTTTATCATAGTGTCATCAAGCTTGGGGAAATAAGAGGCCCAAATTCCGAATGATTTTGAAGCTATTCATATAGATTTTGACTAATCACCAAGAGCAACCATCACTTCTTCAAATATGACATTGACTGGCCAATGAGAATTAAATATTGCTTACTATTTCTCACTATGCTTAGCTCCACAGCAATGCATTTCAAGACTTAGAGAAAAGCTTGGCTATTTAAATGCCAAATTAGTTAGTTCTAGCATAATTGTTCTCCTTTATATTTGCTTTACAATTACTTTCGAATTGAACTTTGGAATTTCCAAAATTTACAAAGCGTCAATTCATCAATATTAATAAAATACTGGATCTTTTTGGAGCCCATGGGCAGGCCAAAAGATGCTCATACTTGGTCATCAATTAAAATGGCCTTCCTTTCTTAGTGCATCTGACTTTACTTGTAAGATTAAAATGACAGCCATAGTACCCTTCTTTGAAAATATTCCAAATAATCTCAATTTTAATCGCTTCAAACTTCATGGTATCCTCAGTGAGTATATCTTGGTCATATAAGGACCTCATTATTTTAGGGAATAACTTCATAAATTTTGTATTTTCATAGCATTGTATGTGTTCAGGAATTCATTCCATGTTTTATCCCGCCGAAGAGCAGCATTAGCATTCTTCTTGAAGGAATGATGATGGGCATGTCTTGTCCTAGAATCTTCGTTTTAAAGAAGTTTTAAATCTGCTAAAAGTTGTACTTTCATATAGGGTTTGTGGTCTTTGCACATCAAGTGTAATATAGTTCTTTAGACTTGTCCTTTGTTTTAGCTTTGAACTGTGATTGTTATTTCATAAATTCCATTTTAGGTACCATTTCATTCCTCAATTGATCCTCTTAAATAACAAATATACACCATGTAATGATATATATGTTTCTTAGCCCAATAAATGATCATTGTAGTCACTTTCGATAAATTGTTTCAAGTTAGAAAGTTTCCAATATATCGAGAATAACATAGGCTTTCAAGAGTGTACGTTTCAATATGGGAATCATCCCTTATATTGATTTCAGGTTTTACAGCTTCTCTCATGCATTTCATCAAGAATCAAAGGGGCATTTCACATAACTAATAGCTTTGAAATATTTTTCATTTACAATCATGCGTTTCCATTGCATTTTATATATTATCTCATCATGAAATTGCAGCAGCCTTGTTTATGGAATTATTGCAGGCTGATATCACAAAATTGAATGAAACAAGCATCATCTATGGCACATTCATACCACAATACATCAATCATAAACAATGTTTGTGAAGGCTAGTGTTGATAGGTAATATTGTTGATAAAAAAATAATAAGAAAAAAGTGCTCCAGAAGTTGGATTCAAGCATCCTTCTGACGCTATATCCACTTATCGAAATTGACATTGAGCATAAATCATGCCTCTCAGGCATTTCATCGAACACTAAAGGAGCGCTTCATACAATCACATATTTCACATACTTTTGCAATAATCATGTGTTTCCTCATAAAATTGAAACATGAAGCCCATGGGTGCCATCCTCGCAATTATAAATGCTCATATTGCTCCATCTTTTCATTACAATTAAGATCAAGGTATTGCATGTTTTCATGAAGATAACATTAATGCCAAGACCACTTTGCAGCCATACTTAGTCTAAATCTTTATAATACATGTCTTTTGTCAAAAAATTATCTCTTACATTCATTCCAAATTTCACAACTTCATTCACACATTTTATCAAACATTTATAGGGCATTAAATGCTTTTGTAAGCAAACTACAATTTCTTTCTCATAACAATGCAACAGCCCCACAACATTCTAATTAAGCTCCTCACAATTATTTGAAGAGAACACAAGTTTCAAGCTTTGAATATTTTTAAGCATTTCATCAGGCATCTAAAAGGCATTTACATGAATAAGCATTTGGCATGGTCTTTGATTGTCTTCTCAACAAATTTTTTTTTTACAAATAGATGCTTTTACTTGACAATATAAACCTTATAGCATTTTCCTTGCATGCTCGGCAACCCTTTCTTCTTTTTCTTCTTTCTTATTTGGACCATTCACAAAAGTGAAAAACCCCATCAGTTCTCTCTCTACCTTGGCTTCTGAGAACTTTGTGATATGACAAAGCAAATTCCTCATAATCATCTTCTGCATTGTTGCCAAACCATTTTGTAGCCAAATCATAGATATGGTTCTCAAAGACATCTTTCTGGATATAGACTACCAATTCCCAGCATATACATTTTGCATAAAGGATTTCTTGCACTCAATGTTGTTGCAACTGATTCTTGACCATCTACTGTATCGCTTCCTTGCTTCCTGATCAATGTCAAGGTTTCCAAATCAGAGAATCAAATGAATCAAGGGCTGATGATTCATATTGAGTCCATGGATAGATGGGGTATTCTCCAGGCAGAGGGTTACAAGAACCTCAAACTTGCAGTCGCCACCATTGTAGGAGTGGAGGATCTTGTCGCTTCCCAAGATGCAGCTATAGACCATGTTGGTGACCGGAGAATCCATGGAAAGCTCATCTATCACAGCTACAGCTTCAGAGCTCATATAATGGCGTTTGGGCCACCACCATCATCCGAATTCAAGGATTGGGAGGAGCTCGCAGACAAATCAATCCAAATCTAAAACTTAATCTCTAGGGTTTGGAATTCTTTAACTGAGAAATCGGGCGTGGGGGAGCCAACTAAGGGGTTTGGCAGCCTTGGCGGATCGGGACTTCGACATCATCTTTCTTTGGCTTGGCATCCATCAATTTGGGCTTTTTTGCCCCTTTGGCTTTGCAGTCACCTTTAATGACGGTGGGTTTTGACTTCTACTTTGGCTCTAGCTTCCGCTTTAGCCGGAGCAGTGGTGAAACAACGGTGCTTGCATTGATTATGGGACTGGGAGAGGTGGTGGGTGTGCCCCAGTTGCCAAAGATCACCCCCTCTCGTCTTGACGAGGAAAAGGTGAGGGGATGGGGTGATGGACCACATCGGGCAGTCGATAAGGATTTGAGGATTTGGATATTGGGTCTTCTATGATCACCGCACCATCATATGGCAGATTGTCTTAACGGGATTCGTCGGCTCTTGATTCCGCATCGGCTAGGGGCATATGGGGCTTCTTGTTTGCAGGATATAATATAATATATAATATGGATATAATTGTTCATCTCCTTTCTTTCTTTTTATATCAAAATCTTTTCTTTTTTTTCTTTTTTTTTCACTCTTTCTTTTATCAAATCTTTCCTTTTTTCTTTTTTTTTCTCTCTGTTTTTTCTTCTTATAACTCCCAACCTCACTCTCCCTCAATAGTATGGTTACTTATGTCCCCTGAATCTCCAAGACAAACAAAGGTAGGGTTCTAAGGCTATAATATATATATATATATATATATATATATATATATATATATAAAATTTGTAGAAGAGCACCATTCTTCTTTTCTGCTGCCGACTGGCTTTCTTTCCTGAGATCCTTTTGCTTGCGTCCTCCAGTGATATTGAAGATGACGAAGAGGAGAGGGGAAAGGGGCTTGATCTTTCTTCTTGGGGCCGCCCCCCGTTTCATTCTGCTCCCCCCACCACTCCCTTTTTATCGAGACTTTCTTTTATTGACCAAAGATCACCACCCAAACGGTTCACGATTATGGGAGATCGAGGCGACAGACCCGATCTTCAATATTTCTTTCTTTTAATTAAATTAACTTCCACATTTGATCTTATCGGGTCCAATCAAATATATATATTACCCTTTTTTTAATTTTAAATTAACCCCCCCCCAGCTTGATCTTATCCTCAAGGGTTTTGGATAAAATAAAAAAAAAAAAAAAATCAAACATTTTATATATATATTTTTTATTTTGTCTTAGCTTGCCTCGGGATCAGTATCCTTTGCCTGCTTTGGGATTTGTCTTTGGCTTCCCTCGGGATATAATTAAATAATATCATATATATATTTTTTATTTAAATTTAAATGAAAATCCTAATTAGAATTAAGATTGTAATCTAATTAGAATTTCAAAGACATGCAAATCAGGACATATGCATTTATATATTTTATTTTTTATATATCAACAACATGGATCTTCAATCAAGAATAGTTGGTAGTCGATGGCGGATCCCTTTCTTGATCCCCAAATGTCAGTATTTATAGAATTCTCATCAAATTCAATAAGTTTGGAAAGATGTACAAGATAAATTTGGAAATCTGGATGAAATCCCTGAAATTTTGAATCTAGATAAGCCTGCGTACTGGGGCATGCGGGCGTATGCCCTCCCGTATGGTCTTCATGAGAATCCTGACTAGTTGCAAACGAGGGACCATACATGCATATGTCTGCCTGTATGAAGAAATTAGATGATCAACAAACTGGGTCATATAGCTGTATACTATGCCTGTATGGTTTTCTAGCGATTCTTGGCTTTGACCGAACTCTTGTAGTAGGCCATACGGGCGTATGAATGCCGGTACAAGGCCATTTACTCCTCTAAAATCCTTGTTTTGGCTTCTTTAAACTTGGGGTACTTCACTATTTTGCATGGTGTTTTTGTGGATCCTTTTGAGCTCCCAACTTTGATGTTTTTGGCCATAATTATCTTTTGAAAACCCCTTTTTTCTCTAAAATGCCTTCATCATGCTTTGTTCATAAAATATTTCATAAATTAAGTACCAACATGTTATATTTTTATCAAATCGTGTGTAGAATATAAACAAATATCACATTCAAGTATGTATAATTAAACTCTTATCAACCCCTCTTTTTTTTTTTTGCATTATAGCTCTTATTTATATAATCTTATAGCCTCATGTGAAACCATTTTGTACTAACGTCCAAACTATTTAAATCTATCAATGCAAATATCTCACAAAGGCCTGGCCTCTCTCATGGGTTTATTTGTACTTAATTCCCTTCAATTGACCATTTTGCACATATCCCCCTTCCATAAGGACTTATTTAGGAAGACTATTAATATTCGGCATTTTAATCTCTCTCTTTAATTAACATTACTCCATGAAAAGTGTGCAATTAATTTAGGCTTAATAAAAGTTAAGGGATTTCATTAATCACAGTTGGTGTGCCCTTTATAGGTGTGTAGTACATATGTGCTCTCACGCAAGTGTATGTGCTGAAAAAGTAATAAAGGGATAAGATAGGAATATCGAACCCATAGGGAGTAGTGTTTGATCTAACTAAAAACTAGCTTTGTCTGAATTCTTTGTTCATTTAATCATTCGAAATATTGTTTGGTTCTAATCTAAAATTTATCTAGAAAACAGTAAAATATAGAATGGAAAGGTTTGGAAAAAACTCAATTGACTGCAACGTAGGGTTGTATGCCTTCTTAACATATCAAAGAATGATCATCTATGATTCATACTAAATTGTAAGCAAATTGTGAACAAGGGTTATCAGTAGTAGGATTAGTTGACTCGATGCTCGGCATTATTATAATTCATGGATTGTCCATGAATACCCCTAGTATGTCGAGCACCATATTCTTATAAGTAGAGTCAGAAGTTCTCCAACCCTAATTTCTTTACCCCCAACCATTGATCTATGATGATATATTCTTATAACACAGGACTCCAACTTGCAATACATAAACCAACCAAAAATCCCATTGAAATGAGATTTAAGTAGTAGATCTATCATTATCTTCCAAATTAATGATGAAATAAGGATCACATTTGCAAGCACATTCACATGATAAAGCAATTTAATATGAATCAAAGAATCTAAAGATCTACATATCAAGAAGTCATACAAAACCTTGATCAAGAAATCAGCTCATATTCATGGAGTTTGATACAAAATTTATAGCTAAACACAAAACATCCATGGATGAAATTTACACAAGAGAAATAGGAAAGAGATCGAAACAATATGCAATCCTTTTACCCTTGATTTAGCTTCGAAACCTCTGATTTCTCCTTGGGTGGAGCTCTCTCGACTTTAGGATCGCAAATGAATCCTCTAGATCTACCTATCCCTTCTTCGATCCTTAATCTAAGAAAATTTGTCAATAATTATAGACTTAATATGGTATTGGAGAGTCAAGGTTAGGCGTCGCAACCCCAAATTAAAGGTTGTGCATCTGATAATGGGCTTCATGACAACCATCTCTAGCGTTGTGACGCCGGATTACTGGCGATTTCCTTATTTTATTGGCTTCACAAAGCCCAAGTTTGGCCATTGTGACGCCCATTTCACGATTGCTCGGTGGTGAGATTTTGCCTTTTTTACTTTCAAAGTTTGGCTCCATAATCCTTCTCACCTGATACATTTCATTATAACTTGAATTAATGTCTGAATACATATAATTCATGACAAAATACAATAAAACAAGTGGAGCAATCAAAATTGGACTAAATTTACATAATGGAGCCAAAACATGCAAGATATAACCATATATGGTAATTTTTTGTTGTAATTTATTTGATACAAGTCCTAAAAATAGCTCTCTTTTGAGAGTAAACAAAGTGTTGCACAAGTATGGTGAGTAAAGAACTAGCTTGTGACATTAAGTCAAGTTTGAACTGTTTAAGCTTAAATTGAGCTTGGCCCGAGTATAAACTTTTGATCTCAATCTCTATCATATGTTGATGCTACGATTAGTCCCTCCTCGAGATCTGGACAGATCTTGATCAACGGGTGAGATGAACGGACTTCAGTTGAAATGAAGACTGGGAAAAGATTCTTCTTGGTTGTGGGAGTCTTCTTCTCAGGTGGCGGTCTTTTCTTGGAGATAGGTCATCAAAGGTCACCCCTCATCTAGGACAGGACCTTCAAAGGTAGTGAACAAGGTGGCGGGCCTTGTGCCCGAGGATAGCTCCGACGTTAAATTCACTAAGGGAAGGAGTGTGAGGAAAGAGAAGGTAGAGGAGAGTTTAGAGTGGGTGGTACCAGGCATAAAGGGATTCGATCCTTTGGTGTAGTGCTCCTTCATTCTTTCTATAGCCCCGAGAGAGCGTTGGCGCTAATTGCGACTATTATCGCGAGATAATAGGTGATAATGACCTCGGAGATTACCGTGATGCTCGCCTCTGACGCTGGATGGTAACTTCGGTCGTCACCGCAACATTCAAGGGATTCGTGATCTCGTGATCCCCGATAATCTCCTTAGATAACAAAGATGGTGCCGCGTGTGGGCTGGAGATTCAACCCCGTATCAATATATATATACTAGCAAGTAACCCTTTGCATCTCTCAGGATTAAAAAACATAAATATATCTTAGACAATGTGATTGTTTTTAGTATATATTAAAAATTAAAACCATGATGCCCCAATTTCATTAAACTTGAAAGCAATATCAGCAAATCAAACCTTAAATTAGTTTCAACAAACCCTAAATTTCAAAATCAATAAAAAAGCCAAAAAGATTCTATGTTTTTCTTGATCAGATCACATACCTATCAAGCATCACATATCTCCTTGGGACCAACACAACATATGCTCCTCAGACATGTGCTCCACAAATCCACTATTTTACGAAAACAAAGGCACTGTCCTGAAGGCGAATTCTCAATTAATTAATGGAGGCTTTTCGGCTGCTTGTTCCCACAAAAAAATCATCTTTATCGACGACACCCAAAACCTTCTAGTGTATATATGACTGTGATCCTAATGTATGATCCAACATTGGTCCATTTGAGAATCCTTAAAGGATGGAAATTTCGTAGTTGATTACATCAAAGCTAATTAATTTTCACATGAAATGTGCATGAGTGGTTGTTTTGTTAGTTTGATTGTTTATATCATTTTATAATTAAAAAGATTTGATAAAATTTTGAAATCCCAATCTAATTTTTTTAGTTTTTAAAAAGAAAATTTATATGAATGTCTCATGTAACCGATATACTCCCATTTAGTATTTTTTTAAAATTGAAATTATCAATAAATTCCCGCTTAGTAATAAAAAAAAATATAGATAGATTTTTTAAAATTAATTTTTTTAAAAAAAAATTCTAATAAAATTTCAAAATCCCAACATAATTTCATGGTTTTTTTTGGATTTTTTAAAATTTAAATTAATTTACTCACACTTAGTAATATAGATAGATATTTTATAGTTCAATAATCTTAGAAAATTTCAAAATCTTAATTTAATTTTCTAAATTTCTTTTATATATATATTTTTTCCAAAATTAGAATTATATATAACATCTCACCCTCACTTGGTAATATAGATATACTTTTTAAAAGTAAAAAATCTAAAATTTTGAAAAATTTCAAAATCCAACCTTATTTTTTTATTTTTTTTATGGATTTTTCAAAAAAAAATGAACTTCAACAATTTGCAAGCTGGAACAACTCAACCGATTTATCCCAAACAAATCAAGCCTGAGTTTGCGTATAATCAACTGGTCACAAGAGACAAGCCTGAAAAGAACAAATTCTCGGATGAGGAGAATATGAGAATATGAACAATTGAATGACAAACATTTCCAAACTTTTTTTGTTTAGTAAACTGAGATAAAAAAGAGTTATTATCAGATCCAGGATTTGTGCAATTGTTTGAAACTGTTGAAGTAAAGAAAAGAAAGAGATGTGTCCAGTTGGAGTGCATGTGAAGCAATTGAATGAACATCTCTTCTTTGTCTGCACAAATTTACCTCATAATGTATTCCTCTGTCTGTTTGAACCCACATAACTCTGATTCCCTCCATTAAATGCACCAACCATTCCCCAAGACAAACACAAACAATGAAACAAAACACAGAATCAATTTAATGATAAACTTCTAATGAAACTTGACCATGTCTCTCTCATCTTAATTACTGCTCACATTTTTATGAATTTTGTTTCTGTTTTGCATATGACCCTCCTTACTTTGAGTTACACCTTCAATTATTTTTTAATAAATTGCATCTAGACCCACTAAAAATTATATATGCATATATATCCATCCCATCAAACATGCACCAATATTCACAATATGGATGTCAATACAACATTTTTTTTTATCATGATTTCTTATTTATCAGTTATATTTGGCTATTGAAATTAGAGTCAAATAGTGAAGATAAAATGGTATTTTATTTTATTTTATTTTTTTGTTTCAAGAACTTGGGTGGACTTTTATTAATTAAAAAAGTATATATGCAAATAACAGTGTTATAAGAAAATTTAAAATATAAGTTTTTAAAAATTTGGATTATAATTATGCACTTTTACAGGGGTGTTTATATAGATTTTATATATATATATATATATATATATATATATATATATAAAAAGAAACATTTTCTCTGCATCTGAAGTGAAGAAAACAAAGTATGATCGATGTTGAAAAAAACAGAAAAGAAGGTTCGAACAGCAAGCTGCGCCAAATTGAATTTGACTCTTTTGCTGTATGTTCAGCAGCAAGATCCATGCAAATTGCAATGCTTGACCTTCACTCTTAACACCTTGACCAAACACTACACATGTTTGCAGACTCCCAGGAGTTGCAAACCCCCAAACAAGAACAATAAACTAATCCTCTTCTGTTCCTCCTTGAGATTACAAGGGCCCCATCTTCACCAAACTCTCATCTCACTTTTGATTGGTCTCCTCACTCTTCAACAAATACCACTCCTTGTTGGTCTCCTCATCATCTGAGAGAGAGAGAGAGAGATGGGTTTGAAGAAGGAGATTGCATGTTGTTTGTTCATGCTGGTGCTTCTCCAGTTCAAGTGTTGCATCTCTCATGCTGATGGGATTAACAATGATAAGCTTGAAAGATTGAGGGCTGGTTATGGTTTTGTTCCAAGTTTGGCTCCCAGTGAATCCAAAGGAGATGGAGGAGTTTATGGTGCTGAGATGAGGATAGTGTACACTGGGCCAAACCCTCTGCATAACAGAAAGATGCTCTAGTTCTTCTTCTTCTTCTTCTTCTTTTTCTTCTAATGATGCCTTGTTTTTTCTTGCTTTGGTGATAGGACAAATTGGAATGCTGTAAATGGAATTATATTGTTTTAAGAAGTTTTGTTATAAGATGATTCAAGATTAATTGTTATTTTTTTTAATGCTGGTTGCACTACAAGAAATGTATAGCAATACAGACGGAAGTTTTCCAACTGTAGTTGTTCCGTTGGTGAACCAAACATCACTGACAAAGTAGGGGTATTATTTCCAACGGAGATAATTTGGAACCTATCAATATAGTAGCGACGAGATATTATATTATCTCCAACAAAAAAACACGTTGGTGATGATTTCTGTCAGAAAACCTGTCGGTAAAAATGAGCGGGACTGTATGCTTAAAGATACCCATAATTCAACGACAGATTTAAAGCAACAACTCTGTTGGTGAAAAGTATTTCTCTTTAAAATTAAAACCATGTTGTCAATATATTTTTGATGAATATGTATATATATATTGTTCCACCAGAATTTCATATTTTAAGATATATCAAAATAAATTACTGTGCTTATTATTATTATTATTATTATTATTATTATTATTATTATTATTATTATAAACAATAATACTTGTCTTAATAAATTAAGATTTATTCGTTATTAAAATGTAAATTGCCATTTCATTGTTTATTATATAAAATAGATCCTAGTTAACCGTATAACTTAATATGTAATAATAATAATAATAATAATGATAATAATAATAATAACAATAATAACAATAATAATTGATTCAGTCTATTTCAATTTAAATTCACAACGGTTTTGGTTCAACCGCTTAATCTAAAAGTGTGTGGGTTCACTGTTTCCGATCCAAGTAACACCCAGGTTTTGAAAAAAACACCCAAGTGTTTCCACTTTACAGACATAACATTGAAGAGGGGTTTAACAGCAAAGGGTTCCCGATCTCTCACTCTTTGTCCCTCTCGTTCTCGGCGCTGGCAAGCTAGGGTTTCGACGTTCGCATCTAAGCTCGAGGTATGAGCGTAGATCCGTTATTCTCAACGATTTATCTCATTGTTTTGATGAGATTATTTAATAATTCCAGGGGTTTTTTCTACTTGCCTAGTGTTTCCAATCGATCATCCTTGTCGCTCTTCAATCGATCTCACTCGCCAGGGTTTCTAATCGATCTATCTTCTAATTTTGGTGAGTTTGCGAGCATTAATGTTCTTCTTTACGTTTTAGATTTTGAATTTGGTTTTAATGGAATCTAGGGTTTTGAGTGTTCATTTTTTGGGGAAGATTCCTGGATGTTCTATCAACTAACATTCAAATCTATCTCTATTTTACATACTTATGAATATTATTGTTTCTAATTGTATGGAAAAAAACTTGTTTGGGAGTTCCTTTTTAATTATTGTTCTATTTGGGTGCCTTAGTTATCTTTTGATTGGATTGATGGAATTTATGCAAGAAATTGTGCTCATACTTAGATAGATGTGCAGCTATGTAATTATAATAATCAAATAGAGAAATATAGGAAGCATTAACTATGTTCAGAAAAATGTATGTGTGTATGAAAAGTGCAATTGAATAAACTAATGTTTTTTTTATGTCAAATTCTTCATATAGGTGAAAGTTCCAGTTTATGTGTCTGGTCCTAGTTCATCTCATAAGCCAGCACCTCCAATCACTGTAATACAAGCAGCCCCTGTTCCTGCACCTGAATTTTATACTGCTAGTTCTAATTCGACTGAAAGCAACACCATCCAAGAGTCAAAAGGTTACATGAATATATCATGATTATGCATTTTCAGTGTATTTTTGGTTCTTAATGTTGATGAATGTTTTTGTTTTTGTTTTTTTTTTGTTTTTTTTTTTTTTTGTATTGTAAGACTTGTCTTCTTGTATTAGTTGATGGTCATTCCATATACATAAAAAATCTGCCATTGAATGCTACACCACCCCCAACTTGTATTACTTAATTTCTACAGATTCCTATAAACAAGTATTATTTATTTGTGAGAACATATGACTTGGATACTTTGTAGAAAACTGAATTATCTAAATTAGTTCAATTTTCATGTGTTGGTCATTGAAATGGCAGACAACTGAAATAGATGTAATCCTTGTTGTTATCATAACATGCGATTATCCTTAGATGTTTCTCAACGTATGCATGTTTTCTTATTAGTGTGTTTGTCCCCACCAAAATGTTATTCGTGTTTCTATAAGTCTCTTATGCTAGATAGGATAAAGTATATGTTTGTACATGTCCTATAATTCATTTTGAATATATTTAATTAATTATGTGCAAATCCATCCATGATTTTATAGGCTTACTAGTCATAATACAATTGAGGAAACTTTTATAATTTTAATCACAAATGATAGACTGATGTACATGGGACAATTAATGAAAAATAACACTATGACATGGGATGTGGCAAGAAACTTTAAATTAAATAGTTTTAATTCTAAACATTGGTCCATGCTGTTTAAAACGATTCAGGATTGTACGACATGGCTAATTATGGATTTTTCGGATGTGCTCGTTTGGATGAGAATGGATATATAACTGAACAATATATGAGGGCAGTTGAAGATTACATAACATTTGCAACGAACGAACGATGGTTTATCAGTGCTGATAGAATTAGATGCCCGTGTCTGAAATGTCAAAAGTATTCATTTCTTGAACAAGATGAGGTGCGGCGACACTTGTACTATAGGGGATTTTGTAGTGAGCCATTGTCTGGAATTGGTCAATCATCCAGAAGAAGGGAGGAGGTTAGTGTGCAATTACCTAATGTGGAAGCAGAAAATCCATACGCTAACATGGTTAGGGATGCTTTTTACCCTAATATTGACTCTACCCTGGATGGTGATGAGTCAATGTCTATGGGGCCTCCTCCTAGTTTAAGACCAGCAACTTTTTATTCTTTAATGAATGATGCCGATGAACCGGTGTGGTCTGGTTGTACAAAGCACACAACATTATCGGCAATCTCGCAACTGTTAAACTGCAAGTCTGAATTTAACATTAGTGAATCATATTTTGATCGTCTCATGGTTATCATAAAGGGTATATTGCCAGAGAATAACAATATGCTAGAGGATTACTATCAAATGAAGAAGAAGATGGCAGCATTTGGCCTTCAATATGTGAAGATTGATGTATGTGCGAACAATTGCATGTTGTTTAATAAGGAATCTGAAAAGTTGGAGTACTGCTCAGTATGCGATCATCCTCGATACAAATCAAGAAATACAAGCGAAAGAACGGCCAAGAAAATCGCCTATAAGATTCTGCGATACTTCCCTCTTATACCTAGGCTTCAGAGGCTCTTCATGATAAAAAATATTGCAAAGAATATGACGTGGCATGCACATAATCGAGGTTCTCCGGGAGTGCTACATCATCCTGTTGATGGAGAGGTATGACAACACTTCAATCATACACACGAGTCCTTTTCTAGTGAAGCGAGGAATATCAGATTAGGGTTGTGCACAGACGGGTTTGCTCCTTTTAAGCAAGGTGCGAGACCATATTCATGTTGGCCAGTTATGCTCGTGATATACAATTTACCTCCTTGGATGTGCATGAAGCAATCATATATATTCCTTAGTATGGTTATTCCGGGTCCAAGTAGTCCATCTCAGAACATAGATGTCTTCTTGAGACCTTTAATAGATGAGTTGCTACTTTTGTGGGACTTTGGTGTGCGAACTTTTGATAGCTATAAGAAAGAACATTTCTTACTTCGGGCAGCATTAATGTGGACAATTAGTGACTTCCCTGCTTATGGTATGTTATCTGGATGGAGCACGCATGGGAAATTCGCTTGTCCTTATTGTATGACAGATTTGAAGTCATTTAATTTAAAAATGGCAGAAAATCATGTTTTTTTGACTGTCACCGACAATTCTTGCCTCTTGATCATCCTTTTCGAAGGCAAAGAGATAAATTCAAAAGGAGAGTTGAACATGATCTTCCTATTGAGAGATTGTCAGGTGAAGATATCTTGCGAGATATTGATAGCTGCCCGGATTTGACATATGGCACCAAATGTCCTGTCCAAAAACCAAGGGGTTATGGGTCGACTCATCATTAGGCAAAGAAGAGTATTTTTGGGAGTTACCATACTGGCACACAAATTTAATTCGGCATAATTTGGATGTTATGCACATTGAGAAGAATGTTTTTGACAATATATTCAACATACTGATGGACGTTAAAGGTAAAACAAAAGACAACGTAAAGGCTCGCTTAGATATAGCAGAGTATTGCAAACGCCAAGCTTTACATTTGATTAAAAGGAATGGGAAAACATTCAAGCCAGCAGCTTCATACGTTTTAACGAAGGAGGATCGATATAGAGTGTTCAATTGGGTAAAACAACTTAGACTACCTGATGGCTTCTCGTCCAACATAGGGAGATGTTTTAACTTGGAAGAATGCAAGGTTTATGCAATGAAAAGCCATGATTGCCATGTGTTTATGCAGAGATTGCTTCCTGTTGCTACTCGTGATTTGATTCCCACCCACATTTGGGATGCAATTACTGAACTATCCAATTTCTTCGGAGATATTTGCTCTACTGAATTAACTGTTGATCATATGGAATTGTTGGGAAAAAATATCATTCAAATAGTTTGCAAATTAGAGAAGGTTTTCCCACCTGGATTCTTCGATTCAATGGAGCATTTGATAATCCACCTACCTTACGAGGCTGAAGTTGGTGGACCGGTCCAGTATCGTTGGATGTATGTGTTCGAGAGGTATAACAGTTAGACATTTACAATTTAGAGCACCTTGGTAGTGTTCAATAACCTTTTTACTAACTCCCAGTTATTTTGTTATTGTACTTAGGTTTCTGCATCATTTAAAAAAAAAAGTGAAAAACCTAGCGTGTGTTGAAGGGTCTATATGTGAGGCATATATTATTGAGGAAATTGCATCCTTCTGCGCCTTGTATTTCGAAGATGATGCTGAAACAAAGTTTAATCGGGTGCCACGTAATGATGATGGCGGTGAGGTGGATCCCACGGGTCGTCTTTCCATTTTCAGACATCAAGGACGACCACTTGGACCGAAAAAAAATAACACTCGGTATCTGACATCACATGAGTATTTGGCTGCAGAAATTTATGTCCTGATGAACTGTGAAGAGATGATTCCGTACATTGAGTAAGTAATATTTATTTATGTATACAACTACATGATACATATGAATATGGAAAATAATGCTTACCATGCTTTATACATCGTACGAATTTAGGGCATTCGATGGAATGGTGAGGAGGAATAACCCACATATTACTGATAATGAATTGGAAAAAGCACGGGAGACCACATTTACATCATGGTTTAAGCAATATGTACGTATCAAACTTGGTGTCCTTCTTCATTTGTTTATTCTTTATACAAGTAAGGTATATTTCAAGTTCGATATTTTCCTTAGGTCGACGTTCATTCTGACGAAATTGATCGTCGGATTGCTCAACTTGCTCATGGTCCATCTCGTCTGGTAATGTGCTATAAGGGTTACTTTGTGAATGGTTTCAAGTTTCATACTCAAGAATACAGCCGTAATCGGTCGACACTAAATTGCGGTGTATGCGTGAAGGGGAATTGTTACAATGATTACAATCGAGACTTTTATGGTGTCTTGCTAGATGTTATAGAGTTGGAATATTTTGGGGTTGGAAACCGCATTGTGCTCTTTAACTGCCACTGGTTTGATACAGATAAAGGAGTTCGTGTGGATCCTCTCCATGGGCTTGCAGAAGTTAATTACAAATCAGTACTTGCCAGTAATGAACCATTTGTACTGGCCGAGCAGTGTCACCAAGTTTATTACAGTCTTTATCCCTCAACAAGTCGTCATCGACAGAATTGGTGGGCTGTATTCAAAACCAAGGCAAGAAGTAGGTATCCCCTCACTAGTACCAATCAAGAAGTACCTGATTTAAATGAAGGGGTTTACCAAGAAGTTGATGGATCTAGACCAATAAATGCCATCTTCAGCCAAGAAGATCTTGACAATGAAGGATTGCTTGTTCATGGTGATATTGAAGAAGTAGATGATCAAATAGAGGATTCAGATGAAGTCAATGACAGTGAGGAGGAGGAGGAGGAAGAAGAAGAAGAAGATGATGAAGCAGACGAAGATTTAAATTTTGAAGAGGACAGAGAAGCAGAAGGAGAAGAAGAAGAAGAAGAAGAAGAAGATGCTTATGATGAAGCAGATAATAATGATGATGATGATGATGATGATGATGGTTAATATGAGCACAGACGATTGTTTTGGATATTCTTTGGATGTTAGGAATGTCACTATATATTTGCGTGCTTATTGTGAAAACTATATCTTGTGTTTGTTACCGTTAATACTTTTATACATAATATTGGTGTACTTGTGTTAGATTATCTCCCAAGCTAGTTACAATATATTGGTGCACTTATGTTCATTGAGATACCATGCATGCTTCCATCTTTCTGTGTACTGTCTTAAATAATGGCACTGTGAATCTTATTCATGATATCTTATAGTTCATTCATGTGAGATACATCATTGGTTTATTTTTTAACAAAGAAATTAAGCAGTTAATTTATCTCACTATATAACCAAACATCACTTACTTATATAGCGAGAAATTGCAATAACAGTCTCCATTATGTCACTAAAAGATTGTTGCTGTTCAATTTCATTGGATGGGCCATTTAGAAAAAAGACATTTTGTTCTTTAGGTCTCAAAGTTGATGGATTTTGTTGTGTGGGTTGATCTAGTCAGGATTAAACCAAAGTTGGGTAATTCAGAAGGATGGGAAGAGATGACATGTAACAAAAAGGTTTTTGGCTCAAAGATTAAGTGTTTAGTGGTATTTGGCTTTTTTGTATCTCAAAAGACCCTAAAAAATTAACTCTTGACAACACAGAGCTTCCGAATATTTGTGTTTCTCCTTGTTTGGAAATCAAAAATACTTTCACACGATATCCATCAAGGTTGCATAATGAAAATTATACTTTAATTTTTTACTGAAGTCTCCAGGACTATAATGCAAAAAACATTTAGATTGGTCCACTATCAAGTACTGTGAATACCTTGGGAAAATGGTTCCAGTTTTAGTCAAACCTGGAAACAGTTCTGCAAAAACCTGCCTACTATTATACTGCCAATGTTATCTTATACAAAGAGTTATGCATTGACCAAAGTAGAAATTATCCAAATATTATTACTTATTAATAGAGATGTTAGTCTATGTAAGCTATACTAAAAATTGTATAAGGAATTCAAAGGTTTCAGAAGAGCAGGGCACTTGGGTTTATGAGGACATTATTGTGCATTCCACTTAAGAGAGTTTGAAAAATATAGATGCATTCATTCATTTTGAATGTGGAAATTTTTTAACTCATGATGGAAGGAAAAATTAGTGATTGTAAGAAGATATTAGAAGGTCAAATGTATATCTTTTAGGAAAATCATTGGTATTGGCCAGGTCCAAGGAAAATTATGAAACATTTTAAGTACAATGATGCAATTTCATTGAACTATAACATATTATCTTAATTCCAACTTCAACCCCATATGAAACTCAAATTCCTTGTTACTGTAATAAATTTTTTTCTCTGTTTTGTGAAAATATCTTGATTTCTTATTGTCCTATTACAGTTACCATGCCTAGAGGAAAAGCAACAAAAAAATCAAAGGGTAGGAAAGCCTTGGAGGCCCAAATACAAAAGGATCTTCCAAGTGCAGCGGCATATCGAGCATGGTTCAGAGCGATGCCATCACCTGCACACAGTCCACCTCATGAGTCCATCCCCTCTTATGTTGCACAGAGGCCATCCATTGAAGACGAAGAAACACAAGACCCTAATATGGCAAATGAAGACGAAGAAACACAAGACCACCCTAATATAGAAAATGAAGACGAAGAAACACAAGACCCTAATATCGCAAATGAAGACGAGGAAACACAAGAGCCTAATTTAGCCTCCGAAGCAACTCAAGATGATATCACACACAATGCAGGGAAAAGGAAACGCCAAAGAGGGCCTAACAAAGCAATACCCACACCAGCTAATCCAAGTGATCGTCATCTGATCACTACCACATTACATGATGAGTATGTTATTTTCACTTCAATTTAATCATGTGTGATCATACATGACTCCAATATTACTAATTAATATTATTTTATGGTATATGGTAGGAGATTTGTAGATCCTAAAATTGTTAGAACTATTACGAAGTCCATCCAAATTAACTTCAGCGATGCATGGCCAACGTGGAAGAAGATTCCTAATGCTATCAAAGAGGAGATGTGGGCAAAATTTCAGGTGCATTTACTTTTCTTTTATATTGTTTATGGTATTGTAAAGGCTACCTTAATATGACTGTTACCCTGCATAAATAAATATAATGAATATAATCTATATATTCCTGTTAATAGGAATATATTCCTGTTAACTAGTTTTCTTCACATAAATTTCAGTTTGGCATCCTTAATTTTTGGGTTCATGACTCTTAGATTATCCAACCAATGAATTACAAATTTTTAATATAGAATCCATAAGAACAGGGCTGATTTTGACCGCAAATGAAGTTGCCTGCCTCTTCTGTATGTTTGCATATTCTTTATCAGTTTCTGGACAACAATGTGTGTTTGTTAAATGGTTGCAATTGGATTATATGTAAAACAGGAAATATTGCAGGTTTTATAATATTAATAATAGTATAAAAGATTTTCAGTAACGAAATTCCGTGGGTAATAAAAAACATTCAGTGGCAGATATTGCCGACCTAGTATAACAATTATAGGGATACAATTCCGTGGGCGATGAAGATTTTCAGTGACGGAATTGAGGCTCTGGTATGAAGGTTATTGCAGATTAATCCGTCGGCGATATGAGGATATCTGCAACGGATTTCGTGGGTGGTAAACACCATGTTATCAACAAAAAACCTTTTTAAATAATCATCACCGACAGAATATTTTGTCGGTGAATCATAACTTTCACCGACGGGCCTATTATTCCTTTTAATTTGAAAATTATCTTTTTTAATAACAAACACCGACAAACTATTCCGTTGCTAATCCGTAAATATTACGGACGGAAATTTTATTACCAACGGAATAGCAATAGCGACTCGAAATTCAGCGACTGAATTCTCCGACGGATTTTCCTGTCGTTATAGATCATCACCAACTGTAAATTGTTTTTCAGTGACGGGATTTACCGTCTGTGATGGTACTGTTTTCTTGTAGTGTTGTCTTATTGTTCATATTGCTATATTTCCTTTCCTCATTAATCTGTGTTCCAATTCTTCTATAATAAGAGTAAAAGTTGATTTAAGATTTTAGTGTCGAGTGCATGGGTGTTATTTTCCTGAGTTTTTCCCCTCTCCGCATGTATGCTCAAAACTATATATATATTATCCCTTAGATAGCCAACTTTGAATTTATGTTTTTTTGTACATGTATATTGTTGATGCTCAAATTAAATGGGTAGGTCCTCGGGATTCACCTTCTTCTCTGAGTTCAACTGAGAAGATGGAAAGTGTGGTGGTTGCTAGGTGATTGGATAAGGGATGTCGCGGGCTTATACTGAGAGGCAATGAAATGCCTGTCGCCTTGGGTTTTCCACTACAAGAATCTGATGGATTAGCAACGGAAATTTAGAAACGGACTAATTCCGTTTCTAATTATAAACGGATTAGAAACGGATTTTATATCCGTTTCTAAAATAACAACGGATAAATATGTTGTTATTTTTGAAATGGATATAAAATCCGTTTCTCTAATTAGAAACGGAATTAAAATCCGTTTCTAATATTAGAAACGGAATAGACATTCGTTTCTAATTAGGAACGTATTTCAAATCCGTTTCTAACACTAGAAAAGGAATTCAAATCCGTTTCTAGAATTAGAAAAGGATTTTATAATCCTTTTCTAATTTTTATTAAAAGATATTTTATTTTAAATTTTTGTATTAAATTCATAAAAAACCTTAAATATTTAAATAATAATAATTATTATTTAATAAATACATTATTGAAATGGTTTCGACAATATAAATACAACTTAATTAAATCCATAAATATTAATTAATATAATATATAATTCTTTAGATATATATAAATTGTATGAATATATTAATTCGTATAATATATAATTAGTTTTAAAAACTTTATATAAATATCTTAAAAGTAAAAATAGATTTTAAATCCATTTATTGATTAATATATATATATATATATATATATATATATATATATATATATATATATATATATATATATATATATATATAATATAAAATTTAGAAACGGATTTTCTATCCGTTTCAAATTTTAGAAACGGATAATTTGAAATGGATAGAAAATCCGTTTCTACTTGAGAAACGGATTTTAAATCCGTTTCTAAACTTAGAAACGGATTTCTAAATCTGTTTCTAAATAGTATTTCTCATTAATTAGTTTTAATTTTAATTTCTTTACAAAATTCATAAAAAACCTTAAATATTTAAATAATAATAATTATTATTTAATAAATACATTTTTGAAATGGTTTCGACAATATAAAAACAACTTAATTAAATCCATAAATATTAATTAATATAATATATAATTCTTTAGAAATATATAGATTGTATGAATATATTAATTCGTATAATATATAATTAGTTTCAATAAATTTACATAAATATGTTCAAAGTAAAAATAGATTTTAAATACATTTATTGACTAATATATATATATATATATATATATATATATATATATATATATATATATATATATATAAAATTTAGAAACGGACAGAGAATCCGTTTCTAAACTTAGAAACGGATTTTTAAATCCGTTTCTAAATAATATTTCTCATTAATTTTTTTAAATTTTAATTTCTTTACAAAATTCATTAAAAACCTTAAATATTTAAATAATAATAATAATTATTTAATAAATATATTTTTTAAATAGTTACAACAATATAAATACAACTTAATTAAATACATAAATATTAATTAATATAATATATAATTCTTTAGAAATATATAAATTGTAGGAATATATTAATCGTATAATATATAATTAGTTTTAAAAAATTTATATAAATATCTTAAAAGTAATAATAGATTTTAAATACATTTATTGTCTAATATATATATATATATAATATAAAATTTAGAAACGGATTTTTGAATCCGTTTCTAAATTAGAAACGGATTTTTAAATCCGTTTCTAAATAGTATTTCTCATTAATTTTTTTAAATTTTAATTTCTTTACAAAATTCATTAAAAACCTTAAATATTTAAATAATAATAATTATTATTTAATAAATACATTTTTGAAGTAGTTTCGACAATATAAATACAACTTAATTAAATACATAAATATTAATTAATATAATATATAATTCTTTAGAAATATATAAATTGTACGAATATATTAATTCGTATAATATATAATTAGTTTTAAAAACTTTATATAAATATCTTAAAAGTAAAAATAGATTTTAAATCCATTTATTGTCATATATATATATATATAATAAATGGATAAATTGTACGAATATAGTAATTCGTATAATATATAATTAGTTTTGAAAAATAAATATCTCAAAAGTAAAAATGTATTTTATATCCATTTATTTACTAATCTTAATAGGATATATATATATATATAAAAAAAAGATTAATTTTATATGTAAATATATAAATTTTGCCAATGTATGTATATAAATGTTATTTCCACTTTTGAGTTATATATATAAAATACATATAACTCCTTTCTTCTTATTATTATTATTATTATAATTATATATATATATATAAATTTAGAAACGGAATTTAAATCCGTTTCTAATTAAAAACAGGTTTTAAAATCCGTTTCTATATTTAAAAACGGATTTAAATTCCGTTTCTAAAATTCAAAACAGATTTTAAAATCTGTTTCTAAATAGCCATTTCTAAACTTTTCATCCCTCCCCGTTCTCTCGATCTCACCTTCAGAAACCCTAGCCTCTCTCTCTTTTCATTCCTTCCTTTTCCCCTCTACTTCGGCGAAGCTTGATGAGGACCGCCGTCTGCTAGCACATCATTGCCGGTCGTCCCTTCTCGTGCTGGTGCTCAGTCGGACCTGCGCCCTTCCTCGCCGGCGGCCAGCCCAATCCCTACTCTCGCGGTTGCTCCGCCATTACCCGGTGCCGTGGCTAAACTTTGAAACTACTACTCTTCATCTCTCTCACTCTCCCACTCTCTCTACTTCTCTTTGTTTTTGTTGGGTTCTTTATAAGCATACCGTTCTTCCCCTTGATCTGATAAAGAAGAAGAAAACAGAAGATGGGTTGATTAGGGTTCCATTGGATGCTGTGTTGATGTTTGAATTTGGGGAATTATTTTATATGATTGTTGTTGTATTAATATCACTGTGTTTTCAATATGATTTAATAATCTGGGTTTCATAAAAAATATGAAGATTTATATGTTTAATTTTTTGTCTATAAATAAAAGCATATAATTTTAGAGTTAAATGCTGATCATATGTTAGCTGTGTGGACAATTCAATTTTTTTTTATTTTTTTAAAAAGTTTTTTGGTGCCTTTGAATGAACATGAGTTTTCATTCTTTCCTTTCTACTATTTAGAGGTTGTTACCTCCCTTTTCAGTTAATTGAATAACAAGATAACAAGTAGGTAGCATCAATGCTTGCAGTAGATAGTTTTAGTCATGTTGTTTCTTTAGGAGAAGCTTTACTCGCTGCAGCAGGGTGCTGAACTATGACCAACAAAGAATCTGCTGATTTTCCACTCCGTGGAGAAGAGGAAGTTGGCTGCAAATATAAAATCATATTTCTGTTGCTAGTTACATACTTACATGAAATAATTAAATACTTAGTCCTGTTTCTAGCTTTGATTGTTGAATTTGTATCTTTTGAATCTGAACGGAAAGCTCTATATTTTATGGTGAGTTGCTTTATACCTATGCTAACTTATTGCTTGTTCTTCATTTACAGACTTTCTCGAACTAGCAACTTATTTTTTCAGTTTTAATTCTGGGTAGAAGATATTCTAATAACCCAGTTTTTGGTTGCTTGCTCATCCTGTTGGAGTGCTCTTACCTGTGGCAAGGTAATTATATTTTGTGCAAGATAATTCTCCATTCTTTGCTCATGTGTTCTGAGTGTTCCTCTCTTTCATGTCAGTCCGTTTATTTTGATTTTACTAAACATGTCAATGCTTAATGTCTGATTGGAGTCATTAGCTGTTGAGGTGACGTTAATTTGTTCAAGATAATTCTCCATTCTACTTTCAGTGAGCAGTTGGGTCCATGGTTGGGATAATGGGATGCAATTTTCTCTTTAAATATGATATTTCAGTTGTTAGCACTATAATAAACAATATTGACTGATTTTACCCTTTTATAACACAGTGCTTATTAAAATGGATTCAAAAAGGAGTTGGATGTATGTTAGGCTTAAGGATGGCCTTTTGAACCCTGTTTTTTTGCAAGGAATTGATGAATTTATCGAGTTTGTAACGCCCCGACCCGGATCCCGGGACCCCGAGCACGTCAACAGACCGGCCGTATTAAAGAAGAGATAAACTCAACTCTAATACAAGGCCTAATAATGTGATAAGCAGATAACAATCCATAAATAAACACAAACTCAAGTTCATAAGAACATAGAGTCATTAGGGTCCATAGGCCCTTTAGAAGTCTGGTCCCTATACGGGTCCTACAAATAACAAAGTTATAAAAATAAAGATAACTGAGACTCCTATAAACCTTGGTCTCCCGGAGTCCTCTCTTCAAGCTTCTCCGCCCCCCCTCTAAACCTCGGAATCTGTAAAAGGAGAAAAAGAGAAAACACGTGAGCTTTCGAAGGGAAAGCTCAGTAAGTACCCCTGCAGGTCACAGTGTCATCAAAACAAAAATGACAGTCAACAGGATCATAGTATCAACAACAAGGTCCTAGGAGTCTACCACAAACAAGTCAAAGGTACGACTCCTGCTACAAAAGCCCTCGGGCTCTGTAGTGAGTTCTAAGAGAACTTCGAGTTTACTCCGGCGGTATGTCCGGCTTTTTGGATATAATCACGCGACCTAGATGGTCGTTTGACTCTCCAGATCAAAGATCGGTAGAACTACCTCTTCTTCGTGTTAACACGGTCGATTATGTACCATGCCCATCGACGGTGAGACCTCCGTAGATTTGTTTCTCCGGTAGAGGGGGGAAAGTCAGGGGGTTCTATCCCTGAACGTTCCCAAAATTGGAGCTTCCCTAGCTCCACTGAGTCCGGGCAGTAGAACATAGCAAATAGGGACACCAACGTCCCATAAACAAGCATACATGCCTAACAGGATTCAAGAACAGATAAGAACAGCATGTATGGCAACAACAGTGCATGTATTAAGAATACATAGCAAGTCCAAGAAATCCCGTTGCCGGGTGGAAACTAGGCAAGTGAACTTACCTCTGGTTGGTACTAGACGTCCTTCTAGCTTCCTCTAGGTGCCCCCAACTCCCCGAGAGTATCTGGCATGCAGAGGTCCTATTAGAAACAGTATTCCCATAATATTTCTATGTCCTTAGGTGTACATGCATGCCTTACTTTCTTATTGGGCTTAGGCCCACTAACGGGTCCTAAGGACCATCTCTCGGGTTACCGGCCCTTATCCCCGTTTCAGTGTCCCTTAGTTGACTTTTTAGACCTACTTTGGTCAAATCTAGTCAACTCTAGCCTATTTGTCAAGTCTGACTTTTTATTAGTTCACTTTAGTTGAGTTGAGTCAATTTAAATCGATCCTAACCCCCTTTTTACCCTAGAAGGGCATTTTGGTCATTTGGCAACTTTTTAAATCCTAAAGTTTTAGGTTCCACCTTGCTTAGGGTTTATTAGTCCTTTTTGAATTTATTTAGCTTCCTTACTAAATAATTTCCATCACTCAACCAATTGTCCAAATTCCAGAAATTAAATAAATTTCTATTTATCTTATTTCGATAATAATTACTTAATTACTATGTCTCATACTTATAGTTCCACATAGTTACCGAAATTATACAACTATCTGATTAATAGTGTTAATACTATTAATAGAGTCATTACCGATTTAATTAGTACACTAAGGTTTTAATTTTTTTATTAGAACCTTATATTTCCAAACCTAGCAATCATCACCGATCCTAAGTTCTATTTTCAAAGAACCCCTAATTGATTAATTTGAACATGTGTCACACTACTAATGTTAAAATAATCAACAACCTTTACTAACAATTATTCAAAAATAATTGTCACTTCCCTAAGTTTCAAAATGATTAATAACCAACATTACTCAAATAATAAAAATTCTTTTATTATTTCAATGTCACACACTACCTAGGTTTCTTTTTGATAATTATTTTGTCACACCTCTATAGTTTTTTTTCCAAATTTATTAACTCTATTAGCTAATGATTATTTGTATCAATAACTAATTAGTATTCAAAACCAAGAGAGAATATAAATTGATTAATTTCAATTAATGTGTCACACCCCCTATAGTCACTATATGACTAATCAAACATTACCCTTTTTAACTTAATTATTATTATTATTGATTTAATTTTATTATTATTTTTTTTTTTTTAACCTTCTTCTTCTTCGTTTCTCTCTTCTCTCACTCTGGCGCGACCGAGGGTCACCAACATCAACCTTCTCCTCGAGCTCCGAAAGCACCTACCCATGCTTTCGGTCCCCAGGCCCGAGTTCCACGATCGCGCGGCCTCTGAGCGCCGGCCTTCATGCGTCGAGAAAATCTAACAAATTCTCGGCCAGGACTGCTCCCTCTCCGGCGAGCTCTCGCCGTCGACCGTATGCTCGCAAGAACGACTCTAAAATACTCTACAGAGTTTTTAGTTGCTTACCGAGGGGTTTGTCGACGACGGGGGTGTCGGTGTCGCCGGTAAACGCCTCCTGTCTCCACTCCGACGAGCTCGGCCGGTAAAGGTTCCTTCTCCTTCTCGCGTTGTCACAGCGCTGCCCTTCCTTTCCCCGTGAGCCGCGTCCTTGGTCCCCTGACTCGCCTGGATTCCTCGGCGCGAGGGCTTCCACTGCGAGCTCCTTCCCCTTCACCGTCCGTCACCTCACCGGAGAATAGAACGAGCTCGAGTCTGGTGAGTCGGGACAGTGGGTGTCACGCCCCTTTTTATAGGGCTCGGGAGACCAGCCCAAACGTCGAAAACGCCACCTTTAATGCGCCGCGCGTCGTCCGAACTTCATGCGCACAACGGCCGGCGAGGGGCGGTGTTCGCGCGTCCGTTCAACCGGCTGAAGGAGAAGGGTGAGTTCTGCCTCGAGATCTGGTTTCGAGGATAAAGGGCTGTGATCATTCCATTAGGATCAAGGGCTATGATTTAATCGGATTCCCTCGTATCTAGCGTTCTTCCAGATTAACCGTCGAGATATCTTTGAGATCGATGGTCAGATATCAATCCCTTGTCTCGCGATATGGTCATCCACAAGATGAATGGTTCACACTCGCCCGCACCATGGGTTTACTCCCATAAAAACCCTCTCCTCTCAGATCCGTCCCCACAACGGATGGATTTCATCTGGGCTCGCCACGTGGCTCTCTGTAAACCCTTATAATGCCTCGCGATTTGCTACAGTCTGAGATCATTTAATCTCAGCCGTTCATTCACTCTGATAGGGTTTTCTCTCACGAAATTTTATGAGAGGTCCCTGATTCTTTTATATTTATACTTAGGTCCAAATCTGTGAGAGAGGAAAACTTCTGTAAGGTCCTTATGTCTTTCAAAATTACTATTAGGTCCCTGCAGACCCCATAATAATTTAAATTTCCATTTAAATAATTCATTTAATCCCACATTTACACTAATCGCGTTAAGGAAATACTTTAAATATTTTTTTCCCTAATAAAATTCGTGGATTTTACAGAGTTAGCGAAGAGACACCCAGAATGTATGGATGGAATCAAAATTAAGTGCGCTTGTAATCATCGTAAATGTCAGAATCGTGCGTATCATGATGAAAATACGGTTAGGTATCATCGAATGAAGTATGGATTCATCTTGCTCATCTTGCTCATCATCTACAGGTATGTACATATGAATGGTTTTGCAATAATATCTTTTGAAGTGACAATACTTGAATGCTGATAATAGCTGTTATGCTAAATGTTTTTTTACCGACTACAACAATAATATATTTTGAAGTGACAGTACTTGAATGCTGATAATAGCTGTTATGCTAAATGTTTTTTACCAACTATAGCAATACCTACTCACTTGGTCTTTTGTTGGCAAGCAATTTTGAATATGCCCTTAGTCAATTTATTTACTAATTTTACAAGCTTGGAAATAAGCTATCCTATGTCACCACACTGGATAAGAGAACATACAACTTCTTGGCCTAATCTCTTTTTGTTTCCATTACGGTCAAAATGTGCTCCCAGTTTTGGGGTTGGTTCATATTGAAATAGAAATATTTTGGCTATTTCAGTGACATTTCTAGTTTCACATGGTTTTTAACAATTAGCAATACATAGAATACAACAATGAGGCACTGTAATTCTGAAAAATATGGATATAGAGAAAATTTTGATTTATAATTAGCAACTATGACTATCTTTTCTTGGAAACATATAATCAACCAATTATCACAATATGTAGCTTGCAAGTTTGATGATTGCTATATATATTTTCTATTCACATGATATAGCCTCTATTGTCATCTGTTTCAGATTTATGATATCTAAATCTCAACTACTGATGTTCCTTTTATTTTAGAAATTCCAAAAAATCCATCATAAACTTGGTGGTTTATTTACGCTCCAGCATATGTGAAGGTGAAAGCTATGGTTCTTACCCATACATCTCATTTTCATTACTCTACTTGAAACTTGAACTACTTCAATATTTCCTTGAAATACCTGCATTGATGTATAAAATGTTATATTCCTATTGGAGCCTATCTTGTTTAAATGGTGATAATTGGCATTTTTAGAAAACTTGTGGTCTTTTGGTTATAATCGTATTTCTTATTGGTCATGTTTGGGTTTGCTTAGCATATTAAGTTGTAAAAACCATATTTACCTTTTACACATACTTATTTTCATGCCTGTGTGACATTCTATTTTGTATTGACATAGTCTTTGTGTTTACTTGACTTATTTAGTTGTATTTTCTTGATTTCTTACAGGTGCATCTATGGAGCTACATTCTAGGATTACACAGTTAGAAAATAATAATAAACAGCTTCAAGAAAGACTGGACGCGATTACACAGTTAGAAAATAATAATAAGCAGCTTCAAGAGAGATTGGACGCGATGACGGTGGAGAGAGATGAGTATCAAGAACAAGTAAAGCGTAACATGGAGGTTATGATGAAGGACTTCGAGGCCAGATTGCACTCAGAGTTCACAACTCAAGACTCGCAGCCTTTTAGTGATGATCACCTAGATGACTTGTAGTTTGGACTGTTGATTGTTGGTGTTTTGTTTTGTTAAACCGACTTGTTTGATCTATTATCAGTTGTGATGATAATATATATGAATTAATGATATTATCACTTGTGATAAATATTAGTTTTGTTAAACCTAGATGACTTGCGGTCTATTATATATATGAATTAATGATATTATCAGTTGTGATAAATATTAGTTCTATCGAAGTATTGTAACAGGTGTTTGTTCATTTGAATTATCAATATATAAATTATTATAATTTGTTTTGGTATTAGTGGCTTAGAAACAGATTTGAAACAGATTTGAAACGGAATTAAATATTTTTAAGTAAAAATTTTCGTTTCAAATCCGTTTCTAAATTTAGAAATGGATTTTATTCGGTTGCAAATCCGTTTCTAAATTGGAAACGGAATTGAAACAATTTTATATTAGTTTCAAATATTAAAAACGGATTAGAAACGGAATAAATCCGTTTCTAAATTTAGAAACGGAATCGAATCCGTTCCTAATCCGTTTCTAAATTAGAAACGGATTAGGAACGGATTCGATTCCGTTTCTAAATTTAGAAACAGATTTATTCCGTTTCTAATCCGTTTCTGATATTTGAAACGGACTACTTCCGTTGCTAAAAAATTAGAAACGGGGTGTTTAGAAACAGAAAGATTCCGTTTCTAATCCGTTGCTAAACTGCCTTTAGCAACGGATTAGAAACGGAATATGCCGTTTCTAATATGCAATTTTCTTGTAGTGGTCAGGGGGCTTCTCTCCGGACCCTCCGACTCTCAAGTTAATGAGGGATAAACGAAACAGTGTGACGGGAAGAGGGAGAAGAAGTATGGAGAAATAAAAGGTTACAGAGGAGATATGAGAGCCCAGGAGGAGGAGATGTCTTGATAAGTGCACAATTATACATATATTTCTATCACATTTGTATGTACTTATCCCATTATTTAGCATCAATTCCTCTATTTTCATGCTCTTTCGGGTTTGTTTTGTGATTGAGTAGGTAAAATGAATACCCGGAGTAAAAGGAGCGAGAAACGGGACAAACCACGAAGAAACAAGCTGAAAAAAGGCTTTACAGAGATGTGCAAGGCCTAAGCATATTTATGCATAGGCGTACACCAGCCCAGGCAATTCTTTGTACTCAAAACGCATTAAAAACACGTTGCACGGGAGTGCAGATGCTCTACACACCCGTGCATCGTGAAGCCAAAATCTGTGAATAAGCTGTAACTTCCAAAATTTATTCCAAGAGATCTACGACACCAAATCGAATCTCCACGTTCAGGTTGAAAGAAAAGTAGTCAGAAACAACCACTTAAAGTTTCAGATCAATCCGACTTAATTTGTTCATCTGATCGAACACTTGATGAAGACTGTGCATACTTAGAAAATCAGTCCGACTTAATCCCGAATTAATCTCAAGATTATATGAACCCACTCTAACTTAAACCTGAAAGTATACAGAAGTTATCCAAAGATAGGAACATGCTAAGAATGACCATGCTTCATATTTTTAGCCTATATAAACCCTATAGGAGCAGGAGAGTAAAGCATATTTGGGCGGGGGCCCAAGGTGACTTTGGCATAGTAGTCTTCGCGGATATTCCGAGCAACGTGAGAGATTCAGAGAAGATCGAAGGCGGAGAAGGCATCGAGCAAGGGAGTCCCTATGTTTCCAATTATGTCTTTCTCCATTATCTTTGTTAGTGTTTCCATTAGCATGAGAGGCTAAACCCCTTAGATGGTGCCTCGGACACATGAACCCTAGGATGATTTATTAATTGAATTCTTTTATTTATTGGTTTTCCTTTATTGATTATTCTTGTGAGTCTGTGCTTGATTTATGTGATTATATTTTGCATGAGCCATGGTCATATACCTCGTTATATTTTAGCAAGGCATATACGTGCTTAGGGTTTCAACTTGCATGTCTCCTTTATGCATAAATCCATATCTCTCTTAGTTAGGTTACAACTAGGCATAGGTAACGAGTTCGATCTACATACCAAGAGATCGGATGTGGCATCTAGATTGTGCAATTGTCGAACTCCCAAGAATCAATCAATGGATAGCCATTAGCCAATAGTTAGAATTCAGTTGTCAACAAAAGAATCCTAGGGAGATTGAGATCCGAGGTGCTACTTTTCATCTCTGATTGCACACAATCTGCCAAATGTTCACGTTAGTTTCCTTTAGAATATTCAATCAATCACAACTACTTCCATAGTTTTAGACGAGATACCAAGGTAGTTAGTACTAGAATCCCAGTTCTTGTGGATTCAATAACCCTACCTTTGGGTACTTTACTACTTAATCGACCCTGTATACTTACGGGTAGTTGTCGCGCACCTTGTGCGTGCATCAGGTCTCAATGTGAGGGATGAGTCCAGAGAGTCCAAAGTCCACTCTCTCTCTCTTTCATCCCTCTTATATACCTCTTGAGTCACTATCAGGCTGTTAGTCGTAAGGTGTCGCCTCTTTGACCATGGCAGGTGCGGTCTTGCTAGGGCCTGTCTCACTAAACTGCTGACTCTAATCGTTGTTAGTACATGCGCAAATCCCAGCCTAGGCTGCGTGTCGCCTCTGACACCAATACAAGTACGCGCTCCTCTACAGCTGGGTCATGGGGGATCTCCACATTATCTCCTAGGAGAGGGTCGGTTCATTAATGTGTGGTCTTATCGTCTTCAGTGAACCAGATCGTGCCACGTGTAAAGCCCTTTTTTCCCCTATAACACTTGGCCCCGAACTTGTTAGGTCGATGAGCTCCCAGCTCTTGCTAGCCTAAGAAGTTAGGTTGTCATTCCACGTGCTAGATCTATCTGGTTAGGCATGGTATTCTTTTTGACACCGGTTGTGGTGCTTGGTGCGATCCACTCCAGGGTGTTTATTTAAGCGTAATTTTATAGTATATTCATGTATGTTGTTCATGTTATTTTGGGGTATTATAGCCCGTCGATACTTAAAAAGTGTTAATTTTCATAAACAAGGCAAAATATCGAGACGCCTGGAGAAAGGAAGCTTTTAAAGGGAAATTGAGACCAAAATGAAGCATTTTTGGATAAAGCACAATGGCATACGGGCCTTCATACGACCCATATGAACCTGGACAATTGGAGGTCTTTGCAGTCAATATCCCAGGGTCGTATAATACCTCATATGGAGCCATACGGGGTGTCATACGGTCTGATATATAGTAGTATGAGTCGACCTGCATTTTATATGGGCCCGTAGACTGCCCGTATGAACCCCCGTATGACGTAAGTTGCTAGTAGTCTGCGAACCCAAGTAGGGGAAGAATGGTAAATAGCACTCTAAAACCCTAAATGGGGGTATATAATCCGACTAATTAGGGCTTTAGAGACAGAGCCAGCTGGGGAGAGAAAAAAAAAACTTGATTAGGTATTGGAGATTTTCATCACTAACCCTTGGAGGAAGAGAAAGGCAAGAGATTAGAGGAGAAATAAAGAGATCCACCAACGGTGTATGTAATAGACTTCTTTATCATGAATCTTTTGATTTGTTTTATCTTTATAATGGATTGTTGTTCTCCTTTTATGGAGAACTAATTTTGTAGATGCTTGGGTATGATGAACTCTTGGATTATGGATTAATTGATGTTGTTTCTCTATGTTTGAATGCTTGGTTGAATCTATTGAGTCTATTGGATGTTTTAATGTATGTTAATCCCTCTATGTTGTGAGAGCCCGAAGAGATTTTCGTAGTCCATATGAGGGAAGTAGCGAGCGCCTCCCCATGTGTAGACCATCTCCAATAGAGGAGATTGTGAGTACATCGAAAACTAGATGTGTTAACAAGGAAGATTGAGCTACTTACATCCAACAATAGCCCGAGACCGGCTACAACCATGTTTTGCAATACATGTGGAGGAGGACATGTGGTATCTAATTGCCTCATTGCAAGGACTGAAATGTTTCCCGTGGAGCAAGTGCAATACATGGGCAATGCACAAGACAACCAGAGGGTCAATACAGATCTTACCCCCCTAAATGGAACCATCCGGCATCTTCATCCACAAGCGGGGCAATATCCTCCATGTTTCCAACACCCTCCAAAGCCACAAGAGAGAAAGCCCAACATAGAGGAACTCATATTAAAGTACATGCAAAACAATGATACCACAATCAGGAACTTGCAAGCTACAGTTCAGAACTTGGAGAATCAAGTGGGGCAAATTGCGAAGACTCTATCATAGAGGCCTCAAGGAAGCTTTTCGAGTAATACAGAAGAAACCCACGGGAACATCTCAAAGCCATCACATTGAGAAGTGGGAAAGAGTACCCATGGTGAACCTCAAGATAAGAGCACCATTGAAGTTGAAGATTCGGAACCCGTTGCTATCTCCGGGGAGAAAGGGAAGGAACAAGAAAATTTGGTGGAAACTCCGCCCATTCCTCCCTATACCCCTCAAATACCCTATCTTGCAAGGTTGAAGAAGGATAAGGAAGATGCTCAATTTTTAAAGTTTATAAGCATATTGAAGCAATTGCACATAAATTTGCAATTGGTAGAAGTTTTGTCTCAAATGCCTAAGTATGCAAAATTTATAACAGAACTTCTATCCAATAAAAGGAAATTAGAAGATGTAGTTGTTGTCACACTAAATGCCCAATGCTCGGACGTTCTATAACAAACTATGCCCAAGAAATTGAAAGATCCAGGTAGTTTTGTTGTCCCTTGTGTACTTGGTGAAGGGATTACAAAGAAAGCATTGGCGGACTCCGGGGCGAGCATCAATGTAATGCCATACAAGTTGTACATAAAGCTAGGCCTTGATGAACCAAAGCCCACGAGGATGACATTGTAACTCGCCGATAGATCTGTAAGACGGCCTAAGGGGTTAGCTGAGGATGCATGTGTTTATCCAAATAAATCAATTTGTCTCTCTGGCTGATTTTGTACTTCTAGATGTAGATGATGACGTTGATGTTCTGATCATCCTTGGACGTCCTTTCTTAGCCACTTCTCAAGTACTTAAAGATCATGTACAAGGAAAACTAGCGTTGAGAGTGGGAGATCAAGAGGTGGTATTCAAGCTACCCGATGCAATGCGACACACTATGCTTAAGATGATACTTCATATAGTGTTGAAGATGTTGACATAATCACCTCATAATGCATGGAAGAACTGTTGATGGTAGATCCACTACACCATTGTTTGGGAGACAAGGAAGAGAATTCAAAAGAGGTTCAGAAGGATTCTTTTTCATCAAAGATCGACCCAGGGGCGAGATAGAGAAAGTGAAGAAGAATCAGAGATTCACCCTCCTCACAAATATCTGGAAGAAGGTAAAGGAGAAAGGGGTAATCACTATCTCTTCGGATCACACTGTTTTAGAGGAAAACCTATGTATGAAAAAGAATAATTGTTCTATCTATACTAACTTGGGTATGATATTATTTGGACAATGTTTCAAGGGAAGAGCTGATGAGAACTTTAAGGTATTTGAACCCCGTGAGGTAAGTTGGAGGTATATCAAGGTAGTGACGTTAAACAAGAGCTTCTTGGGAGGCAACCCAAGTTCTTGAAAAATTTCTTTTTCTTTGTGAAATTTTCTTTTGATTAGATAGATTGTGTGTTTGGAATAAATTAATGATATGTCTTATTTCCATATTCACATCATCTTGTCTCATCATACTGGATGTTGTTAATTTGTAGCCTTGGATTGATAATTCTTGTTAGGTCACGCAAGGAGGTCATAAGGGCCTCCAAGGTTGGCTGTATAACCCAAACCCAGGTGTGTACGAGGGACCATATGGTCTGGTCCTGCCATAGAAATAGATGAGGTAATATACGGCCTATATAGGTACCCTTATGGGTCATAAATGCATTGTTTGAAATCCCCAGGTCCATAAGGCCCTTATACCAGGTAGTATGGTCGCCGGGTGCAATCATACGGGATTTCATACTGTTAGTGTATGCCCTAGGGACCAATCATGATATGATTGTTTTTATGTATTTTCATGTTCATTTATAAAGGCTTTTTCATTATTATGCTTTACTTGATATCTGCGTAATATAAGTAAAGATAATGATGTCCCTAGAATAGTTTACTATTCTTAAATTCTCCCTAGTCAAGTATCATTGAGGAATCAGGGACAACAATTGATGCACATGAGACTAGTATGTGTAGTGACTGATGACAAGAGTTATCATGGACATGAGATGTCGAGTCAACACATGAGAATAAGTTGCAGAACTTATGCTGGATAGACCCATCATGAGAATTGCTACATGGATCGTTATATGAATGTCATATGCGATTCTCATAAGTGGTTAAAGAAGTATATAATCCTTAGACTTGAGGTCACCATGGATTCTTACATGGCAAGTATCATACTTTGATATAACCAAACGTCACCCGTAACAGGGTGAACTATTAAGGTTATCATTGGGTATGTTATGAACCATGTAGTAGAATGTGAGTGATCAAGATAGGATTTGTCCCTCCTATATAACAGGAGTGATATCAGGGCCTCTTGATGAGTGAGACTAAGAAGTGTGTGGCCACACCCAGATGAATCAGTATGAGATATTGATGTCATTTGGTTTCGTTAGTCTACTTGGGATCAAGAAACATATTGATTGAATTATACAAGTATGACTAATCCATGACTTGTATTCAATCAAAGATATCAAGGACAAAGGGATACTGGATACTCGGTATTAATCACAAGAACAGGTTATGTCTTTCACGACATTCTTGCGGTTTGGGTAGCAATGATGTGTTGCTAGACACCGCTCATTGCTTATGATATTAAAATGAGTTTTATTTCATTACCAACATCGTAAGAACCTATTGGGTCACACTCAAAGGTTGATATGGATTTGGAACTCCATTGACTGAGGCATGTTTTGAAAGTCAGAATAGTATAAGTATACAAGAGGGTCTTGTACATGGTCTAAACACTAATCCTACTTTGGAAATGGTTCATAAAATAAGAGCACATATATGTATGTGGATATATGGGTTGGGCCTCCATTTGATGGAATCCTAATTAATTCTATGTTCTAATTGCGTTGGACACAAAGAATAAAAGAAGTTGGGCCCAACCACATATAAATATGCTATATAGTGAAGATATAAGTAGGCTTATATAACTCCTTCTAAACTTCAAGATAAAGGACCGGTTTTTCTTCTTCTTCTTCTAGAGAGAAAGAGAGGACGGTTTCTTTTATTTAAGAGGGTGGTTTCCAATAGTTGGATAACCATTGAAGGAGTGTTTATGTTGAGTTATTAACGTAAGTACTTCTAAACCTCAACATTAAGTACCGTTTCTCTTCCTCTTCTTCAAGAGAAAGGACCGTTTCTCTTCCTCTTCTTCTATAAATTTGAGAGGACAAGTTCCTTGGTTTGAAAAAAAGACAAGAAAAGAAAATAAAGAGAAAGAGAGAGAGAGAGAGAGAGGATTATTTGAGAAGAATGGTTTTCCAATAGTTGGATAACCATTTTAGGAGGTTTGATGTTGGGTTCTAATACAAGGCCATCAATGTCAGTTCTTCAATTATGAGCTAGCACCAAAAAGTCGAAGAATCAAAAGTTTCAGTTTTGTTCGTGAGACGGACAAGGCGATTCAGTTCTTCCGAGTGGATACCAATAGAGGTGAGGATCCGTTGATCATCGCTGAAATCGTGACAAGGATTATTGGAGCATCGTCAAATAATCAAGGACGTTGATATATGAGCTTTGGCTACGGTATGTTTTTGAAACCTAACCTGATCGTGGTGTTTTTCTCGCTTGGATCTTGGATGGGTTTTGTCGAGTTTTGTTTTGAATATCCGCTGCGCATGTCTACAGTAGACACATATGAACTCGTTATTTCCCTTCACATACGACCTTCTATAAAACCATATGCCCCATTTTCCCTTCCATAGCATGCGTACGGTCTTCCATATAGCCCGTATACAGGCGCGTATGAGGTCAAACAGTTTCAAAAGTTGGAGCGTTATACATCACGCCCTTTCATCTCTTTAAAACCCTAACAACGACCCCTCTTATCTTCCACTTCGATCCGAGCAACCCACACACTAAAGCGACCTCTCTTCTTGCATTTGGGCTTCCCTTACCCCTAGGTATGTGCATATTTGTTTGATTTGTTGACGAAATCCCTCTTTTTCATGTTTAGAAACCTAGGAATTATTGTGGGTGATTTGTATGATGAATGTGTGCAATCCATGCCGAATCTAGGCCGCAATACTATGATTAGAGGCATGTATAGAGTTTAGGATGAGAAAGGGATATATTTTAGCCAAGAAAACGCTGTGCCCGTCGACGCCCACGTGGCATGATGCGTATGACCTATATGAAATCCCTTCTAGCTCACAGCCGGGTTCCTATGGCCTGCTATACGGCTCTTATGAGGGCCCGTATAGAGCTATTCATGAGCCACAGTGCACGTTTTCATTCTATTTCTTGATATTTTCAAATGCATTGACATTCTCTTCAATTGTTTTGTAGACATGCCTCAGAAGAAAACTGCCTCTGCACCCAAAAGGCGCAGAACAAGAGAGGGTTCATCCTCCAGTGGTCCTCAGTTCAGAAAGAAGCGTTTTCTCCAGCGGTACACACGCCTCGCTGCCCGACCCTTCGGATGCACACACATTATTGACTAGGGGGTCCTCAGTCAACTTGGGATCACCGACCGGTCCGAGAGTTGGTATCTTTTGGTGGTTGGGATAGGCTGTTCTCCCTTAACCACGAGGTGTTTAGGGAGCCTACATTGGAGGTGTTGAGTACCTTCGAGGCCGACCGGAGCGCCGTATCGGAGCAGGTTCTCACTGCCATCTTATTCCAGCTCTATGGGGAGCAACTGACTATGAACGGACTATGAGTTACACATTACGATCGCAAGTTCATCTTCAATCACGAGTATCTAATCTTGTGCTTCTTCTCATTGTCCCTAGCTATGGTTTGTGAAGTCCGTTGTGGTATCCAATCTTCCTCAAATGGAATAAACTCATCTTCACCGCCACTAAGGATATAGTTGTGCAAGATATACAACATGCCAAAACATGCTCTACCTGTATCTTCAAAGGGAAAAAGGAGTAGATGCGAGGACTTTATAGCGCCCCTTCAAACAACCAAATGCTCACTCAATGGAAGTACGCGCAGATGAATGTCATAGGTTAAAAAGTTCCTTAGGGTTTGCTGGTGTCTGTGAGCCAAACTCCTTTAGGTGATACCTAACACCCTTGTAAGAAGCTATAAAACTAGGTCTTGTGGTTTTTCTTAAAGTAAAGAAGTTAGATACCTTCAGGGACTTTTAACCCGTTAGGTTTTTCAAGTGCATCGCGGAGAACTAAAGAATCATGGGCTGGTCCTCCTGTCCAGCAAGAATATAAGTAAAACGCAAGTCAAAATCTACAGCTGCGAGGACGTTTTGTGTTGGGTACGGTTTTCTTCCTCAATATGCTGCTACTTTAGATGCTGGAACGGAGGCATGAATGTGTGTTCCATCTAGGGCCCCAATACAATCCTAATGTCGAATATTATATGTTAGACTTAATCCTTAGAAAATACAGTTATGCCAAGTCCAATGCAACAATACCTTGAAGTAAGGATATAGCGTAGTCCTTGCTCTTATATATGGATGTGTTTGTGTACTTGGTGGACACACGTATTCATCTTGTAATTCACCGATTGCGAACAACGCGTGATTGAAGTACCTACTGATAGTCTCAGCGAACCTTAAGAAATTGTGTGCAATAATATAGTTGCGTTGATTATGCCCTATGGTGTGCAAGAACATTAAGAATTACTCCTCCATACTCATGTGTAATGTGTCGCGCAATAGCCCTTTTTCATGTAATATTGAGCATAAATTGAAAAACGTGTCTTGTTCACATGTGGACCATGTTTGATACTGGTGGAGTCATTCCCCTCTATCAACCTGAACAAATATTTTTGTCTTATTTCTAACATTGTATTTGTTGGTTCTCTACGAATTCTATGTCTTTTGTTTTGCACCAATAATATCACAGCATAGGCCACTGCCAATATTGTTATTTGCAAGAGGTATAGTTCCTCATCTTAGTCAAAATGATCCATCTAATACAAAATTAATATAAAATAAATAAATTGCATGACATAAATAAATTATCAATCTTCATAGAGACACAACATCATTATACCAGCAAGGATAAGGTTCAGGCAGCATATGCATGACTTTTGATAACACAGAATGATAGAAGATCGGTTCATATGTATGAAGATAAATCATGTGATCTATACAAATAAGCAATATATTAAAGCTAATCAGATCTGGAAATCAGTGAAACATCTTCACTTTGTTATTTCGTAATATGGAGTTTATGATGTAATCATAGAAATATTTGACAACATAAAAATGTGTAAAGATCTACTGCACAAATAATATTAGATTATTTTGTACTAATAGTATACAGAGCCAGATGAAAACCTAGAACATATGCCATCTAAGTTGACCTAAGATCTTCCAAACATGAAATATAAAAGAAAAAGAAACAAATAGGCAGATGAATTAAAAGACAATCGGTACTAGGCACTTCCATTATAAAGGAGAAGAAATAGCAAAAACATGTTAGCCGTGCTAACAAGACAAATCACTTTGTAGATCAGAAATGATAACAATGTTAATTTTTTGTCTATTACTAGTGTTAGTTTTTCTTAAGGCTCATAAATTTTTTCCCAAACACCTGCAACTATTAGTGGGTATTCTTTTAATACATTTAAAGCCAAAGAAAGATTACTAAAATTTGCTACTTAGAGTTATAAATTTTACTTTTTCTTAATAATCCTTTTAATTCTTTTTATTATGTTTTATATATAATTTTTTTTTTACTAAAAATTTAATCATATGGTTTTGCTTGTGACTATAATATTTTTTATATATTCTTTTTTCTTCTTTTTTTTTTGTTTAAAAGAGATATTTCACTAGTAAGATTTTGTAGGAAATGGTATGAAACATGACCCTATCCTCCCATAATAATATGACATGTCTGCCAATGCTATATAACTAGAAAACATTGATCTTGTTCAAGAACAATAGCTAATCTATGAGCTACCTTTTACTTGTGTTTCTCTTTCTTTGCTTGCTGTCAACTATATTTTGAATCTCTAGTTCGAAGTCTAGCGAGGTTGCATTTTTTTTTTTTTGTTATTTCAACTTTAGAAGCCTGCTCGTTCTTTTCTATTGCTAGTTGATGATGTTTATTATCTATCTGTTGACTTTCATCAATTAATGTTGATCATACAACATTTCACTCCTAATGATGCAAGGTTAAAGATTTGAAGTCATTTTCTCAGGAAAAACATAGACTGAAATTCAGATATGCTTTTATAACTATACAAGCCAAGATGTTTTATTTTTTTTTAAACATGTCACTTTTAATGACAATCAATCATGTTCGTCTTCAGTTTGTATCCTTTTGAGTTTTGTGCTAGGTCATTCTTATAGTTATGACATACAAATATACTATGATTGATTGTCATAGTACTGAACATTTCATTTCTAAGTTAAAATTTCTCGCGATCTCAAATTTGCAAGAGAAAAGATGAGTTTTGGTTACAAACATTACTACATTTTGGACAAGAAATTATAAAGGAGAAGAAATCATTTCTGTTCTACAAAAACTAGTTAAATGATTCAGATCTACAAACTAATTTGTCTTCTTAGCACAAATCAAACAACAATTAATCAAAAGAATCCTAGTTTATTCACAAGTAGAGTCTTCTTGACCAAAATATACTCTATCATCATTTAAACTCTCATTTGAGATACAAAAATTTCCAATTAAAAAATGCCCTGATTAAAAGCAACTCCAAGCAAACCAATACAACAAATCAATTAAACAATTAAAATGCAACATCCAAACAAGAAACTGTTAGCATCACCACGGAAATCAGTTCATCCACTTATATAATCATATAACGCAATTAGATCTTTTATCAATTCAAATTATATGAACAATTAATCAACGATCTCCATACTCTATCGTTCAATCTTCAAAATCAAAGAACGCAATTTAGTGACGAGGGTTACCATGCATATGTCGAATCCATAGACGAGGAAGATGAGGGTTTTTGTTTGGGGATCGCAACAAGTGCTCGAGGGGCAGCTCACCTGAGGCCTGCAACGAGGGACCAAGATGGGGACAAAGGTTGTTCTAAACCATAGAAATCAAATGAAATCCGAAGAAGGGTGAGGAATGGGAGCCAAACCCTAACCTTGCGCCGATCGAATGAGATCAGAAAGAGAAGAGAACGGGTGAGGTTGTGTGAGTTCAGGACGACGGAGAATGGGACGCTGAGATCCTCTCACCCTCCCGTTTGATTTTTCCCTAGGGTTGCAAATCTTGTGAATCCCTGACATGATTGTCACGTGAGGGATTCCAAATACTGGGATTTGGTATTACGGCCGAATCGGCCGTAGTACCAAATCCCATGAATGGTGGATTTGAGAATTCACTGTATTTTCAAATCCACCCAAACAAACGGTGGATTTAAAAATTTACCGGATTTGAAAATGCAGTGGATTTCAAATATACCCAAACAAACAACAACAATTACTTCTTTTACGTTTCTTAGATAAGAGTAATTGGAGTAATTTCAATTTTTTTTTTATTTGTGGGATTTTTTATTATTATTATTTTGAGTTCTCTGAGTTGTATGTCTTGGGTAATGAAAATAAAAAATTGGCAGGTTTGCTCATAATTATGTTTATTCCATAAATTTAAATTATGTTTATTCCATAAATTTATTAAAAAAATTGACATGTGCTATTGGGAAAATCTCACCATACATGTTGCGTGATCCTGACGATCCTATAACCAAATAACTGTGAACCGAGCTTCCAGAAGGCATCGGGGGAACTCCGAGCAAACTTCTCCTAGATGCCAAAAGGCCGAGCTAGCACTGAATTGGCGCTTACTTGGTGCCCAAGCAACGACTTGCTTACCATCCAAGTAACCTCCAACCGCCCAACAGCCTCTCAGAAGATATAAAAGGGCTGATGAGAAAGAACAAGGGGACATCCTCTGGAACCTTCTCCGAACTAGAACTACCCCACAACCGAAATAGACCTTGGACCTCCACTTGCAGGTCGTGTTCATCGTTAGACTTCGACAGCATAAAGAAATCTTCTCACCGGAGGTTGATCGGCTTTCCTGTTTCCAGATGAAGAAGCTACCATCTCCATCAAATCTTACTATTTGATCAGGATCGCTCTAATCTCGAGGAAGAGTTGATTCCACGCATCAACAACATTTTTTACTTATGAGTTTTTAAATATATAGCATTTGCATATTTCTCGCCATAAATATTTATGATTTTCATATACCTTCCTTGTCATTCATTATAATTTACTAAGTACCTCCTTGAGAATCTCACTCTTTATATAGGGCAGCAAAACAATAATTTTAAAATTGAAAATATTTTTTAAATAAAAAAGGATTAAAGTCATTTTTTGGTCCCTTTATTTTGACCCAATGTTCATTTTCATCCTTATACTTTAAAAATCTTCAATATGGTCCTTATACTTTGGAATTTTTGTTCAAAGACGTCCCTTGTACTGACATGGCAACACAGGTGGCATACGAACTGAATACGGTTAAATTTTTATTTCATGTGGCATGCCACGTCAGTATGCCATATCATTATTAAAAAATTAGTTTATTAAAAAATCTATTTTGTCATACCATGTCATCCTAATATTGCCACGTAAGCCGTCACTTCAAAAATACTAGCCACATGTGCTATCATGTCAGTACCAGGGACGTATTCGAATAAAAACCTCAAAATACAGGGACTACCGAAGATTTTTAAAGTATAATGACCAAAATGAAATTGGGTTAAAATACAGAGACCAAAAATAGGATTTATCAAATAAAAAATTAACCTAACATAATTATGGTTAAAAAGAATATATTTGAAAGATTCTATCTAGATTCTTTTTTTAACTAAGAGGTTTATTTGCACATGAGAGAGTTTTTAGGAATTTAACCATAATTAAGAAAAAACAGGAGCAAGAATTTGAGGGATATGAAATAAAATAAAAAAAAATAACCTTTTTAAAAATATCTACAACTCCGATTATCGGCAAACTGAAATGACGTGGTAAATCTTCCACAGTTGAGGGACTAATGTGCAAAACGTCAACCCCTTCAGTGCCTTCACAGAAAGAAAGGAGACCTAGCAGAGCTTCCGCCCGGATTTCAAAGAGTGGATCGAAGATGCAGAGAGAGGAAGAGAGAGACGAAGATGAGATCGTCTGCTTAGGTGAATCCTTCTTCATCGATCGCGAGTAGGTGACCATCTCCACCTCTCCATTTCCTCTTTGTTCCTCCAACTCTCATTTGTTTCTGCTTCTTTTCATGCAGTTATCAGCTCACTACCTTCAACTTTGGGCCTCACGTTCTCAACCTACTCTGCCTACACTCTGCTAGTAGTGAGCTTCTATCGTGCCTTTCTCTCAATCTTTTTTCTTTTTTAATTTATTTATTATCATCGTTTCCTTCTGCTTGTATTTTTTGGACTGCTGAAATCCATCGAGTGTATAACATTAGTGATCTAGGCTCACTGCTCAAGGTTGATTCACTTTTCATGGATATAAAAGAGCAAAACAAAAAGATTGAATTTTGATACCAAGAACGGCACTATGCAATTTTCAAGAAGTTTTCCCAATGCTGTGCTGTGAAAAGAAATAATTTTGAGGGGTATTGATTATTGTAGTAAGGAAGTAATTGATGGTTTTCCGGTAGCATTGTGTTTCTTGCTCAATCTCAAAAGGGAGGAATGGTTGTACTTGATTAGAGGTGATGAAAAGCTGTTTATCCTATATTATGTGTGGGGAACACTCCTATTCCTGACCCTGGGAGTTTACTTTTGGACAATCTCAACATATCTTTTTTTTTAATTTTTATTTTTTAAAATGAGTGTATTTACTTGACACTGCTAAATTATTATCTTTTTTTTCCCCACTTTCTATAGTCATACTTGAATAGATCTATTTGGTATTCAATATATTCGACAAGTTGAGCAAATGACATGAAAGACCAAGAGAGAAAAAAAAGGAGACAAAAAAGAAAGAAAAGAAAGATTAACAATACCACCACCAAGAACAATAAAACATTTATCCTCATGTATATAGGGTTGGTTATATGGAACCTTTAGGGAAAATCCTATATAGGGAAATAATCTTCTTGTCCTGCACCATCTCCTCTTTTACATCTTATGCTCTACATTTTTTATCGTCTCCATTAGTTTCTTTTTTTAAAGGTTCCCTTGTGCCCTTTTGACTGCACCTATTTTAGGACCTTAATGCTTCCCTGTTTTTCCATTGTAGGTTTATGATATTCATGTCCACCACCTTAAACAAGTCCGTATCATTTTATTTTTCAATGAATATTTACTTGTTTGGTTTTCTCTTCTCTTGTATTGCCTCATGTTCATTAACCTACATTTGCATTTGCATATTTATCAAAAAAAAAAAAGGGGGGAAATCTATAATTTAGAAAGAGAGACCTTTTTTTTGGGTTATAAACTTTTAGATGTGTCAGGTTTTAATATTTTATTTGGTGAAAAGGATAATATTCTTCCAGTTCTTCTGTTTTACTCACTGCACATAAGGCTTGCATTTTGTGTAAAATGTATTCTGACCATTTTGCCTGGCAGCTGACTATGATCTTACAGGACAGATTGTATGGCCAGGAGCAGTTTTGTTGAACAATTACCTTTCTCAGAATGCTGAGATACTTGAAGAGCGTTCAGTAATTGAATTAGGATCTGGTGTTGGTAAGCGAATGTTCTTCTTTGATCTTAGATTCACATAACCAATTGTGATATGCTTGTTGGTTTCAGGCATTACAGGTATTCTCTGCAGCAGATTTTGCCACAAGGTGGTGTTGACTGATCATAATGAAGAAGTTCTTGAGGCAAGTTTTAAGAATATCATGCATTAGTTTATGTATATCTATATATGCTTGGGAGCAAGTTTTTTTTATTATGGTTTGTAAGAGATGCTACTTGATGACGAGCGTGCGTTATGCTTTCGAGTATCAACAGTCACTCAAGACAAGCCTCTTAAAAGTCTTAACCTCATTTCTATACAATTGTGGGGTTAACTCTGTTCATGCTAACTAACTATTGGGGCTGGCAAATAATCAATCCGTCCGTGAATAATTCGAGTTTGGTTCGACATTGGTTTGAGTTCGGCTCGATCATTTTAATAACAAATTGAATTTGGGCCTAAATTTGAGCTCGAATAATGATTGAGTCGAACTTGAGCTAGAATAAGCTTGTTCGAGTTTGGCTCAAAATTCGAATATATATATAGACGCACTAGCAAATGGCACCAATAATGTTTAGATCCCTTAATTTATTCTTGTTTTTTTTATCTTAAAAAATATAATTATACTTATTATTAGTTTTGTGCATAAACCCTTCATATTTTTTATAATTAATTCTTTGACCCATTAATTTTTTTTTATTAAGTAAATTACATTTGATTTTTGGTTAAGGACTTCATATTATTTTTTTTTTGTTGGTGTCTATTATTTTTTGTGATTTTTGTTTAATATGAAGCTTTGTAATTGTAAATCATGTTTTTAATTAAATGTTGTAATTTTTGTGATAATTTATAATTTTATTATTTTTTATAAAAGATATTTAATTTTAACCTTTTTTTGTTTCAAACTTGAGCTTTTATAAATAATATCGAACCGAGCTTGATTTTAGAATTTTTAATTTATTCGAACTCGAGCCGAACATTTGGAATTTCAAATTGAACTTGAGTTGGACTCAGCTCACTCAGGTTCGACTCTTTGCTACCTTACTTACTGCTTAGTAATCTTTCAGTCAAGCTCTTATAAATATTTTGTTGTTATTGTCCATTTTTAGATCTTGAAGAAAAACATAGAACTCCAGTCATCTTCCAGAAATTTGAGTTGTGGTGGTAAGCAGTTTCAAAACTTGGACATTGTTTATTGTGTTTTGCTTGCAATGAAACATATTGGATATTGATTTAACAATTAGCAGTCTTATCAGAAGAGTTCTGTGTCATAAGAAGTTACTTACAGATTTTAATACCTTCTAGCTTTAGACAATGCAGGGTTAACAACAGAGAAATTGGAATGGGGAAATAATGATGAGATAGGGCAAATCTTACAGAAGCATCCAGGGGGATTTGATATTATTCTTGGAGCTGATATCTATATCCATTTTCTCTGATCAAGTTTTTATTCCTGTGTTGTTTTAGCTCTTTACATGTTCACTCCTTGACATTGTGCACGTTTTCAGCAATCCAGCATTCCCCTTCTTTTTGAGACTGTGGAAAGTATTCTCAGGTTCAGATCAGGCCAGTGCACATTTATTCTAGCATATGTATCACGAGCTAAAGTGTATGTTTCTCTATTTCATCATAGGACGGTTATTTTCTCTTTATGATAATAATTAATCTTCTTATTATAATCCTTCAAGAACTTCATTTTCTGTTGCTCGCTTACAAATAATCCAAGCATGCATGGATTTAATTGTTGTGACAAAATTGGAAAACAAATTTTGCACTCATATCATAAATTTAATTATTCACTAGAATGGAAAGGTGTGAGGATTCAAGTGGGTTGGGTAAGAAGGCAACTGCTAGGTATCTAAAAGGACACGGATGATTGGTAGATAAGATATAATATGTGCATAAATGGCAAAACCGAGGAGATGGGGTTGAGAAAAGTTCAATAGAGAATGAGAATACTTGTGATTGACCCTAAATCCTTATTCTGATGGAGAAATATTTTTTACCTTGTTTTTTATTAGAATTTAGACTTCTCCAAGATTGGACTAATAACGAATGGTTGTTTAGATTATTCTGAGTAACCTCATTAAACTTAAAGCAATCCATTTTAACTTCAGGCTAGTTGAAAATGAGTCTACCTGTATATTGCATGTGATCTGCATGAGGAATTCACTGCATAATTTCAATTTTTGAATACGTATAAGTGGAATATATTATGAAGCCTCTAGGCTCAATAAACTCCTAGCCATCTTTAAAACTGAAAAGCACTCTTGCCCTTCTTTTGACTGGGGATTCCTGAAAGCATTGATGTTTAGGTTCTTATATCAGTTTGCTACTGAAGTGAATGCAAATATGACATCTAACTAAGTCATGAATCAAGTCATTTTAATTGAGCATACAGTTGGAATTATGGGACTATTTTTGCTTGTATTTATGTTCTAACCTAAATTCAACCAAATCGAGTTGTAGTAACATGGCCTACTTGTCTTATAGTAAGTAACACAGGCCTTCCCTTCAGATCTCAAATATCAGCTATACTCTTTTGTGGCATTTACATGGGTCAAATCACTTTACCTGAACACACAGCATGCATGGAAGATGTAAGATGCTAAATGAATGTTTCTTTCTGTCGTTTTATATAATTCATTTTGGAGAATATAAGATGCATGGGAAAAACTCATTGGCCATTCTCAGCCATTCTCAGCCATTCTAGCAGTAGCATCATCTTGATGAATACCTTTATATGATAACTTCAACTGTGATTTTCTCTAAGGAGTGCAAAATAGCAAGTGTATCTGAAGCTTTAGCATTATTATTTATAGCCAGTTTACATATTTTGTTATTAATTTTTCTTTCCTGCAGTCTTCAACAAATTAAATCATACTTTTGTGTGAACCATTATACAAATGTGCAAGCTGTTGTTACTGTTGACTATATTATACCAGTCAACAGCGGAAGGATAACAGATGGGTCAAATGATCAGATAATCAACTGTGGATTGGCTTTAACATGTTTTGTTATCTTTTAAGCAGAATGGATGTAATGGTTATAGATGAAGCAGTTCATCATGGAATGGATGTCAAGGAAGTAAAGGATACAAGATCAATCATCTCAAACCTTGAAGGAGTCATATTTGAGATTACACTCAAACAAACATCAGAACTGTGAAGGAAGATCGTCCAGCATTCTTTTATGTGCTAGGAAAAGCGGGACTTACGAAATCCATTCCTCTGTTCTGCGTGCAAGGAACAAATGCAAAGATCTGAAAATCCAGAGACTTATGAAAGCTCTTGAATGATGATTTACTAATTTATTAGGGTTACTGAGATTGCAGGTAAGAAGAGTTTGAAATTGAGCTTGTGATACAATAAGAGTTGAACAAAAGATGCAAAGTGGAACAAGAACAGTAACTGGGAAATGGTTCATGTAAAAACATTTTGTAGGGAACTATGTAAAGAATCAGAACTTGCAAAGAGTCATCTATCATTTTTCAGAATAAATCATCTGAGTTTGTTATGTAGGCTTCAACTGAAAAACGATTTAATTATCATAATATGTATAAATGTTGAACTATGGATATGCCATTGCATAGATGTGGAGTTTACAGGAGGTGACCATAAAGCATGAATGAATGAATGAATGAATGAATGAATGGGTCAAAAGTTGAGAAAAAAGTGAGAGTGTGGGAGGGGTGGCCATAAAATGAAGTAAATAATATAAATGGAAAAGTAAAAGGTCAAAAGTTAAAGCACTGAATTGAATGACATTTATGTGAAGTTAGAAAGAAGGATAGAAATGTGCAGCTTTGTGTGCATGAAAAACAGCCACATTCATCAGCATCATCATCATCATCATCATCATCTTCCATGAGAGAGAGATAGATGACATGTACCTTCACAAAGCTTACTAAATCATTCATAGCAACAACCATCCCAATGATTTACTCCACACTCATGAGTGAAGAATCCACTCAAAAAAAAGCCTGTGAATGAATGAATTAGAGCTGGATTTTGGGCTGGCACGGCCGTCGACACTCATGAGTGAAGAATCCACTAAAAAACAAAGCCTGTAAATGAATGAATTAGAGCTGGATTTTGGGCCTGCACGGGCACGGTCGTGCCAGGCCCGGCACGAAATTATTTGGATCCGGCCAGGCAAGAAGCCAGGCCCAGGCCAGGTCGTGCCGGGCCGGGCCGAGCACATCCCATTTATTAAAAAATTATTAAAATTAAAAAAAAACTTAAAAATTATAAAAAAATCTGAAAACTTATAAAAAAAATCTAAGATAAATCTATAAAAAAAATTCATATGAAGTGAAAAGCAAGCTTCTTCCACATTAAACCCTCAAAATTAAGAAAAATACTTCAACATAATCAAACAAAAACCCCAAAACGTAAAGCCAATCAAAATACAAATTTTGATTATTATTATTATTATTATTATTATTAAGATTTCAATTTTTTCTTTTATAAACTTTCTCACAAATTTAAAACTATACATTAGTTAAAAAAAACACAAATATAGGTAATTAGTGGTATATATGGCCAGTTTCTCGAATTAATTTGAATAAATAAAATGTTATTAAAACATCTATTATAACGTCATTGGATAAGATCATGTTTTGGGGATCTTATCTCACTTATGCTAATTATTTATTAAGTAGATATTTATAAAAAACTATTGAAAAAAGAGTTTGATTAAATGATTTTTTCCTAATTAATAATTTGTATTAAAAATTAAAAAGTGTTAATCTAGTATTAGTATTAACAAATAATTGTAAAACTAATTTGGTGTTTAACTTTTAAAAATTGGATGGATTAGTTACCATTAATTATAAATTTTAACCATGTTTCTCACTCATTTTGTAATATATATATATATATATATATATATATATATATATATATATATATATATATATATATATATATAACATGACACGTGGCAGCATAAGGTCTTTGCCGCATTATCAACATCTGAAGCTGACGCGATGGGCGTCGGCCGGCCGCCGGGCGAACGCGGCACATGCGATTTGTTTTGTGCTGCGTGCCGCGCGTGGGCCATGATCGGCCCGGTTCGCAGTTCATTAGGGCGTGCCGTAGGCGGCCGGATCGTCTTTGAGCACGTCTTGCGTACGGCGTAATCCAAACTCTAGAATGAATCCATGGACTGGTTTACAATTCAATTGGACTCAAGGGTGATTGTCTTAAGTGGTTTTTTTTTCCTCATATAGATTCTTCTAAAAACATGGTAAAGAATCCAATTTATAGATTGTTTTCATAGTAAAGTTTGAAGAATACCATGAATTCTACATTAGCCATGTTATTATTATTATTATTATTATTTTTTCAATAGGTGTTATTGATAGATACAATTGGAAGGGTTTGTTTTCTATCCATCTAAGCTTTTTTTATTTTTTATTTTTTTTATTTTTATAAAAATTATATCCATGGTAAACTATAATTATTGTTGTCTTCTAATTTTAACATAATCAACATAGTTTATTTTTTTTTATTTTTATTATTTTTTATCCAGAATATGTGTGAGAACTAATCCATTATGTTTTTATTATTTATAAATTTATACAAGATGTTTGTGCAAGAATCCTGATTTCACAAAAATATACAAATAACAAATCACTTCCTAAGGTATCTGGAATTATGAACTTGTGCAGTGAAATATATGCAAATAATTTTTTGCCACAAATCTGTGTATATAATCCCTGAAATTATAACAAAATGTTGATGAAAATCACAAAATATATGAAAATGCACCAAAGTTTTACATTCACAAAAAAAAAGGCCTTTTAAACCCTAATTTTCTAATTAAATATGATACATTGTCAAATATCTCCCCAACTTAATCCACTACCCGGACAAGTCAGTGGACATTATTAGCGTGTTATTTTTCTTGTTAAACAGTCTTACTAATTGAAAATTTGATACTCTGAAAAATTAAAAAGAAAAGATGAAAAAGCTTTTGGCTGAAATTTTTTTATTTGAACTTCAAAAGCATCACTGAATTCCTATTCTTCTATAGGGTTTTTACTTCGGCATATAAACTCTTGTAAAATCATATATAAGTCAAAATTGTCATGTATGCATATGTAATAATCTTGATTTTTAAGGCAAGCACGTAGTTATGAGGTTATTTGAGTGTAAATATATGAAAAAAAGGAAACCTTTTTCCTATGGCCAAGGAATTGTCTTCACTGTGTTCTGAAACTTTGAATGGCTTTTCTTTACAAAAAAAAAAAAAAAACTTTACCAAAAAAAACTTTCAATGGCATTCAACAATTATAGTAATAAAAAAAATTAAAAACACAAAAGTAAAATTTAAAAACTGATGTAAAAACAAGATGGCTTCATTAAGAGGATGAAAAACACAAATATAAATCGATACAATCAAAATCCCACTGAGCACGTATCCGTACATCCACACTCCCCATAAAGGTGATATGGATCCCAAGAAACCACCATTCCACCCCCAAAGCATGGTAAGGTCGCTATCACCTCAGGGGAAAAAGGGGTGTCCTCCGCATGCCTTTTGTCATGATGAACGACAAGATGGCAGGGCCCGGATCCCAAGGCGCTTCAAGAGCACAAAGAGAGGACGACCTCATCAAAGGGGAGGTAAGCTCATTCTTGAAAGAGACTCCTCCACTCTTGACTCACCTCCTTCTCTGGCGATCTCCCCACTGACTTGATCGTCGGAGCGGGACCTGGGCGCCAACGCCCACCACCCCTCTTACAGTCCTATTTGTGTCCCTTTGCAAGTATACTCCCAGAGAAAACACCTAAGAAGATTTTATCCGTTAGCCTTGACCGGAGTTGACCCTATATGGAACCGATTTTTGTGTTAACAGATTGGCATTGTCTGTGGGATACGAACAGAAAGTCGTGTACACCATGCAAAGAGCAATGCGCAGTCAAGTTCAAGGAAACAGTGAAGCACCGATGGGGGATCACAATACCTGGGACATACCAAGCCCCAACCAAAACCGTCGCCCTGAAGTTGCCGTCCAGGAGGCACACTACCTCACCTTGGAGCAGAAGATGGAGGTCTTGACGCAAGCCCTACTGAGAATAGAGAAGCATGTCTCGCAGACCTCAACACCTCTAAAACCCATCCCAGAATCTTCGGGAGGGAGGAAGAGGTCAAATGCCCGTACAGTGAAGTCCGGTGGGAGGTCGGGAAAGGGAAAGAACAGGGCTTCTCTAGAAGCGAGCAGTTCCAGATCACCACTACCCTGTCAGCCATCAAAAACCTTGTTGTTATCGTGGCATGAAACTTTCTCCCGAGGGAGAAAAGAAGACTCGAGATGCAGCCGTTGCTCGTTGTCTCCCTTTGTGAGGGAAATCATAGTGGTACCTCTCCCCCGAAACCTCAGAACTCTATCAATGGAGACGTACGATGGCACTACAGATCAAAACGACCACTTGGGATCCTTCCAGACGTTGTTGCTTGTTAATGAATCCGCTGATGTCGTGATGTACTGGCTCTTCAAAACGATTTTGCATGGAGCGGCTCTGATATGGTTTAGAAGACTCTCCCTCCCCCCTCCACCCCACCCCACACTTTGTCAGTGGTAAGAGGCAAAAGAATTCCTGGGCCACTTTGATGAGTGCATATTTATACATATTTTCATACTACATTTGCATGCACTAGACCTATTTTTCGTATAGATTTCTCTATTTTTGTGCTCAGTTGGGTATTTTGTGGTGATTGAACAAGAAAATAGGCACCTAGGACAAAAGGAATGGAAATCAGGACAATTTGAAGTGAAAAGACCCAAACAGACAAGTACACGACCGTGTTCCCAGGCGTACTTATGACCATGCAACTCTCGGTATTTGACGAAACACATTTCAGGATAGAGCACGGGCGTGCTTAGATTAATACGATCATGCTTTGCAATTTTTGAAGTCTATAAAAGGGCGGCCAATGCAACTTTTCAAGAGGACTTTTGGCAAATTGACTTTGGGCGATTCTTTTTTCATCGGCTAAGGTTTTAGAGAGGAGATTGAAGGCGAAGAAGACATTGATCAAGGGAGTTTATATTCTTTTATTATGTCTTCTTATTTAGATCTTGTTAGGGTTTTCCATATTATGATAAGCTAAATCTTCTGTGGTGCCTCGGGTCCTTGAACCCTAGAATGAACTTGTGACTCTTTTCCTTTCTTTTTAGTACTAGGATTTTCTTTTTTATTATTCTTGTAAATTGTTTATGGGTGCTTAATGCTTGTGGTTTGTTAGTGTGAAAGCACCGACCACATATCTGTAATTGCTTGATGCATGAAGAAAAATCTTGGTCAAGTTAGATCTGGGCATAGATGATAGGGATTGCGCTCATACCGAGAGATCGGGTGTCGTGGTGATTACACTACACACTCTCCAGATAAATAAAGCTAAAACCTAATAGTGGGAACCACTGGATACAAATAATAATGATAATACAGTCATACAACGAAGTCGCTATATGGGACTAGGGTTTGGCTGCACGAGAGATCGGGGTTAAACTAATTTAGGGTCCCTCAAGGTCCAAGAATATATCAAATAGATAGCCAGTATTAGGAAATTAGTTAAAAAGGGATTCTTAGGGGATAGAGATCTGGGGTGCCATGTTCTCTTAAGTGATAACCCTAGATTTGCCAACTGTTCACTTTAGTTTTAGTTCTTTTTTAGATTACCTAGTCAGGATCACAAAACTACCAATATATTTTATGTTAGATAATAGAGGATAAATTAGTACTAGCTTTGCTGGTCCCTGTGGATTCGACTACCCTACCCTTAGAGTACTTTACTACTTGAGCGACCCCGTGCACTTGCGGGCGAGCTCACATCAAACATGACACCCTGGAGTGTAGGCAGCTCAAGGATGGAAATCGAGGATCAGGTCCGAAAGGGACATCTCGACCAATATCTCAAGCTTAACCTACAGAAAGAACATTTGTCTGCCTCGAAGCAGGGCCAGCCTCCCACCCATATCATTCACTTTGTAACAGGAGGACCGGAAGGTGGAGGCAACAACACAACGCCTCGCAAGTCCCATGCCTGAATGTCAACTGGAGAAGAGCCACTAAGGAAGAAATCTAAGGCCGGACTACTACTTTCCTTCTCGAACGAAGACCTCGGAGGGGCTTTCTATCCTCATTACGACGCGCTGGTCGTCACTGTGACCAAGCGGACTCCGAGGTGAGAAGGGTCCTCGTCAACAGCAAGAGTTCTGTCAATGTGATTTTATGGGATGTTTACGAGCAGATGGATATCGGATCCCGAGGTTTACAACCTGAGAGAACTCCGTTGGTCGGGTTCTCGGGGAGCATGGTGCAACTCGAGGAGTGGTCACCCTTCCCATTACTATTGAAAGCCACCACGCTAGGAAACTATCATAGCCAACTTCCTAGTGATCCGATGCGCCTCTAGCTATAACGTTATCCTGGGAAGGCCAACACTAAATGTTCTAAGGGCGATAGTCTCGACCTACTACCTGCTGATGAAATTTCACACCAAGAATGGGTATGGAGAACTGAGGAGAGACCCGTCTATGGTTTGGCAATGCTACGTCGCCCTTCTTAAAGGTAAGCTTCAGAGATACTAGTCGTCGAAGCCCAACTTGAAGTTGAGAAGTAGGCAAAGTGGGCGACCCCAATTGAAGACCTAGTAGGGATCCCGCTGACTGAGGACTCCTCTGAGTAGGCGGTGCAAATCGGCTTAAAACTGTTGATTGAGCCTCGGGAAGAAATGATGCGTTGCCTATAGAGCAACAAGGATATCTTCACCTGGACCCTTGAAGACATGCCTGGAGTGAGCCAAAATATCATCGAGCATCCCCTCAACACTGACCCCATAACCAAACTCGTGATCCAGAGGTGACGATACTTTGCTCCGGAGTACCAGCAGGCTGCAGATGAAGAAGTAGAGAAGCCCTTTAGGGCTCAACAGAGAAGTCCATTATCTTGAGTGGATCTCGAATATAGTATTGTAAAGAAACCCATGGGAAAGTGGGGAATGTGTATTGGCTTCACCAATTTGAATAAAGCTTGCCTTAAGGACTACTACCCTCCCAACTTGATCAATGAGCTCGTCAATGCTACCTCAGGTCAGAAATCCTAAGTTTTTTAGATGCCTTCTCCGGATAAAACCAAGTCAAGGTGGCAAAATCTAATGAGGAGAAGACCTCAATCGATCAGGTCTCGCTGACCCACCGCACCGCTAGCTCAGGCGCTCGTAACAGTAGTTATGCGCTGGCGGAGCTCTCTTCTCCTCTTTGCCCCTTTGGTGTCTTGGTTGCACCTTTCTTCCTCAATATCGGGTCCATGATCTCTTCGGAGGGAATGAAGATTGTGAGCGCGGGCATGTTGATGGAAAGCTTCAAAATCAGCGGAACACGGGCGTGTTCGCCCGAAGGGATAATTAAACCCTAGTCTATCTCGATGAAATCAGAATAAAATAAAGAAAAAGACATCGGGATCTTGCAGGAGATTGGAAGGAGAGGCTTGGGCGAGGTCTACAGAGGGAAGATTTTGGAGAGAAATAACCAATTTTGGCCTTGAAATCGATTTAAGAAGCCCTAATTTTTCATTTCATCAGGTTGAATACAGGCTAAACACGAGTGTGTTTAACCTGTGTTGAGGGAAGCACGAACGTGTTGGGACTGTGTTGGGCCCGTGTTTATCTCAGTTTTTTTATAAAATCACCCTTAGAGAAAGAACATGCCCGTGTTCGGAGCTCTCAGACCACGTTCTTGGGAACACGCCCTTAAAACGACTGTATTGAGGCTGTGTTTCCTTCACCCTGCGTATACTTGTTTTCCTGAGAGTTATATGGCCGGGAACACGGCCGTGTTCTGCCCGTGTTTATCTCTGGATCTTAATTGACTCTAAATTTTTCCATGGTTACACCTATACCTATGTGTTATTGGCTCTAAGGATAAAAAACTAGTCGTTAAGCACTTGGGAGACACTTAGACACCGAGAGATCTATTTGTGTGCGCCTAATGCTTATGCTTATACCGCAAGTGCACGGGTCGTATCAAGGAGTAAAGTGGACTATGGAAGTCGGATGTCGAACCCATAGAGACCTATGGCACTAATTCTATCTAATTGTCTGCTACCTAGCCTATTCAAAGGTTGTTGAATTCCTAATCTAATTTCTAAATCAAAAGTGGCTTGAAACCGACTTGATGATGAGAGTAGTAATGGCAATCAATCATAAAGAAGAGATACCCCTGCAATGAATTCCCTCCGGATATTCATAACTTGGGGCAAGCATGGATTTCTAATTGATCAACGTTAGTTTATGGACCAAGAATTCCTACAATGCTTTCACACCCTCCGTCGAGGCGAGTTACTAACCTAATTTCATCATCGCATTAATGTTTCAGGGAACACACATCATGGAAGAGTTGTGAGAATAATAAATCTAAAGGAGTCTCTCGCCTAAACATTGGAAGTAGATCTATATGTATATAGAGGGAGCGTTAATTATCGACACCCATATAGATCTATATTGACACTTAGAGCTGGTGCGATGTAAAGCATAAATATAATATATTACATCCAATAGGTTCTCAAAATATTAAACATTCATTCAACTATAGAAATCCATACAAGCAAAGTTAAACATAAATCCGGAGGTTCATCATGCTTAAGGTATCTAGCAAGTTAGTTGCCCATCAAAGGGGAACACAATTCCAACACAAGATTCAAGAGAAGGAAATGAGACATAATATGAAACACCATTCCCTCTACCATTGGTGAGGACCGTTGGCGGTGTGTGTCGAAGTGCTCCCTTGATGCTTGCCGTCACCTTCTTTCTCCAAGGTCTTCAATAAAACCCTAATCTCCAAGATGGAGGAAGGGTGGGAGTCTTCAAGAGAGGTGATGATATCCAAGTTCCAAGCCCCCTCTCAAACCCTAAAAAAGGCTATTTATAGGGTCCAGGTCAATTTACATAAATTTTGTCCAAATCATCTAAGTCTGAATTCAAATCAACCATAAAACTGGGTCAGGTCGCGTCTATAGGGGGAGTCATGCGGGCACACGACTGCCCGCATGCCCTATCTTTAGGCCTGTGCGCTCTATGATGCAGGCACACTGCCGGTTGCACAGCTCTCTGTAAGACTGGAGGTATGTGCTCAGAGTGCTCACGTGGGTGTGTGCGGGTGCACGGCTGTCTGTTTCCTACTTTGTGCGGGTGCGTGCGGGCGCATGCTATCCCGCACGACTTTAGTAACTTGGAGTTTTGCTTCGATTTGTGCCGTGTTACTTTCATTTTGCTCTGGAAGATCTCAAGTGCCCTGCAAATAAGAATTAACACTAATTAGGTATTAATGGGCAAAAATTACTCGGAATCACATGCATAGTATACAAAGAAGTGACATAACAATATGATCAATTAAATGCTTATTAAGATCATCAGAGAATTGGAATTGCTACTAATGTATAGCTAAAGTACTCTACGTCACTAAAACTAAAACTAACCTATTAAAGCTAATTGGGAGAACTAAAAACTTAACTACAAAGCTTGGGTTACCTCCCAAGAAGCGCTTATTTAACGTCGCTAGCTTGACGTACCTTTATGCCCAGGGAGGTTTGATAAGTGAATGATTATACATATATTGTTATTATATTTTCATGCACATTACTTGCTTTCTTGCATGGATTCCTCTATTTTTGTGCTCTATTGGGTATTGTGTTACGATTGAACAGATAAATAGGTACTCCGGACAAAAGGAGTGGAAAGCGAGACAATTCAAAGCAAAAAGAGCCAAAAAGATATGTACACGACCATGTTTTCGGGGGGTGCTTATGAGCACGGGTGTGCTTAGATCAACATGGTTGTGCTTTGGGATTTTTGAAGTCTATAAAAGGGCGCCCAATATAACTTTTGAAGGGGGCTTTTGGTGGATTGACTTTGGGCGATTCTTTTACCGTCGGCTAGGGTTTCAGAGAGGAGATTGCAGGCGAAGAAGACATCGATTGAGAGAGTTTATATTCTTTAATTATATCTTCTTCTTCAAATCTTGTTATCGCTTCCCATAGGCTAAACCATTTGTGGTGTATCGGATTCTTAAACCCTAGGATAAACTTGTGACTTATTTCCTTTTATTTTATATTGGATTTTCTTTTATTCGATAGTCCTTGTGAATCATCTGTGTGTACTTAATGCTTGTGATTTGCTAGTGTGAGAGCCCCAAATCACATATCTGAGTTGCTTAATTAGGTAAAGAGATCTCGACCAGGTTAGATCTGGGCATAGATGATAGAGGGTAAGTGCATGCCGAGAGATCGAGTATATGGGGTCACACTTTCCGGATTAGAGTAAAACCTAATAGTGAGAGTCATAGATCGTAATGCAATCATAGGGCGATTGGTATTATCGTACATGAAATAGGGTTTAATCGCCGAGAGATCGTGTTTAAACTAAATTAGGATTCCTCACGATCAAAGAACAACCAATCAGAAAGCCATTATTAGGAAATTATTCGAGTAAGGGATTTTCGGGGAGGGGGGTAGAGATCCGAGGTGCCATGTCTCTTGATTGATTACCCTAGATTTGCCAACTGTTCACTTTATTTCTTTCTTAAGATTGCTTAGTAAGGATCACAAAACCACCAAACATATTTTAGATTAGATAATAGAAGATAAATTAGTACTAGAAACACCATTTCTTGTGGATTCGACTACCCTAACTTTGGGTACTTTACTCTTGTGGGAGAGATATTACACATAATGCACATCAAGTTTGGTATCGTTGCTGGAGATTGACATTCTATGAACATTAGTATTCTGTTACTCTAGCCACTTTGTTTTAGCCTTAGTTTTAGTATTAGTTTTAGTTCTATTTCGCTTCGTTGTGTTGTTTTTAGGTCTAATCTTGCTCTTCTCTGTTGCAGGTACTGGTGTATGACCAGAAGCAGGGTCCCATACCCAGTAGGAAGAAGTACCAGATCTACACTTCGAACGTTATCTTCGTTGCCAGTTGAGATAGACCCTTCATAAAAAGACCATAACTGTGCAGAGGTCAATCAGCTGGTGGCGATGACAACACCGACTCGTTCTATCTCTTATTTTGCCCAGCCGAATCTCGATAGGGTAGGGTCAAGCATCAACCCGTTGCTAATCATGGAAAATAACTTCGAGTTGAAGCCCAACGTCATATAGATGGTCCAACAGAAGCCAATTTGACGGGTTCCAAGATGAGGATCCATATGCGCACCTGACAAGCTTCTTAGAAATTTGCGGTACTATCAAAGGGGGTAGAGTGCCTGAGGATGGAATTTGCCTCAGGTTGTTCCCTTTTTTAGTCAGAGGCAGGGCCAAACAATGGCTAAACTTGTTTCCCCAAGGTTCCATCACCACATGGATACAATTGCCCAAGAAGTTCTTAATGAGGTATTTTCCATGGGCAAAAATCATGAAGCTTCAAATGGATATTTCCTCCTATAGACAGATGGAGTCAAAGACACTTTAGGACACGTAGGAGAGATAGAAGGAAATGCTTAGGAAGTGTCCACAACACTGAATAGTGGTCTGGATGTAAGTCTAGATATTTTACAATGGGCTAAACTTGGCTACAAAACAGATGCTGGATGCGACAGCTGAGGGTTCCCCTATGTAGCAACGAATATCAGTGGAGTTGTGAAAGTAACAAACCCAGCCTAGCTTTAGGGGTTTATGAAGTAGATGCACTGACAACCTTGGTAGTGCAAGTCAAAGCAATCAATAAGCGCCTGGATAACATGCCCCTAGTATTTGAGGTAATTAGCGAGAATATGGCCAAGGTGGATGGGGATGCGCTCAATAATACTGTGGAGAAGATACAAGTCTGAGCGTGTAACCACCCCTGTACTGTTATCTTGCCCGGCTACCGATTGGCTGAGAAGAGCATGTATATATCTATGGACTGGATCAAGTAGGTAGGACGCCTTCCGAGAATCCATGCCCCCCTACCACAAGTGATAGACTACCAGAACGTGCTAGTTGTGATATCCATAGGGAACTCGATCCTCACTGGTCGTACTAGTGGGTCGTCGTGAACTCCCAGTCGTATATCCCCATATAAATGGAGAACTATATTTAGCGCATCCGTCGTGTCTCGTCGTAGAGATGAAATGTGATCTGCACTACGGTTGACCTCGATGGAGCTTAGCATCTCCAAGGTCAGCTCCCCCTATGTCAGTTCCTCGATCCCAGAAGGTTGTCCCACCCTTCGAAGGAGATCATATCTCGCACCTGTCTATCCAGTCCTAGGTGCTCCAAGATCGACCAGTCAATGACTCATGCGTGGTTGAATCTCCTCGTAGATAGTCACGCATAGCGCTCTATAAACCTCTGCTGTGTAAACTAGGTTGCCTCCAAGGATGTAACCTCACCCCATTGGCGCTTGCGAGGTCCAGTACCTACATTCTTTGTTCTCGGCATACCTGAAAAATAATTCAAAATGATTTGTTAACGCATAAAAGATTTTCAAAGTCTGAGTAGGCGGAGTTACGCCTTCCATATGGGAGTATATGCCCATAATGGCTCAGCTCATATAGCTCGGGGAGAGTCATACGGAGTCATTTCAAATTGAAACGTCCTCATGCAGGTGTTTTTCTCCAAAGGTCTGTGTGTGGTGTTGGTGTATAAGATTTATAAGCATAACCTCCACTAAGAGTCCATCAAGAATCCTATTTTTGTATAAACCCTAGGTTTAAGAATAAACATGAAGATTTTTCCAAGATTCGTCCAGTGAAATGCATACCAGATATTTTGATTAATGAAATTGACTTCCATAAACACTTGGGGATATATAGGAGGCTTAGGGAGTGCTAGATGGAGAAGAAAAGGGTGAAAGAGAGCAAACAGCTTGAGTTACAAGTGAACGGTTGCGCTCGTGTGTCTACTATTTATAGAAAAATTGGGCTATACGAGGATATATGCCCATATTGTCCGCCTTTTTAGCTTTTAGGTAAGGCCATACAATACTCTATGGAATAATATGAGACCATATGGCTTGGGACCTTTTAAAAGAAATTCAAGGACTGGGTACCATACGGGCATGTATCCTCTGCCTACAGGCCAGAAATACGGGGGTATGCTGCCCGTTTGGCCTCGTGCCAAAGTTAAATTCATGTTTCCCTCGACTCATACAGGCATATGCACCCATATACTGCTCCTATTCGATTTTCTGGCCCGTCCATGAGGGCGTATGTACCCCGTATGGATGTTTGTATGCCCTATTTTACTTCTACTTATGCACAAATTTTGTGTGAACTCCCAAAGTAACCTATATGCAACAATTTAAACTATATTTTGAACTATGAATCACACCAATCTATATTGAATTGAGGAGGTGAGAATTTTAAAACTTAGGGGCACCGTCAGTTTATTGAATACACTAAAACTAACTAGAACTAAGATGGAAAAACTAAGACAATCCTAATTAAAGAAAACCTTGGGTTGCCTCCTAAGAAGCGTTTGTTTAACATCACTAGCTTGATGTACTTGGTTTGCGTGCCTCATGGAGGTTCAAAAAGATGAATTCCCTCACCGGTCATATCTATAAAACAATTATCAAACAATGAAAATCCTAGGCTAGAGTAAACAAGGGAGTTACCATGATCGATGCTGGAGCATTGAGTTACATCTTCCTGGACCGAGTTGTCCTTGTGATGCTTACCTCTATTCACCTTCATCCATGATTTTACCTGAGGGAGTAGCTTATTCTTCTTCTTTACTTTTACTTCCGGTTGCTCCTTCTCTTGTGGTTCACCTGAATTTTTCTAGAGTCCTCCAGGTCCATCATCGAGTTCGCCCAAGTATTCCTTCAATGGATCCACGTATAGTAATTCCTGTATACAATCAGAAGTGATTAAGTCAGTATCATCAATGCAATATGAGGTGTAATCATGATCCATAGTATGCCTCATCGCCTCCGATAACTTAAACACCACTTCCTTGCTTTCAACGAGTAAAGTCATTCTGCCTTCATAATGATCGACCAAGGCTCGGGCAGTTGCTACAAACGGTCGACCAAGTATGATGGGGACCTCTAAATCATCGTCCACATCTAGAGTTACAAAGTCCACGGGAAATATAAACTTGTCGACCTTCACCAGTACGCCCTCCACAAATCCCCTAGGAGGTTTTATTGAATGATTGGCTAATTGCAGGGTCATCCTTGTTGGTCTCATCACTCCAAATCACAATTTTAGAAACAACTTATAGTGCATGACATTGATGCTTGCCTCTGAATCAGTCAACATTTTCTCACAGATTTCTTCTCCAATCACACAGGGTACGACGAAGCTACCATGATCCTCGAGCTTTTTGGGCACCTTGGGCTAGATGATCCTTAAAGTGTTTGCATTCTATATTACTGCTGTTATCTCCTCCAACTTGCGCTTGTTTATGAGTAACTCATTCATGAACTTGGCATATTTTGGCATCTGGGAAAGGGCCTCTACCGGCTGCAAGTTGATGTGCAACTGTTTCAACAGCTCCATAAATTTCTTGAATTGGGAATCCTCCTTATCTTTTTACAATCTCGCTAGATAGGGGATGCGAGGATGGTACTCTAGGATTGGTGGACGCTCCACCTCCATTTCCTTCTCCTGCACTCTCTCATCAGAATTGTCCTTCTCCACAGTTTGCTTAGTTTTTGTAGGATGTTTTTCAGCGGAGATTTTTGCACAGGGGTTTCCACTTCTCTACAAATTGTCAAAGTGATGGATTTCAGCTGCTCATGAGGATTGGCCTCGGTATTATTGGGGAGGCTTCCTTGTGGTCTTTCTGTTATAGCTTTTGCGATCTACCACACTTGATTTTCAATACTCTAAGTAGATGCTTGAATGTTCCTTAATGTGGTATTAACAGTGTCAAACTTTACAACGGTGGTTGATGTGCTGCTAGTTCGCAAGTGCACGGTCGCTCAAGTAGTAAAGTACCCTGAGGGTAGGGTAGTTGAATCAATAGGTGATAAGTGTTTATTTGAGCATAATTTTATATCATATTGTTATATGCTTGGCATGTAACTTTGAAGACTTTTTACCCACCAATACTTAAAATGTATTCATTCTGATAAACAGGGCATAATACCAGGACCCTGGAAGAAAGAAATCATTTCGAGAGAAACCGGGACCTCAGAGCACCCCGAAGGGCCCATACGGGCATTTATATGGGATAACATACAGCCGTATACTGGCACCTGAAGGGAATACGGGCCAGTATACGGCCTGTATGATAGGTTGTATGGAGCTGGCTGGCCCATACACGGGCAGATATATGCCCGTATACGGGCCCGTACGTCGTAAATCTCAGCGAATCTGCAGTTTTAGAAGGGGGCAAATTGGTAAATCTCACCCCTAAAACCCTAGAGGTATAATAGTCGACTAATGAGGGTTTAGGGGAGGAGGAAGCAGCTTGGGGAAAGAGTCTAATCTTGGGAAAAGCTTGGAGATTGTCATCTTGAAGATATTGGAGCAAGAAGAAGTCGAATCATTGGAAGAGGATCAAGGAAGCCATCAACAGTGCATTCATTAGTGTCATTCATTATGATTTTCTTGTTTGCTTTTATCTTTGTTTTGTGTTGTTGCCCCCTTTCATGGAGGGCTAATTTTGTAGATGCTTGGATGATTGATGAACCCTTGGACATGTTTTAATTAATGTTATCTCTCTGTCTTTGATTGTTTGGTTGAATCTCATTGAGTCTATTGGACGTTTTAATGTGAGTTAATCCCTCTACGTTGCGAGAGCCCGGAGGGATTTTCGTAGTCTATATGGAGGAAGAAGCGAACGCCTCCCCATGTGTAGACCATCTCCAATAGAGGGGATTGTGAGTGTACCGGGAACCCGGGTACTAAGGAGAGTGAGTCCTTTAGATGTATTATTCCCATAATCCCTTCAAGAATTAGGTTCCCTAGAACATCATCAGTAAGGGCACTAGGATTAGTAACTCACCTCGAGAGAGGGAGTGAAAGCACCATAGGAACCCTTGGATGAGGATCAACCAAATGTCGAGATAGAGAGTAGCATTCATCTTTTAGAAGTCCAATGAGGATTCAATTGTCCGAGCATCCCCCTTTTATGATTGTTCAACCATAAGAGCAACTCGATTCCCTTGTTTGCATTTTCAATTGATTAGTTTAGAATTAGTATAATCAACCACCTTTGGATAGACTAGATAGTAGACGAATAGTGGGTATTAGTACTTCCATCTTCCTGAGGATCGATAACCCGACTTTCAAGTCCACTCTATTACTTGTTATGACCCGTACACTTGCGGTTGCATTGCATCACGTTTTTGGCGCCGTTGCCGAGGAGATTTGGATTACTAGGAAAGCTAGGAATTTACTTCTTTAGTCATTTTTTTGATTTCTTTACTTTCTTTTTTTGTTTTGTCTTTCATTTCATTAAAATTTTTGATACTAATCTTCACCTTTTGAATATGTTGCGAGGTGGCCACATGGTCATATCCAGGAGCGAATTATTTAAAAAGTTGGAGGCACTAGATCGGTGGATTGAAGAAAAGCTAGCCAAGCAATCCACGAGTTCATCATGGGAACAATTGTTGGAGGCCATCCAATTTGAGTAGGTGTATGCTTTATGGGGGTCAGAAACTAGCCCGATACCAGGGGAAACATCTCAAGAAGGATCATATGATGAAGATGCATTGTACAATCATGACTTTCTAATGGAATTCCTAAATAAACAGAATGAAGTCTTTTTGCATTCAAGGGGGTTAGCCAAAGAAGAGAATCCAAATCATGATCGAGTGGCTATGAACATTGACCTCATACAAGATGCAAAGCACAACAATACACCCTCAGATTTAGAAGAAGAGTCCATCATATAATCAGAGGCAGAATTGGATGAGAACTTGAAGAAGTTAAAACCGTCAGTAGATGAGCCCTCGCAATTGGAGTTGAAAGAATTACCTTGTCATCTTGAGTATGCCTTTTTAGCTGAAGACTCAAAGCTCCCGGTTATTATTGCATCTAATCGACGAGTCTACAGAAGGGGAAATTACTACAAGTCCTTAAGAGACACAAGAGGGCCATAGCATGGAAAATATCCGACATCAAAGGGATCAGTCCATCTTTCTGTACCCACAAAATTCTTATTGAGGACAACTATTGACCTTCTATCCAACCTCAAAGGAGGCTAATCCCAAATATGCAGGGGGTTGTCAAGTCAGAAGTGCTTAAGCTTTTGGACGCTGGAGTCATTTACACCATCTCCTACAGTACATGGGTGAGTCCCGTCTAAGTTGTACCGAAGAAGGGAGGAATGACAGTGGTCACCAATGAAATGGATGAGTTGATCCCAACAAGAACTGTCACCGGCTAGAGAGTATGTATTGATTATAGGAAGTTGAGCGACTCCACAAGGAAGGATCATTTTCCTTTGTCATTTATTGATCAAATGCTTGAGAGACTAGCCGGACACTCCTATTATTGTTTCCTAGATGGATTTTTTGGATTCTTCCAAATCCCCATCGCTCCTCAAGATCAAGAGAAGACCACATTTACTTGTCTTTATGGTACTTTCGCTTACCGCCGTATGCCTTTCAGGTTATGCAATGCACCGGCTACTTTTCAACGATGTATGCTAGCTATCTTTGAAGACTTTGTGGAGAACATTTTGGAGGTATTTATGGATGACTTCTCGGTCTTTGGGGATTCATTTGATTTTTGTTTCACAAACCTAGAGAAGGTGTTAATTAGATGTGAAGAAACCAACTTGGTGCTAAGTTTGGAGAAATGTCACTTTATGGTCCAAGAAGGAATTGTTTTGGGTCACAAGATTTCAAGCAAGGGTATTGAGGTGGATAAAGCAAAAGTTGACACTATCAAAAAACTACCTCCACCAACTTCAATGGAAGCCGTCAGAAGCTTTTTGGGGCACGCCGGGTCCTATAGGAGACTTATTAAGGACTTCTCCAAAATAGCCAAACCATTGACCAAATTGCTAGAAAAAGATGCTCCCTTTGAGTTTGACGAAGGATGCCGAGCGGCTTTTACTATCTTGAAGGAGAAGCTTGTGCAAGCTCCGATCATGACCACCCCAGATTGGAACCTCCCATTCGAGCTCATGTGCAATGCAAGTGATTATGCAGTCGGCGCAATTTTGGGACAATGGAAGAACAAGCACTTCCAACTCATCTATTATGCTAGCAAGACTTTGACGGATGCCCAAGAAAATTACACTACCACCGAATAGGAGCTTCTTTCCATAGTGTTTGCATTTGATAAATTCCGACCTTACTTGGTGCTTTCTAAGGTTATAGTGTACACCGATCATTCAGCACTGCGCTATCTCATGACTAAACCAGACGCCAAACTAAGATTGATCCTTAGGGTACTATTATTGCAAGAGTTTGATTTGGAAATAAAGGATAAACGAGGTGCCGAGAATCTAGCTTCTTATCACTTATCTTGATTGGAAAACCCAAATAGAGACTTGTTGAAGGAGATGGATATCAAGGAAGAGCTCCCGGAGGAGTACTTATACAATCTTCAAGTGATACAAGAGCAAACACAGGTGATTAGTAAGGAGAAGGAAACACCCTTTGCTGACATTGCAAATTATTTAGTTATTGGATCTCTTCCAAAGTCCTATAATTATTCACAAAAAAAGAAGTTTTTCTTAGAACAGAAATATTATACATGGGATGATTCTTACCTATTTCGCATTTGTGCTGATCAAGTCATAATTAGGTGTGTCTCGAAGGAAGAAGGGTTAAAATTTCTGAAGCATTGTCACGCAGGACCTGAAGGTGGGCATTACAGTGCAAATAAAATTCTGGAGCATTGTCACGAAGGAAGAAGGGTTTTATTGGCCAACCATATTCCACGATGCACAAAGATATGTCCAATCCTGTGATAGGTGTCAACGATGCGGCAATATATCTAAGAGAGATGAGATGCCACGTTCAAGTGTGCGAAGTATTTGATGTTTGGGGAATTTGTTTTATGGGGCCTTTTCCTACCTCTCGCGGAAATAGATTTATCTTGGTGGAGGTGGATTATGTCTCCAAGTGGGTAGAAGCACAAGCCTTACCCACTAGTGATGCAAGGGGAGTTGTGGGATTCCTCAAAAGATTGTTTTCTCGTTTCGGTACCCCAAGAGCCATTATTAGTATCGAGGGACACATTTTTGTAATGCTCAATTTGCTAAGATCCTAAAGTGATACAATGTAGTCCACCACACCTCTACTCCATATCACCCTCAAACAAGCGGGCAAGTGGAAGTATGCAACCGACAACTGAAGAGGATCCTTGAACGGACGGTCACACATAATCAGAAGGATTGGGCTGATAAATTGGATGATGCACTTTGGGCCTATCGCACCGCATACAAGGCACCAATTGGTAGTATCCCCTATAGGCTTGTCTATGACAAAGCATGTCATTTACCGGTCGAACTTGAGCACAAAGCTTATTGGGCAACCAAATTCTTAAATTTTGATACCTCACTCATTGGCGCTGAATGGAAGCTCCAATTGAATGAACTCGAAGAATGGAGGTTGTTTGCATATGAAAATTCAAGCTTATACAAAGAGCGGGTCAAGAAGCATCATGATCAAACATTAAAGCATCACAAACAATTCAAGGAAGGAGATCATGTGTTGTTATTCAACTCAAGACTCAAACTTTTCCCAGGGAAGTTGCGATCTAGGTGGTTCGGACCTTTCACCGTCACCAAGGTTCACCCTCACGGTGCAGTGGAAATTCACCACTATGAGAGGGGTACATTCAAGGTAAAAGGCCATCGGCTCAAGCTGTACCATAATGCAAGCTTTAAGGGAGGAGCCAATGAAAGCTTCAAAGTATTTGAACCCCATGAGGTAAGGTGAAAGTACATCAAGCTAGTGACATTAAACAAGCGCTTTTTGGTAGGTAACCCAAGTCCTAGAAATTTTCTTTAATGACAATTTCTTTTGATTAGTTAGATTGTATGTGTTTGGAATAAATGAATGACATGTTTCATGTCCGATTTCATAGTACATTGTTTTATCTTGCTGGTTGTCGATCCATTCATTGCCCTAGATTCATAATTGTCATTAGGTAGCATGAGGAGGATTCGAATGGTGTCATGGATTGGCTGCATAAGCCAAACCCTGGCCCATACAGGGTGTCATACGGCCTATCATATGGCCGTATGGACCCTCCAGTGAGGTATACGGGTTGCCATATGGACCCTCCAGTGAGGTATACAGAGCCGTATGACTCGTCCAGTGCCATATATAGGCTGATATACAGCCTGTATATGGGCCCGTATACAACAGGATTTGGGGCGTTATAAAGACGATTTCCCCATTTCTTTTTCAAACCGTAGCCGACCCTACTCCCCTCCACGTCGATTGGAGTCCTCTCTTCGTCAACGCAGCCTACAATCTTGATTTGGGCGCTCATTCTCTCTAGGTATGATCTCTAATGCTTTGATTTGTTGATTTAATCCATCATTATCATGTTTAGAACCCTAGGGATTGAATGAATGTGTTTTGAATGGATTTGAGATAATTATATGCCTTTTTATATCAAATTTCTATGTAAATGTGTTGATTTAAGGCATGTTTAGAGTTTAGGAAGAGAAATGTAGATGAATGGCATGTAAAATGGGGTTGTATACGCCGTTGGGGATCGACACCGCCATAGCAACCCGTATGGCCCTCAGGTGTACCCATACGGGTTGATATATAGCCCTTATTGAACCCCGTATGGCTCCCAGGCGGGGTCATACGGGCCGTATACCTGCCCGTATGGATGCCTGTATAGGGCCCATCAAGGGCCGTAGTGCAAAATTTTTGTTTAGTTAATCTTTTCAATACTCCCATTCGTACTAACACCCCTTTCAATTGTTTTGTAGACATACCGAGGAAAGTAATAGCATCCAAGAGGCGAAGGACCAGGGAAGGCTCCTCCACCACACCGCAGTTTGAAGAGGAGCGCTTCTTCCACCACTACGAAAGGCTAGCTGCCAAGCCCTTTGGGTGAACGCGGTACATCGATTAGGGAGTGCTACCGAGTTTGGGATAGCGGACTGAGTGCAGAGCATGTTCGCGATTGGTGGATGGGACAAGGTGTTCTCCATCAACCACGATACCTTCCGCGAGGCGACTCTAGAGGTCCTAAGCAGGTTTGAGGCTGACCGGAGTGCCATCCAGGAGCTCTCCCTCATATCAGTCTCATTTCAGCTCTTCGGGGAGAAGAAGACCATGAGCTACATCTATTTCTCGATGCTCATGGGGTTTTATGATATGGACATCTTCCACACTCGCCTCCTCACTTCCTTCCCCGAGGACATCATCATACCCACACGCTACTGGCTCTAGCTCGGGGGACACCATGGGAACCAGAGTGCTTCCTACATGAGTGATCCAGTCTACCGCTTCATCCACGCCGTAGTCAGATGCTCCATTGCGGGGCGAGATGACAGCACCGAGAAGGTCACCATCAGCAACCTTTCATTCTCTACAACATTTTCGAGCGGATACCTATCCATTTAGGGTATATACTCGTCGACTACTTGGTGCATCAGATGAACCACACCTAGCTGAAGACCATCACTGTGGGGACCTACATTACACGCCTTATCATTGGTATGGGCCTCGAGGAGAAGACAGAGGGCATGAAGAGTCTCCAGCTTATAACCGGCTTGGGGATGAGCACTTTGTGCCAGATGGGGCTCGTCAAGCACTCCGGGAGCTGCTACATACTGATCAACCAGAGCGCCGACAGCTCTGAGGATGACGAGGAGTCCGACTCAGAGGACTTTGACATCCCATCTCCCGCAGGCGAGCTCCCATCTTCCGCGAGCAGGAGCCGATTCGAGCAGCTGGAGGAGCAGATCTCGGACATTCGTGCCACCCAAGATACGATCCCACGGAGCAACGCCGCTTGGCGACCAGTTCACGGAGCTGTCTCTCTTCATATGAGGGCATCCAACATTCACTCCTCCTCCAGCACAGGGACCCCCCAGAGCAGCACCCGAGGTACTAGCAGATGACCCGGCTGCTTGAGGACTTAGAAATTTCTTTTCATTGTGTTAATGAGACTTTATTTTCTTGTGCACTTTTCCTTTCTTGTTTGTTAAACTTATGACTTTATTTTCTATACCGTGTATGGCTAGCAAGGGCATCACCCTGCTACACTTATCCTTCTGTTTATTTTCTATGGACTCCGTTATTTTCTCATTCTTTTCCATGGAGTTATGATGATATTTCCCTTGATTTGCAGAGGCGGAACTTGTATCAACATTCCTCGATAATCGCCAAGCACCAACTTTATGGAAATCGATTGGCATACCAAATTAACCGGGGAAGTTTTAGTTCACCTTGCTCCATAAATATTTAATTTTGGAATTACTGCGTATATTGAGGACAATGTACAATTTTAAGTGTGGAGATGGGCAGCTACCTATCCTTTATCTTTGTACATTCATAGCAAAACTTTAAGTGTGGAGATAGGTAGTTATTAGTGAAATTCATTGTGAATTTTTAAATTTTTCATGACTAGCATGCCTCGACAAAGGCCTTAAGGAAGCATGTTGGCACACTCTATTTCGAGGGCACCACCTTGGCACATAATTTTGTTGGACTCTCCTATGAAACGCCATAGGCATTTAAAGAACATCTCTGTGACACTTATGATCTTTAGAGACAATAGATAACCCATTGTCATGCTCTTTGTACTTTAATATCTAACACATTTTTCAATATCTCCAAGAGATCTCGTGGCACTACCTCAATTCATTAATCCCTCATAATATGACCTAGTGGACAAGTAGGGAGAGAATAAAATAGTTGTACATAATAGTCACGAAAAAATAAAGACAGTGTTCTGCTGCTTATTTTGATGAAGTAGTTTGGGGTTCCGGCTCCCTATAAGAGTGTCCCTCAATTTGAAAAATCATTACTTAGCATGAACACAACCATGCGGAGTTCTAACTACCTTAGTAGCTAAGTGCCCGGTGCCTGATCAGCATGAGCACTATGCGAAGAGGAGGAACTACACTCTATATTGGTCTTTAATACAAGAAAGTCGGATCCATTAGGAATACCCTACCAAAAAAAAAAGTTTGTGTCCTCCTATTTGTCCGCCACTTATCTAATCTGAGGGGATCTCACTGATCATAGGGCCTAGAGAACCCTCTAGAGTCCATTGCGGATGTATTTGTCTTACAAAGTTTTTTCTAGAACATGGTATGTGGAGTGAATAAGCTTTGTCTAGAACTATAATGACATCTTGCATGAGATCTATTTAAGCCCTGGCGTGAAAATAAGAGAACAAAGCACATGGGTGATGAACTTGAAAAGAGTTGAGCCATACATTTCATGGCTAAGAGGATGAACACTTATACTTTCTTTTCTTGATTGCTTTTCTTTGCTTGGGGACAAACAAACCTTTAAGTGTGGAGATGTTTAATAAGTGTTCATTTGAGCATAATTTTATATCATATTCCTATATGCTTGGCATGTAATTTTGAAGACTTTTTGCCCACCGATACTTAAAATGTAGTCATTCAGATAAACAGGGCAGAATACCAGTACCCCGAAAGAAAGAAAGCATTTCGAGAGAAACCGGGACCTCAGAGTACCTCGAAGGGCCTATACGGGCATTTATACGGGCTGACATACGGTCGTATACTGGCACCTGAAGGAATATGGGCCATTATACGGTTTGTATGATAGGTTGTCTGGAGGTGGCTGGCTCGTATACGGGCTGATATATGCCCGTATATGGGCCCGTAAGTCGTAAATCTCAACAAATCTGCAGTTTTAGAAGGGGGAAAATTAGTAAATCTCACCCCTAAAACCCTAGAGGTATAAAAGCCGACTAATGAGGGTTTAGAGGAGGAGGAAGCAGCTTGGGGAAAGAGTCTAATCTTGGGGAAAGCTTGGAGATTGTCATCTTGAAGCTATTGGAACAAGAAGGGGAATCATTGGAAGAGGATCAAGGAAGCCATCAACGATGCATTCATTGTGATTTCCTTGTTTGCTTTCATCTTTGTTTTGTGTTGTTTCCCCCCTTTCATGGAGGGCTAATCTTGTAGATGCTTGGATGATTGATGAACCCTTGGACATGTTTTAATTAATGTTATCTCTCTGTCTTTGATTGTTTGGTTGAATCTCATTAAGTCTATTGGATGTTTTAATGTGAGTTAATCCTTCTACGTTGTGAGAGCCCGGAGGGATTTTCGTAGTTCATATGGGGGAAGAAGCGAACGTCTCCCTGTGTGTAGACCATCTCCAATAGAGGGGATTGTGAGTATACCGGGAACCCGGGTACTAAGGAGAGCGGGTCCTTTAGATGTATTATTCCGATAATCCCTCAAACAATTAGGTTCCCTAGAACATCATCGGTAAGGGCACTAGGATTAGTAACTCACATCGAGAGAGGGAGTGATAGCACCATAGGAACCCTTGGCCGAGGATCAACCAAATGTCGAGATAGAGATGTAGCATTCATCTTTTAGAAGTCCAAGGGGGATTCAATTGTCCGAGCATCCCCCTTTTATGATTGTTCAACCTTAAAAGAAACTCGATTCCCTTGTTTGCGTTTTCAATTGATTTGTTTAGAATTAGTATAATCAACCACCTTTGGATGGACTAGATAGTAGACGAATAGTGGGTACTAGGACTTCCATCTCCCTGATGATCGATAACCCGACTTTCAAGTCTACTCTATTACTTGTTACGACCCATACACTTGCGGTTGCATCGCATCAATAGGGAACCGCATAACTAGTACTAATTTATCTTTTATTATCTAGCCTAAAATATTTTTTGTGTTTTTGTGATCCTAACTAAGTAATCTAAAAAAGAACTAAAACTAAAGTGAATAATTGGCAAATCTAGGGTTATCAGTCAAGAGAACATGACACCCAGTATCTCTGTCCCCCTAAGAATCCTTTGTGACTAGTTTTCGAATACCGGTTATATAGTTTATGTATTCTTGGACCATGGAGAACCCTAAATTAGTTTGATCCCGTTCTCTCGTGTAGCCAAACCGTAGTCCCATACCACAACTTCGCCATACAATTGCATTATTATTTTTATTATTATTATTAGTATTCTATAGTTCCTACTATTAGGTTTTACCCTAATTCAGAGAGTGTGTTGTGAAATCACTGTGGTCACGCGATCTCTCGGCGTGCGCACACCCCCTATTATCTATGAGTTTGGGACAAGCTAGGTAGGAGTTAAGTTATGAATGATAAGATCTCAAAGGAAAGGGGATGAAGGAGAAGACACAGACTGGCCCTAAAAGACTCTACATACAAGGCCAACTTCCTAGACCAAGGAGAACTAGGATGTTCCCTAGAGTTTGGAAGTCTAACTCTAAAGGGAGACTGTATAGCAAAACTGTCGCCTATTTGAATGAGTTCAGGGAAACTAAGGGTTGAGGTTACTGATGCACGCATGGGGTGCCCGGTATCTCTCCCGCAAGTATACGGGGTCGATCAAGTAGTAAAATACCCTCAGGTAGGGTAGTCGAATCCATAGGGACTAAACGACTAGTATTGACTATCCTCTATTATCTAGCCTAAAATATGGGAAGTGTTGTGATAGTTTAACTAACTATTCTAAAGAAGAAACTAACGCAAATAGTTGGTAGATTGTGGGTAATTAGAGATGAAATAGGGCACCTCAGATCACAATCGCTTTAGGATTACCTTAATGATGATTGATTTCCCAATTTCGGTTATTTGTAGACTAGTTCTTGGAGAGTGAGCCAACTACACCTTCTAGATGCAACACCCAATCTCTCGGCATGCTAATCGTACTCTATCATTTGTGCCTAACTATGACCTAAACCGTAAGGGATGTTGTCTAATGCAATAATAAACACACAGATCATAACCATAAATACTTATCGTGCTTCGCTGTAATCTGAAGAAGTATATAATCAGGGCACATGTACCTACAACCACACAAATAATAAGCACATGCATGCAAATATGACTCACAAAAACTGTCAATAAAGAGGGAAACAACAATTAAAAGGAATTCAATTACAATTCATACTAGGGTTCATTTGTCCGAGGCACCCCATAAGGTTTAGCATCCCATACTACGGACAATCTTAACAGAGATACAAGAGGAAGACATAATCAAAATCATAAATCACTCCCTTGCTCGATGTCTCCTCCACCTTTGATAAGTTCATAATTATACATATATTCCTATCATATTTGCATTCACTTATTCCGGTCTTTTGCATCAATTTCTCTATTTTCGCACTCCTCTAGGTTTGTTATGTTATTGACAAGGTAAAATAGGTGTCCAAAGTGAAAGGAATGAGAAACGGGACAAATCGGGGTGAAACACGCTAAAAAAGAGCTTCACAAAGGTGTGCATGATAGGTGTTGCTAGCACGTAAGTGTACGGGGTCGCTCAAGTAGTAAAGTACCTTGAGGGTAGGGTAGTCGAATCCATAGGGACCGACACTAGTACTCACTAGGACTCTATTATCTAGCTTGGAAAAGATGGTTAGTGAATTATTTTTAACTAAAACCTAATCAAAATAAACTAAAGTTACAGTTGGCAAGTTGGTATTTATCAATCAGAAGGGTATGGCACCTCGGATCACTATCCCTCTAATAATACCTCATGATCAATCCTCTAATACTACTTTCTTGATTTATCTATTCCTGGACAGTGAAGAACCCCAATTTAGTTTGGTCCCGATCTCTCGGCAACCAAACCCTAACCGTAGGGAGTTTGCTCAACATATAGCCGCATTATTATTGGTGTTCTATGGTTCTTTCTATTAGGTTTTACCCTAATCCGGAAAGTGAGTTGCGGTTGCAAAGCAACCCAAGCGACAACCCGATATCTCGCCGTGCGCCCTCCCCCTATTGTCTATGCTAAGACCTAGTTTTACCGCGATCTCTCGTCATGCATCAAACAATTCTAGTAGTATGGCTAGTGCTTTCGCACTAACAATCCATTATAAGCATACATAAACAATTCTCAGAGATAAATAAAGAGATAAAGAGAAGGATTCATAAGTTCATCTAAGAGTTCAAGGACCCGAGGCACCACAAGGGGTTTAGTCTCTCATGGTAATGAAAGACATCACAATAACTAAGAAAGAAAGCATAAGAAGACTCATAGACTCCCTGGCACGATGCTTCCTCCGCCTTCAGCTTCTCACCGAAACCCTAGCCATCGATTCCTGGATACACCAAAAGTCCTTCTGGGCCTCCGCCCAAAGATGCCTCTATAAATCAGATCTGACCCCCTTTTATAGACTTCAATTTGATGCCACATGGGGGTATAGAGTCCGCGTGTGATTCTGGATAACTTCGAATTTGAATTCACGCAGTTTTGGATGATTTTGAGGTGCACACGCCCGCGTGGAAATTGCACACCCCCGTGTGAATGTATGGATAAGTTCTGGATAGATTTTGGGCGGTTTCATATATAGGTACAGAGAGCAACACGGTCTGCCATACGCCCGTATCCCCAAGTGTATGGTGCTCTGTACTTTTCCATATCCGAGCAGTCTTTATCAAATGCTTGACCAGATGACCATTTAAACTTGGATTGACCTGAAATTTTAACTGGGTATTCCTGACTCCTTTTCCTTTAATATAAATAGTGGAGATTCGATTTGGAGTCCTAAATCTCTAGGAATAAATTCTAGACTCCTGCAGCTTGTTTATACTGCTTATAGCTCTATCTCCTCCTCTCTTTCTTTGCTTCTTTGTCATAGAACACACCTTCTAATTGTCACTTCATCAACCTCTTATCTAGATTATGTCTTTTTAGATTCTTTTGATCCAAATTGATCCAGTTTTCTCTTCTTTTGTTCTGGTTGCTTGTTTTCCTATCCAATCACAACAACATACTCAGAAAAGCACAAAAGTGGAAGAAACCATGCAAAAAGGTATGCAAAGTGCATGTAAATATGATATGAAAACATGTATATTTATGCACACATCAGTGCACGGTCAAAACATTATTATGCACAGGCGTGCACCTGCCCGTGCACCTCTCTGATTTCAAACGCGTCAACCGTGTAGTGTATTAGATCCGCATTGCCGTGCCAAATTGATCTGAAGCATATATAAACCCACCGAAGGCACTGAATTCGGGGACTTTTGGAGATTAGTTTTCCGCGGGGTTTTTAAGTGACTGCTAGAGTTTCAGAGAATATCTAAGGCTGAGAAGATATTGAGCAAGGGAGTGTCCTATATTTATTATATCTTTTTCCATTATCTTTTTCATGTTTTCTTATAGTATGAGAGGCTAAACCCCTTTGTGGTGCCTCAGACACATGAACCCTAGGATGAATTGTTATTGAATTCTATTCATTATTGGCTTTTCCTTTTATAATTCTTGTGAGTTATCTTTGTATGCCTTTGCCTCGATTTATGTGGTTGTAATTGCATGAGCTCCAGGTCATATACCTCGTTAGATTACAATGAAGCACATAGGTGTTTATGGTTATGATATGTATGTATATTAGTGCATTAGCCCATATCCTTCCCTGCTTAGATCATAGCTAGTCACGGGTAATTGAGTAGGTTAGCACACAGAGAGATCAAGTATGACATCTAGACTATGCAATTATCACGCTCGCAAGGAATTAGTCATGGATAACCAATATTAGGATTTCAATTATTAGCAAGGGATTCCTAGGGGGACTGTGATCCAAGGTGCCATGCTTCATCTTCAATTACCCACAACCTACCAATTGTTCGCATTAGTTCTTTTCTTAGATAATTAGTTAGATTACCAACACTTTCCATATTTTTAGGTTAGATAACAAAAGATAGTTAGTACTAGTATTCCAGTCCCTGTGGATTCGACTACCCTATCTTTGGGTACTTTATTACTTGATCGTCCCCGTATACTTGTAAGAAAGATATAGCGCACCCTATGAGTTCATTAAGTTTTGGCGCCATTGCTGGGGACTAGCAATGCTAGGAATGTTAGAATTTGTTATCCTAGCTACTTTAGTTTCTCTTGTTCAATTTTATCCTAAATTACAAAAAAATTCAGAAAATTAAAAACACAAAAATATTTTGTCTTTTTGGTCTGATTTCGCTTTTCTTTCTATTCAGGTGCTAGTGCATGACCAGAAGCAATGTTTCATATCCATTGAAAGTACCTGACCCGAACTTTGAGCATCACCTATGTCATCAAATAAGAGAAGCCCTCACCAAAAAGTCAACAATAGTAGAAAGCAATACGAAAGTCAATCAACCGGAACCAATGGCGGCCCCAGCTTGATCCATATTGGACTACGCAAGGCCAAACCTAGATGGCATCGACTCAAGCATTATCCCACCTCTAGTCACAGACCACAATTTCAAACTGAAGCCTCATATCATCCAGATGGTTAAGCAATCAGACACCATCGGCCTAAGGTTGTTCCCATTCTAAGTGAAAGGATGAGCGAAACAGTGGTTAATTCACTACCTCATGGGTTGATCACATCATGGGCCCAATTGACCGAGAAATTTCTCATGAGGTACTTCCTATCGGTAAAGATAAGAAAACTGTGAAGTGACATCTCTTTCATCAGACAGATGGACATGGAAACCTTATACAACACATGGGAGAGATACAAAGGCATGCTCAGGAAGTGCCCACAGCATAGTAAAGAAGACTGGATCCAAGGCCAAATGTTTTACAAAGGGCCAAACATAGCTACCAAGCAGAAGTTGGAAGAAACGGCAAATGCCTCATTGTGCAGCAAGGACCTTGACACATCCAAGGAACTCATAGATGAGATGGCTACTAATAGATATCAGTGGACTTCTGAAAGAACCAAAATGAGTGAGGTCGCTAGTATACATGAGTTGGAAGTGCTAACAAACTTGGCAGCCAAGGTGGAGGCAATAAACCAGAAACTAGAGAGCATCAGCTGCTAGTAGAAAGCATCGATTATGATGTGTACTGCTTGTGGGAGTAAACAAGAAGAGAATCAAGCCGAACAAATCGAGGAAGTGGATTTTGTAGGAAGAGCTCAGAGCAATCTGTATAGCTCTACATACAATCCTGGCTGGAGGAACCACACCAACTTTTCCTACAGCTTCCCAGTACAACATCTAGGGCAACTAAGAACAACTCTACCTCAAGGACCCTGACACAGCCAATAAAGCATGAGCTGTCAAGCATGAGGAGATGATGAGAAACTAGCAAGCATCTTTTCAGAATGTCAAACATCAAGTCGCCTAGATAGCTAAATCGTTGGCAGAAAGACCAGCAGGCACTCTCCCGAGTGATACAGAAGTCAAGGCCATTACTCTCAGAAGTGGAACAAAGCTGGCACCACCATAAGTCAAGGAGGCCGTAGAAACACCTGTTGCTCCCCTATAGGAGGAAAAGTCAGAGACCGAAGAAGGGGAGGGTATGGGCAAGTCAAGGAAAGTATCCATAGTGCCTTAGTATAAACCGAAGATATCTTACCCAGCTAAGCTGAAGCAAGATGAGTAGTTCAGAAAATTTTTGGACTTCTTCAAAGCACTACACATCAACATTTCGTTTGTAGAAGAACTTACACAAATGCCACGATATGCAAAGCTTTTGAAGGAACTGCTCACCAGCAAAAGGAAGTTAGAAGAAGTGTCCATGGCAACATTGAATGAAGTGTGTTCGGCAGTTCTCACCAACAAGCTACTAAAGAAGGAAATGAACAAAGTAGGTTACATTATCCCCTGTACCATCGGAGGATTGGTGGATGAAAAGGCCTTGGCCGACATTTAAGCAAGCATCAATCTCATGCCTTATAAGATATTCTAGAAGTTAAGAATTAGAGAGCCAAAGTGAACAAAGGTGATACTTCAGATGACAAATAGGTCAATCCTTCATCCACGAGAGGTAATTGAGGATGTATTAGTGAAGGTTGAAAAGTTTATCTTTCCCATGGACTTTTATATTCTAGACCTAGACGATCAAATAGAGGTGCCTCTCATCCTTGGAAGACCCTTCCTGAAGACCACATAAGTACTGTTTGATATCAAAGATGGTCGGATGACCCTGAGGGTTGGAGAGGAAACAGTGGTCTTTAAACTAAAAGATGCCATGTGACATCCCTTAGAGCTCGATGACTCCTGTTATTTCATTGATCACATTGATAACTGTGTTCTTGATTTGTGTAGGATGAATTAATGAAGGATTAACTAGATGACTTATTCCTGGACGCACCACCATCTTGGAAAGAATCTGTCAAGGAAACAGAAGATCCTGAACAAGAAAAGCCGATGTCTCGGAGGGAGAAAAGGAGAGCATGGTTGAGAAAGTTTTTAAAGAAGAAAAGAAAGCACACTCCCCACCTTGTAACTCGACAACTGGACCAACTCAAGGCTAACCACACTGAGTATGAATTTATTATCTCTTTAAGTGTACAAATCGCAGGACATAACCTCCATGGCAGAGAAGCTGAGCGGTTCCATCTCTTTGATACCCATTAAGCTCAACAAGTACGTCAAGCTAATGACGTAAAACAAGTGCTTCTTGGGAGGCAACCCAAGTTCGGTTAGTTTTCTAGTTATCGTTTTAGGATCAATAAAGGTGCAATCATGGTAAATTATCTTGTTTGATAATTCTCTTAATGATTTTTGTGGTTCCTAAGTATTTAACAATCAAATCTTTGTCTTTGGAATTACTAACGCACAGGTACAGGAGGAATCAAGGAGAAGGATGGAGCTATGAAGCGAGTAGAGAGATGCACGGGTTAGTGCACGACTGTGCATCAGGTCATGCATATATCGAGAAATCACACTCAAAAAGGCTATAATTGCGCACGGTCGTGCAAAGAATATACACGGGTGTGCACCATAGGACGGAGAACGCCATAACACTAGAGAGATGCATGTGCATCTACATGCCCATGCATATAACCGTGCACATCTCAAGAAATTCAAGATATAAGTAACTACGTTGTGTACGACCGTGCAAGCGAGATGCACGGGCGTACACCGCGGGGCGGCGAAATAAGGAGGTGCATGAGCATCCACAAGCCAGTGCATAAGAACGTGCGCGATAAGATCTACATTTTTAAACCTAAATCACGCGGACAACGACACCGTTGCCACCTTTCATCCTTAAGCCACTTACTCACCAGACCTCGCCGCCAACCTTGCATCTCATCATTGGACCTCGCTCGAGCCCCCTTTAAAAGATACCACCGTAGTCCGTCAAGTTCCCTTACCCTTCTCCGTTCGATCGCGGCCTTTCAACATTCCCTCACCCCTGTACGGCCATGCGACCTCACCTTCGTCGAGGTCATGCCGGACAGTCACCATACTACCAAAGTAGGCCCCAAAGGGACAGCCAAAGAGGAAGAGGCAACATGAGGAGTCCAGCTCGCAGCCTCGGCTATCTTCTACCACTACTCTATCGGAGTTGAGCTTCACAACGCCTATGTACGTCGGGTGGTACTATGATATCCGATAGTTGAGATTCGACGAGGCCTGACACATTGATTGGGGCATACAAGAGGAAATTGGCCTTGTCACGGACGTTTGCCAACATTTGGAGGTGGGTGGTTAGAGCCACCTCCTCGAAATCCAAAAGACGACGTACCGGGAGTTGACCCTTGAGGTACTATCGATATTCCTATTGCCAGGGGTCTAGTTACATGGCATTGGTCAGACCATATAGAGTTTTAACTTGGTAGTACTATGTTTCAGATGAGCTACATCGAGCTTGCTATCCACTTCAGTCTTTATGATATCGGCTACATGATGACGCCGAAGTACTAAGCTCTGAGGATAGATCGGCCAGCAGGAGACCCAAATGAGTCCATCTGGAGAAGGCTCAGCATGGACACTTATTACAACCCGCGGCGGTTGAAGGCATCCACTATCCATTCCCCCGCCCTCAGGTACATACATATGATACTCAGCCACTCGATCATAGGGCAGGGACTAAGTACAGGAGTTGTTAGCACTTAAGACTTTCTGTACCTCCAAAGAATGATAGATAGGTTCCCACTCCACTTAGGATAGGTCGTCGCCGAGCTCCTCATGCATAAGGAATCGCACACCATGATCAGAGCCATTTTTGTTGGGCCCCACATCATAAGATTGGCCCGAGGGATGGGAGTCCTCTCCGACTACATTACCAGCTCGTGGATGATTGTGGGGAGCTTTGTTCCTATTACTATAGAAACATTACAGAGGACCAGGTATTCAGCCACAGCCCCCACAGAGCCATGAGAACCAGCATCCTCAGCAGGCCCCAACACTAGCACTAACGCAGGCGGACAAAGATGCCCTACTCATATAGCTGGAAGGAACCAGCCAACTACTGCTCGTATTCCAGGAGATTCAGTATCCACCCCCATCACTACCATCAGAGCCCACAATAGGAGATACTGGGGTAGCCGCTAGAGATGAGGCAGCCAAATACGATGCTTCTAGATAGGATACTGGAGACAACACAAATAGCAGTGAGGATGGGGATAACTTTGGCATTTGAGCATTATCTTTATCTTTTAGCTTTTGTTTACCACTTTTGTATTTTTTTTAATTTAGTTTTGTCAGTTTGTTCATAAAAGGGTTGTCTTTCTATATACTATGGAGCCACACTTTTTGTGCCTTCAATGTTCTCAAGATAAGTTAATATTCACACTTTGCAGGAAACATGATGAATAGGACCAGATACATCATAACACACATCGAGCTAAGTCCACATTCTTTCTCCCATCTTATTTTCGCATGACATATTCTTTTTAGTGCATATATTGTGTGCATTAGTGACAATGCATCATTTAAGTGTGAGAGAGGGATTAACTATTGGGGAATTATATTATTTATGATGAGTGCTGATTTAGGATGATCTATGAGCAAATTAATAGGAGTCCTCTTATGTGTCTAGGTCAGCATTAGTGTTGGTGACTAAATTTTTTCAAAAGTATAATATATAGTTTTTCCTTTACCATACACCCCACAAAATTTTTAGCACAAACCTTGACTGTGTTATCACTTGTCTGCTTAGGTTTAGATTCTGCCTAGTTTGTGACCACTAGTATTAATTAGTATTGAAACAAAAGAGAAAATGAGTATTTATCTTTAGTAGTGAATAAATCCGGAAAGTCGGATCCTTTTGGATGCCCTACAGGCCAACAAGTCAGATTCATTAGGAATTCCCTATTGAAAAAGATGGTAGAAAGAGCTATCATCTTTGAAGTGTGAAAGCCACTCTTGGGTAGTCAGATCTTAGACATCATAATTGTTTACTTGTTGACTTACGAAGGAAAAAGCTACCCCATTGGATGTATGAAGCTATTATCCAACTAGAAGAGTCTACTTTAGTGAATAAGGTCGATAACCAGTTAGGTTATGCTTGAGTTAGTAAGGGGCACCATAGAAAGGGTCATACACACACGTAGGGGGTGTGAGTACAAGGTAAAACCTAGTTACCCTAAAAACTATTCATAGCACTCAGCACTATGTTTTCTCGGGCACCGAAGGGACTCCCAACTATTTTGAGATCGGAGATTTTTCACTCGTCTATTTTCTCTATATTTCCTGTAATTGAGGACAAGCAAAAGTTCAAGTGTGGGGGTATGATAAGTCCATACTTATACATATATTCCTATCATATTTGCATGCACTTATTCCGTTGTATTGAATCAATTTCTCTATTTTCATACTCCTCTGGGTTTCTTTTGTGATTGACCAAGTAAAATATGTGCTCGGAGCAAAAGGAATGAGAAACGGGACAAATCGGAACGAAACACGCTGAAAAAAAGCTTCACAGAGGTGTGCACGATTAAAACGTTATTGTGCACAGGTGTGCACCTTCCTGTGCACCTCTTTGATTTCAGACGCGTCAACCGCGTAACGAGGGGACTTGTACGGGCGTGCATAAGATCCACATGCCCGTGCCAAATTGATCTGAAGCCTATATAAACCCGCCGAAGGCACTGAATTCGGGGACTTTTGGTGATTAGTTTTTGACGGTGTTTCCGAGCGACGACTAGGGTTTCAGAGAATATCTAAGACGGAGAAGACATCAAGCAAGGGAGTGTCCTATGTTTATTATGTCTTTCTACATTATCTTTGTCATAGTTTCTTATAGTAAGAGAGGCTAAACCCCTTTGTGGTACCTTGGACACATGAACCCTAGGGTGAATTGTTATTGAATTCTATTCATTATTGGCTTTTCCTTTTGACTATTCTTGTGAGTTATTTTTGCATGCCTTTGCTTGGATTTAGGTAGTTGTAATGGCATGAGCTCTAGGTTGTATACCTCGTTAGATTACAACAAAGCACATAGGTGTTTCTAGTTATAACCTGCATGTCTATTAGTATATTTGCCAATATCCTTCCATTCTTAGATCACAACAAGGTAAAGGAAATTGAGTCGATTAGCACACTGAGAGATCGGGTACGACATCTAGACTATGCAATTATCGCGCTCACCAGGAATTAGTCATGGATAACCAACGTTAGGATTTCAATTATTAGCGAGGGATTCCTAGGGGGTTGTGATCCGAGGTGCCATTCTTCATCTTCGATTACCCACAACCTACCAATTGTTCGCTTTAGTTCTTTTCTTACATAATTAGTTAGATTACTAACACTTTGCATATTTTTAGGCTAGATAGCAGAAGATAGTCAATACTAGTATTCCAGACCCTGTGGATTCGACTACCCTACCTTTGTGCACTTTACTCCTTGATCGACCCAATATGTATGCGGGAAAGATACAGCGCACCCTGTGCATTCATCAACCTACAATCTTCTCGTGAAACCCTAGCCGTCGTTGTGAAGATCGCTCGAGACTAATCCACCAAAAGTTTCCTCTCCGGGTGAATTCGATGGCTATGTATAGACTTTAATTTTGTGAAGTACTGGCGTGGTTACCTGATGCAAGCCTGTGTAGATCTTCCTGCGATGCGGTTTACACATTTTCAAAAATCAGAGAGTTGCACGGGCAGATGTACACCTGTGTTAGATCATATACACGGTCGTGCACTTTTCTGCAAGTTGCTTTTTTAGCTCTTTTCTCCCTGGATTGTTCCATTTCCTGTTCCTTTTGCTCCAAGTACCTATTTACCTATTCAATTATAAGAACAAACCTAAAGGAGCACAAAAATAAAGAAATCGATGCAAGAAAAGGGATAAGTACATGTAAATATGATAGGAATATATGTATAATTATGCACTTATCAGTTACTGACTCGACGTCCGTGGATGATCCTACAATCTCCTGAGATTGACCCTTATTGCTAAAGGGGGAACTTCCATTACCTCGGGTTTGGAAGACGAAGAAAAGTCGCTCGATGGGGAGTTAAATGATTTTTTAAATGGCAACAAGGTTTCTAAAAAGTAAAAACGAGAATGACGAAAGTGAAACCCTAGCCCTCTGTAGGCCTATTTATAAACAGTGCCAGGTGATGAGGTTTCCTAGAGGTAATTTTTATTTTTTATTTTTTATTTTTTACAACGACCACAAGCATCCCACAAGGGAATATCATCACGCCTAACCCTCACCTTCCAAGAGTGGGGTTTCGATCCAAGATAATCTACAGAAGAACCCCACCTCTTAACAAGGGACTTAGATACCAATAGGCCTTGTTGCCTGATGTGCTATACTCGCCCGCAAGTGCACAGGGTCACTCAAGTTATAAAGTACCCTGAAGATAGGGTAGTCGAATCGACAATGAACGGTAGAGCTATAACTAATTTATCTTCTATTATCTAGCCTACACTTTTTTTAGTGCTTTTGTGATCCCAACTAAAAAATCTAAAAAAGAACTAAAGCTAAGGTGACAGTCGACAAATCTAGGGTTTTATCAAGTAGGAGAACATGGCTCCCCGGATCTCTATCACCCTAAGAATCCCTCGCTCGATTCAATTCCTAATACTGGCTATCTAGTTGATGTATTCTTGGGTCATGAGAAACCCTAAATTAGTTTGATCCTGATCTCTTGGGTACCAAACCCTAGTCCCTTACAGCCACTTTACCATACGATTGCATTATGCTAACAATTAGCGTAGGTTTTACCCTAATACGGAGAGTGTGTTGTGAAATCACCGCGATCAACCGATCTCTAGACATGCACCCACCCCCTATTATCTAATCCCAGATCTAGCTTGAGTAAGATCTCTCTTCATACATCAAGCAACTTTAATTATGTGATCGGTGCTTTCGCACTTACAGACCACAAGCATTAAGCATATATAGATAATCCATAGGAATAATAAAAAAAAGAAAAGCCTAGTATTAAATAAAGAAAAATAGTCACATGTTCATCTAAGGGTTCAAGGACCCGAGGCACCACAAGAGGTTTAGCCTCTCCCTAACAAGATCTAAAGAGGAAGACATAATAAAATAAATCAAACTCCCTTGCTCGATTTCTCCTCCGCCTTTAATCTCCTCTCCGAAACCCTTGTCGACAGCCAAAGAACTCTTGAAAGTTGATCCGCCAAAAGTCTCCTTCGAAACCCTAGCCGTCAAGCGGCGGATCACCAAAAGTCCCTTTGCAAGTTGGATCCAATGACCTTTTATAAAGCATCAATTCAAGCGTATTTGGATAATCTCGAGATGTGTGCAGCCCATGTTTAATTTTTGGAATCTCTTGGATTTGAATCGGCATGGTTTCAGGTATCTAGAGAGTTAGGCGGAGTTGACACGGCCGTGTTAGAAGCTCTGTAGCCGTATGGCTTTTCTAGCTCTGCACAGTCTTCATCAAACGTTTGATCGGATGACCAATTGACCTCGGATTGACTTGAACTTTTCACTAGGTGTTGCTGACTTCTTGTTCTTCAATCCAAATAGTGGATATTGGTTTTAGAGTCATGTAGCTCTTGTAATACATTCTTGACTTGTGAAGTTCATTTGGTTCTGAATTGACTCATTTTTCGCTTCTTTTGTTTCGGGGCCCTGTTTACATGTCCATTGACACCAAAATACTCAACATATATAGCACAAAAATAGGGAAATCTATGCAAAAATTCAAGCAAAGTGCGCGCAAATATGGTATGAAAATATGCATAATCATGCACGCATCGTAATACTCCCACACTTAAACGTTTGCTTGTCCTCAAGCAAAGAGAAATATGAAGCTAAAGAAAGAAGATGAGAGTATGATCTTTGATCTCACAAAATAGTTTGGAGTACCTCTGGTATCTGGGAAAACATAGTGTTAAGTGCCATGAAGGTTTTTATGGCAAATCGGTCTTTCCATACACTCAAACTCCCCACGTGTGTGTAAGTAACCCTTCATATGGGTGTCGCTTACTAACTCAAGCCCAACCCAACTTATTCACCTTATTCACTAAACTACTTTTCTTAACTCTTTTAGCTGGGGGCAGTAGCTTCATACATCCAATGAGGTTGCATTTTCCCATGATAGGTCATCAAGTTAACAGTTGTGATGCGCATTATCCGATTATTCAAGGGCGCCTTTCACTCTTCAAATATGATAGCTCTTTCTACCATATTTTTGATACCGTAGGGCATCCCTAATGGATCCAACTTTCCGGCCAACAGGGCACATCCTTGACGGATCCGACTTTCCGGTTATTCCAGCAATTCTAGAGTATTTTCCTTTTTCTTTTTCTTTCTTTTTATTTTTCTGTTTTTTTTTCTCTCTCTTTTTTTTCAAGATAATCATAAAACATTATTACTTCTCTAATGGTTAAACTAACTGGAGTACAAACCTAAGCAGACAAGTGACAACAAAGTCATGGTTTATGCTCAAAATTTTTGTGAGGTGTCTAGTAAAGATAAGACTATATATATATATATATATATATATATATATATATATATATATATATGGGAATGTTATAGTGCGGCCGGCCGTTTTACTGTTTATTTGCGTTCGCCTCCCATTTGGGCCCTTGGAGCATGTTTGAAGGATTTCCAACCGTATGGATGGGAAGATCATCGAAAAATAAGCTAGCATGTCCATTTTCATACAATTTGGTAACCGTTTGGTCCTCCCACTTAATGGTTCTTATTTTAGGAAAATTTTAACGGTTCAGAATTTCAACCATTAAGTGGGAGGACCAAACGGTCACCAAATTGTATGAAAATGGACATGCTAGCTTATTTTTCTATGATCTTCACATCCGTATGGTTGGAAATCTTTAAAACATGCTCTAAGGGCCAAAATGGGAGTCGACCGTACATGAACAATAACCACGGCCGACCGGATGCTAGTACCGCTGTATGTATATATATATATATATATATATATATATATATATATATATATATATGAAAAAATTTGACACACACCTAATGCTAATGTCAGCTTAGATTCAAATAGGATTCCCAATCATTAACTATCATAGATTATTTTAAATCAGCACTCATCATAAGCAATATAAGCATAACTAATCCCTCCCCCACGCTTAAATTGTATGTTGTCCTCAATGTACCCAATATATGCAATAAAAAGATATGACATGAAGAATACAAAGGAAAAAAGGATTAGTGAGATTTTTCTCAATATGTGATATGCGGCTGTGTTGGGGTTTATGCCCTAAAAGCAAGTGTAATAAGACATTTTATTGATAGATAATAAAAGTACTTTTTCGTATAATTGAATGTTTATATTATTATTAAATAATTATAATGAATATTTGAAAATCCCTCATTCATAATGAGAGTTTTACCTTGTATTAGTACAAGAGGATTAAAGTCATTGATAATGAATAGAATAGTCCGCAACATATTAAAGTATGGGATCTTTAATGAATGGTTGCTAGTACGGTTTACTAAGCATTTATAAAATGCATGTAATCTAGATCCGGATTGCTGATGTGGATAGACATCTTAGTAAAGGTGCTGTATATGATTATGATCATATATGACTTGACCGATGTGAATTAATTTCTTTATAAACTTACCATTTTCCATAAAGATTTAATTCATATCAATATGATGATCATATGTAGATCAGTCTAAATCCTGAGTAGTCATGAACTCCTGTTTGTGTCAATTGGGTCTTCTAATTCACTCGTTAAGGTCTGCTACGATAGTCAGACTAGTGACTTTTGTTTTGGAGACTCAGTGGCATGAATGGCTGGGGACATGTTCTTACAAGAATGGAATCCAAGCTTTCCTATTCAAGGATCGAATATTGGTTCCCTTAAGGGTTAATTCTGGAACTGAATAGTTATTGAGCTCAAATTTATAATATGATTATAAATTAACTGTTCACTAGTGAATTAATGGTACTTAAGGAACAAGAGGTTATTAGAAGGGTAAAACGGTAATTTTGACCAGCTCTAATAAACGAACCAATAAATTGGAGGGTAGAGCTACATTTAGTGATTATATCAATGGACTACTTGAAAGATTCAGTAAATATAATTCTATAATAACTAAGAGAGCAATTCCATGTTTCTAGTGGAGTAACAATGGAATTAATAAATAAGATTATTTAATTAAAGAGTTTAATTAATAATCTGGTTTATTGGAGCTTAGTGTTATAGGTCCATGGTCCCCAAGTCACCTCTATACAACACTATCTAGGGTGTGGATTTTTGTAATAATGGTTAAATGAGAGAAGGGCTTATTTGCAAAGGAATTAATATTCCAGTGCAAGTTCATGATTATGAGATAATTATGTGTAATTAATTAATTAAGAATTAATTAATTAAAAACGTATTATAGTTGGTCCAATATTTATTAGTTGTGAATTAATTAAATATTAATGTGACCAATATTATCTTGTTGTAAGATAATTTTAATTTAAGTTTAAGTTTAAGTTTATAAGATAAAGTTAAAGATCGTCTTTAACTGATGTTTATGTTTGATTTTGAATTAGTACATAAATATATTTATCTTATAAAGTGGTTAAATGGTTAAGATATTTTGAATATTTTATCAAACCTATACTTGAATTTAAATCTTAAATAAATTGATTTTAATTGGTCAAAAGTTTTTTTTTAGGATTAATTGGTTTTAAAATTAAACCTAATCCTATTATATGTATCATATAGATATCAGATATCTATAGTATATATAAGCCTAATTAAAAATAAAAAAAAACAGAGAATTTTTCTGCCTTCTACTCTTCTCTCAAGTCTCAAGGATCTCATGTGTTGAGTATATCCTTGAGATCAAAAAATCATTGTTTCCTTTATCCTACGTGCCCACACACGTCCTAGTGTGTTGAGTGTGACTTTGAAGGTCGTGGAGTGGATCTGACAGCTTGGACATGAAGATCCTTATTTGAATACTACCAGATAGCGAGGATTCTTGATTAGCTTCAAGAGGTAATGATTTTTACTCTCTATATTTAATGTATTTCATCTTTATATGATCCTGGGATTGCCATTAAAGAGCTAACTAAGAAATTGGAATAAATGCTTCCGCTGCATGTCTGATTTATTCTACCGTAGCCAACAGGCTGCTCTCATTGTGTTTCCATGTCCATGTTTCGAAGTTATATAATTCAAAATATCCTGTGAACATTGAAGGCACATAAGTTAAGCTCAAAAGCAGATATAGAGATGACTAAGTCGTGGGTCCCTTGGTATATCCAGATGAGATCTTTATCTGGATTGGTTTCTTCAAAGGCTTTCTCGACTCACCCATCAAAATACTCCCTTGATTTAGCATCCACACTTTGTTCCAAGTCTGCTTCAATGTCTTGCTGAGATTCCTTGCAAACTACCAATGGGGAGGCAAGAGGTATTTTGATCCCAAATTCGAGCGTGAATAGGATTGAGTTTGTCTCAAACTTGTGCAGCTCTTCCTCCAAATCCAATTCCTTGACCTTTATAGACTCAAACTCTCTCAATGCCATTTTATTACAATGAAAGCAATATTTAAGGAGATCTTCCAATGATGGTTGCCCATATTGCGACTCATCGAACTAATTATAATCCTCGTCACCTAAAAGAAAAGTCATTATCAATTCAATAGAAAATATTTAATTGGGTACAAAAGATGATGAAAATCTAAAATTAGGAGAAATCTTGTATTTTATTTTTGAATTTTTGAAAAAAATTTAAAAATTTAAATTTATTTTTTAAATTAATTAATTAATTTTTTTTTTTTGAGATGAAAATGAAGATAAGATAAGATAAGATAAACAAAAACAAAAAATAAAACTTAAACTAAAATAAAGATAGCTAGAATAATAAAAAGCTTCATGTTCCTCGAATGATGATCTCCTGCAACAGCGCCAAAAACGCTATGCTCGCTCGCAAGTGCGCGGGGTCACTCAAGTAGTAAAGTATCCTGAAGATAAGGTAATCGAATCCGCAGAGAACGACAAAGCTAGTACTATTTTTGTAACACCCTTACCCTTTTCAGGACCCAGGTGTCACACCAGCCAGGTTTAGGGAATGAACCCTAAACCTAAAGGTCAGAACACACTATTCTAATCAGGAAAATAACAACAAGTGGAAGGTAATAATCAAACTAAATAAATTAAAACACCAACTTAATCTGAATTAATACAAAGCCAAATAAACATTGTCTTAAATTTAATGTCTCACAACACTCGAAAACAAATAAACATAAACTAGACACCTGGTCGAAGCGGCCTACACTGGGGCATCATCATTAACTTCGTGGCCAGACGGCCCTCTAGAAGAACTCCTCACTTGCGTCCTGCGAGCGATTATAAAAAAATGGGGGCCGAAGCATCGAAGGCTTTCGGTGAAGCGTAAAACAACCTCATGCCAGTGTAAGCTGTACCAGTATAAAAATAACAAAAGCTGTAAAGTAAAAGCGGCGTGTAAAACATGAATAGAAAATACCGGATTAAAAATACCGAAACTGTCATGCGAATCTGAACAAGTAAACATTGATCAAGGTATGCTCTTAAAAATGCTTATCACTGAGTTTGTTTCTCTGTCTTGAATTAAATATGAAACCGACATTCCCCACAGGTAATCACATTACTGTGCCTCTCTCTCTCTGAGATGAGCTCTATCTCTAGAAGGCGAGGCGGCAAGATCATCTAATACACAAGACTATTCTCTCGACTACACATCTACTTCCAATCTTTGTATGTGGCCGACCAACAAGTATATCGATCAGTGATGGTCGACAATATATATCTTACACTAAGCATCCAGAAGGATGAAAAGGGGGGTTTGATTTTTATAAAATGGAAGTGCTTTTAAAACAGATAGTTCGGGACTTAAAACATAATTTAAATCACCCTCTCCTAACTTCAAGATTAGACTCTCTCTACGGCTCTCACCGGCTCCATACATGTACATCAATAAATGTAATCTAATTGTATTTGTATGCTTGTTTCTCTTTTACATTCTTGAATACTAAGCATGAAAATGGTTTTCATAAAACTCTGGAAACTTTCATAAAACTCAGAGTTCATGCTTCTAAAACTGAAAACTGTATAGTATAAAAATAAGGTAAAAACTCATGAACTGTACAGGTAGATTTCCCTCACCTTAGTCTGGTTGAGTTAGATCTGACTTGGTCCTTCAGCGACAGACTTGCCTTTGCCCTTGCCTGATAATTGGAATAAGAACTCTATAAATTCGAAGTCCGTATACTTGGCTCGTACTGTATTTAAAACTCAATAGAATACGATAAGGATCATTATACTAACACAAGCTCGTATTTCTTACTGAACTTAACATCATTCCCTTAACCTAATAACTAGTATATCAAGCATGGAATGAAGCTACTTATTTAACTAAGCATGGAACTCTTAATTAGATCTCAATTCAATTCCTAACTCTCATAGATTTTCAAGAAAAATCGGGCAGCACCTCCTCTATTTGTAGGGCTCCCGGAATCATACAAACATACACACGTTAAGCATTTAAGTAACGCTACAAATTATATGACATCCCAAACATCCATTTCATGATTCTAGTATCTCATCTATCAATCAATAATCAATTCCTAAATCCTAAACTGATTCTCACGACTTAGCCCTAAATTAGCCATTCATGAATTGAGTTAGGGTTTTCCCCCAATTTTAGTTAGGCTCACTGTTTTGGATTGGGGAAGAGGGAATGAGGTTCACCCGACGGTGCTTGAGGTGAAATTTGGTGTGAGGTGGCGACTGAGCTATGGGGTGTGTACCGAGCCGTGAGGTGGCCCACTGGGGAACATGAGGTGTGGTGAGGGGACGAGCCCGAGGCTTCTGACGCGGCGGAGTGGGGTAGCCGCGATAATTTGCGGGACTCGGCCTCGATGCGCTAGGGCTCAGGCCGCTGAAGGCAATTGAAAGCGGCCGCCCACGGGGAAAAGAGTAGCGAAGGTGCGCGCCGGAGGCAGGCGGAGCGGCTGCGGATTTGAAGCGGCGGCTGACAGCCCGGATTGATCGTCACCATGCGAGGGCTTGAAGGGGGTGGTCGCGGTGTGCTGAGCGAGAGAGAGAGAGAGAGAGATTTGTTTTCTCTCTCTCTTTCTCTCATCTCTGTCTTTTAAAGACAGAGAGATTCCTCTTTCTTTTTCTTTTTCTTTTTTTTTTAATTATTATTATTAATATAATCTTTTCACTAATTAAATATATTATCTTTAAATGTTTTATCTTTTACTTTATCTTTACTTTATCCTTTTACTTAATGTCTCGTCACCATTTAAGAATTATTATCTTATCAATGATTACTGTAGGCCAGAGATCACAGGAATCTGGGTGGGGCGTCCCCAGTGGCACGGTACCGTATAGAAGGTCCGCATTAAGCGTCTTTCTCTCCCGAGCCAGATCCAGCTTGAATCTCGACTTTCGGCTCCGGTGGATCTACTTTACTTCCGGGACTCTAACTTTTTGTCGGATATTCCTACTTAATTAATGCGGATTAATTAATATTTAATTAATCCTTGATTTTAATTAGTCTAACTTCGGCCCGACCATCCATCTCCAACTATTCTATATAACTCCTGGCTGGCCCATTATAAGGCCTCTCTCGGCCCTATAGTTGCCAGAATGGATTTCGGTCCATTTTATTCTAATTTTCTTTAACTTGAGATTAATATTAATTTATCTGTTTTAAGTTAATTAACCTCATTTAAAATTTCAGAAATTCACTGAATTTTACTTATGAAATTTTGAGATGTTACAATTTTATCTTCTATTATCTAGCCTGTAAAACCCGCCCCAGAATGAATAAAGAGTTTTTTTTCCCAAATTATTATGTGGCAATTTAATATGATGAGCAGTGAGATTTTGGGAATAATCACAGGTCTGAATCCAGATTAATTAAGGTTAGTTATGTATTAATTAATCAGATTAATTACAGATTAATTAATTCGGATTAATTATCGAGAAAAGAAAATAAACAAATATTCAAATCCCGGGAAAAGTGGATCTGGTCGGGGGTTGAGACTGCCCCGTGATGCCACAGTATGCCTATGACGAAGGATTTGACTGAAAGCCGATATTCTCGGATCTGGTCCGAAGAGAGACAACCCCGTGATATTACAGTGCACCCGTGCCACTAGGACCATCGACCCGAGATTCACGGATCTGGGTCGGGCCTGAGGATGAGAGAATCATGACTGCGGACCCCGGCAAGAAACAATTCACTCACCCGTGAATGAACAGTAAACATGTGACAACTTTTGGAGCATTAAAATAGAAAGAATTGGAGATGAGTTATAATAATTATTGAGTTATTAATTAAATAAATATAAAATTTTAATACCTATAAAGAATGAGAAAGAGAGAGAGAGAGAGAGAGAGAATTTCTCTCCCTCACATTTCAGATCTGAAGAAGTTCAGATCGATTTCGTCGCTCTCAAGGTCGCGTGCGCCAGCCGCCACCTCGCGCCCCGTCGTCCGTGACCAAGCCGCCCTCACGCGCGCTCACTGGGCTTCATCGCGCCGCTCCTTCGCCGGTCCGGCGATCAGCTCCTCCGCGCAGCAGGTGGCCACGCGCGGCTCCAGGCCTCAGCCCCACCGTTCGTCGGCGTTCACCACGCCGTGCTGCTCCATCGCCGTCGGACCACGCCCCAGCCGCGGCTCAGCCGCGCCACCGGACTGGACCGCCGGCTACGCGCCCCGACGCCGCCCAACCTCGGCCACCTCGGCATCCTCTCAGCTCCGCCTGGCCGGACCACCACTCGCGCGCCTCCCTTCCGGCCTGCAGCCCTACACCTACAAACAGGGCTTTAAATCAAGTAAATCCCTAAATGTTCTAGTTGGGGAAAGCCCTAATATAACTCATGAATTTAAGATTTGAAGATGAATGATGATGCATATATATAGGGCTGTGAGATGCTAGATTTTTGTCATATACATCATGATGTTGATTAAGTTTATCGTGTAAATGGTTGTATTAATTTCGGGCTCCTATTAATAGGGGAGGTGCCGCCGAATTTTCATGGAAATCCCTAAGTAGAAATACCCACTTATGTTCATGTTAACATGCTTAATGGTAACTGTTTCCATGATTAACATGCCTAATGATTTCATGTATTGGATTAGTTAATCTTGGACATTTAAGCATGCTTAGGGGCATCCTAAGAATTTTAAAGGCATTATATGCTTGTTAAGTAAGGAAGTATATTTTGAGTGAGTTTAATGACTTCAAAGTATGATTAGATTAGAGTGACTATCACTTGATGATTTAACCTCAGAAGATAAATAATTATAACTTCGTGAATAATCATATTTCGTATTAAATACGGTATATTAGAATGTAAAGGATTAAGGTTTGTCACTCTATTTACTAGATCCCGAGCCAGACGCGTGAGACGCGATGAGGATCAGTGAGTTGCTTATAGCCAGGTAGGCTCTCGCACGGGAGGTTTGTGAGTATTCCTTCCTCCTACCCTACTTTGATTTTGTACTCTTATTTCCTCGAGAGGTTCCCAATACATATTTGAGATGGGTTTCCTCATATGTATTGGCTTTATATCTCGAGGAGATTGTTGCTTTCATGTTTTTCGTACGCGTATTTGAGTAGAGTTTATTCATTGGATACGTATTGGCTTCCGATCTCGATGAGGTCATTGATCTTTATATATTCAAGATGTTGCTGCCTTGGATATATATATATATGTATACCTGTTGTTAGGTATTTGTACTAGAGTCTCTTATTTTCAGGCATGATACATCGGACGGATGCCCCGGCAGAGGGCGTATAATATCTGGCCACGAGCACGTGATGCTCTATCGGACGGATGCCCCGGCAGAGGGCGTATATTATCTGGCCACCTGGCTCAGTCAGAGAGCGGCATTTTCTGACCATGTGCACATGTTAGCTATAGCATTATCCGGTTTAGGCCGAAGACGATACTGATGGTGTCGTGGATGTCGTAGACATCTTAGTATCATATTTGCCAGAGATTTAGTACATCTGTGGATTTATCCACATTCCAATTACTTGTTACTTGCTTGTGGTGTTGTTACACTTGCATGTTATTACTTACTATGTTCTATTCTTTGTTTATGGCTCCCGCCTCTTTTATTGTTTATGCGACACTACTGGGCCTATTCTTTAGGCTCATGCACTTGACTTGTGTGTTCTCAGTTTCAGACGAGGAGGAGTAGGGTCGAGCTTAGGCGGGGATATACCGAGTCGTTGACTCGGCTATTTGTATTTGTCTCGAGGTCTGCGCACCTCTTTTATCTTGTGTGAGACTTGTATTATGTATCCCTTGTTGTATAGATTTCTAGGGGTGACTGGACCAGATCCTGGTCTTGGGTTGTGTAAACCCGGTATTGTACTTGTACGGAGTGGTATAAACTCCCTTCTTCTTTATCTTATGATTCCGCTGTTATCATTACCTTTGTATACTTATCGTATAAGAGTTTTTTTTAAGGCCTTGCGCCTGAATGGGGACTGGTCCCTGTTTGGGTGTGGCCGGTTGTCTACGTGCCTGGGCCGTGGTTCGGGGCGTGACATAGCCTAAACTATTTTTGGTGCTTTTGTGATCCTAACTAAATAATCTAAAGAAGAACTAAAGCTAAAGTGACAGTTGGCAAATCTAGGGGTTTATCAATATAGAGAATGTAGCTCCCCTGATCTTTATCCCCCTGAGAATCCCTCGCTCAACTCAATTCCTAATATTGGCTATTTGGTTGATGTATTCTTGGGTCGTGAGAAACCCTAAATTAGTTTGATCCCGATCTATCGGCAACCAAACCCTAGTCTCATACATCGACTTCACCATACAACTGCATTATACTAACAATTAGCGTAGGTTCTGTGGTTCTTACTATTAGGTTTTATCCTAATCCGGAGAGTATTTTGTGAAATCATCGCGATCACCCGACCTCTTGACGTACGCGTACCCCCTATTATCTATGCCCTGGATCTAGCTTGAGTGAGATCTCTCTTTATGCATCAAGCAACTCTAATTATGTGATCGTCGTTTTCGCACTTACACACCACAGGCATTAAGCACACATAGATAATCCATATGAATAAAAAAAGCCTAGTATTAAATAAAGAAAAAGAGTCACAAGTTCATCTAAGGTTCAAGGACCCGAGGCACCACAAGAGGTTTAGCCTCTCATACTATGGGAAGCTCTAACAAGATCTAAAGAGGAAGACATAATAAAATAAATCAAACTCCCTTGCTTGATGTCTCCTCCGCTTTCAATCTCCTCTCCGGAACCCTAGCCGACAGCCAAAGAACCCATGAAAGTTGATCCGTAAAAAATCCCATCTGAAACCCTAGCCGCCAAGCGGCGGATAACCAAAAGTCCCTTTGTAAGTTAGATATAATGGCCTTTTATAAGCATGAATTCATGCATATTTGGATGATCTCAAGATGTGTGCAGCCCGCGTTTATCTTTTGGAATCTCCTTGATTTGAATCGATGTGGTTTCAGGCATCTAGAGAGTTGGGCGGAGCTGACACAACTATGTTAGGATCTCTGTGGCCGTGTGGCTTTTCCAGCTTAGCGTATTCTTCATCAAACGCTTGATCAGATGACCAATTGACCTCAGATTGACTTGAACTTTTAACTAGGTGTTTCTAACTTCTTGTTCTTCAATCGGAATGGTGGAGGTGGGTTTTAGTGTTTTATAGCTCTTGTAATAAATTCCTAACTTTTTTGTAATTCATTTGTCTTTAGATTGATTCATTTTTCGCTTCCTTTGTTCCGGGTCTCTGTTTACCTGTCTATTGACCACAAAATACCCAACATAGCACAAAAATAGGGAAATCTATGTAAAAAGGCAAGCAAAGTGCACGCAAATATGGTATGAAAACATGTATAATCATGCGCTCATCATTGTCGTTGGTCCTAGGGCAATTAATTGAAGCGCCATGGCCTAAGAGGCTCACCAGGCGAATGCACCAATAGATGAATGACAAGTAGTGTAACACCCTTAATTTTCTAAATAAATAAATCAGAAAATTCTCAAAAATTAATGGGATTAATTAGCACAGAAAAATAAATTAATTATTTTGAAACTCAATTAAAGGAAAATTGGGAATTAATAGACTTTAAATCCAGCCTCGCAACTAATGGGCCTAGGAAAGGCCTTATTCGGCCAGGCCACTTAGACTCGAAATAGTTGGAAGTGGATAAGAAAGATAAACACGGTTAATTAATTGAGAAAATTATTAAGTGTTAATTAATCAAGATTAATTAAGTAGGAGAAATCAGACAAAAGTTAGAGTCCCGGTAAAGTAGACCCAGTCTAGTCAAAAGCCGGGAAAAGAGGATCTGGTCTGGTATGGGGACAAATCTCGTGATGTTACAGTACACCTGTGACACTAGGGGTAATTTGACCTGAAATTTCTGGATCTGGGTCGGGAATGGGGACGAGTCCCGTGGTCGATTCGACACCCACGTGAGTGCATAGTAAAAAGATAAGATCAAATTAGTTGTTTGGTCTTTAGTGGAAGATATCTTATAAGATAACATAAATTGACTAGTTATCTTTTAAAATAAGATAAATTAATAGAATTAAGTAATAAAATAGGGGTTTTTTGCTTGCATACCCCTGTAAAAGTTTGCAATTGCTTATATACCCCTATAAAAATGATATTTGCTTGGATACCCCTCCAAATCAACTACTTTTGCTTATATGCCCCTGTGGTTAAGTTGACCCTTGATGGTGTTAAATCAATGGATGGAATGTGGATAAATTACTAAAATGGGTTTGCTTATATACCCCTCTAATTTTGTTTTTCTTATTTTGTAGACATTAATTATTTCATATAACAAATGATCATTATTGGTTTGCTAATATACCCCTCTAATTTTTTTTATTATATTTTATAGACGTTAAGTTATTTAAATTATAAATAACCAATATAAATTTTCTTATATACATTTTTATATTTTTTTAATTTATAAAATTTAATTTTTTTAGTAAATATCCTTTATATTTATATGGTTTTTACTAACATATACACAAAAATTTTATATTATTACATGATTTTTACAAACAGGCCCTGAGAAAATTGTAAACATGATTTTTACAACCTGTGACAATATATAACAAACTTTAATAAAACAAAGACAATCTATAACAAACTATTACATACAACTAATGAAAATATAATGACATGAAATTTATAACAAATTACAAGTTCTCCATGAAGTTCTTTAAAACAAATTACACCCGACATCAAGTTTTGCAACATCAAGAAAAATAATACATATGTTCTTTGAGACAAAAACACACTAAACTTCTAAATAACAATAATGCTCAAATAACCCGAATAGCTACAACCCCAAACTCAGTCCTTAACATCAACCTGAAAAATGAAGATGAATTTGCAATTAGAACTTAAAAATAGATGAAACCATTATTAGCAAAATATTGCAAAGAAAGAATGAAACTCATAGTTAATAGCTAACAAAAAATATAAAAATGAAGACATACATGTTTAAGTATCCATTGTAGAACATCATATGCATATTGTTCCTATTATAAAGCCATTGAAAGGCCTGCACAATAAAAGTGTTGGATACTCAAATCCTCAACTACAATAAAAGAAAAATATGTTTGATTGAAAGGGATAAAAATGAAGACATACATGCTTAAGTATCCATTGTAGAACATCAAACTCCTTGGTTTTGAGTCTCCCTCCTAATTTTTCTAGGCCTTTCACTTCTCTTTATTGTTGGTGGCACATAAACATGATATCATCCTCTTGATATTGATCTTCCCCTACATAAAATATTCTTTGTTAGTAATTGTTATGACATGAATATACGAAAGCCGTTATCTAAACATTTATTGCTTACCTGTAGACTTGTTGAGTTACTCTAATAATGGAAAACTCCTTTTAACTTACATCAGAATTAATTTGTTACAATCTCTATAATATGGGCTCCAAAAAGATTTAGATGAGCCAATCCGATCAACCTGCATTATCAAATATTAGTAAACAAGTAAATAAGGTACAAAGATTTCAGATGCCAAAGGTGCAGAATTTTCAGTAATAAAATATGTATGTTTCAATGGTTAGAAAATAGATTTTTTAGCAATACAATGTGCAGGTTTCTTTGGCTATGAAAATAGATTTTCAACAATTCAATATGCAGGTCTCAATGGTCATGATAATAGATTTTCATCCACTGAATATGCAGGTTTTGAGGCACTAAAACAACAAATTCCTTCAAATGTATATCAAACCTATGATGCATTTTAGCAAGCACAAAAGTGCAGATTTTCCATGGCCAGGAATTCAGATTTTAATAATGTGAATGATCAAATTTTTAGAGACACAAAATTGTAAGTTTTTGAGGCTCAAACTACAGAGATTTTAGATGCTAAAGGTGCAGAATTTTCAGTAATAAAATGTGCATGTTTCAATGGTTAGAAAATAAATTTTTCAGCAATACAATGTGCAGGTTTCTTTGGCTATGAAAATAGATTTTCAACCATTCAATATGCAGGTCTCAATGGTCATGATAACAAATTTTCATCCACTGAATATGTAGGTTTTGAGGCACTAAAACAATAGATTCCTTCAAATGTATATCAGACCTATGATGTATTTTACCAAGCACAAAAATGCATATTTTCCATGGCCAGGAATTCAGATTTTAAGAATGTGAAGGTGCAGATTTTTAGAGACACAAAACTGTAAGAGAAAGGAAAAGAAAAAGAAAAAGAGAAAGAGAAAAGATAAAGATGTGTTCATGAGCTTAATTCAGCAGGGATTTGGTTTTGTAAAAGCCGTGCTTCTATTTTGCCAAGAGAAATGTTTAATCATTCCTTTAAGCAAGTTTTTATTAATTAAAAGTTAGGAAAGGATGATTATGAAGGAGTTCAGGGGGGTTGGTTGCAAGACTCCCACTCATAGCCTTTTTTAGAAAAATAAAATAATATATATAATGAAAAGGTTAGACTAAAGTGAAAAAAATTTATAAGCAAAGAAATAATAATAATATAATATAAGTAGTAATTGAGAATCGTGACCAGGCTGTGTTTGAATTCTTGTCTTGGAGTTCTAGAACCCTTGGATTAATTAAACTATTCATACTTTGGGTCACTTATTCAAATCCCTTACTTTCCAATGGTGATCCACTCATTCAACTGAACGCTTCACGTGATATTAAGATGCTAGAACATTCAATGAGCTAGGACACCTCATGCAAGGGGGCAGTCCACGTGGAGGACCATGGTGTGGATTAAACATCCATGCAAGAGTACATCAAATAGAAACCGATGATGCGGGTGAAAAATATTGAATAATTGATAGCCATCACATGGGCAGGAGAGGGACACATGCGTGGCGCGAAATAGATTTCCCCCGCCTCCTCTTGACATGCGTAACCAAAGATCACTGCTCATCCTGGTCGAGACACTCGATCCGGCGGCTGACGACGATGACACCTTGCGAATTAAGTGTTCTTTGAAGGCGAGGCGGCTTACGTGTGGGTATCTGTCCACAAGAGATCCGGGAGGGCTGCTGAAGCGATGGGAACCCGTGAGTTGATCACTCACCTGAAAGAGAGATCGCGTATCTCGCTTCACTTCCCGAGAACTGGCTAGGCGCCCGACCTTCACTAAAACCGTAGTGACCTCGGTGGGAGGTGGGCGCGTTGAGTCTTGGGGCGGCCTCATCGAATCCGGGGCCGGTGGCACGTGAGATACCGCCAGGTGGAGCATCTTTGGTCTTTCCACGGATAGTAGCATGTTCATTTTCAAGTTCCATAAAATGCATGCATGAAAGAGCCTTAGATTTTCATTGGTTCTCTCGTAGGTTGCATATATGAATATTCACGAGGGGTGTGAGTGGGTTATGGATAATGATAGTAGCATTCACCCCGATCCGACCTCTAGTATCAGCATTTGTCAGACCTGCCAGAGTATTAAAGAAGAGATAAACTCAACTCTAATACAAGGCCTAATAATGTAAATGTGATAAGCGTATAACAATCCATAAATAAACACAAACCCGTTCATGTATAAGAACATAGAGTCATTAGGGTCCATAGGTCCATAGAAGTCCGTCCCTAAACGGGTCCTACAAATAACAAAGTATATAAAAATAAAGATAACTAGACTCCTATAAACCTTGATCTCCTGAGTCCCTCTCTTCAAGCTTCTTCCCCTCTAAACCTCTGGAATCTGTAGTGGAGGAAAAAAGAAACACGTGAGCTTTCCAAGGAAAGCTCAAGAAGTACCCCTGCAGTCACAGCAGGTCATCAAAATAAAAATGATCAACAGCGGATCATAATCAACAACAAAGTCCTAGGAGTCTACTCCGCAAACAAGTCAAAGGTATGACTCACGCTTCTACAACCAAAAGCCCTCGAGGGGCTCAGAAGTGAGTTCTAGAACTTCTGAGTTTACTCCCGCCAAAAGATGTCCAAATTTTTGATATAATTACTTACCTAAATGGTCGCTTGACTCCTCCAAATCCAAAAGATCGGTAGAACTACCTCTTCTTCTTAGTGTTAACACGGTCCGGTGTAACATACTGACAAAGCGGTGAGACCTCCGTAGGATTTGTTTCTCCTAGAGGGCTGTCGAAAGTCGAGGGTCCTATCCCCTAACGCTCCCAAAATTGGAGCTTCCTAGCTCCATTATCGAAGTCCGGCAAAGAGAATATAGCAAATAGGGACACCAACGCCCCGTGAACAAGCATACACGCTTAACAGATTCAAGAACAAATAAGAGCGACATGTATGGCAAATACAAGGTATGTATCAAGATTACATAGCAAGTTCAAGAAATCCTGCTATCAGCTTAAACTAGGCAAGTGAACTTACCTCTGTAGGTACTAGATGTCCTTCTAGCTTCCTTTAGAGTGCCAACAACTTCCAGAGTATCCTGGTGATGCTAGAGGTCCTATTAGAAATGATTATTCCCATAATATTTCTATGTCCTTAGGTGTGCATGCATACTTACATATTCTTATTGGGCTTAGGCCCACTAACGGGTCCTTTGGACCGCATCTCTCGTTACCGCCCTTATCCCCGCTTCTGATTGTCCCTTAGTCGACTTGTAGATTTACTTTGGTCTAACCTAGTCAACGCTAGTCTACTTGTCGAGTCCGGACCTTATTTAGTCATCCCTAGTCATTCAAGTTGAATTGGGCCCATTACTAAGCCCAATAAAATCTAGCTTGACTTAGCCCCTTTTAATTGAGAAAGGGGTATTTTAGTCATTAGGGTAATTTATGACCCTAGGGTTTTAAGGTCCTTCCCCTTTAGGGTTTAGTTCCTCTCCCGCCCCTCTATTTCTTATTCTTATTATCTTAAGAACAAAGTTTTATTTATTTGAGCCCAGCTCCTTGGGCCTTTAAGCCATTGGACCCAATTCCTACTCAAATTAGTCCATGGTTTAACTTAGGTAACTTAGGTTAATTAATCTAATTAACCTCATTAGTCAACTTGGCTCAATAGGTTGACCTACTTTATCTTGATTAACTCTCTTAGTTAAATTCCTTTGTTTAGTTTACAAAGCCAAGCCCACATTTTAAATTGATCAAGATGACTAGTATTTCTCCAATCGATCGAACTGCCAACTCAATTTGGTCCCAAATCATCTTAAACCAATTTAATTTGACTCAAGTAAACTAACTCAACCTTATTTCTTTAATCATGATGATTAATCCGACTTGATAAGCTAGGTTAGACCCAAAGCCCAAAGTGGTTTTAGTCCAACCCGAGTTCATTTACTAACTCCAATGTCCACACTAATCTAATTAACTAGATTAGCTTAATTAACTAATTAAGCATTCCCACTACATTAGTTAATTAAATCAATTTCATGTGACATTTTATAAGGTTTCAAATGATCAATTATTCATTATCACCAATATTTCCTTTTATAACTAACTTGATTATACTAAATAATCAACTTGATTTTGTCACATTACCAAAGCTTTAAAAAAATTATTCTATCAATAGTAAACAATTAAATACTTTAATTGTCTCACTACTAATGTTATACAAATCAATAAAACTATACCAAGTTAATCAACTAATGTTCTCATTTAGAAGAGAGGAAAGAAAAATATTTATTTTAATTAACTAAATCAGTGTCACTCCCCTAAGTTAATGAATGTTTAATTAAACATAATTAAACATTATTCTTTTATTATTATTATTATTATTTTTTTTTTTTTATAACTTCATCTTCAACCTCTCTCTCTCTCGCTCTCTCTCGACCGACGACACCGTCTGCTCTCGCCTTCTTCTCCGGCAGCTGTGGGCGCCTGTCCGTGCTCGGTCCCCGTCACCGAGAGCCTCACGACCACGACCAGCTCCTCTAATGCGCTGCCAGCCTCATCTCCATCGCCAGGATTTCCTTGAAACGCTCGGCCGCGAGGACAGCATTCTCCGGTGAGCTCCCCGTCGAGTAAACACTCTTACTATCGTTCCTAACTACTTAAACGAGAGTGTAGAACAATTACCTGATGCTTTTCGCTGTCGAGCGGCACTGATGGCGCCGGAATGAGCCTCGATCACACTTTTCCGGCGAGCTCTGCCTCAATGCGTAACTCCTTCGTTTCCACCGCTTTCTCCTCAGATCCCTCTTCGCCTCGCAATATTTTGGACACCGCCGAAGCTTGGCGTCCGAAAGCGCCCCTCGCTAACCTCTCTCTCCTTCACGCTCCCCACCTCACCGAGAAGAGCTTTACTTCCTTTGGTTGTAGTGCGGAGGATTTAAAGAGAGGATCCCCCCTTTTATAGCCTCGCCGATGTCGACGAAGAGAATTGGCCGTTCAAAATCATGACCGGCCACGGGCGGTCGGCAGCTCTTCCCGCTGCTGCAACGGCCGGCAGCGGCGGCCTCAGCGAGGGACGCTGGCTGGTCGGGTGGTGGTGATGCCTCGGGATGAGATCGCTCAGATGGACGGAGGAGATCTCATGATCAGTACCTAACGGCCGTGATTACTTCTTATTGTCTTGGATCTGGCACCCATCGATCCCGGCGGGTTACGATCCAAAAAGCGGGATCCAACGGCTTGATCACCATCATCGGCCTCAGTATCAATCGCTAGCCTTGATTAACGGCCACGATCACACCACGTGGTTTCTTTAGATTCCTTTATAATCGCCTCGCGATCAATCCACATGCCGGAGCGCATCTTAGCAAGGCCCGGTTGTTGCTACCACCCTCCGTCTCTTCTCAAGATCATCTCTATCTGGGATGATCAAATCTTAGCCGTCCAACCAACACATTATAGGGCAATTTTCCGGAAATCCCTGACCATATTCATTTCACAGATAGGTCCTTGTTATGTGAGAGAGAAAAATTTTCTTAAGATCCCTTTATCTTCCGGAAATTACCATTAGGTCCCCGCAGACCCCATATTAACTTAATTTCCATTTTAAACTAAATAAACCACTTTTAAATCATTTAATCCCATATCAACACTAATCTAGGGACTTAAATAATTTAATAAATTTTCTCAAGGGGAATATTTTATTTTCAAAAAAAAATTATGGATTTTTACAGATAGGCCGCATATGGTCTTGGATTAGTATGAGCCTTGTTAAAATGCAGTTAAGAAAGGTGATGAGTTAGAGTTCAATTAGTTGTGAGTAATATATGATATAATACACCTAATATTGGACCATGAACCTGATTAGGTGATATTAGAGATTGTGCATGTGATTAGGACGGTTGGTTGGAGGGGATGATACTATTTTAGAAGGTTAACATAGAAATATGAGAGAGTGAAAAAAAAGGTATATATATATATATATATATATATATATATATATATATATATATATAAATATATATGAGAGAGAGAGAGAGAGAGAGAGAGAGAGAAGGGGGATAACATATGTGCAGGAGAACTCAGTAAAAGAGAAAGAAGGGGAGAAATAACTTAATATATATAGCTTAGGTGGGATATTTAAAATCCTTAATTAAATATCTCTCACTTTATTCAAACAGTATATTACATGTATTATTAGTGTGAATGGACCTGATCATGAATAATCACTCTTATGTACGAGTACGAGGTATACTAAGAAATAGGTTCTATTATCAGATCCCGATTCCGACGAGGAGCAGAGAGTCACGTCAGGGAGAGTTACTGACTAATCATTAGGCCCTTCAGTACATTCAGGTAAGTACCTTTGCCTAGTCCCGCCCGAACATGGGCTTTGTTGGCATTACTGGATATTCTTTCGACATCCATGTTTGTGCACGCAAGTGCTATTGTTCATTATACTTTCTTCTTGTTGATGATGTGATCTGGTATGATTATCTAGTTGATATTCCTCTATTACCGCTTGATGATATGCACAGGTCTGTCTTATGACTTCATTGGATTATTGTTTCCATATTTATGTGCATTGTTATTATTGGTCGTTGGCATCTGTTGGATGTGTGTTCCGTATTACCATCCGCCCGGATCAGCGGAGTGTGGGTGCTCCAACTTGGAGCGTCTAGGGCCGAGGACACCACGGGCGTTTACGTCATCCCGCTACCATAGGGGGCGATACTCATGTCGCCCGTCCCTTGTCGATTGGACGATCTAATCGCCTTGTCGACATGTACAAGGGTAGCGCTGCCAAATTCCCGACCACGGGACGATTCCAGCTGAGGCTGAAGGCTGATCGGGGGATACTTTCAGAGCTCTTCTGATGGATGATCTTTCAGGCTTTGAGGCCGTAGTTGACACTAGGAGCCCTTTTATTTCTTATCTCTTGGACTCCTAGATGGTTGGTTGTGTGGGGTGTAGCCCTATGTGCTTGTTTAGTCATGTTTCTTGAGTTGCTATTTTTGCTTATCTCGTGACGTTCATGACTTGCTCACCCACCTTGCGAGGTGCTTACTGGGCTTTCTTTCCGAAAACTCATACATCTGTTCTCATCCCTTTTCAGATCCTGCGGAGTAGGCGACGTGAGCTGCCAGGATCGTACGCGGGGCAGGGTGGTAGCCGAGGTTGGCGACCTCTTAGGCATTTTATTTATGTGTGAGGACATCCTATTTGGATCTGTATAAGATCAGACTTGTATTAACTATTAGGGCGCCTGTACCCTAGGCTCTTATCTTCCGCTGATACTATACTCTGATTTATGTCATCTGACTTATTATTACTATTCCGCTGCTTTTGTGTTGTTGCTTTGTGATCACTTAGGCCTTGTGCCCGAGCGGGGCTCACCTCCGCTTAGGTACGGCCGGTCTGCTCACGCGCCCGAGGCCGGGGACTTTTGGGGCCGGGGCGTGACAGGTTTAAGGGTTGTGTTTTATTTACTGGAGCCCAGAAATATACTTAATTTGTCATTGATGGATGCTAGCAGGTGTCTTTGCTAAAAGAATAGATGTACGTGAAAAGGAAAAAGATGTAGATTCTGTGTGAATGAAGCTTAATCTGTTGTTTTACTCTATCTTAACTCATTGCTTTTAAGATATGGTGTTGATTGGAAGATCAAAATATGCTTAGCTATATAGATATAAATATTTTATTTTAGGCACATGAAAATATTTTACACATCTGATGTAAGCTAGAACTAATATGTGCCTTTAGAATAAGCAAGCGTTTGAAACACGACAACTTCATTCTTGCCTGATTTTTTTTATTGAACAGGAATCGTGCATCTTAAACTAACAAAGCATATTCAAATCCATTATCAATCTTGTCTATGAAATGATGAAAGATGGGAAGATGCATATAACAGAGACTGAAACCAAGGAGAACTTACCTCACTTCTGCAGGGGCAACAAGAGAGAAAAGGGAGAAGGGAATGAGGGTGAGATGCTTGCCTAGTTCCCTTTTCTCAGGTTTCTAAAAACCTCCCAATCTTGGCTGTGGATTCACACGATGGGAGAAAGAGGAAAAACACGATTGAGGAAGGGCAGGGGAGTTTGAGAATTGAATAGGGATTTAGGGTTTTTCCTCAAAAGGGTAATTCTGTCATTTTTAAACTATGGTTAAGATTTAACCGCAGTTAACTTTAAAATTTTTAACGGTGACTAACAGTGACTAACAACAGGGGTATATAAGCAAAAAACATAGTTTTAGAGGGGTATGCAAGCAAATAGCATTTTTATGGGGGTATATAAGCAAATATATAGTTTTTGAGGGGTATGCAAGCAATTTTCTCAAAATAGAAAGGTTTATATATATATCTATATATATATATATATATATATATATATATATATATATATACTTAGAGGAAAACTTACTTTTTTAAGTTTCAATTGAACTTCAATTGAAATCAAAGAACACTCGTGAACTTTTTCCCCCTTCTTCTTTTTTCCCACCGATCAGCCCCTACCCTCGCCCTACTCCTCTCCGGCAAACCACCGGCCCGAAGCCACGCCTACGGCAAGCAGGCGCTCACTCGGCCTTCGGCCCGCCTCCACAGCGTTGTACCCACCCTGTTCCAACGAACTCCAGCAAGGGTTGAGCATCTAAGGAACAATTTCAGCGAGATTTGAGCGATGACACCACCATTTGAAAGCTTTACTATCTTCAGGTAACCTAGGGCTAGTGGTGGGGGAACTTAATGATAATTAGTATTTGTAATGAGGAATGTCGAGATTGAATGTATGCATGATTTGGGGATTATCTAACTGTAGAATGGAGGGTAAATTATTGTCCATTAAGTATTGAATGGATGGATTAATTGTGGTGGATGATTGTATAATTTTCGGAGCCCTATAAATAGAGGAGGTGCTGCCGAATTTTCATGGAAAATTATAGGGGATTATGCTTATTAAGCCCTAGATATCATGCCTACTTGTTTCATGCTTTGGATAAATTGAATATGGCTAATTAATCTTGCCGAGGGATATTTTAGGAGGTTATAAGCATGAGTTAAGATTAATTGGGCAAGTCATATATCTCCGTATTTTATTACAAGCTATAGAATTAAGTTATGAAAAATACGACTTTCGTATTTATCTAATTATTATTATAAACTCTAGGAAAAGATAAAGGTCCCGCGGGATCAGAAGCAGGACCGAGCCAGACCTAGGATTTAGCGAAGGACATCGGTTCGTGCTTAAATGAGTTTTATCAGTTTGTGGATACCGATGGATTTCATCGCAATTTTTGTATAGTGATTTCATGGTTTTTTAATTGTTTAAAAATTGAAAGAGCATGAGAAATGGTAAAGTGAAACCTTAATTGGTAGAAATTTTTTATTTTAAGTATCATAGGTCGCACCTTAGATATGTATGGGGGATCCAACGAAGTTGTCATGCCCCGACCACAAAACCCCGGGCCCAGGGGCACGCGACAAACTGGAAATACCCGAACAGGGATGGGCCTTGCCTAAATACGAAGCCTCGATGATCAGTAATCACATATAAAATACACAGTGGAATATAAATATAACCCAAAGACATAAACATGCCTAATGTCATATGTACACAGCGAAAGCAAAATACAATCTATAGGTCCATAGACCATACATTCATAAGATAAATTGCTCCTATACGGGAACCTAGAATAATATATCCTCACACACAAGCAGATCAGCGGTGACCGACCTCAGTAAATCCACGTAAGTCCCACGCGGCACTCCTACGGCCCGCGTCCTACTCCTCGGGATCTGAAAAAAAGAAAATCAACAAGTACATGAGCTTCGTAAGAAATGCCCAGTAAGTACCACGCATGGAATAATAAAGTCATGTCAAACTCAATATAAGATAAGCAAATAAATGAGCAAATCACCATCAAACCCAGTGTAAGAAAAACAAACCCTACTGGCCAAACCATATAGAGTCTCAGACCTACCCCAATGAAAAAATTCCAATAGTAGGGACTCCATAACCATAATCATATCATCTCAAGATAAGCAACTCGATCGAAGCTCGCAAACCATCCCTCGGGCAGCCATCAGCTTAAGCCGATACCAATCGTCGGTCCGTAGCGCTACTCTCACATACATATATGTACATGGCCAGCGTATCGTCCTATTGATGGGCATACCGGATAGCCAAAGTATCGTCCCTCTGACAGGAAAGCACGAACAGGGTGTCCACCGGCCTTGAACGTCAACCAGGAGCCACACGCTCTACTGCACCGGGCGGAAGAATCCATAAGAATAACACCCATCGAGTGGAAAGAATTACACACGACCAATAACCATACATACATAGATATGGATTCATATATCAAGGAATAATTATCCAACACAATAGATATGTATGTATATGCCAAAGAATCAAGAAATCAATGATGTAAAGCATCCAAAGATAAGGGATTCTAGGCAAAGGCACTTACCTGGGTCCAAGATACTCCGATTCAGTCACTAATCTCCCTCGACGCACCTTCCCGCTCTACGTCGGGATCTGATAAATGAATACAACCTCAGTATCTTGACAAATGCACGCGGAGTATATGCTCCTATGAAGTGGGCTATGGCCCATTACATCACTCATTTAATTAGCTCATTCTATTATTAGACCTAGTTGGGTACAATTATTTAAATCAACAGATTCCATTATGAAATTTAGTCCAACTAATAAGTTGTTTGATTTGGGATGGCCCGTGGCACACTCATCATTTTCTACCCATCAGTTTAGCACATACACACCATGTATTACACAAGCATAATAGTTAATGGTTCCCTCTCTTCATACATGTATATGCCTGTGAGCATATATCTTCTTGTTAATTCTCTCTCTCAATGTGGTCTATCCTTTTAACCACTTCCTAACTCAACCAACCCGGTTAATTGAGCCCATTAATCTAACCACACTTGATAGTATTTCATCTCCAAGATCTTCTATCTTGTGGTCATGCACCACTATATATATAGATACACCGATGATATAGTCAGCTCGGTCGGATTACTGTGCTGATCCGGCTGATACCCATTTTGGCCCTTGGAGCATGTTTGAAAGATTTTCAACCATACGGATGGGAAGATCATCGAAAAATAAGCTAGCCTGTCAATTTTCATACAATTTGGTGACCGTTTGGTCCTCCCACTTAACAGTTCTTATTTTATTGAAATTTGAATGGTCCAGAATCTCAACCATTAAGTGGGAGGACCAAATGGTCACCAAATTGTATGAAAATTGACAGACTAGCTTATTGCTCGATGATCTTCCCATCCATATAGTTGAAAATCCTTTAAACATTCTCCAAGGGCCAAAATGGGAAAATTTTGATATGGACAATATTAGATTGGTACCGATGGACATGATATATATATATATATATATATATATATATATATATATATATATATATATATATATAACTCATCAAGACTATTGAAATCTAAGAAATGCCCATGCCCTCTTCAAAGCATCATGACTAATTAGTCATTCTCATACTTGAGTGCATGTGGCCATATATATATATACAAGAGAGAGATCTTTCAAAACATGGAAACTTAAGAATTCCCATGCACATACACACACACACACACACTCTCTCTCTCTCTCTCTCTCTCTCTCTCTCTCTCTCTCTCATTCTATATATATATATATATATATATATATATATATATATATATACAAGAGAGAGATCTTTCAAAACATAGAAACTTAAGAATTACCCATGCAAATACACACCCTCTCTCTCTCTCCTCTCTCTCTCTTTCTCTCTCTCATTCTTTGCACACATTCTCCTTCTCTAACGTATTTTACTTATTGGTTCCTTATACAACAACTATGTGATTGGGAATCAGTGTTGATTTCAAATCTATAGCTTAGTGAACCATTAAACCTATCTTTCCCTTAGGTTCCTGAGCCTTGTTTCTCCCACACGTCGGCTTTGCTCTTTAATCTCAGTTTGCCCATAGGCTTGGTCAAGTGACTACAAGTGTGCAGGTGACTATCAAATCATGTGTATGACTATATGGTATAGTAAAACATGTTTGGTTGAGTTCATCCATAATGGACAACCAGGTTCAAACAATCAAAAGTGGTTCTCAAAATGAAACTGAGCATATTCATACTTACTTGGATGGTCGCGCGTTCTTCTCTACCAACCCCAAGTTCGAACGCCCTCAAAGCCTTCCAACGCCTCTCCACTTTCAATTCCTGTACCAATACTCCACCTAGTTTCATAAGTCTATGATGCATGCATGCACCTCATTCTTCAAGACCTATGTACTGATCTACAAGATTAGAGAACTCACCGGTCTGCGATGAGTTTCCCGGTTTCAAGCTCCAGTGAGGTGTCAACGTGCACCGAAGCTCTCCAGTTCCCTCTCCCAGAACAAGTTGTCCGTCGAGCATGATGTAAGATGATGGGCTCTCTTTCTTTTTGGTTCTCTCTCAACTCAACTGTGAATAAGAGCAAGCTTTGGAGAAAAAGGATCATACTCCTTATATCATCAATGCAGTGGACGCGAGGGCTTCGAGGCTACAGCGAACTGAAGTGACTCGACGCTGTCCACACCCGGAGGTGATCACGCTCGACAGCATGGCTCTAGATTCGCGTCAACGACCAACAGGCTAAAGGAGCGATGCTCATTCGTGCTTTGAGATTTGCTCTTACCCTGGATAAACGGCTCCAGTTCGATCCTGCGCGAAGAATCTAAAACGAAACGATTTCTCTTAAGATCATCAACGCCAACCTATCCAAGCCATCTATGGCACACATTCATGCAATCATGCATGAATTCTTAGGATATTTTGTAAAGAGCCCTTGTATTCTCCAAATATTATTAGATTGTGAGAGAGTGCTCTTTATACTTTAATCCTCCATATTCAAATTATTTCCACTAGGTCCTTTTTCTCATAAGTCTCACAAGAATGCCCTTTTACAATTAAAACCCATTAATATTTCATATTAATCAAATTGAGGGATTTAATTTTCAAAACATAATTAGAATAATAATTAGGGATTTAATTAAGCTGTAAAATATAGTGGCTCTTACAGGGGCTCTGGATAGAGCCCAAATATTAAGTAGACGATACCGTGTTAAGAAAGGGACTTTGTTTTCAATTGCTTTTCTTAAAACAAAAATGTTTGTGAAAGTTGTTCTTTTTATAAAACCCCTTTTTGACTCTTATGAGTACCCGTATCGGATACGAGATGCATACTTGATGTACACACGTAGATGTATACCGTTGGTCGTCAGGTACCGGGCTCATAAAGATGTATACCACTGTTCCCGATCATCAGGATCATGTAGATGCATACCTCTGTTCCTTGATGGGAGTTGGAGTCCTTCCCGAGACATTGAACTAGGGGTGCATGTTTGTATGATACGAGGCCATTGCATATATGTTTATTATATGTTTGTTATGATGTGAGATCGCATATGTGCTTTCTTCGGATTTCTGATTGTGTTGGCATGCTTATCATGATTTAAGATAATTATGCAGACCCTCATGATTTATATTTGCTTATATACTTGTACTATTATGTTATTACAGTTTCTATTGAGAAAAAGATATGTATAATACCTGGCAGATTTGTCCATACTCACTAAGCTTGTGTAGCTCAGTCCCTTCGGCTATTGTTTTTATATTGCGGGATCTAGACAGGGACTTGAGTAGTAGCTCATGACGCTAGTGAAGATCGAAGTCTAGCTGGCTCTAGCGTACCTTATCTTTATTTTTAGTCTTGTCGTGTTGTATCTGATACTATGTTTTAATTGATTATGTGTATTTGGGGCCGTAGTTGCTTAAGACTTATTATGTTGTACTCTTTTATGATTCTGGTTTGAATATTACTCCCAGTGTGTAACCGGTTATGCTTATGTCATATTTATTTGATTTGAGTACTTCATTGTTATTAGGTTTTAAATTTTATAGCCTTAGGCACAGGATACCCTCCTGACCTGGCTGGTGTGACATCTGTCTCAGTAAAGAGATGGTTGTTACACGTAGGCCAATGTATTTGGCATGCCTCAAGACGATCTTATGGTAAGCCATGCCCAACATCTCCTTCATCGACTTTTGTTATTACTTTTCAACCAAAGACGCTTCAAAAGTTGAAGTGCTTTATCCATTGAGAACCATGACCCGTCAGTTGATATCAATACTAAGCGACAACCCTATCAACTCAGTTTCACCTGAAAAAGGTAGCTCATGATTGAGCGACTGAAAAGGCTTTATTGATATGATCATGCTCTGAACAGAGACCGAACTCCCCAGCCTATACCAAGCTAAAAGCAAGGCGGCTTGGAGAGTTGGGGAGCATGTATTATGGGTAAAATATCTATCAACAAGTGATTTGATTAAGACCGCTAAGATAGGGGCTTAGATACCTAGTCATGCGATAATAGAGGATAAATCTCTAAAGGCTCAAAGAACTAGCGAATTAGGTTAGCAAGCGATTAAAGGAGATCGCCAACCCATTGGTAACAGGACAAAAAACAATTCTCTAAAACCTCTCTTCTAGAAACCCTCTCTCTCTTGGAGTTTTGACTTAACTGTCAGAGGCTCTCCCCGAGCACGAGCGCTCGGATTCCTTCTTTCCCACGATTCTATTCTCTTTCAAAGCAGGATTGGATTTGTGAAGGTTCATCCTTCAAGAGTGCTTGATCCAGTGGTGCAAAAGGAAGAAGGATGATCATTGATCATGATCAACCTCTCTATCAAAATCCACCAAAAAATTTCCACCATTTCCAATTCATCTCTATTAGTGATCAAGATCCACTTTGAAAACACTAAAAGAAATGGATATATATATATATAGGGAGATATACTATAAGGCCGGCCGGACATTCGGCCGCCTCATAGTATCATCTATAATATATATTACATATATAAATAATATATATTAGATATTTTATCTATACTATAAATATATATCTACAATTATGTATATATTATCTATAATATATATATACATATTTGTAATTATTATAGATATATGTACAGATAATATATAGATTCTGATAAGAAGATAATTTACTAATTACAAATATATATATATATATATCATAGATAATCATAGATAATATATACATAATTGTAGATATATATATATATATATATATATATATATATATATATATATATATCATAGATAATATATACATAATTGTAGATATATATATATATATATATTTAAAGTATATAATATATATATATATATATATATATATATATATATATATATATATATATATATTATAGATGATACTATGAGGCGGCCGGATGTCCGGTCGGCCTCATAGTATCATCTCCCTATATATATATATATATATATAGTCATGATATAGTCTGGCCGGCCTTATCATTATTCATTTACGGTCGCCTCATTTTGAGGCATTTGAAGCGTATTTTTTTTTTCCAAATCCAACCGTATAGATGGAAAGAACATCGAAAAATAAAATAACATGTCGATTTTCATACAATTTGGGGAGGTGATGATCATTATCTTAAAGGGTGAACTTCTGAACCGATAAGATTTTTATAAAATTTCACCCTTTAAGATGAATATTCATCACCTCACCAAGTTGTATGAAAATTGACATGTTATCTTATTTTTTGATGTTTTTCCATCCATATGGTTGGATTTGAAAAAAAAATACTCTCCAAATGTCTCAAAATGAAGCGACCTTACTTGCACAGTGATGTGACCGGCCTGATTGTATCATAATTATATATATAGTTAATTTACTATTGGTCCCTAGAATAGTGCCCTAATTGCCTTGGGGTCCCTTGGGGGTGTTTGTTTATGATTTAGTGTTGTGTGTGTGTGTTTGACTTTAAGGTCCCCGGAAATAGTGTCAGGGACTTATAGATAATTTCTTTATATATATATATATATATATATATATATATATATATATATATATATAGGCATGATAAGGTATGGTTGGCTAGATTACTGTTCATTTGCGGTCGCCTCCCATTTGGCCCACTTGCACAGTGTTTTGAGGAAATCCAACCTTATGGATGGAAAGAACATCGAAAAATAAGCTAGCATGTCAATTTTCATACAATTTGGGAACTTATAGGGCCTTCATCTTAACGGGTGAAATTTTTAACCGATGAGATTTCTATAAATTTTCACCTGTTAAGATGAAGACCCTAGTTCCCAAATTGTATGAAAATTGACATGCTAGCTTATTTTTTGATGTTCTTTCCATCCATATGGTTGGATTTCTTCAAAATACTGTGTAAGTGGGCTAAATGGGAGGCAACCGTAAATGAATAGTAATCCAGCCGGTATATAGTATCAGGCCCGTATATATATATATATATATATATATATATAAGGGTATGCGTGCAAAAATCCCTTAGTACAATGAAAAGGGCAACCGTAAATGAATAGTAATCCAGCCGGCCATATAGTATCAGGCCCGTATATATATATATATATATATATATATATATATAGATATAAGGGTATGCGTGCAAAAATCCCTTAGTACAATGAAAAGGGATGAGGTAATAATACAATGAAAAGTCTACCTAAAACCTCTGACTTCATGTTGGAAGGAAATCCTAGTTGAATTGTCCATGCAAGTGGAAAAAGTAAGCTCTCTTCACATTAAACAACCATTGACATCTTCTTTTTGTCCATATCATTATGGTTTTTATTTTTTTATTTCTTTTTCGCAATTACTTGGATACCCCTCAATCATGATTTTCAAGGATATGTATCTATGTAATAATTTTTGTTTTACAGGTGTTTATTTGTAATACAGATTTTGTTACTTAGTACTATATATTTTCTTCTTTCAGAGTTTGAATACTTAGCTTGCAAATAGATGCAAGTACCTCAGGCTGTACTCCCATGTTACTCCATGTTCCCCAAATCTTTATATATATATATATATATATATATATATATATATATATACTTTTCTTTCAAAATTCTATGTGGTTGCTTGTTGCTTCCTTCTGTGTAACTCCCTTACTTTAATGGCTTTAGTTTTCATGGAGAATGCCTTGTCTTGCACTTCCCTTCCTAATTATTCGCTATATGCAAGAGATATATACTTCCATTTTAAAGACTTATTACTTGAATCAATTTTCCAACATAAATCTCCTCTTCATTCCATTGAAAGGAGCTTGATTTTTGATTCATTGAATCTTGTATAATAATAAATGAGTTGATTCAAACAAATATAATAAATTCATTTATATTTGAGTTGGCTTGAGAAAACTCACTATTACTTTTGTTATAAATAGAGTTGATAAATAAAAATATACTTGGGAAAGCTGGTTTATTTGTCATCAATTATAAATTTATAATATAACATATAGTTACAATATGATTAAAAAAAAAAATTAATAGTTTGTGCTAGTTCAAGCTGAGCTCGAACCAAGTTCAGCTAGCTTGGAGGTTTGTTTGAAACTTGGCTTCAAAGCTAATGCCAATAATGTCCAAGATCACCAAAACTGCAATGACTGTTAATTTGTTTTGCCATCAAAGAAAAACCATGAGGAGTTCTTATATTTCACTCTCAATCACTCTCTCATGAAAATGTCTTCAAAAGTTGGAAAGATATCTTATGATTGGGTCTACATAGCTTCACATTCAATTGTTCGGAACGGAAGGATTTATTCAAGCTTACTACTCTATTTCTAGCTTGAACAATCCACACATGTGCAACTGCCTGCCTTAAAAGAACAAGGCGAAAACTCTTCGCATTTTGCCTACATGATCAACAACATCACTCATCACTAATGTCTTTTGATCAAGACCTTTTTGACTCATTATGAATCATGAATGAGAGCTAGTTTGATCTGGGTCAAAACCGGTTAACGGGTTGGGTTTGACCGATTTATAGTTTAAGGCGGATCATTTACAACAGACGAATCCACTATTTCTGAGATTTGTGTGATATTGTTCATGTTTGGGTGACAAATGTTGGCATCCAGATTTCTTGAGACATTTATTTCTTCATGGCACTCATTCATGAATTAATTGCAAACTATATATATATATATATATATAGTTGGTGAACCAAAGATTAAATGCTAATTTCAATATAATATAATACAATATATATAATATATGAAGGAAGAGGATTAAATGGTGATTCACATACTCAAAACATATATATATACCTGTGAAGAAAGTTAATGGATGGTTCTTTGAAGGGTCCACTTTCAACAACTACCAAAACCTAACAGATAGGTTGAGTGGGCCAACATCACATGCAAGATTATGACCTCATCCAACAAATGACTGCACTTAGAAACACCAAAAAAAAAAAAAAAAAATGTTGAGTTGTGTGGAGGTCTTGCATCCCCAATGTTATCATTTATCAGCAAACAACATGCCTTAGTTTTGAAGATTTCAGACAAGTTTTTAGATTTAAAATTTGTTTGATTATGCTCTAATCTTGTGAATTGCAATAGAAGTAACATCATTCTATTGGTTATGGGAATTAATAGGAGTTCAAGCTCTAAAGCTAGCTACAAGAATTTTTTTTTATTTTTATTTTTTATTTTAGTAGTCAAAGAACAAGAACAGAAGTCTGGTAAAGCTCACTGAATTAACTGCAGTAAAAGAGAAGTAGAGAGACTAAAGAGAAAGATGAGACAATGTTGGGCTTTGGTTTCAATTTCTTTTGATTTACTTCACTGGAGAGTCTCATACTGCAAGTCAATGCAGAAATGGAATTGCTTGGCATAGAACGAAATATATATATATATATATATATATATATATATATAAAAGAAGAGCTAGAAAGACAGGCTGGGAGTGAGATGAGACACCATTTTAATTTTTTAACTTTTTTTTTTCAATTTTAAATTTAAAGTTTTTTTTTTTTTTTTAATCTCCCGTTCAATGATAAAGAAGAGATATCCCCTCCACTCTAAAGCAGTCCCCAAACAAAGTGCTGAAAAAGCAAAAGTAAGAGACGTCCCTTTTCCTTCCTTTCCCTTCTCCTCCATTGAGAGTTCCTTCTCTTCTCCTCCATATTCTCCATTCTCTCCTTTCCCAATTCGCTTCCATTTCTCCCATCCAGAATCCCAGATCCATCCCTCACGGCCTTTCACTCTTGTTTCCATCTTTCCATTTCTTTTCTCCTCTAATTTTTATATATTTCTGGAAAAAAAAAATACTTTTTTTAAGCCCCGGACTCCTCCTTTTGTACTACTAGTATTTGGTCTTTTCCGGCCGGTGGATTTTGATTTCATGCTTCTCCATTGATGAGGCCTCCCAGAATTCAGTATTTGATCTTTGTCTTCTGTTTTTCATGTCTTGAAGCATGAAAAGCTGAGATCTTTTTTTGGTTTTTGGTTTTCTTCTCTGGTTTGGCAATTCCCATTCTTCTGAGCTCTTGAACCTGAAGCTCTTGCTTGTTTTTCATGGGACTCTGCCATGGAAAACAAATTCAGAGCCCTGAAATCCGAGAGGAAGAAAGCCCGGAGCCTCCTCCCAGCAATGGGGAGGTGCCACCGCCGATTCCCGGAACCCCCAAGCAACCCAAGTTTCCATTCTATAGCCCCAGCCCTCTGCGGGGCTCCTACAAGAACTCTCCGGCCAATTCGAGCGTGAGCTCAACGCCTCTGCGCTTCCTCAAGCGGCCTTTCCCTCCTCCATCTCCAGCAAAACATATCAAGGCCCTTCTTGCTCGCCGCCACGGCTCGGTGAAGCCCAATGAGGCCTCTATACCTGAGGGAGGTGAGGCCGAGCTGGGCTTGGATAAGAGCTTTGGATTTTCCAAGCAGTTCACCTCCAAGTATGAGCTTGGGGAGGAGGTGGGAAGGGGCCATTTCGGGTATACTTGCTCGGCCAAGGCCAAGAAGGGGGAGATGAAAGGTGAGGAAGTGGCTGTCAAGGTCATCCCTAAAGCAAAGGTTGGTCTTTCTCTTTTGCTCCTCTTTCTTCATCCTAAGTAAAGCTTCCAACTTTTCCATCAATGTTGATTGAAGATCTATTCTTGTTTCTGCTTCAGAATCATTGCTTCATTCTGTTTCCTTTCTGTTGAGTTCTTGTCTTCTGATCATGCAGTTCTTTGAATGCTAACATGTTTGATTGCTGGAGATTGGTCCATGACGTTATGATTATGTTATTTATTTATTTATTTTGCTCTTGGATATTCTATGTTACTGTTTCTTTTGGATATAGTGTGTTTTTCTTTGGATATTATTCTGAATTTTCATTTATCATGTTTGCGCAAGCCACTTTGTGGAGGATTCATTTATGGTCCCTATGTTTTGGAACTATTGTCATGCGGACAGCTGGTTTTTGGTGTTTTCATATGTACTGGACAATCTAGGCAGAAGTGCCAATTGAAAGTCTGGAAATTATTTAATTCTATTTATTGTTTGCAATGGAGGTACATGAGTTCTCCTTTGGGATGCTCTCTTCCTACTTTGGTCCATTGAATTTGGTGATATATTATGTATGTTGACTGTTGTTTGCACAAGCTCTAGTTTTTGTGCACCATTAATTGTCAGGAATTATATGTCAAACTATCAGAATATATGTCAAACCAGTGGAATTGATGATTCCACTGGTTTCCTTGATAATTTGCAACTACTATTCGAATATGTCTTTAGATCAATGCTTTACATGGTATTGCTGGCTCAGAAATGTTCGCATTCAGAGTCATCCAGTTGAGTTTATTTACTTATTTTTAATTTCTTGCAGGGAACTCACTTCTTTTTTTTGTTTTTTTTTGTTGTTGTTAATGATACTCAAATAATATCTTTATTTTTTCTACTCTTACTTATTTTTGTTCTTGTAGCTTGTTTATGCTAAAACCATTTTATTTGTTCCTTGTCTTTTCTGCTCCTTGCAATGATGGCAAAATTTTGGTAAGAAACTGCAATAATTTCAGTGAAAGGAAGTGATAATGGGATTCATGTATTCAATGCATGGATTGGTTCGACAGTTCTTGTGTTCGTACTTTATATAGATCATTTGGTTGTGTTGAATAAACTATTAATTTCTTTTCTATTCTGATTAACCAACTGACTTGGATGGGCACATGTGTTGCTTTGCTGCCTGCTTCCCAATTTTAAAACCACATAGTGTGTGCTCTCTTATTGTTCTGATGATTCATATTCATGAGATTTGACAAAGTTGCTTGGTGGTGGTCAACTTTCCCAAACCATTTTTTTTTCTTAAGGATCGGTATAGCTAGTTTTAGAGGGATTAAGGCTTTGTTGTTGAAGTGTAATTGTTCATTGGATAAGTTCACATATAATTATGAAATATTTTAGATTCATTAAACTAACTTAAGCAAATGATATTAGACAAGATCTACCAAGCTTGGGATGTTAATTATAGAAAAGAAGGATTTTTTTAGCTCTAGGACAATTTATATTTTTAATTAACACTAATGCGATATGCAACAGGAACATTACTAACTTAACATAATTAACACTAATGCGCTATGCTTCATCCATTTGTCAATTTTTTTTTTCCTTATGTGTTTGTCCATAATTTCATTAAGATATAGTTTGGTTAAGAATGCAGTCTAATACTAATAGGAACATGTGGAAGGTATGCCGAAAATTCGGACTTCTTTATGTTCCCACTAAGTTCATTTTACATCTTGATTTAGGAAGTGGATGCATAAAGAAAGTTTTTTTTTTTAAATTTTTTTTAGTTATAGTGTTATTTTTAGCTGTTTCAGTGGTTATTTACAAAGTATCCACGTGGCTGCTAATGAATCATTAATATTATATAAATTCATCACATTTTCCTTCAGCTCATAACCAATGACCCTTTGGCAGATGACAACAGCCATTGCTATTGAAGATGTTAGGAGAGAAGTGAGGATATTGAGTGCTCTGACTGGACATAAGAATCTAGTGCACTTCTATGATGCATACGAGGATGAGGACAATGTGTACATAGTTATGGAGTAAGTTTTGATCACATTTCAATGTTTTTCTAAAGAATATCTATTTTAGTATTTTTATGATTTCATCCAGCTGATAAGGAAAATTCAAGTCACCATTAGAATACATCATGGAAGCAATTAAGAATAAACCGACACACTTTTGTTAGCCATGATGCAGAATTTGTACTGTGGAAAGACTTAATTTATACAATTTGTCTCCAGATAATGCCTCTAAGTTTTCTTTAGTCTCTTCATTTATAAATGGTATCATTTATTTTCCTTTCTCATAACATTGTTATCTTGGACATCTCCACCATGGTGGATGAATTCCCATTACATGCTTCAGATTTTGTTGGGTTTTAAACTCCCTTCTATAGTCATTGGCATCTGTTTTAGTTAGATTTTATCAAGCATGTTCTATTAATTCTGTACCTTTTTAGAATACCGCAATGTTTTCTTGACCAAATCAAGCTTTGGGTACGATTAATTGTCATTCCCCAACCTGGTATATCTGATACCAGAGACTCATGGCTTCTTTGTGGCGAAAAATCCTGGATGTTGTGAACCTTTAATAGAGTTTGTTTCAATGATACTTTGTCCTTTTACTTTTTTTGAAATGGACTTAATGATTCGGTCCTAAGGTATATCCTCGTACCAGTTATTCGATGAAATGTAAGATCTTAAGAATAAAAAGGGTTATCTCGAGTTTTTCGCAGGTATCATAGTCTTTGTAGCTGTGTGACTAAGTGCAAAGAAGGTTATATAGCATATAAAATAGTTAATACCATTGTGTGACTCAGTCCACGGAAGGCTTAAAGCATATAGCACAGTCAATACGATTAGTCAAATATCTACAGATATTAATATCTTACCATCTACAGGAATTCACAGGATTCTTTTTGTTTGCTTCAGGTTATGCAAAGGAGGCGAGCTATTAGACAGAATTCTTTCAAGGTAACTTTATTTTTCAAACATTGAGTGAGTATTCATGCTTTGGATTTCCTTTCCATATTGCTACCCATTTGTTTGGCTTCAAGGCATACCATCAATTAGTAGTTTTGACAATAAATTTGTCCCCTAGGGGTGGAAAATACTCAGAGGAAGATGCTAAGGTTGTCATTGTCCAGATTTTGAGTGTCGTAGCCTTTTGTCATCTTCAAGGAGTTGTTCATCGTGACCTGAAGCCAGAGGTGATTACTTTGTCTTAAGCCATAGTGTTTCTTTTATTCCTAGGAAGTACCCATTCGGATGTTTACTTAGATTTGTAAATCCATTTTTTCACACAAGTCTTTTGCTATGATGTGCAGAATTTTCTTTTTACATCCAAGGATGAGAACTCTGATTTGAAGGTTATAGATTTTGGCTTGTCAGACTTTGTCAAGCCAGGTTAGTCTTATACATTGAACAACACATTGAAATTGCCTGAATTAACAACAAGTGCATCATGACGTATTCTGTTTTTTCTTTTATATTTTGCAGATGAAAGACTAAATGATATTGTGGGAAGTGCGTATTATGTTGCTCCTGAAGTTCTGCATCGATCTTATGGTACTGAGGCAGACATGTGGAGTATTGGTGTGATTGCATACATTTTGCTCTGTGGAAGCCGCCCTTTTTGGGCAAGGACAGAGTCTGGTATATTTCGAGCTGTCTTGAAGGCAGAGCCAAACTTTGAAGAAGCCCCTTGGCCTTCACTCTCAGCTGAGGCGAAGGATTTTGTCAAGAGGTTATTGAACAAAGATTATCGCAAGAGAATGACTGCTGCCCAGGCTCTCAGTTAGTTCTTCATCACCTTATTGTGTTTGTTTTATTTCTTGTCGAAAATTGAAATTTTAGTAACTGGTGATTATGATCTATATAGGTCATCCTTGGCTTGAAGAACATCAAGAGATTAAGATTCCTCTGGACATAGTAGTTTATAAGCATGTAAAAGCTTACATATGTTCGTCTTCATTAAGGAAATCAGCATTGAGGGTATGTTTGTTCTCCCTTCGGTCAAGTTGCTATATAATTATTTTCTATCACATGCTTTTATTTATTTATTTTTCTGTTAGCTCTAAAATTCCTATTTTATCTATTCCTTATGGTGCTTATGCATTTCCTCAGTAACTTAGATTGCCATTTCTTGAAGTCTAAGGGACTTGATCGCTTTTTGTATTCATACATTCAAACCGCTTTGATCAGCTTTTTGAATGGAGGCAGATGGTCAATAAGACAATTTTTGACATGAAACAAGGCTATATTGCAACAGGAAATTTACATATTACTACTAAAGAGAAAAGCTCAAGAAAGATCATTGTTAACTGATAAGACAAGCATTTGTTTTAAAATAAATTTGAAAGAAGGATTAGGTTTGAGACAGCATTCATTGCTGAACTAAAATGTTATCATCCAAAGTAATAATTGAGATCAGCATTCGCATTCTTCTAGTAGTTTTTGATTTTGCGAGCTGTGTTTTTAAATATCTACTAAAATACTCACTCATAGCTAGGGCTGTAAATGGGCCGAGCTTGATCGGGCTAGGCCCAGCTCGAATTTAGCTCGAATTCGGCTCGAAATAGCCTAGCTCGAGCTCGAAATTAGCTCGAATAAGTTTGCTCAAGCTCTGCTCGATTTTAATTTCGAAAGCTCGAAATTAAGAACTCAATTATAATTTTGAAACCTCGGATTTAGTATGAAATTTAAAACTTATTTATAAATTTTTTTTATATTATATATTATATATCAATACTAAATATTACATATTTTATTCATATATTATAATATTTATTAATATTTATTGATTTTTTTTAATTTTTTATTAATTTTTATATTATATATTAATATATTAATATTAAATTTCGAGCTTTCGAGCTGAGCTCGATCGAGCTCGACTCGGCTCGAAATTGAAGCTCGAGCTCGGCTCAAAAGCTCGAAATTCCGAGCCGTGCTCGAGCTTTTACCAAGCCGATCTCGAGCTCCTCACGAACAGCTTGATCGTTTGACAGCCCTACTCACAGCTGCCATGTATCAATCAGCTCAAGAAGTTTCATGGTTTTCTATTTGTTAAAAGAATGAAAAAGTTAGTGATACACTTGATCTACACGGATGAACATCTATATGTACTAGCTTTAGTTGCTCAGAAAAAATTAATCAAAATGTCATCATTAAACAAGATTTCTTAGTAGGCTGCACAAAATAATAAATGAGCTTTTGGTAAATAATATCTGTGTGCAACAGGCTATTGCAAAGACTTTGACTGTGGCCCAACTGGCATATTTGCGTGAACAATTCGAATTGTTAGGACCAAACAAAGGTGGCTATATCTCATTGCAAAACTTTAAGACGGTCAGTATTTTCTTTTATTCTTTTAAGTTTTATTTACTTTGCTATATACTAGCAAGAGCTCATATATAGTAGCTTGGTGATTAAAGGTCTTGATGAGATACTCAACCGACGCAATGAAGGACTCGAGGGTTGTTGATTTTGTCAATATCGTAAGTCTCATTCAATTTTTTTATTTTTTTATTTTTTTATTTTTTTATTTTTTTATTTTTTGTCATCTGGTTGTGTCAAGAGTGAATAACCTGATCAGTTTCAATTATTGATGCAGGTGAGTTCTCTTCAGTATCGAAAACTAGACCTTGAAGAATTTGCTGCTGCTGCATTAAGTGTGTACCAATTAGAAAGCATGGATACTTGGGAGCAACATGCTCGTCATGGATATGAACTTTTTGACAAGGAAGGGAACAGACCCATCATGATTGAGGAACTTGCATCAGTATGATATGATACTAACAGAAACAATTATACCTCGATTACTGTGTCAAAATTCGGGGAATTAACTTGATTTCTGTTGTCATACCAGGAACTCGGGCTCGGTCCATCAGTCCCTGTGCATGTTGTTCTCCAAGATTGGATAAGACATTCAGATGGAAAACTGAGTTTCCTTGGATTCGTTAAACTTCTGCACGGTGTGTCTTCTCGCTCAATACCGAAGGTTTAGCAGAAATCGACCACTACAGCCATTTATGTCCATCACTCCGAGCAATGTAAAATGAGAGGTCATTAGCTGACGAATTTGTGAGGTGAAGAAAACCAAGATGACTAGTTCCTGCAGGTCAAAAACCATATCAACAGAGAGAAGGCCGGCTCAATGAGGATAATCTCGGTTCCGAATAATGTACAGATCAGAGGATAGTAATTTTAGAAGTTGAAAAGGGTTTTGAGGCCTGTGGGATGGGTTATTGCCATGTTATGGTCCTTTTACTGAATATGATCTTTGTACTTTTTTTTCTCTCTCTCCGACATGGTAGTACATAATTGGGGTCTGAACTACTGTCTTAGCAGACAAAGTAGGAATTTTAAGATTCATGTTTAGGACAGAATTTGCTTCTCTGAATGTTATTGTTATGGTCATTGTCATTGTCATTGTCTTTGCTGAAATTTGGCAGCATTTTATTTGGTTTAATGAGAAAGATCAGGGGGAAAACTTCAAATGTTGTCAGTCCAACGTTCCCCAGCTCTTCAATTGCATATAATACAGTTTTGAATGGTCATAATGAGTTGATGAAAAAATTTATATTCTTCTAATTAAGTAATCATAACACCGGCCAAAGACCCGCGGGTCGAGCGGCAAGGGTCCTCCGCTCCCAGGACGAGAACCACGGTTTGAATCCTGGGAGACGGAGTGAAAATGGGGTGGTGAGAGGTAGTCACGGGCCAAGGGATGGGCCTCTTGCAGATAGGCCGAGGTCCAGGGCCGTACCCCGATACCTCTCTTCGCCCATCCCATCTGCGCTAGAATGGGGTTTATCCCCTTTATCCAAAAAAAAAAAAAAATAAAAAAAAAATGTAATCATAACACCGGTTCTCTATATGGTTTAGAGTTTTCTTTTGAGAAGGATATAATAATGGTTATGACATTTAATATAAGGTTATATTGTATATTATGGGGCTATTTTATTTTTATTTTTTTTGTCAATTGGAAGTTTAAAAACTATAAAATGAACATAATATTGGAGATGCGGGGTATCGATCCCCGTACCTCTCGCATGCTAAGCGAGCGCTCTACCATCTGAGCTACATCCCCATTTCTTTTTCGTTTTCAAATTTTAATTACTCTAATAGTAGAAATAAACGATGGCATTTAATCCATTACACCCCCTTCTAATTACTTCATCTGTTTTTTAGGGTTTTCCGTCCGTTTCTCTGGGTTATACAACCAAAATCTTCATTATAAACATGACATGACACCGCATATTAAGCAGGAAAAAGAGGACACTCAAAACCACTCCCTCGACATTGACAAACGTCATCTACATGACTTATTAAATCCAATCCCTCCATGCATGCTTTGCATTCATCATCCTTGAACATTACCTCAATTGAGGAAGTGGCCACATTTCAAACCACCAGCCTTCATGTTGATTAATTAGTCCTAATAACAAAGCTCTCTTTCACAGTGCTCGGTTCTCCCCTCAAGTACGTTCTCCATGATGATGATGCAAACAAGCTCAAATACTGATCTAACAGGAGAGTTTGATTTTCAAGGCAACACAAGCCATCATGTTGCACTTACTAATAATTACTTCCCTTCAGCTGATGAGCTTTTCCAGAATGGAAGCATCCTCCCCCTCAAACTTCCTCCTCGTCTTCAGACTTTTGTGGACATTAATGGAACAAGCAGGCATGCTAGCAAGCAAAGCTCATGCACTACCTCCCCTACCAGCTTCCTATCAAGCTCATTCAGATCCCGGCACAAGGACTTGGACCATGATCCATTCATGGCTGCCTTGGAGCAAGTCAGGAGGATGGAGGAGAGCCCCAGGAGGAGAGGAAGAGCTCGCTCTCTGTCTCCTCTCAGGACCTCCACTTGGCCCGTTTCTACTATTACTCAAGAAGAGGAAGAGGTTATGGATTATTCATGCAAAGTTGGCAAGAGGAATGGCATCAAATATTGGGTGTTTAGGAGAGAAGTTGCTGCTGCTGCTGCTGCCACTAATGGCAGCTGCTGCACAAGATCAGGTGGAGTGATCACGGAGGGGGTCAGGAACGTCAAAAGCGTGAGACTTTGTCGCCGTGGTCTCTTCATGTGTTTTGGATTGAAACCTTGAACACTTCATTCTTCTTATTCTTCAACTCTGCGCAGCATGATTTTTGCCCTTCTTCATGTTCAAGGTGGTTGTCTTTTAGTTTGATTAATCTTTGAAAGAACTTGTTTGATGATGCCAAATTTTTAATGCAACAAAAACTAAGAAAAGAGCCTTTTTAAAAAAAAAAAAAAAAAATTATGATAGTTTTTTGTTTTTTATTGGCTTAAATACATCGCTTTGTCGTCAGATTATGCTTTCCAATGTTATTTTTTCGCATCTTTAAAATGTTGATATGGTCCCTCTTTGCATTTTTTCAATAGTCCTTAGGTGGCGACGTACGTGGCATCTGGTGAATCATGAATATTTTATGCTGACGTGGCATGCTAATGTGACATAGTAAATAAAATTTTAATATGTTAAATAGTTCATGCTGATGTGGCAGGTGACGTGGCATGCCATGTCAGCATGCTGAGTGACATGATGATGTGGCAAGCCACATGGCAATAAAAAAAAGGAAATTCTAAAAAATTCAGAAAAAAATCTAAAAAATAACAAAAAATCTGGGTGCTTGCCATGTGTCAAAAAAAATTAAAAAAAATCTAAAAAATTAGAAAAAAAAATCCAGGAGCTTGCCATGTGTCAAAATAATAATAATAATATCTAAAAAATAAGAAAAAAACCAGGATTTTTCTAACAAATAAATAAATAACAGAAAAAAGGGAAAAAAATCCATGATTTTTTTTCTTATGATTTTTTTTGATTTTTTGATTTTTTTTTTTGAGATGTGGCAGCAAACTCCTTAATTTTCCCTTTTTTAAGATTTTTTTTTTAAATTTTTTTGGCACATGGCAAGCTCCTGGAGTTTTTTCTAATTTTTTAGATTTTTTTTTAAAATTTTTTTTGACATGTAGATTTTTTTGTTATTTTTTAGATTTTTTTTTCTGAATTTTTTAGAATTTTCTATTTTTTTATTGCCACGTGGCATGCCACGACATCATGTCACGTGGCATGCCACGTCACCTGCCACGTCAGCATGAAATATTTAACATATTAAAATTTTATTTACTGTGACATGTCAGCATGCCACATTAGATGCCACGTTAGCATAAAATATTCATGTATTCAGCTCGTATGCCACGTGTACGCATTATACTTAGGGGTATTGAACAAAAAACACAAAGGACAGGGACCGTATTGAACATTTTTAAAGTACAGGGATGGAAATGAACATTGAGGCATAGTACAAGGACGAACAGTGTATTTAAGCCTTTTTAATTTGTAATTGTAAGTTCCGTAGGGGCTGTTGTGTGGTGTTGTTGTAACTTGGTTTGCAAATCTTTCTCTTAATAGGAAGACTCACTTGTTACACTCTCACACAGTGAAAGAAGCAATCAACACTCAAAGAAAAAGAAGACACAGAAGTTGTTAACCCAGTTCAGATTCCAAGCCTACTTTTGGGGGGGCCAAGCCCGGAGATAAACAAATCAATAACAAGGAGAGAAAAACATGAGTACAATTAATTGTCACTCATACACTCACTACAGCATCAAAACCCTCTCTATCTCTCTCTGATCAGCACTCTAACCTCACCCACAAGGTTTTCTTGCATGGTCAATCATCAACTTCCAGAGCAGGGTCTTCTGAAGATGCTCACCAACCTCAGCTGTCACTTTCCTTGTTTAGAATCTTCATTATCTCCACGGCTGCTAATTTGGATGACTTCCAAATTTAGTTGTTGCAACGCCTGTTGCAACCAAGACTACAACGTGGCCTGACTACTGAACTGACTAAGACTGTAACTCCCATCGCATAACCTAAGGACAACTTCAAATACATCGGTTGAGTCTTAGTCGAACATAGTCGGATCCTCTCGATCTGGACCACCGCAACTAGCCGAACTCCTCTCCGTCACGTTCGCAGTCCTTCTCCTAAAACCACAAACCCCACCTCACCAAGGCGCATGCTTCTTCATTCGAACTTCAAATTTCTTCTACCAAATTTGATCTCTAATCATCCAGATTTAGTCTGTACAAAGCTCTCCAAGATTGTCTCCTTCCAACTCATTTCATACCACATTCGACATCACTATAATTGTTCTTAATTCAAATCATCAATTATCTGTAATTAAGCTCCAATCATATCTGCAATTAACTCACCCAATTAGCATCTTCTTTATGAGGCCTGCATACATATCAACTTTCATGTCACCGACGCTCTTTCCACAAATGGCCTCTTTGACTTGTCATCCTTGCCACATCATCCCATTGTGTTAAGTAATGCCAATCAACCATGCATACGTGCATTTGAACTAACAATCTCCCCCTTTGCAATTATTTGACACAACCACTATATCTGCCAGCTACAATCAGAGATCAGGGCTGGGAGGACCTCTCCCCCTTTGTGCCACAGAATGCCGAAGGTTCCGATAGAGCTCCCTCTGAATGGGCCTCATCTAATGTTACTTCTTTGGTTGTAACTCCCCTTAGATGAGAACCCGTCTGCAAACAACATCAAGATAATCCAAAAAAGAGAAGGTCGGATGCAGGTCCACTGCGCCAAATCTAAACTTGGCAAAGCCCGAGCTCACCTCGTAGGTATTCATTCCTTATAGAATTAAGAGGTTTGGTGAAGATATCAGCTAGTTGCTTCTCAGTTGCAACATGATCAAGAACAACAGTCTTGTTTTCAACCAATTCTCGTATGAAGTGATGATGAAGATCATTGTGCTTGGTCTGAGAGTGTTGAAATGGGTTCTTGGAAATATCAATGGCACTTTTGTTGTAACAAAAGACAGTCATCTACCCCTTTTGGAGAACATAATCCTCGAGCATTTGTTTCATCCATATCAGTTGTGTGCAATAACTTCCTGCAGCTATGTATTCAGCCTCTGCTGTAGATAGGGAGATGGAGCTTTGCTTCTTACTATGCCAAGAAACTAGATTATTGCCCAGATAAAAACATCCTCTTAAAGTGCTTTTCTTATCATCAACATTGCCTGCCCAATCAGCATCACTATAGCCGACCAAATGTATGTTTGTATCTCTAGAATACCAAATGCCATATTTTGCAGTCCCCCCAATATAACGGATAATATATTTGACGGCTGTCAAGTGGGATTGCTTGGGTGCTGCTTGGTATCGTGCACTAACTCTAACATTGAAACAGATGTCCGACCTACTTGCTGTGAGGTAGAGTAGAATGCCAATCATACTTCTGTAGAGACTTGGGTCCACGTCTTTCCCATGTTCATCTTTTGTCAATTTTTCATGAACACCATCGGTGTCATGACATGGCTTGTTGACTCTAACTGGAATCTCTTCACCAAATTTATTGCATACTTGGTTTGAGAGATGAAGATCCGATCTATGCATTGCTTGACTTGAAACCCCAAGAAGAGACTTAGTTCCCCCACCATACTCATTTCAAACTTCTGCTCCATGAATAGCACAAACTCATCAACTTGCATTTGAGAAGTTGAGCCAAACACAATATCAACCATATAAATTTGTGCAACCAGGAGTTCAGTCTTTTACCTGTTGATGAATAATGTCTGGTCAACTCCCCATCTTTAGTAACCCTTCTCGAGTAGAAACTTAGTAATTCTTTTATACCAGGCTCGAGGAGCTTGCTTCAGTTGATAGAGAGCTTTGTTCAGCTTAAAAACATAGTATGGAAAGTGAGGATCTTGAAATCTTTTGGTTGTGCAACATAGACTTCGTCATTTTAAAAACTATTAAGAAAAGCACTTTTTAGATCCTTTTGATAATCCTTGAAGCCCATACTCTATGCAACAACAAACAACAATCTGATTGACTCGAGTCGAGTAACCGGTGCAAATGTTTCATCAAAGTCAATTCCTTCAACTTGTGTATACCCTTGTGTAACCAATCTAGCTTTATTTCGGACAATACTTCCTTTGTTATCAGTTTTTTTCTTGAAGATCCATTTTGTTCCAATGATTTTCACATCCTTGGGTCTTGGTACAAAGTTCCAAACCTTATGCAGAGCAAACTGATTCAGTTCTTCTTGCATAGCTGTTATCCAGTACTCATCAACTAGGGCTTCTTTCATATTTTTCGGCTCAATTAGAGAGTTGTAACACTTATACCCTGCTAATTCTCGGTAATCTATTCTTTGAGTGCCACGAGTGTGTCTTCCTTCATTGACATCACCAATAAAATCTTGTATCGGATGATTCCTTCTTCTTCTTGAGGGTGGCTCATAGATGTCTTTATCTTGACTGGCTCCATCATGGCTTTCTTCTTAATCTGAAACTGATTCTGTTCCTCTTGTTGCATCCTGTGTTACAACATCAGTTATAACTTGCTGTCTGGCTATATCTGGAGTAGTGTTAGGTGTTCCAGATGGTGTTGCAACCGGCTGTTCTTCTTGTCCTTCACCATCAGTTAGACAACAACTTTAGACATCAAGGTTGTTGAACTCTTGTGCAGGACCATGAGTCTCCTTTTCACCTGTCTGATTAGAATAATTATCCACAACAACATTTATGGTTTCCATTACCTTTAGTCCTTGAATTGTATACCCGATAGGCACGGCTTCTTGTAGAGTACCCCAAGATCACTCCTTCATCACTTTTCTTTTCAAACTTTCCCAGTTGATTTTTGTTATTTAAAATGTAGAACTTGCTCCCGAAGACATGAAAATAACTGAGGGTTGGTTTCCTTGCTTTCCAGATTTCATAGGGAGTAATGTTAGTGGAGGGACGAAGATACACCCAATTGATGATGTAGCATGTTGCATTTACTGCTTTTGCCCAAAACCGTGTGGGGAGTTGCTTCGAATTCAATATCACCCTGGTCATTTCTTGAAAAGTGCGATTCTTGCGTTCTATCAATCAATTTTGTTGTGGAGTTTTTTGTGCCGAAAATTCATGAAGAATTACATGTTCACTGCTGAAGTCTGCAAACTGAGCATTTTCAAATTCTCTTCCATGATCATTTCTGATTAGAACGATCTTTCCAATTGAACACTCCTTCTCATTCTGAATTTGTGTACATAGCTTCTTAAATGCTCCAAATGTGGCTGACTTCCCTTTGAGAAAATCTACCCATGTGAACCTGGAGTAATCATCAACACATACAAAGACGTACCTCTGTCCTGAAAAGATTTTAACTTGAGTGGGACCAATGAGATCCATATAAAGTAGCTCCAATACCCTTGCTGTAATAGGATATTGCAACACCTTGTGATTAGCACGTCATTGCTTCCCCATTTGACACGAGGCACAGACTCTATCTTTCTTTTGTATAAGCTTGGGTAGTCCTCTTACAGTTTCCATCTTTGCAATCTTCATCAGATTTCTGTAATTCAGATGTCCAAGTTTTTTATGCCATATTTCTATCACATTGCAAGACAAGTTGTAACATGCTTGTAACTTATGAAGTAGATAGTAGTTATCCAACAATTTGAAACTGGTTAAGACACAATTATTCTCTCCATCACAGACCACACATCTGTCCTTTGTGATTTGACGACCAAATTTCAATCACATAGTTGACTTATGCGCACCAAGTTGGCTTTTAGATCATCCACATGTAGGACATTTTTCAATATTGGTACACCAGACATCATCAAGGTTCCTCTTCCAATTACATGACTTGTTTGTCCATCACCAAAGGTAACGTGTCTGACTGAGTAGCTTTGGTAGTTTGTAAGGAAATCTTTGTTGCTTGTCATGTGTCTCGAGCAACCACTATCAATGTACCAATCATCCTTAATAGATTTTTGGCCAAATGTGTATGCTACCTAACTTTTTGCATTTGCCTTTTGAACCCACGCCTTCCTTGTTCTTCCTCGGGTATAGTTTGCTATTGTAATAGTTTGCTTCTTTAGCCCTTCCCCTTTCTTCTTGTCTAGCACATCATTTTTCTTGATCCACAGTTTATGACTCTCCTTCTGATAGTTGACTGTGTATATCTAACTATTTTTCCGTTCTTCAAATCTTCTTTCAGTTTGGTGCATCTTGGTCTTATGTGGCTTCTTTTTCTACCGTTGTTTAGGCACCCTCGTGAATGGATTTTATAAAAGCCTTCATGCGTGCCTTCCAATAGGGGTAGTTGGTTCAAACTAGTAGCGGTGTATTATTGGCGGCTGGATGCTCCTTCTCTTCTAGCCATAATTGAAACTTCGTCTCAGATCTCGCCAACCTTGAGACTAAGGTGAACAACGATGAACCCGACTCGGATACTATTTGTAACTTCCTCAGGGATTGTTGTGTGGTGTTGTTGTAACTTGGTTTGCAACTCTTTTTCTTAACAAGAAACACTCACTTGCAACCTTACACTCTCACACAATGAAAGAAGCAATCAACACACAAAGAAGAAGAAGACACAAAAGTTGATAACCCAGTTCACCTTCCAAGCCTATGTTTGGGGGGCCAAGCCCGGAGAAAAACAAATCAATAACAAGGAGAGAAAGACATGAGTACAATAAATTTGTCACTGAAACACTCACTACAACATCAAAGCCCTCTCCCTCTCTCACTGATCACTACTCTAACCTCACCCACAAGGTTTTCTTGTATAGATGCTCACCAACCACAGTTGTCACATTCCTTGTTTAGAATCTCCATTATCTCCGTGGCTGCTAATTTGGACGACTTCCAAATTTAGATGTTGCAACGCCTGTTGCAACCGAGACTGCAACGTGGCCTGACTGACTAAGATTGCAGCTTCCATCGCATGATCTCAGGACACCACCAATACTCCTTGTTGAGTCTGAGTAGAACACTGTGGGATCCTCCCGATCTTGACCACCACAACTAGTTGGATTCCTCTCCGTTACGTTCGCAGTCCTTCTCTGAAAATTGTAAACTGCAACTTACCAAGGCGCGTGCTTCTTCATTCGAACATCAAAGTTCTTCTACCAAATTTGATCTCCAATCATCCGAAATTGGTATGTAGAAAGCTCTCAAAGATTGTCTCCTTCCAACTCATTTCATACCTCATTAGACATCACTATAATTGTTCTTGATTCAAATCATCAATCATCTGCAATTAAGCTCCAATCATATATGCAATTAACTCGCCCAGTTAGTACCTTTTTTATGTGGCCTACACCCATATCAACTTTCATATCACCGACGCTCTTTCCACAGATAACCTATTTAACTTGTCAACCTTGCCACGTCATCCCATTGTGTAAATTAATGCCAATCAACCAATGATACGTGCATTTACACTAATAGTAATCATTTATATTTGGAGCAAGAGAAATTAACTCAATTTACTACTTTGGTTAATAAATGAGATTAACAGTAAGAGAAAAAAATTGTCAAAATTAGATAGATTTAAACTTAGGGTTTAATGAAGGGTTAAAGCTATTTTTGGTCCCTGAAAATAAGGTCAATGTTCATTTCCATCCCAAAAATTTAAAATTTGTTCTATACGGTCCACATCAGCATATACTGACACTTATCACTCTACATCAGCAAAATAACGACCTAAACATAATAATAAAAAGATTATATGCATTTCATTGGTATTCCACATGACCGCCACGTCAGCAATATGGACCAAAAATGCCAAAATAAGGAATATATAGGGACCCAAAATGTCAAAATATGCAATACATAGGGACCATATTGAACAAATTTTGAATTTTGGGATGGAAATGAACATTGGTTCCATTTTCAGGGACCAAAAATGGCTTTAACCCTTTAATGAACAAGCTTGAACAAATTCAGTATTACAAGCCAATTTCAAAATCACAGAAAATCTAAGAGGGTGTTTGTTTCTTTCTAATTACTCATCCTTTGAATGGGAACTTGGATGTTAGTTTTTATTGGTGTATTTGGTTGGAGGAAAAGAAAATTTTTGTGTTTGGGATTTGTGGGTTTTTTTTAGGGCAAAAGCCATTTTTGGTCCCTGAACTATGGTCTATTGTTCATTTTGGTCCTTGTACTATCAAAATGTTCAATACGGTCCCTAAAATATTGGGGTTTTGGCAATTACAGCATCTGCTGCTAATGTGGCAGCCAGCTGGTATACGGGTTAATTACAACTATTTTTTAATTATGATGTGGTAACATAAGTGGTTGGTCTTTGCTGACGTGGCATGATGATGTGGCATAAAATGGAATTTTGGTATATTAATCCTTATTGCTGATGTGTATTACTGATGATGATGTGGCACTAAAAAAATATGAAAAAAATGGAAAAATAAAAATTTTCTCAAAAAAGTAGAATTTTATTTTCAGATTTTTTTTTATTTCTTTAGTGCCACATCAGCATGATGATGTGGCACTTAAAAAATAAAACAAATATGAAAAAAATCAGAAAAAATAAAAAATTTCTTAAAATTTGGAATTTTATTTTCTGATTTTATTTTATTTTTTTAGTGCCACATCAGCATGCTGACATGGCACTAAAAAAATAAAAAAAAATGAAAAATCTGAAAAACAAATTCTTAAAAAATCAGGTTTTTTTTGGATTTTTTCATATTTTTTAGTGTCACGTCATCATGCCACATCACATGCCACATCAGCAAAGACCAGCCACCTAGGCTGTTACGTCATAATAAAAAAATTGGATGTGTTTAACTTATATACTAGTTGGCTGCCACGTTAGCAACAGGGACCATAATTGCCAAAACTTTGATAATTCAGGGACCGTATTGAACATTTTCATAGTTTAAGGACCAAAATGACAATATACTATAGTTCACGGACCAAAAATGGCGTTTCACCTTTTTTTTAATAAGAAGTTATATTAATTATTATAAATATTATAATTTAAAATATATATTCTTAATTTAATTTGTTATTCGGGAAAAATAAACTTAATACGTGGCGAGATTCGGCTAACCAAGGGTATTGGGACCACACTACCGAATCGACCCCCTCTTGGTAAGCTATGTGAAGATTCTTCCATAACTCGCCTGTAAGGGGACATTCACCTGTAGTGGTTTTAGAGACGACAGCCTGCCTGGGTAGAGACGCACACCCATACGAAGGAGGCCCACGATCAATATGGCCTTGTTGAGGCATCTTAGAATGATTCCACCTATCCTTGCGCCAAAGAGGGCACCTTATGACTAACTGCCTAATGGCGACTCGAGAGGTATAAAGGGAAGAGAAAAGAGAAAGAAAGGGAACCTTCCCATTCTCTCCTGGGAGAGAAGATTCGTCTCCTAACTCTAGACTTCTCCTCCCTGTTTCTCTCATCTCACTTACAACTCTATCTTTCTTCATACTTCTCCCACACCTTCACCTATCCTTTACTAACTTGAGCCTCGAACCGAAAAGAAACCCCCGAACTTCCCTTACAGGAAAGGAGCTTCCCGGAGACCAGTGTCACGCTGCCTCCCTACACAACGTCCTCCAGAGGCCGTCAAAGAGCTCTTAGAGTCCCTGATCCAACCATCTCATTCTTCAATTTCTGAGTTGATCTGAGAATGGAGTGCGGATTTCGAGGTCTAACCTTTTTTGAGCATCAACAGAGTCGCGCCGTCAATGGGGACTTATTAGAGCAAAAAGCCTTGTAAACCATTGATGGAGAGAGGCAAGAGAAACCCCTCGGCAGATCTCCCAGTGGGTGATAGTGTGAGGGAGGTCGGCACGGCCCCAAAAGTCACAGCTACCCTCTACGATCTGCCGGTAGTCCTAGAGGAGGACCTGAAAGATGTTCAAATCTAGCAGCTCCAAAAGCATATTGAAGTGCTCACTAAGGCCTTTTAACCGCGCAACCAAGCCCACCTGACCCGGAGCAACGTAAGGATTGCCTCCCAGAGTCGATCGGGATTAGAAGGAGGTCGTCACCGCACAACCAAGAACACAAACGGTCCACCAGGAGGTGAAAAGAAGGCACCTCCACACTCAGCAACATTGCGTCATCTCAATCCCGATCCCAAATGGAGGAGTGCTTCCAGCTTCATTCCATGGACCTTTCCCCTCTCTTTAAGTAGAAGCCAAGGTACGGTACTCCAACCAACTCTCATTTTATACGCGAGATCATAGAAGCCCCTATATCTGCCATGTTCTAGATGCCTTCAATAGAGGCGTATGATGGCACCTCAGACCCGGCTTAGCATCTTAGCATCTCGCGTCGTTCAAAGCGATGATGCTTCTCCACGGGGCCATAAACGAGGACATTTGTCGAGCATTTGTTACAACATTAAAGGACACTGCACACACAAGGTTCACCACCCTGTGACTAGAATCTGTTTATTCGTTTGAAGAGCTATTCGACCTTTTCATCGCTGATGAGTGCATAATTATACATATTTTCATACTATATGCATGTACTTTACTTGTCTTTTCGCATGAATTTCTATACTTTTGTGCTCTTCTAGGTATATTTTTGTGATTGTACAGATAAATAGGTACCCAAGAGAAAAGAAGTAAAAACAAGATAATTTGGAGCTAGTTTATATCAAAGAAACAATAAAAGAGAGGAGGAGATAGAGCTATGAGCAGTCTGAATGAGCTGTAGAAGTCCAAAAATTATTACAAGGGCTACAGGATTCCAAAGCCGATCACCATTATTGAGATTAGAGAAAAAGGAGTTAGGAACACCAAGTTAAAATTTCAAGTCAATCTGAGTTGATTTGGTCATCCGATCGAATGTTTGATAAAGACTGCGCAGAGCTGAAAAAGAGCATGGTCGGAAGCACGGCCGTACAACTCTCGGGAGTCCAGAAAACGTATTACAGAAGAGGAGCACGATGGGCGTGCTTCAGATCAACACGACCGTGCTCATCTCAGGATCATCTGAAAACACGTCAACTCAATCCCAAAGTTATCCATAAGTTATCTAAAGATAAATACAAGATAAACACGACCTAGGCATGTCATGTTTCTTCCTTTTTCAGCCTATATAAACCTCATAACGGCAATATATTGATCATCTTTGGGCGGGGGCTCAGGATCAACTTTGGCAGAGCAGTTTTGGGGTGATTTTTGCAGCACAGATGGGGTTTCATGAGATGAATTGAAGGCCAATGAGGTATTATCAAGGGAAGATTTCTATGTTTAATTGTATAACCTCCTCTTGTATCTTAGTTATGATAGATCATAGCATGAGAGGCTAAGCCTTTTATAGTGCCTCGGATACCTGAACCCTATAATGAACTTGTTATTGATTTCCTATTTTATTCAGCTTTTGCTTATTAAATAATTCCTGTGTCCATCTTGATTGTTTGTGCTTGCAATTCTTTTTGGTTGTCTTGTGCATGAGCCCAATCATCAGTCCCCTCAGGGGGTAGCATGAGCACATTAGTGTCAATGCTGGATAGTTGTGGAGTTTGTATTACATTACGCCTAGAGTTGTTATCTGTCTAGATATCTTTATGTGGCTTTTTCTTGCACAGGCCTCGAGTCATCACCTCATTAGGTTAGAGCACCCAGCACCATGAGTGCTTGTGCGGTGACTCGGAACGGCTAGAGTTTCGCATTAGCCCTAGGATTCTTCTAGATAGGTTTTTAGTCGGACAAGGGTGCTAGGGTATGCATGAGCATCACGAGAGATCGGGTGCTTTGCTGAGAAGCGTATTGTTACATCCTCCAAGAATCATTAGGAATTAGCTAGTAATAGAGAATCAATTGTTAGCAAAGGAATCCTAGGGGGATTGTGATCGAGGTGCCATCTTTCATCTCTAATTTCCATTGATCCACCAATTGTTCACATTAGTTTTTTAGTTAGGATATTCAACTAGCTTGATCACACAATTCTTCTTATAGTTAAGTTAGGTAATAGAGGACAACTAGTACTTGTGGTCAGTTCCTCTAGATTCGACTACTCTACATTTGGGTACTTTACTACTTGATCGACCACTTATACTTGCGGTAGTAGTGCCCCGTATACTTTTGCGTGCATCAGTTGCGTACTTCATTGCCAATAAGAAGCGGAGAAGAACAATAATGATGTTGTTGAAAATAAAGCAACGGGAAGGAGAGAGCCTCCATGACTATCTCGGAGGTTTAACATGGTGACCTTGGAGATATCTTTCCTCAGTTAGCCGTTCCCAGTCGCAACCTTTATAGGGTGTTTGAGGAAGTCACCTTTCTACTTCTCACTACTTAAAAGACAACCTGAAGATATGTCCGAGCTTCTATCCTGAGCTGAGAAGTACATGAATACTAAAGAAGGCGAGGCAAGTGAATCGGAGGAGAAACCCAGATCGGAGAAACCAAGGAGAGATCGGCCTTAAGTGCATAAGGTGCAAGGGCCGGTCAAGAAGAAAATGCCTCCAGCAAGAGAAAGCGCTCGAAAGCCCGAGCCCTACAATTTCCATAGCTACGCATCCCTCACGCAAGCCTAGCTCATATCCTGCTGAGTGTAGAAGACTCCAAAATCTTTGACGGGGCGCTCTAGGATAAAAAAAAACCAAGGAAAGCAGAAAGACAACAAGAAGTTCTGTTGTTTCCATCGAGATCACGGGCGCGAGATAGAGGACTTTGTCTACTTAAGGGACTAGATTGAGAAGCTGATTCACCAGAGACACCTCTCGCAGTTTCTGAAATGAGAGAATAAAGTGAGTCTGCTTCCTTCTCAGGAGAACTAGCCCCTTGCGAGGGTTATCCACATCATCGCTGGAGGATCGACCAGTGGAGGTGAGAGCAACTCAGCCCGTAAGAATTTTGTTTCGATAGGAGACCGAGCTGTCACGACAAGGAAGAGACCCCACGCCGAGACACCTAACACCTTCTTTGATGCGGACTTGGAGGGGGTCCAACGCCACCATGATGTCGCCCTAGTGATTACTACCAACTTAACAAACTACGAGGTTTGGAGAATTCTAGTTGACAGCAGAAGCTCTATCGATGTGATCTTTTGGGGTGCGTTTGAAAAATTGGGTATCGGGAAAGAACTGTTGTAGCCGAAGAAGTTCCCGCTAGTCGGATTTAATGAGGCACGGTGCTGCCTGAAGGCATGAACAACCTTCGACTGGTAACGGGTACTCGCCCACAACAGTCAGTTGTCACCACGATCTTCCTCGTAGTAAAGTGTCCGTCAAACTACAACACAATCCTTGGGAGACTGACACTGAACGCTCTACAAGCAGTAGTCTCCACCTACTACCTGGTAATGAAGTTTCCTACTGAGCATAGGTGCGTAGAACTTCAAGGAGACCAACAGACAGCTCAACAGTACTATGTTTCCCTGCTGAAGGGAAAAGCTAAAGAGTCCTTGGCTATAAGAACGATTTGGGGGTAGGCCGACCCCGGAGTCGGACCCCGCTGGGGTCCAGCCTAGAACTCGTCGGGAAACTATTAAGAGGAAGTAGCTGGGGTAGAGCTCAGACCATGATGCGGATGAAAGAAAGAGTGCCCCAACTTACTTAAGGAGATGTTACTAATCATTATAACCGTCTTATTCTCCAATGAAAATCAAGTGCCATCTTTTATTCTCATGCGATCTCATTTTCACTATCTGTAGCCACTAAATAGCTTCGACCACTCTAGTTCAAGGTCCCTTCCAAGGGCTGAGCAATGCGAAGGCACTTAAATTCCCTTCCAAGGGCTAAGCACTGTGAGGTCGTTTAAAGTCCCTCTCAAGGGCCCAGTACTGCGAACTCGCTCAAAACTCCTTGGCCATATTCGACCGATGGGAAAAGATCATCCCCCTTGAGGGGAAGACCACAAAGTCCCCCAAGCTCCGACGGCGGAACGGTCCTTAGGAAAATATCGTTCTTCATGAGGGAAAGACCACAAAGTCCGGTTGACCTCGGTCCCGGGCCAATTGTTAGGGAAAACATCATCCCTATGAGGGGAAGACAATAAAGTCCTGACAACCACGTCTCCAGAAATAATAATCTCCCTAGAGGGGAAGACCTTAAAGTGTAAGAACTACCCCTCGGAAACACTATACTAGTTTGAATTTTAGTAATTCAATAAAGCACTATCGAACTGTGGGACCTGACGAACTATCATGTTTTGATTAATTCCACTAAATGCAAGGGTCTATATGCAAAATAACTCAGTGAGGGGTTCATTTGCACTAAAAGAGGAATTTACAGGATTGAACCCTAATTATCGGGGTTAACAAAAAGGAAAATTTTTAAGTGTTAATTAATCGAATTAATTAGCTGGGGGATATCAGACGAAAGTTAGAGTCCCAATAAATGAGATCTGGCAAAGTCAAAAGCCGAGAAAACAGATCTGGGTCCGGAGTGGTGATACCCCGGGATGCCACAGTACGCTTGTGACAGACATAATAATAAAAGCCGAGATTCGTGGATCTTGTTGGCTAAATAGTAGAAGGAGTTATTTAATTACACATGTGATATTATTTTATAACAATAATTAAAATAATGTATATGTTTCAAACTTAGGGAAGAATCAAATTGAAATTTAATTTGATTCTCACCCGTGCCCTTCTCCTCTCCCTTTCCTCTTCACTTCTCCCTTGCCCTTGCCTGTGCGCAGTCCTCCAGCGAGCTTGCCCGCGCCCGCCACCTCGCCGCCGAGCCTCATCTGGCTAGTCCCTCGGCTCCCCCTCTGCCCTACTCCGGCCCACGCCACCCCGCAGCCACGCCATACCACCCTGCGACTGCGCGCCCCTAAGCTGCTGCCTCCTGCTGCGGCCTCGCGCGACGCCGATCTGGCCGCCGTCGGCCAGATCTGCCTGTGCCCAGCACAAGTGCGCCCTTCGTGCAGCCGGCCTGAGTGCCTACGCACTCATTTCTGCCCAGCTCCGGTGCTACTAACGCCTGTTCACTGCCAGCAACTCCCCGCCGGCGTCTTCTCAGTCTGATTTGGCACTGTAGGCGTTCCTCGCGGACAACTACGCGTTTGATCATCGACAGCCCTTGTTGTTCGCCTCCTTGCCTCGTGCGCAGCACCGGCGAACCCCGACGGCTAGTAGCCCCTCTCCGGCGAGCAACAACTGTTTTTCCCTTCTCCGATCAGAAATTCCCCAAATGGGCGAATTGGGGACTACTCATCCAACAAACATAGTCAGCATCCTAACCATGTGTGATGAATGGAATCATAAATTTTTAACCAACTAAGAGTTGTTGTATGCTTGTATGAGCTTTGATGCTTAGTGATGTATGAACTATGAAATCCACGTGTAATGGATGTTCTAGTATGTATGATTGTACATTGGGTTAAAGCCATTTTTGGTCCCTGAAAACGGGACCAATGTTCATTTCCATCCCAAAATTCAAAATTTGATCAATATGGTCCCTATGTATTATATATTTTTACATTTTGGGTCCCTATATATTCCGTATTTTGGCATTTTTGGTCCCTATTGCTGACTTGGCTGTCATATGGAATACCAATGAAATGCATATAATCATTTTATTATTATGTTTAGGCCGTTATTTTGCTGATGTAGAGTCATAAGTGGCAGTATATGCTGATGTGGACCGTATTAAACAAATTTTAAATTTTTGGGATGGAAATGAACATTGGCCCTGTTTTTAGGGACCAATAATGGCTTTAACCCTTGTACATTTTCGGGGCCAGATAAATAGGGAAGATGTCGCTGAAATTTTCTTAGAATTCATACATCTTTAATCGTTGTTTAATGGCTTTCAAACATCATTAATTAAGTTAATTTCATTATTAGAGATTATTAGGGCCTCATCGGCCCTTCTTTATTTAGAGCTTTTGATTCCAATGGAATACGATCACTCTAACTATATTCTAGGAGACTACGTGAACTTTGAAGTTCATAATAACTATTTAATTAATAGAGAGGAAAAGAAACTCATATTCATATTTAAATATGAGGTAATTAAGTATAATGAAACTGAGAGTTTCAATCCATCTACTAGATCCAGGTTCAGACGCGTGAGAAGCGACGAAGATCATATATTTGTTCTCTAGCCAGGTAGGCTTTCGCACTGTAGTTGTGAATATTCCTTCCTCCTACCGTACTTATGATTTTTGTGCTCTTATTTCCTTGAGATGTTTCCTATACATATTCGAGTTGAGTATCCTCATATGTGTTGGCTTTACGTCTCGAGGAGATATTTGTTTCCATGTTTTCTCATTCGTATTTGAGTTGAGTCGCTCCTTAAATATGTATTGGCTTCCGATCTCGAGGAGATCACTGATTTTATTATATATTCAAGATGTTGCTGCCTTGGATATATATGTATACCTGTTGTTAGGTATCCGTACAGGCAATCTCTTACGTACATGCATGATACATCGGAAGGAGGCTCAGTCAGAGAGTGTATTTTCTGGCCATGTATACATGATTGATATAGCGTTATCCGGCGTAGACCGGAGACGATATCTGGAGGATATCGTACTATACCGTAGGTATCTTAGTATCATACATGCCAGGAGATTGAGTACATATGTGAATTTATTCACATCCCAGCTATATGTTACTTGCTTGTGATTTTGCTTCACTTGTATATTTGTACTTGGTTTATTCTATTCCTTGTTTATGGCTTTTGCCATATTTATTGCTTTGTTAGTGATCCTATTGGGCCTTTTCTTTGGCTCTACTTAACTTGTGTTTTTCTCAGGTGATGACGAGGAGTAGGGTTGGGCTTAGACTCAGACATACCAAGTAGCTGACTCGGGCTTGTTGCATTTCCCTTGAGGTCCGCGTACCTCCTTTTATTGTGTGTGTGTGTGAGACTTGTATTGTCTTATGTTGTATTGACTACTAGGGGTGACTTGGCTAGATCCTTGTATTGGGTTGTGTAAACCCGGTATTGTACTTGTATTGTACTATTACGAAGTTGTGTAAACTCCCTTCCTTTTATTTATATAAATTCCACTATTCTTATTATCTCTAGATATTAATGGTACATGAGTCTCTGAGGCCTTGCGTTTGGATGGGGACTTGTCCCTGTTTGGGTGCGGCCGGTCTGTCCACGTGCCTGGGCCCGGGTTCGGGGCATGACATAAGTCTTGCTGACGTGGACGTCGAATTGACTCACAGGAAAAGATTATCCTCTTTGAGGGAAAGAGCACAAAGTTCTATCGGTCCCGACGCTAAACCTGCTCTGGGGATATCTTCCTCTCAAAGAAGGTAGAATCATCAAAGTTCCTTCTAAAAGTCAAGCTCTCCCTATGAGCAAACAAACGCATGCTTGATATGAAGGGACCGACAGGAGAGAGAATTGTCAAATACTCGACCTTTTTCGTACATAAAGGGACTGACAAGCAATGAGGAGGCATAGTTGAGACAGGAAAAGTGCATGCACTGGGCTCTAACCTTTAACATGGCACAAAATCATGCAAAAGGGACAGAAGGTTGCCCAACAGATTCTATTATAATTAAGATGAATATAAATAAGGAGAGGCGGTACAAAAGGAGTCTAGGAGGGTGAAGACGGAGGGATAAGGTATCGAAGGACTTCCTGGAGATCTAGAAGCGAGGTCTAGACCTGGGCTCATCCGGGCGATCTCCTGACAAATCTTGAAGCCCTCTTCAGCCCCCCTCCGTGCCTCTGAGGGGAACACATCTTGAAACTCGGCAGTGGACTGATAGGCACACACAGCCCGGGAAGACATCTTTTGGATATGGGTTTGGAACTATGTAGACTCCTTGTACTATGTCATGTCACGACCCTCTCACGAGCCTCCTTAAGAGCGACACTTCGCTCCCGTAATACCCAATTCATATTGTTAGAAAAGTTCTCACCACAGCTCGCGCAATGGGAAGCTGTACCAACAACCTCTCCTTGTCCCTCACGGCTTCCTTAAGCTTTGGGGTAAGTGTTCCTCAAGATGCTAAATTGTATGGTCCTTTCGAACCGATTCAGCATGGGCGTTCTGAAGGTCTGCCTCGACCCTCGTCAGAAGGGACCTCGTCGCCCTCGGTAATACATCGGGGCCACCGTGTTCGGTTGTCTCTTGTAAACGAGCCTCCGCGAGCCCTACCAGGACAACAAACTGCATCTATCGATGAATGATGAGTCAAAGTTCGATGAGGAAAAGAGGCAAGAAGAGATAAATCATCTCAACTTCGGCAAGACGTAGCACCTAGGCTAGTTCCTCCTTATCGAGCCATTCGAGCCCCTTGAGAACGGGGCTCTGGTCAATATCCCGCAATGCCTCTACAATAATGGTGGGGTTGGTAAGAGGGTCTCCCCGGGCTTCCTTAACTCTTGCTCCTGGTCGGGCCAGGGGGACCTAGTAGGCAGAGTTGTCGAAGGGTCTGGTCAAACGGGTGACTCCAACCCTGTCCGAACTGTGGGGAGGACCGCCCCTTCATTGGGCCGCTCAGATACTGTCCGGCTACCAAAAAGTGCCCCTCCCCGCACATTACCCTCATTGCAGGAGTGACATCACGAGGGTTGGGGGAACTAGAGCTGTTGTTGACCGGCGGATGACGCCGGGTAGGGTAGTGATTAACCTGCGGGCGGTGGTAAACAGAGGGATTGATAAAAAAGCAAGAAAAAGGGAGGACAAACAGAGAAGAAAAAGTCTTTGAAACTTTAAAAGGAAAATATAACTCAATAATCAATGAATAAAATTCAACTCACAAGCCGGGTTTAAATAGCTAAAAAAAAAACTAACCTAGATAACCTAGAAATTCTATCTTCTTATCCAAATTTGCCCATATCGGCAAATTTTGGTCAAATAGAAAAACTTATCTAATTCTAAAATAACTAAACAAAAAATATAACTCCTAAAAATCTGAGTTCAAATCGGATTCATATTCTATCATAAATTGGCATACGAAATATTACCAAAAATAGCAAAAAACACCGAAAAACAAATAAACGACGGGGAAAACAGTGGAATTTGAGGATGAAGGAAAGGTCCATCGAGAAAATCTGGATGGACCCCACGTGCGCGTCGAGCCGAGCTTTCCAAATTGGGGTTGAGCGCGCGAATTCGATATCGGTAGCCAAAGTTATGGCCAAAATACCGAAACGTGTCCAAAATTGACTCAATCTTGGAATTGACTCTACTACCTCCGGTCTTTACGTTGACCCACCATCCTGGAAATATCTGACTCGTATCTCCTATATCAGTCACCCCGGGTTGGAAAGAACTCGACCTCGAGTTTGACTGCACCTCTCTTGCTAGGTCTGGATCTTCGTGCTTGATCCCACTCAAAACCCTGGAGATAGAAAGTAGGTTAGTAGTATTGGTTATCCAGTCAGGAGGGGCTTCATCCCGTCGAGGTGTCAACATAATCTTTCTCCCTTTGATGCTAAAGGAATATGTATTCTTCCTCCCATCATGAATAACATTACAATCATACTGCCAAGGCCGCCCCAACAATACATGGCAGGTATCCATAGGCACAACATCATACCAAGCATTGTCAAAATACTTTGCGCCAATGGAAAAAGACACGAGGCATCATCTGTCTACTTTTACGTCGCTGCCTCTACTTAACCATGATGGACCCCACGTGCGCGTCGAGCCGAGCTTTCCGAACTGGGGTTGAGCGCGCGAATCCGATATCGGTAGCCAAAGTTATGGCCAAAATACAAAAACGTGTCCAAAACCGACTCAATCTTGGAATTGACTCGACCACCTCCCGTCTTTACGTTGACCCGCCATCCTGGAAACATCTGACTCGTGCCTCCTGCATCAACAGACAAGTGCAAGCACTTGTGTCTCCGTTGGCAAGCGTACGTGGTCATAGGTAATAAAATCCGGTAAGTACCTAGTCGAATCTACAGAGAAGGCTTACTAGTTCTAGATGAGCACTAACCTACTAATTTGCTTGGTTAGTCAAACGATCTATTTAGTGGAAGATTGCCTAAGTTCTAAGAAAGCAAAAGAAAGTAACGAAGGATGTAGGAGATTTCTCCAGATGAATGAATCAAGGGTCGTATGTCTCCTATGACTTGTAAAGCTTTTATCCTATATCTTGTAGGACTGTGTTGCTATGGATGAGGGCCAATCAGCGCGGCAAGTAGGGGACTTCAAGTGCCAAAGGCACTGATACTGATTTCTTATGTCTAAGGAATACATCTACAATCCCTTCCACATATGTCTATGGGTTAGGTGGGTCGTTACTAAATCCAACACTATACCCTAACGGAGGAATATACGAGCATATGTCTATGTTATACTACTCCGGTCTGTCACACAAGAATTTCTCCCTCTAATTTCATTTCTGCCACTCACACATATGTCTATGCATAAATGATGATAAATTTGTCATCACATGTCGATGTATGACTCAACGCACATGAAAGATAGGCACATCAAAACACAACCCGCATACAAGGCATAAGATAAATTGATAGCATTCATACAAACCTAGATAAAAGAGTTTAGTCACACAACACAATCATAGGATGCAAAGTATTGCAAGTTTCATAACAAACATCCATCATTTTGTCCAAAGAAGAGATAAATCAATGATAAAAAGATAGGAAATAGTTTCCCCTTTTGTTTTGAGCTTCCCCCCGCTAGATTTGGCCTTCCAGATCGTCACATTGGAGCTTCAACCAACGCCCTAAGATGAGATATCGAAACCTAAGAAAACCGTTCTCCTTTTATAGCCTTAGAAGATAACATCGCGACGTCCGGGAGAGCTTCGCGATGTTTGTGAATGCCTAGGAATTCTGGAATCTTGTCTGATATTTTATGTCATAACGTCTGGTAGAGTGTTGTGATGATATGGAAAACCTAAGAAATCCTAGTTTGCTTTTGATTATTTACGTCGCGATGTTTTTCTGGACGTCGCAACTTATGGGTGATTTTGGCCTGCGCAGTCTTCATCAAGTGTCCGATCGGATGACTATCTCAACTCGGATTGACTTAAAATTTTAATTGGGTGTTCTTGACTTCTTTATCTTCAATATGAATGGTGGAGATTGGGTTTGAAGTCTTGCATATCTTCAATAAATTCCTGATCTCAACTGCTCATTCAGGTTGCTTTTAACCCTCTCTCGTTTTCTCATTTTGCTCTTTCTTTATGGAACACCCTTTTCCTTAGGGCATCTTTAATGGTTGACTCAATGCCCATGCCACCTCATCAACCCATTAAACCCCTTATCCATTAACCTTTACCCCATAGTGGTTGAGCTATCCATTATACTATAATATGGGACCCACTATCATATCATTCACCATTTCAATTTTTCATAATAAAGATTTCATTAAAATATATTTATCTCGCAAAAATATTTTAATATTTAATAATAATAGATAGTATATATATGAAAAAATTCAATATTTATAAAATAAAATATTAAATATTTCATAAATAAAAAACACATTAATTAAAATTACATAAATAATCAAATAACATAGTAATAAAAGTAGAATACGTTAAAAATACAAGATATAAATACTAAATATTATATTTGGATTTTATAACATTACACATCAGACGATGATTCTCAAGTTGTTTAGCATTCATGTGGCTAGTATCCATGGTGAGAATTTGATGATCAGCAACCATTTCAAAAGATGCCTTCAAACTCCGCACTTCGGCTAATTTTTCTTTTCTCCATTCTCGTAATTCAGCCCACCTTTCTTCAAATTCTTTATCCACATTTTTATCAGTGACGCTTGGCTTCCCTTTTCTCTTTGTCTTTGCCTTTGCTTTTGCTGCTTTCTGATCGATGGGGCGAACTTCACCCTCATTGTCATCTATATCGAGACTTGTATCTGCATTAGATGAAGATGTGTAGCTACCGCCTTCATTGATCTTTGTTTTCTTTGAAGACCTTGGAAGAGGAGTGTTTGCTTTCCATTTTGGATCATCTTTTAACATCACCCAAACATGCTCATGGCAAAAATGTTTTCTATGATTCTAATAATATAGAGTACGAGCATGTTCCTTCAACTAGTCATCACTCCATCCACTATGGTAATCTCCTTCCAATTTGTTGTATACCTAGTTGAATTCATTAATAATTGGAAGCATCCAATACCAATGTTGTTTACAGCTAGTTTGTTTTCGTCTTGGACCAGATTTTCGATTTCTATTGAAGTATTCAGTTACTCATTTCCAAAACGTCTTATCATTCTGGCCAGTACCCACAATGCTATCACTTGAAATTGTAAGCCATGCACTCACAAGCATTTTATCATCTTCTATACTCCATGGTTGACGTTTTTCTACTTGCTTTTCATGTTGTTCTCCATTTATGACGACATTCTCAATCCCTGGTTGGGTGGAGTAAGGAGGAAATTGATAGTCAGAAAATGAACGTGTTTTTGTTGTGTTTTGATGCTCAGTATGAGAAGCTCCATCCAAATTTGTGGATTTGTTTGTAGGAATTGGAATGCCACTCATTTCTGCATTGGGAAACTGATTGGCCATGAAAGGATTAAAAAAACCTGGTCCCAAATGCGTAGGATAAGAATATGATAAACTTGGTTGATTTTGGACATTTGGAAGAAAGTATGGATGATTTTGTGGAGGCGGATATTGAAAATTTTGCATATTTGGTGGGGTGAAAAAAATAGGGAGAATTTTGAGAATTTTGTTGAGCATTTGTGAAGATGAGGAAGTACTTCTATCCATAAGTGAGAGATTGAAAGAGAATGAAGAAGTGGAAGAAGAAGAATGAAGAAGTGGTGGAAGAGATGAGAATACGAGTGTATTTATAGAATTTGATATTTTAAAATAATAATAAATAAATTATTAAATAAATGTCCACAACCGTCGTTTAACAACAATAATGTTTTAATTTGAAAAAAACATTGAGTACTTGTTTTAAAAATAAAGGTGCACTGCAACGGTTGCCTTCTTAAAAAAATACTAAAAAAATTCAAAAATATTGAGCGAGCCCACAATTGAGAGCTCGGTGGAGACTCACTTGAGTGCTCCTAACAGACGCTCAATACATTGAACGCTCAATGAGCGGTTCCAAAAGTCCCATTAGAGATGCTCTTAGCCTCTTGATCATCCCTTTCCTGGTTTGCAAGCCTAACCATCTATAAACGTTAATAACACTTGCATTAGTGTAGAAAATGACCGATTTAACCTTGAAATTTACTAACACAAGTGTGTATACCAGTTGAGATAAAATTTTTACAAGCGATGAACCTGAAAGCATGGTCGAATATTTCTCCAGAATCTACAGTCAAAATGACCCGTATCCAAATCACTTTGGCTCACAAACTAACGCCGATTTCATGCAAGGATTAGAGTAGCCGGAATTACTATTAGCATTTATCTCCAGTAAGATCTGTAGACCATTGATGCAATGAGCAGCACCATTTGCAACTCAGATGTTTAAATCATTGGTTCATCTTGGTTATGCAAATCAAATGTATTGGTTTAATAACATTCATTTCTTTTGAGTTCTGTAGATTACCTACACAAATGCTCACCAACTACGACACTCCCTCTCAAAATGAGAGGTCTTGAGTTCCGGGGATCAAAGGATGCTTTAACCATGCCTCTACAGATAAAAAATAATGGTTTGTCGACGTTTATAAAAAAAACAAACAAACTAAACAAAATAAACAAAAAAAAAAACAAAACTACACACAAAATAACTGTTTAATATTATTTGATCTGTCAACTGTATCTCTGAAGAATCAATTTGTCAGTTGCATAACAATTTTTTCAGCAATGACATTATTCGAAAACGGGAAGTTCAATAACAGCCATAGTCAGGTACGTTCAATCACCAAAAAAGCAATTATTTGGAAACAAGAATAGGACTATAATTCAGAAATGAGCTTAATAGATAAAAACATCAAGCATTTGTGTCTGTCTAATAAGTAATTTACATTGAAATGTTTGCATTCTACAGCTAGAGCCGTGGCAATGTGCGTGGATGGCAGCAGGTTTGCGCTACCAAAGGACAAAAAAGAGCATGATATTCATGCAGACTCAAATAAAATTGTTTCTTTTCTTTTTTCTTCTTTTCTCATGCACAATCTTTTAGCAAGAAAATAGTAAATTTACAGAAAACAGATCAAAGACGGCAAGGATTCACTGACCAACACTTATTCCAGGTTATCAGTTGGCCACAGCTGCTTCCACATAGCGATTTCATCCTTGCCTTTGAGTTTTCGGATCCCTCCATAAAAGCCATCTGTCTCATTCCCTTCTTCGCGATGATTTTTCCGATTTATGGCTGCTCGTCTCCACCTTGAACCTGGTGTGTACTGGTTAAACTCTAACATGACCGTATCTGCAAACAAGAGAAGGGATGATTTGAGAAGGAACAAATAAAACAATCAATTCCAGACAATAAAAATATTGACTTTAAGATCGATCCCAAATCTACTAAATATAGAAACATCAATAGACCAAAAATCTAGGATAAATCATGGAATCAATCCATTGTTAAACAAGCATTAAAGTGATCAAGAGAAATGATAAAGGGAACATGATCTTTATTGTTTAACAGTCATGAAGGTGAGAATCGAAGTGAAATGAAAGGTTCAAGCATGCTACTGTGTTATAAAGTGAAATGAAAGCTCAAAGCATGGTACTGTATTATAATTTATACTTATTCCAGTGTAGCATTTAGTAACATCTCTGTTCTCAAAAAAAAATTTCTGCAAGTACCTTAATGATTTATCAAGAGCATGAATATGTTTAAATTATGAAGCATCAAGTTTCCAGCCTTTTGAAAGTTCAGAGAGAAGAAAAAGGCTAGGATAGACCCAGGTGCTCGACTTACCACTGTTCCGGCATCGGCAATGGTAATCACTCCCATCACATGACTCCAAGTGGCCTACAACTCCATACCACCATCCTGCAAAATAAAAAGACGGGATGCATCTCAATCATGATTCCTTATTGAACATTTTTTAGTAAAATAATCAGAAACAAACATCAATCTAAATGAATTTAACATGCAAAGAAGGGAAAAACTCTACCAAGAAATTCAATACTACATGATCAAAGTGAATGACATTAAACTACATACCATATGGGAATTCTTTGTTCCTTCTCCACTGAATCTCAATATGATCACCGGGCCACAACTCAGGTAAACAATCAGAAATATGAAGCTCATGTGCAGAAGTATCAACAGGTGATGCTCTTAGCCTGTCCCATTGCACTCCCTCTTCAATCACAACCGTCCTCCGACCATGTGGAGGGTATCTAAAAATTATACAGCCATCAAATCCAGATCAACTCAGCACATGAATCCAAATGCTTTCTCATAATACTATAATACCATGAAAATTCTGGAGTAACAAAGATGCATACCTAGCGTGGAAGGTGTCGGTGTGACAATCATAACTGACCTCAGCATCATAGCAAGACAACATGAATCCAACATGCCCATGCTGCACAAAAGGAAACCAATGAAGATTCAACCGTGAACAGGACAACCGAGTCCAGGTAACTCTCAACAAGGATCATCAAACATCAAAATTCCACATTCCAAGCATACAAATCAATCAGATACATGAGGCAATTTGAACCTAAGAAGAAAGGGAGAAGAATCGACAGATACCTCTCTGTTGTAAACCTGAGCAGGGAACCAGAACTTGCCACTCTCAAGAGAGAGATACCAGGACATAATGGAGGCATCCGGCATGAAGAAACCTCTTGGCTTGCTGCCACCATCAAGTCTGGACTTAATCCAGCGAAGAGGCCACACACAAGAGAGACGGCCAAACAATCCTTTGCCTTTGGCCTTGCCCATAGATTGATTATTCCTCAAGGCCATACACAAGTCCCACTCTCTTTGAGCAGCCCGACCAATCAACTTACTCCATTTCGCCTTCATGTGCTTCTCCCACATATGGTCACTCCTGCACGTCTCCCTCAAAGACTTGCAGACGCAGGACATGCTCGAAAGCCCGGCTGGAGAGAGCTTACCGAGAACCATGTCCAAAGCCAGCTCTGGCAAATCCAGCACAGATAACATCTCGTTGTCCCTCTCATTCTCCACTTCACCCAGGCTCCTCCTCTTGCCTGACATATTGATGGAAAGATTCAACCTTTGGGCACAAACAGGCCTGCAATCCTTCAACCAGTGAATAACTAAGCACGCGAGTTCACGCCAGAAGACGACGGAAAGCAAGCGCTCCTCACACGCCCATGGAGGCAGAGGCTTCAAAGGGAGGGACTTGGAGAGGAGGAAGATGAAGGGGAGAGAAGATATGAGCAAGACGAGCATCAGAAGGAGTGACAAGACCTGTGCATTAAGACAGGCTAAAAGAGAAGCACAAAACACCCAACAATGGTTGTAAACTATAAAGGACACACACGCCTTTCAACCAAAACAACAACCAAACCAAAATTATCTTTTTTCTTCAACCACTGCGGAAAAGATTGAATCTTTTTTACAGAGTGTCACAAAGAAGGGGCAACAAAAAAAAAAAAAAAAAAAACAAAGATCCAAAAGAAATTCAGGTAGAATGGGATTGTGAAAAACAAGCAGAGGAGAAAGAGAGAGGATTAAAGAAAGCAAAGGGAGAGATGGAGATCTTGGAGAGGAGGATTGGGAATGAGTGTGGTGAAGATGGAGATGGAGGGGGAGTGGGGTCCCCTCCAGTTCATCCAAATCTTCGCCACAACCTACCAAATCCTCAACACCAACACCTTCAATCTCCCTCTTTCTTTTTTCCTCCTTTGCAAAGGATTGTCTGTGTGTGTATATATATATATATATATATATGGTGTGTGTGTCCGTCTTTGTGTGCTTGTGGTTGAGACAAAGGAGTCATTTTTTTTTTTTTCCTCTGGTTTTCTTTTTCAGTTGATGGTTAGGAGAATTTGCTGGAGTGAGGTGCCAATGGAAGAGACACACCTAGACTGTGTGGCACATTCTCTCTCACAGCTCCTTCAATGGATTGGAGACAAATTAGGACAACCAGAAAGATGTCTTTATAATTACTGTTTTCATCCAATTCTGTAAAAATATTATTCTTGAAATATTATCAAGTAAATCTATCTATTCAAGGAGAGAGAGAGAGAGATTATTGAAAATTTGGAAGTTATGATATTTTTAAAATGAAAGTTGTATGGTTTGATCAACGGTCTCTTAGCATATTAGTATTAGGTCCAAGAGTTTTGTTGGTTGAAACAATCTTATGTTTGAATCTTTATAATCACAAAATGAGGGCAAGTGTGCATGAGTGCCACGTTGTTTGTCACTAACTTTTGAAGGCACTCGTCATCTTTATATATATATATAAAATTTTATAGTTTAAAAATAAAAAATTTAAAAATTATAAAAAATTAGGAAAGGGAGAAAATGTATTTACAAGCTTAAAAGTTTAATGCAAGTGGATTCAAAAACCCAAAGAAAGAGAGGTGGTAAGAACATGAGACAAGTTTCTTTGAACCAGAGACTATGGTTTCATTACACTAGATGATGGATAAAGAAATCCATCACTCCAATCCACCAGGCACCAACCCATTAAACAGCCGGAGTCCACCATTGTAATGCCCTAGTTAGGTGTGATGTCAACAATCAAACATGGAATCCATGAAGAATTCTTAAGAGTGGTCTGGCCTCTTACAGGAGGCTACCATCATAAAGAATTCTTTGACGCCACAAAAAACAAAAAAATAAAAATAAAAATCGTAGGATTAGGGTTTTAGATTTTTAAAAAAATAAAATATGGATAAATCTCTTATATTAAATATAAAAATGGTAAATTTTCTATTAGTCTCTGGCAGTATTTGATAATATTTCCCATCTAAAACATACACGTCTAAAATACTATTATATTATACTCCTACCTACCTCCTCAAGGACCTATAAACAATTTGAGCACTATTTAAGAAATAAATAGTTAATTATTACTGTACAAAATGATAGTGAATAAATGGTTAAAACAAATATCTCATTTTCGTTTTCCTTGGTTTCATGTGGACTGCGATAACATGACCCACATGTTGCTCGTTGACAACATCACCAACGTATGAAGTTTATATTGATGATTGCTAGTTGATTATAAATTGAATGGAGGATTTATGTTGTAACTAGTTTAAAAATGCACGGTCTGATGAACACAGTGAAAAATTTAGAGATTAATGATAAACTTAAAATAAATAATAAAGTACAAATAATTTCTTTTATTATTAAAACTAGGCATCACATCCAAAGAGTAAGTAACCATAGATTAGGTGACCAAAGGTCTCATGATTTAGCTGTATCAGTATCTTGCATCAGATAAGTGATCTCGAATTTGAGTTAATTTGCTCTGCGTGTAGCAGATTAAGTTTGTTTCGTGCAGCTATGTCCATTCATGTGGGGTCATTTGTTGGTTAAATTTTTTTTAATAGATTAGGTGATGCCTAGTTTTAATAATAAGATGATTGTTGCCATTCACCATAATAGGATAATCGTTATGTTTACTATATCTTATTTGTAATGGTCAGTGTTTATTAAAACTATAATGAATTAATTTTCAAATGTTATAACAAAATTAATTTTAATTCAATAAATTTAAAATGTCTTTGCAATTGAGCATATTGTTATTGTAAAAATGGTGGGGATAAGGCTCAATTTTGAGGGGACAGTTGGGATAGAATGGTGGGGGACATGGAGTCTCATCTTCTCTGGTAATAGGCATGACACCCATTGGATGGAAAAAGTCTTTTGGTCTAGGTATTGGGGCGACAAACTTGACACCTAGAGAAGCTATTTGTTCTCTTGTTTAGGTGGGTTGGGTTTGATGATGGATTCATGAAAGAAAATAAATAAATAAAGTAAAAAAAATAGCATTTTTAATTGATAGAAAGAAATATATCAATATTTTTTTTTCCTTTTTTACTAATCATTTTTCAGTAAATAGAGAAATAAATAATAAATAACCATTCCATTCACAAGTACACACATACTAACAACAATAACAACAACAACAACAATATTATTATTATTATTATTATTATTATTATTATTATTATTATTATTATTATCCAATTGTACACGTGGTACGATCCTTGAGCTCTTAGATAGTGTGCGGCCCCTAACCAACTTGCCATTATTCACCAGGCCACAGGGAGATTCCCTTATGCAAGGAGTGTAAGTAGAGGCACGCAAGCGCCTGTATTGGCAACCCCTACGACTAACGATTTGAATCCGTGGCAAGAGGCATAAGAAGCAAAGTAGAGAGAGTGGGGGTGTTTGTGTCGAAAAAAATACATACACATAAATATATATGCATTAAAATTACAATATGCCAATATTTGAAGGGTGCCAATGAAATATATACCTAGAAGTATCTTGAAATTAAGATATTTTAAATTTAAAATAAAAATACATCCGGTTGTATCCCGAGGCAAGCTAAAGACGCAAATCCCGAGGCAGTCTCAGAAATACAAATCCCAAGATAGTCCGAGAACACAAATCTCGAGACAAAAAATAAATGAATTAAATTTAAATTCAAGATTATGATAATTAAAATTCAAATTCAAGGTCATAAATCTAGATTATGATCATTAAAATTAAAATTTTTGATCTAATCTCTTGATGATTAAAATTCAAATTCAAGGTTATACCTAGATCTAGATTATGATCATTAAAATTCAAAATTTTGATCTTATCTAGATTATGATATAATGATAATTAAAACTCAAATTAAAATTTCAACCTTATGATCTAGGTTGTGAAGATCTATAAATAAAGGAGGGGAGACCTCTTGATAAAAAGACTTTTGGGCAGGGTGAGGATCTCCTCCATGCTCTCCGCTCGGTGAAACGAGAAGCCGTGTGGTCGGACGGACACGGGCCTGTCTCTAATGGCGTTGCCGAAGGATACAGGCTCGGGTCCGTCAATCGACTATAATACAGCATAAGGAAATCACGCTCCCTCCTCTCCCATATTCCAGCCACCGGAGAAGAAACAAAAGCTATATAATAGCTTCTCTGTTTCTTTTCAATCCCCATGCTGAGCAGCCGTTGCTGAAGGAGTCCTGGTGATCGCCGTTGATGATCGTCATCACCGGAAAGAAAGCAAGAGCTATATAATAGCCTTCCTGTCACCCCTCCCGTTACCAAAAAAAGAGGCAAAGGCTATATAATAGCTTCCCCTCTACGCCGCCGAAGAAGAGAGGCAAAAAAAAAAATAAGATAAAAAAGAAGAAAAAAATCAGGGAAAGGAGGAGGTCAAACAAGAAAAGGGTATGACTTACTTTCTTCTCTCTAGGGCATACTAAAAAGAAAAGGAGGGCTCCTTCGTCACCTACACCCCACCTCCACCAAGTCGCCGGATCGGCCACAGCCAGCCCATGCCGCCTCGGCTACCAAGCGGCCCACTGCAGCGTCCCAGTAGCGCTCTTGCGCAGCGTCTTTGCGTCCCAACGCTACGCTCAGCGCTGGCTGGTTCCCAGCAGCGCCGGTGCGTCTTCGCGTGTCCCCTGCGCGCACGCTGCGCGCCCCCCGCACGTCCCCTGCGCCCTATCGCGCCTGAAGCTCCCAAATCTCCGCAGGCCTGCCAGTCCACCTCCTGCTGCCCAGATCCGGTCACTACCTGCAGGCCAGCCTCTGCCCAACTTCTCAGCTGCGAGCAGCGCATAGCGCTGCCCGGCTCCATGTCATCAAGCTTCCTACTGCTGCCCGTCGCTGTTAGAGGATAAGCACAGGCCATATAATGGCCTCCCTGCTGCTCGCCGTCTCCAGAAAAGCAAGGGCTATATAATAGCCCCTCTGCTGCTAACATCAACAAAGAAGAAAAGCAAAGGCTATATAATAGCCCCTCTGCTGCTATCATCAACAAAGAAGAAAAGCAACGGTTATATAATAGCCCCTCTGTTGCTATCATCAACAAAGAAGAAAAGCAAGGGCTGTATAATAGCCCCTCTGCTGCTAACATCGACAAAGAAGAAAGGCAAGGGCTATATAATAGCCCCTCTGCTGCTAACATCAACAAAGAAGAAAAGCAAGGGCTATATAATAGCCCCTCTGGTGCCATCATCAACAAAGAAGAAAAGCAAAGGCTATATGATAGCCCCTCTGCTGCCCATCACCGACAAAGAAGCAAAGGCTATATGATGGCCTCCCTGCTATCCATTATCGCCAAAGACAAAGCAAAGGGTGGAAATGAAGGAGCAGCAGCTTCATGCAAGAAGATGGGAAGTCATAGTTTGAAATCTACTGCCGAAGCCAAATTTCTACAGTTCTGCCAGCTTGACCACCCTTCATTTAGACATCGATAACTTTTGATAGGAAATCCCGATCGAAGCGAAATTTGCGGCATTGGAAACTAGACTTCCAGAGCTTTCCTACCATATATGGTACATTTACTATCAGCATCCCAGCTTGTAGCAAATTTTCATAGAAAGTGGGGTAGATTCCTGCAGTTCTGTCAGCTCGACACCCTCTCGTTCAAATGGCGATAACTTTTGATAGGAAATCCCCGATTGAAGCGAAATTTGAGGCATTGGAAACTAGACTTCCAGAGCTTTCCAACCATGTATGGCACAGTTCTTGTCAGTGGCTCAATTGGTACAGTTCTTGATGGAAAGAAGACCAATTCCTGCAGTTTTGTCAACTCGACCACCTCCTATTCAAATGCCGATAACTCTAGATAGGAAACTCCAATCGGGGAGAAATTTGTGGCATTGGAAACTAGATTTCTAGGGCTTTCCAACCATGTATGGTACATCTCTTACCAAAGGCCCGGTTTATAGCAGATTTCGAGAGAAGGAAGCCAATTTCTGAAATTCAGCCAGTTTGATACCACTTCGTTCGGACATTGATAATCTTTGCTAGAAAACTCCGATCAAGATGAAATTCACGGCATCGGAAATTAGACATCCCAAGCTTTCTACCCATATATGGTGCGGCCCATATCGATGGCCCATATGGTACAGTTTTCAGTCATAAGGCGGGGCAGACCGCTGATAACTTATAAGCTATTAGCGACCATGACGCGATGGCAACAACAGGAATTCAAAGGGGGGCGGCAAGGCATATAAGGCGGCGGCGTCACTTAAATAAATGAATAAATAAATAAATAAATAAATAATATATATATATATATATATATATATATATATATATATATATATATATATATATATATATATATATATATATCCTATGATATGTAATGAAATTCATGTTATGCAAATAAATGAAATCATTCTTATTCATTGCCTCTACTTGTTCTTTTGCCCTTAATCGGAGGTTCCCAAGACTCTGTCTGGGGTAATTAATAACAGAGGCTTGCCTCTGTTAGGAATGGAAGAACCCACAAACAAACAAATATGACATTTGTGATTCGATATATCGCCTGGTGTCTTCACGATGCCAGGCGCGTATATCCGATCCCACAAATTCTGGCACGCCCGTTGGGGACCACATTCCTCCTCCCATCTTTGAGCCGAAGTACAAGTAAGAGGCTTATGAACTTTGTAAGAGGCAACTACACACAAGACCCCTTCTGCAATTGGAAGTTCGACATCCATAGAAGTCCTAAGCAGTGTCACACCTTCCACACATGGGGCGTCGGCCTAATATGCCTTTCTTGGTCAGATATGAAGATCCAATGGTTAGGCGTCAAGGACTTTCATCTTGTAGAAGTTACCCCAGCCCAGCCTGAGAGAGTAATTTCTGCAGACGAGGAAGATGAGCACACCTTCAGCCCAGCCTGAGAGGGTAATTTCTGCAGACGGAGATGATGAGCACACCTTCAGCCCAGCCTGAGAAGATAATTTCTGCAGACAAAGATGATGAGCACACCTTTAGCTAGGCCTGAGAAGGTAATTTCTGCAGACAAAGATGATGAGTACACCTCCAGCCCAGCCTGAGAGAGTAATTTCTGCAGACAAAGACGATGAGTGCACTTTCAAAAAGTTGCTAGAGGATACAAAAAAAAAAAAAAAAAAAAAATCAAAAAAGAAAGAGAAAGAAATATTATATGAAGCCCGCTTATTGAGAGATGCAAGTTCCTTATCAGGAGTTGAATTTTGTCTTCTTTCAAGGCTGTTAAAATATTCAAATGTGTTCTTTAACACCCTTTTGTTAGTGGAGAAGAACTCAACTATTGCAGAGTCATGACCTCGACCCAATGCATATAAGAATGATCGACCTCCAACATGTCACCGTAACATGAGTTTCTTTATAAAAGAACCATACACGACATCGAGGAAGCCCGAGGTAGCCTACCACTTGCACCATTCATAAAATCCTGGGGCATACGAGAGGAAGGATCAGGTCACGTGTTGCACAGGGGGCAAACAACGGGAGTTGATCATCAATAACAAAATGTCCCTAGAAGGAAGGATGAAGAGGATGGATCCATTTTCCTTCCAACCCAAAATCCTCTTTAAAGGATGCATAAATTTATGTCATCTAGATGGTCACGGAGGCTTGGGTTGACCCTTCACATGCATCATTCACAAGATCCTGCATAAACTGTGATAGAGTCCTGAAATGGCATATGAAAAGAAAGATCAAGTCAGGTACACACAGGGGGCAAGGAACGGGAGTTGATCTTCAACAACAAAATGTTCCTAAAAGGAAGGATAGTGATTGAGGATGAATCCATTTTCCTTCCAACCCAAAATCCTCTTTAAAGCATTTTCAAAACAAAAAAAAAAGGGATGCATAAATTCATATCATCTGGATGGCCATTGATGCCCGAGGAGGCCCATCACACGCACCATTCACAAGATCAAAGAGTCCTAAAAAGGCATAAGAGAGGAAGGATCAAGCTACATGTCAACCAGGAGCAACGAATGTGGGTTGACCTTCACCAACAAAATGTTTCTCACAAGAATGATGTACCCCAAATACAACAACAGTTGGTTGGCTTAATGGTATATCAACTTAAAGGCATGTAAAAGTTGAACAGTATTGTCCCTCGGCATAAAGAAAAGTTCAAGCCAGTGGAACAAAGAGGAAACTCAGGCCCCTGTCCTTGAGCAGCCCTCAACAATGATCTGACAAATGACATGACAAATGGTCGTTGTTGAATTGAAATAAAAAGAAATTGACTATGAAAAAAAATCATACTCATATCAAGGAGTATAATGCGGCTGCAACTCAAGTTCTTGCATTCCTGATACAATTTGGGGGCATGGATACCAAAATCATAATATCTGATATCACAGTCACAAAAAATATATATACATATGGAGATGCGGTAAATTATGTTATGAAATATAGAGATTTGTGCAAGCCGAGGGCAAGAAGATCGCCGTCCAGCTCAGGGGAAATAAAATCCTCCATCAGCCCCATAGAAGAAAAGACATCTTATCCGATATCAATCGCGGGGATGCGGAAAGCAACAATGGAGAATGTGGATCCCGAAGCAACAACGTCCTCAATTCCCAAAGCGACGAAGTGTGCATCCCGATGCAGTGAAGCACACATCTTGTAGCAGCACAGATCTCAAGGTGATAACAAAATGCTCATCTCGAGGCAGCTGATAAAAATATATAACCCAAGCGAGGAGGTGTGCATCCCGATGCAGTGAAGCACACATCTCGAAACAGCACAAATCCTGAGGTATTGATGAAACACTCATCTCGAGATAGTTGATAAAATATAGATCTCAAAATGATGAGTGTGCATCATGAGACAATGAAGCACACATCTCAAAGCAGCACAACTCTCGATGATGGAGCACATCTCTCGAGACAGCTGATGAAACACGAATATGAAAGCAGCCAGAAATCTCAAGACGACGATGAAAGATGTATCTCGGGATGGTAATAATTCCAAAGCATTGAAATATATATCCCAAAGCAATTAAAAATAATATAAATACAAATTTTGAAATGATGAAGTGTGCATCTTGAGGCAGCGACGCCCACATCTCAAGGCCTTGATGGAATATACATCTCAAGGCAATTAAAAACAAATATAAATCTCAAAACATCACAAATCTCGAGGGGGCAATGGAGCACGCATCTCGAGGTAGATGATGAAATATAAATGTCAAAATGGCGCAAATATTGAGGCATGACGAAACACACATCTCAAGATAGCCGATGAAAATATAAATCTCAAAACATCACAAATCTCGAGGGGGCAATCAAGCATGCATCTCGAGGTAGATGATGAAATATAAATATCAAAATGGCTCAAATATTGAGGCATGGTGAAGCACACATTTCAAGATAGCCGATGAAAATATAAATCTCAAAACATCACAAATCTCGAGGGGGCAATCAAGCACGCATCTCGAGGTAGCTGATGAAATACAAATATCAAAATGGCGCAAATCTTGAGGCATCGCGAAACACACATCTCAAGTAGCCGATGAAAATATAAATCTCAAAACATCACAAATCTCGAGGGGGCAATCAAGCACACATCTCGAGGTAGCTGATGAAATACAAATATCAAAATGGCGCAAATCTTGAGGCATGGCAAAGCACACATCTCGAGATAGCCGATGCAAATATAAATTCCAAGATGGCGCAAACCTTGAAGCATGGTAAAAGCATACATCTCAAGGCAGCCAATGAAATATAAATCATGAAACATCACAAATCTTGAGGGGGCACTAGAGCACACATCTCGGGGTAGCTGATGAAATGCAAATATCGAAACAGCCATGGATTTCGAGGCCATGATGAAGCACGAATCTCAAAATAGCTGATAAAAATATAAATTCATAAATTCCAAAATGGCACGAATCTTGAGGCATGGTGAAACACGCATCTCAAGATAGCCGATGAAAATATAAATCCTGAAATAACGCAAGTCTTGAAGCAACAATGGAGCATGCATCTCAAGACGGTCAATGAAAATACAAATCTTGAAGCAACCACAAATCTCGAGGCACCGATGTAGCACGCATCTTGAGGTGGTTATAATTCCCAAAGCAAAATATATTTCCCCAAAACCAATTACAAATCCAATGATGAAGTGTGCATCCTAATGCAGTGAAGCACACATCTCAAAGCATCATAAATCTTGAGGTGATGATGGAACACACGTCCCAAGACTGTTGATGAAATACAAATCCCAAATCAATAAAGTGTGCGACCCCGCAATAGTGATGGGTGGATTCCGCAAGTATACGGGTCGTGGTCAAGTAATAAAGTGGACTATGGGAAGTCGGATGTCGAACCACAGGGAATAGAGATTGCTAAGTATAAACCAAGCTTTAATAACCTAGTCTAAATGGTAAATTGGGGGGTTTTGGTTTTCAAAACTAAAGAACTAAAAAGGATTGAACGTAAGAACTGAAAATCGAGAGTTGATTGGGGTAAATCAATAGCAAGAGAGGATACTCGGGTATGCATCCCTTTTGGACTTCAATTCTAAAGATGAGCAAAGATGTTTATGAATCAAGGTTGATATTTCTTGTGCCAATAATCCCTAAATTATATCCAACCCCTCTTCCAAGGTGATTGAATAACTAGTCTCCTAGGACTTGATATGAAGCTCAAGGGAATTTATGTATATTGGAAGAATAATGGGGGTCAATTCGTATGAAAGAGTCGTTCGCCCTTCTAGTACCCGATTCCTCGGTGTACTCATGAAACTCTCTAATGAAGCAAATTCCTAATACAAGGAAGCGCTAGCTCTAGCCCTTGTATTGCACACAAGTAATTTCTAGTAATGAAATTACAATCAATACATAACATTCATTAGACATTCAAAAGAATACCAACAAATCATCATAAACATTCAATGCTATTAATGCTCAATCAAAAAGTTCAACATACCCAAGTACCAATAGATTAGTTCCCCATAAATGGGGAACTCAAACCAAAATGGACAAGCTTACAAACCATTGAAAAGGTAATAGAGAACACCATTACCTCCAAGATTGTAACTCCAATGGTTCTCTATTCTCAAGATTTGGGGGAGATGGCCCCAAGCCCTAATCTCTCCTCTAGCCTCTCTCCCAAGCCAACCTCTTTCTAAACTCTCATACTTAACTATTTATACCCATGAATTAGGGTTTCACTTGATAAATTACAACATTGCCCTTGACTGGGCCCGTGGAACTGCAAAGGTTACGGTGAACGGCCGGTTCATCAGTCCGTTCAGCTCACAGCTTGCTCTGAACCGGCAGGTCAACTGGCGGTTCATCATCCCGTTCAGCTCACAGCTTGCTCTGAACCGGCAGTTGAACTGGCGGTTCATCAGTCGGTTCAGCTCACAGGTTACTCTGAACCGGCAGTTGAACGACCATTCACAAGGCAGTTCATCTCCTTGGGTGTCTACTCCTGTGCCCAGGTGTGAATGGTCGTTCATTAGGCCGTTTAACCCCTATTTTCTTCAAAATGTCTTCGATGGTCCTTCGTTTTGTTGATAAATGCTTCCTTTTCGTCGGGGTGGCCTATATATGCACTGTTTACAAAATATGAAGCATTTTAAGTACCTGCAGGCTATAAATCAATGCATTTGATATGAAAACATGTTCATAAGTGATAAGTAAATATGCTCATTTGAACACTTATCAAATAGCGAAGCACACCTTGGAGCAGCACCAATCTCGAGGGGTAGTAGAGCACATATCCCGAGACAACTGATGAAATACCAACCCCAAATTGATGAAGTGTGCATCCCGATGTAGTGAAGCACACATCTCAAAGCATTACAAATCTCGAGGAGGCATGTAGCACGCATCTTGAGGTAGATGATGAAATACAAATATTAAAGCAGCCATGAATAATTCGAGACAACGATGGAGCACGGACCTCAGGATGGCTAATGGAAATACAAATCCAAAACAGCTACAAATCTCAAAGCGGCGATCTGGCATTCACTTCGAGGTGGCAACAAATCCTAGGAGCATTGAAGTGTGCATCCTAAGGCAGTGAAGCACAAATCTTGAAGCATCACAAATCTCGAGAGGGCAATGGAGAGCTCGCATCTCGAGATAGATGATGAAATACAAATATTAAATCGGCCATGAATTTTGAGGTAGCGCAGGTCTCGAGACGGTTGATAAAGATATAAATCTCAAAATGATGCAAATCTTGAGGCGGTGAAAGCACAAGATGGCCGATGATAGATCCCAGAGCAACACAAACCTCAAAGCAGCGATAGGACATGCATCTTGAGGTAACTGGAAATACAAATCCAAATGGTTTCAAATCTCAAGGAGGCCATCAAGCATGCACTTCGAGGCGGCAACAAATCCTAGAATCTTGAAATGATGAAGTATGTACCCCGAAGTGGTAAATCACATCTCGAATCAGTACAAATCTCGAGGTGTTGATATCATACATATCTCGAGGTAAATGATGAAATACAAATATCGAATCAGTCATGAATTTCGAGATAGCAATAGAGCACAGGTCTCAAGACGGCTAATGATGCAAATATTGAGGCAACAAAGCACACATCACAATTCAAGGTGATCGAGACACAAATCCTGATGCTTCCTGAGAGTACAAAATCCAAGATGGCTAAAGGATACAAATTTCGAGGTGGCTTTCCAAAGCACATTCAACACCACTTCAAGAGCTAATGGAAAAGTTGGATAGAACCAGTCCAAAAGTGTTATCCGATCATAGAAGCTGAAAGTCAAAAATGAAAGAAGACATCAAAGCTTATTTCTTCATTCTACAAATGACGCCATGGAGCTCCATAAACCTGTTAAACGGCTGGGGGCAAGCTACGATACATAAGAAATCAAAAGAAAATGCGATATGACACATATAAAAGGAAAAATATTTTCTAAAAATATATATAAAAATGGAAATTCCTTACTTGGGTTCTCAACCACTCATGTGATGAGATCACCAAGGAAATTTGAAATCTTAAACCTATACCCTCTATCAATGAGGTAAGGTATAATATGACTCTTGAAATTTCACATGCTTCCGATACGGAACCGAGATTTCAAAGGGAAAATATGGAGTGTCAAACCTGTATCCTCCATTAATGAGGTTAGGTAAAATATGACGCTCCTAAAAAATGATGAAATCTTCATTTGGGTTCTCAAACATATAATGAGCTCACCAGATATATGAAATCTTTATTTGGGTTCTCAAACATATAATGAGATCACCAAATATATGAAATGTCAAACCTGGGTTCTCAAACATATAATAAGATCACCAAGATATATGAAATGTCAAACTTGGGTTCTCAAACATATGATGAGATCACCAAGCTATATGAAATGTCAAACTTGGGTTCTCAAACATATGATGAGATCACCAAGCTATATGAAATGTCAAACTTGGATTCTCAGACACTCATATAATGAAATTAACAAGAAATATGAAACGTCAAACCTGTATCCTCCATTAATGAGGTCAGGTAAAATATGACGCTTCTAAAAATAATGAAATACAAACTCTTCACTTGGGTTCTCATACACTCATATGATGAGATTGCCAAGGAAATATGAAATATCAAAACTTGTATCCTCCATCAATGAGGTCAGGTGAAAATATAACACTGGAAGTTTCACATATTCCAAAAATGGAATTGAGATTTCTAAAAATGATGAAATGAAAAAGTGCTCCCTTGGTTTCTCAAATACTCATATGATGAGATAACCAAGAAATATGAAATTTCAAACTTCTATCCTCTGTTGATGAAGTCAAGAATAAATGCATATTTGAAGACTCGCAGCTAGAGAATCCATATTATAAAGAAATTCAAATCAATAGAAGATCCATAAGTATGATCCTCGATACTGCCGAAGAGGAGGATGTTGGGGGCAAAGTGGAAGTCTTCACCCTCGAAATGCCAGAGGAAGATTGGAGACAACCTTCATAGAATATTTAAAATATGGGAAACTTTCATGGGGCAAATCAGAAGGGCTTCAGGTAAAGCAAGGAGACCTGAGATTCACCCTCATAAACGGATGACTTTCATACGAAGAAGCAAAAGAAGTCATGTTTGATGGTATATACCGGGATATGTGGTGGAGGCCAATCTGGACACAAGATGCCATTTAAGATTAAGCTCAAGCACCGGATATTATCGACTATTCATGGTCATAGATTGCATTGAATATGCCAAGTACATAGAAATGTTATCCACCATTATCCAAGTCTAAAGAAAGCTGGCATGATAGACTCCTTGAGTTGTTACGCACTTATCATACCATCTATAGGACTCCATTATAATCCACACCACACACCTTGGTGTTTTGAATTAAAGCAGTCCTTTCCCTCCAAATTTAGATGGCATTATGAAATAAAACATCAAATGAAAACAATATTCCACTTCGTCTATATGAATTGGACTCACTTGACGATGTTAGTATGGATATCATATGATTGCAACAAAAGGGCTCGTTTCCAAATTGATGAAAAGTGACCTCAAGTCTCCAAAAGGGCTCAGCCATAAGGAGGAAAGAAATTCGTATGTTCATACTTCTCCATCTCAAATAAATTTCGTGAGAGAAGTATGAAGGGGGCATTTGTTTGTGTCGAAAAAATACATACACATAAATATATATGCATTAAAATTACAATATGCCAATATTTGAAGGGTGCCAATGAAATATTTACCTAGAAGTATCTTGAAATTAAGATATTTTAAATTTAAAATAAAAATACATCCGGTCGTATCCCGAGGCAAGCTAAAGACGCAAATTCCGAGGCAGTCTCAGAAATACAGATCCCAAGATAGTCCGAAAACACAAATCTCGAGACAAAAAATAAATGAATTAAATTTAAATTCCAGATTATGATAATTAAAATTCAAATTCAAGGTCATAAATCTAGATTATGATCATTAAAATTAAAATTAAAATTTTTGATCTAATCTCTTGATGATTAAAATTCAAATTCAAGGTTATACCTAGATCTAGATTATGATCATTAAAATTCAAAATTTTGATCTTATCTAGATTATGATATAATGATAATTAAAACTCAAATTAAAATTTCAACCTTATCTTCTAGGTTGTGAAGATTTATAAATAAAGGAGGGGAGACCTCTTGATAAAAAGACTTTTGGGCAGGGTGAGGAGCTCCTCCATGCTCTCCGCTCGGTGAAACGAGAAGCCGTGTGGTCGGACGGACACGGGCCTGTCTCTAATGGCTTTGCGAAAGGATACAGGCTCGGGTCCGTCAATCGACTGTAATACAGCATAAGGAAATCACGCTCCCTCCTCTCCCATATTCTAGCCACCGGAGAAGAAACAAAAGCTATATAATAGCTTCTCTGTTTCTTTTCAATCCCCATGCTGAGCAGCCGTTGCTGAAGGAGTCCTGGTGATCGCCGTTGATGATCGTCATCACCGGAAAGAAAGCAAGAGCTATATAATAGCTTTCCTGTCACCCCTCCCGTCACCAAAAAAAGAGGCAAAGGCTATATAATAGCTTCCCCTCTACGCCGCCGAAGAAGGAAGGCAAAAAAAAATCAGAAAAAAAGAAGAAAAAAATCAGGGAAAGGAGGAGGTCAAACAAGAAAAGGGTATGACTTACTTTCTTCTCTCTAGGGCATACTAAAAAGAAAAGGAGGGCTCCTTCGTCACCTCCACCCTACCTCCACCCAGGATCGGTTTAGCCCGCCCGCCGCCAGACCGCCACCCACCCAGCCGATGCGTCCCAGTAGCGCTCTCAGCTTGCCTTGGCTAAGCCAAGGCCTTGACTAGCCAGCAGCCTAAGCCCCACGCGTGTCCCCTGCTCTCTATCGCGCCTGAAGCTCCCAAATCTCTGCAGGCCTGCCAGTCCACCTCCTTTTGCCCAGATCAGGCCACTACCTACAGGCCCGCCTTCGCCCAACTTCTCAGCCGCGAGCAGCGCGTAGCGCTGCCCGGCTCCATGTCATCAAGCTTCCTACTGCAGCCCGTCGATGTTAGAGGATAAGCACAGGCCATATAATGGCCTCCCTGCTGCTCGCCGTCACCAGAACAGCAAGGGCTATATAATAGCCCCTCTGCTGCTAACATCAACAAAGAAGAAAAGCAAGGGCTATATAATAGCCCCTCTGCTGCTATCATCAACAAAGAAAAAAAACAACGGTTATATAATAGCCCCTCTGTTGCTATCATTAACAAAGAAGAAAAGCAAAGGCTGGATAATAGCCCCTCTGCTGCTAACATCAACAAAGAAGAAAGGCAAGGGCTATATAATAGCCCCTCTGCTGCTAACATAAACAAAGAAGAAAAGCAAGGGCTATATAATAGCCCCTCTGCTGCTATCATCAACAAAGAAGAAAAGCAAGGGCTATATGATAGCCCCTCTGCTGCCCGTCACCGACAAAGAAGCAAAGGCTATATGATGGCCTCCCTGCGGTCCATTATCGCCAAAGACAAAGCAAAGGGTGGAAATGAAGGAGCAGAAGCTTCATGCAAAAAGATGGGAAGTCATAGCTTGAAATCTACTGCCGAAGCCAAATTTCTACAGTTCTGCCAGCTTGACCACCCTTCATTTAGACGTCTATAACTTTTGATAGGTAATCCCGATCGAAGCGAAATTTGCGGCATTGGAAACTAGACTTCCAGAGCTTTCCTACCATGTATGGTAAATTTACTATCAGCATCCCAGCTTGTAGCAGATTTCAACGGAAAGTGTGGTAGATTCCTGCAGTTCTGTCAGCTCGACACCCTCTCGTTCAAATAGATATAACTTTTGATAGGAAATCCCCCGATTGAAGCAAAATTTGCGGCATTTGAAACTAGACTTCCAGAGCTTTCCAACCGTGTATGGCACTGTTCTTGTCAGTGGCTCAATTGGTACAGTTCTTGATGGAAAGAAGACCAATTCCTGCAGTTTTGTCAACTCGACTACCTCCCATTCAAATGCCGATAACTCTCGATAGGAAACTCCAATCGGGGAGAAATTTCGGTCATTGGAAACTAGATTTCTAGGGCTTTCCAACCATGTATGGTACATCTCTTACCAAAGGCCCGGTTTATAGCGGATTTCGAGAGAATGAAGCCAATTCCTGAAATTCAGCCAGTTTGATACCCCTTCGTTCGGACTTTGATAATTTTTGCTAGAAAACTCTGATCAAGATGAAATGCAGAGCATCAGAAATTAGACATCCCAAGCTTTCTACCCATATATGGTGCGGCCCATATCGATGGCTCATATGGTACAGTTTTCAGTCATAAGGCGGGGCAGACCGCTGATAACTTATAAGCTATTAGCGACCATGACGCGATGGCAACAACAGGAATTCAAAGGGGGGCGGCAAGGCATATAAGGCGGCGGCGTCACTTAAATAAATGAATAAATAAATAATATATATATATATATATATATATATATATATATATATATATATATATATATATATATATATATATATATATATATATCCTATGATATGTAATGAAATTCATGTTATGCAAATAAATGAAATCATTCTTATTCATTGCCTCTACTTGTTTTTTGCCCTTAATCGGAGGTTCCCAAGACTCTGTCTGGGGTAATTAATAACAGAGGCTTGCCTCTGTTAGGAATGGAAGAACCCATAAACAATCAAATATGACATTTGTGATTCGATATATCGCCTGGTGTCTTCACGATGCCAAGCGCGTATTTCCGATCCCACAAATTCTGGCACGCCCGGTGGGGACCACATTCCTCCTCCCATCTTTGAGGCGAAGTACAAGTAAGAGGCTTATGAACTTTACCAGAGGCAACTACACACAAGATCTCTTTTGCAATTGGAAGTTCGACATCCATAGAAGTCCTAAGCAGTGTCACACCTTCCACACATGGGGCGTCGGCCTAATATGCCTTTCTTGGTCTAATATGAAGATCCAATGTTTAGGTGTCAAGGACTTTCATCTTGTAGAAGTTACCCCAACCCAGCCTGAGAGAGTAATTTCTGCAGACGAAGATGATGAGCACACCTTCAGCTCAGCCTGAGAGGGTAATTTCTGCATATGGAGATGATGAGCACACCTTCAGCCCAGCCTGAGAAGATAATTTCTGCAGACAAAGATGATGAGCACACCTTCAGCTCGGCCTAAGAAGGTAATTTCTGTAGACAAAGATGATGAGTACACCTTCAGCCCAGCCTGAGCGAGTAATTTCTGCAGACAAAGACGATGAGTGCACTTTCAAAAAGTTGCTAGAGGATGAGCTTCGCCTCCTCGCCGCCAACCGCCGTCGCCCGGCAGCCCAACCGACTGCTTGGCGTCCCGGTAGCGCCATCCCAGCGCCCACAAGGCTACTTGTAGCGTCTTTGCGCGTCTCGAAGCTGCGTCCCTGGCGTCGCGCTTCTCGCCCTACGCTCGCTGCGCCCCTGCGCCCCCACGCGTCCCTGCGACCCATCGCACCTGAAGCTCCCAAATCTCCGCAGGCCTACCAGTCCACCTCCTGCAGGTCAGCCTCCGCCCAACTTCTTAGCCGCGAGTAACGCATAACGCTGCCCGGATCCATGTCATCAAGCTTCCTACTGCTGCCCATAGCTGTTAGAGGATAAGCACAGGCTATATAATGACCTCCCTGCTGCTCGCCGTTACCAGAAAAGCAAGGGCTATATAATAGCCCCTCTGCTGCTAACATCAACAAAGAAGAAAAGCAAGGGCTATATAATAGAAGAAAAGCAAAGGCTATATAATAGCCTCTCTACTGCAATCATCAACAAAGAAGTTCAACAAAGAAGGAAAGCAAGGGTTATATAATAGCCCCTCTGTTGCTATCATCAACAAAGAAGAAAAGCAAGGGCTATATAATAGCCCCCTCTGCTGCTATCATCAACAAAGAAGAAAAGCAAGGGCTGTATAATAGCCCCTCTACTGCTAACATCAACAAAGAAGAAAAGCAAGGGCTATATAATAGCCCCTCTGCTGCTATCATCAACAAAGAAGAAAAGCAAGGGCTATATGATAGCCCCTCTGCTACCCGTCACCGACAAAGAAGCAAAGGCTATATGACGGCCTCCCTGCTGTCCATTATCGCCAAAGACAAAGCAAAGGGTGGAAATAAAAGAGCAGCAGCTTCATGTAAGAAGATGGGAAGTCATAGTTTGAAATCTACTGCCGAAGCCAAATTTCTACAGTTCTGCCAGCTTGACCACCCTTCATTTAGACGTCTATAACTTTTGATAGGTAATCCGGATCGAAGCGAAATTTACGGCATTGGAAACTAGACTTACAGAGCTTTCCTACCATGTATGGTACATTTACTATCAGCATCCCAGCTTGTAGCAGATTTCAACGGAAAGAGGGGTAGATTTCTGCAGTTTTGTTAGCTCGACACCCTCTTGTTCAAATGGCGATAACTTTTGATAGGAAATCCCCCGATTGAAGCGAAATTTGTGGCATTGGAAACTAGACTTCAAGAGCTTTCCAACCATGTATGGCACAGTTCTTGTCAGTGGCTCAATTGGTACAGTTCTTGATGGAAATAAGACCAATTCCTGCAGTTTTGTCAACTCGACCACCTCCCATTCAAATGCCGATAACTCTCGATAGGAAACTCTAATCGGTGCGAAATTTCCGTCATTGGAAACTAGATTTCTAGGGCTTTCCAACCATATATGGTACATCTCTTACCAAAGGCCCGGTTTATAGCGGATTTCGAGAGAATGAAGCCAATTCCTGAAATTGAGCCAGTTTGATACCCCTTCGTTCGGACATTGATAATCTTTGCTAGAAAACTCTGATCAAGATGAAATTTACTGCATCGAAATTAGACATCCCAAGATTTTTACCCATATATGGTGCGGCCCATATCGATGGCCCATATGGTACAGTTTTCAGTCATAAGGCGGGGCAGACCGCTGAAAACTTATAAGCTATTAGCGACCAAGACGCGATGGCAACAACAGGAATTCAAAGGGGGGCGGCAAGGCATATAAGGCGGCGGCGTCACTTAAATAAATGAATAAATAAATAAATAAATTATATATATATATATATATATATATATATATATATATCCTATGATATGTAATGAAATTCATGTTATACCAATAAATGAAACCATTCTTATTCATTGCCTCTACTTGTTCTTTTGCCCTTAATCGGAGGTTCCCAAGACTCTGTCTGGGGTAATTAATAATAGAGGCTTGCCTCTGTTAGGAATGGAAGAAACCACAAACAAACAAATATGACATTTGTGATTCGATATATCGTCTGGTGTCTGACTCTCTTTTCCTCCTCTCAAACCCTATTTTTCATTCGCTTCACTGAAGCTTTTCTCTCTGGCTCTCTTCTCCACTTCTTACTTCTACTGACTTGATCATCAAAGATTACGGGGAGAATCCCTCGGACTTCCCTTGCAGGGACTAAGGACCCACCGGTTGCCTCTCAAGATGGTGACTCCCCCAAAGTCAATGTGCAGCTGATCAAGTCGTTTCCTTGTTTCATCAACCATCACATTCCAACATCATCAACTCTCTCTCTTAGTTGATCTCCCTGTAATGCAAATCCTAAGGACCCTCTAGTTTCAAGCATCAACAGTTTGGCACCAACTATGGGAAATGAAGCGAAGAGCCTAGTGAACCACTAGACGATGAGAGGTAAGAAGAAGTAGATCCACCAATGGACGACACTACGTGGCCTGGCATAGTGCTTGAGGCTATCGCTATCCCCAAGATCAATAAGCGGTCCCAGAGGAAGACCTGCGAGATGTCCAGATCCAGCTACTCTAGATGTAGGTTGGAGTTCTCACCAGAGTCCTGCAAGAGCGGACCAAGCCTACCCGTCTCCAGAGTAACGCAAGAAATATATCCTGGAGTCACTGGGAACAAGGAGAAAGTCATTGGTGCGAATCCACGGATATAGGACTTGTGGTAAAGAGAAGAGTACCAAGATGCCTTGTAGTATTGGGTCTACAAGAGGGACCCTTCCACCCACAAAAGGGAAGTCGAGGTACACTCCCTTAACCACCTCTCCTTTCATTCCCGAGATTCTAGAGGTTCCCCCTCCCGCTGGGTCCCGGATACCACGATGGAGATGTACAATGGCACTAAGGACCCAACAGACCACCTAGAATCCTTCAAAACTATGATGATACTGCACGAGGCCTATGACGAGATCTTGTGTCGGACCTTCCTGGAGACATTAAGAGGCGCGATACAGATATGGTTCACCCATCTACAATAAGGGTTAGTCTCTTCATTCAAAGAACTGGTTGATCTCTTCATTGGACCCTTTGTGGCTAATACGAAGCAGAGGTGAACCTTTGCGTCATTGATGCGGATCAGGCAGAAGGACAAAGAAAACCTCCGAGACTATATTCAAAGGTTTAACATAGTGACTCTAGAGGTGCTTGCACTAAACACGACACTCACGGTCGCAACTCTTATGGAAGGCTTGAAGAGATTGCCCTTCACTTCTCCCTGTGATAAAGACAACCGAACGATTTGGCTACAGGGAAATATATAAATGCCAAGGAGATCCATGCATCCCAGCAAGAGGAGTTTAAGCAACAGAAGTCAAGTAGAGACTGGACCCAAGTACACAAGCTGCAGGGACCGACCAAAAGATAGAGGCCCCCGGCTAAGCAGAGTGTTGGAGGTCCGAGCCACCAAAGTTTTGGAACTATACACCCCTTAACGAAAGCCGAACCCGCTTTCTGATGAAAATTGAAGGTTCCAAGATTCTGACAAAGCCCGCTAAGATGAAGAACTATGGCAAGCGAAGGGACAATAAGAAGTACTGTCTCTTTCACAAAGATCATGAGCATAATATCGAGATATGTATTCACTTGAGGGATAAGATCAAGATATTAATTTGCTGAGGATACATCTTAATGTACTTGAGATGGGACAAGCAAAATGAAGGCCCGTCAGCAAAATTGGAGGACCCGACTCTTGCGAAAATCATTCATATCATCGCAGGCGCACCAGCCAGTGGAGGAGAAATCAGTTACACTAGACGAAGTTATGCTCAAGTAGGCCCTTGAGTCATTGTGTCGTGAAAAAGACCCCACTCCGAACAGCCTATCACATTCTCTGATGATGATCATGAGGGGGTTCAACAACCCACATGATGATGCACTAGTAGTGACTATCAACATTACCAACTACAAGGTCAAAAGAGTCCTCGTTGACAACGGGAGCCCCACAAATGTTATTTTCTGGGATTCCTACAAGAAGCTCGGTCTCGGACCTGAGCTATTGCAACCCCTAAAGTACACATTGGTTAGATTCACTAGAGGCATTGTGTAACCTGAAGGTATAATAAACCTTTGGCTCACCATGGGAAGCCATCCTGAGCAAGCAACTGTGATGATGAATTTTCTTTTGGTGAAATACACGTTGAGCTATAACGTCATCCTTGGAAGACCAACCCTAAGTACCCAGCATGCCGTAGTCTCTACTTGCCATCTGATCATGGAGTTTCCCACTGAGCATGCGTGTGGAGAACTCCGAGACCAACAAATAACCCCGCAATGTTATATCACCCTTCTGGAAGAGAAGTCCCAAGAATCCATGGTAATAGAGATACAAGAAGGGATGGATAGCCAGCCTAACCAACGAACAACACCTGTTGAGGAATTGATCTCACTCCCTTTGTTAGAGGATCAACTAGACCGAACGGTAGATATCAGAGCCGACCTATACGGGGAGCTAAAGGAAATATTGTTGACCTTCTTGAGGAACAATGTCGATGTGTTTATATGGGGTCCCTAAGACATGCCATAAGTTAGTAAGGCCGTCATCAAGCATTGTCTAATGATATGGCCTAATGTGTGTGCTCACTACCGCAAGTGCATGGGTCGTGACAAGTAGTAAAGTGGACTCTAAAAGTCGAATATCGATCCTCAGGGACCGAGGACAGAAACACTAATCCTTCAATACCTAATCTAATCATAATTTTGGTAGGATTTTAACCTAACTATTTAAGCTAAAGAAATCTAAAGATTATGAGCTACGAAGTCAAGATGAAATCACAAGGGGTAATCAATCAAGAAGGGAGATACTCGGGCAATGTATCCCCTCTGGGTTGTCATGGGAATAGTTAGAAGTAGATATTTAAATTGATGGTTGAAGGATAATGGACCAAAGGTTCCTACGATGGTTTCATACCCTCCTTCGAGGCAAGTTAGTAGCCTAGTACCCTCACTGCACTATGTTCTAGGGAACCTACAGCTTGGAGGAATCAAGGGAATAATATATCTAAAAGAGTTCTCGCCTAAACACCCGAGTTATCAGTGTGATCATGACTCTTTCTATTGAAGTATGTCTTCACCAGGGAGGTATTCACTTCTTCCCCTAGTAAATCAAGATTGAAAGTCAGGGCTGTCGCAACGTAGAAATTCAATCCATGCAAAACATTCAATACATCTCAATTATTCAAGCAACCATTCAAAAATAAAAATCTAAATCAGTAAACTAAATTATAACTCGGAGGTTCAACATGCCCAAGCATCTAACAAATTAGTTTCCCATTAGAGGGGAATACAAATCCAAAATAAAAAAAGATAAAAGGAAAGCAAACATTATATCGAATGTTGTTTTCTCCATTGTTGGTAGTGTGCAAAGATGTGTGATGGAGCTTCCCTTCAATCCCCTCACCGTCACGAGATGAGTTGTGAAAGTGGATGATCACGGCCCCATCAAAAACCCTAATAATCTTCTATTTATAGGCTTTGTCTCGGATCAAAATGATCGCCCGCGTGATCTTCAATCGAAATGTTTTAAATTTGGATAAACTTGGATTTGATTACGATCTACACGGGGCATTGGTAAGAATGTACGCTTGCGTGTACTTCAATTGAGATCCCATGACCATTTTCGGGTGGGCGTGTGCTTGCGCGCACCTAAAGGAACTAGCCCACTGTGTTTCTGCAAGGGCGCATGCTTGCGCGCGAGGTTCCTTTGCGTTGTGCGCGGGTGTGTGCTTCTATATGCGCGCCCATGTAAATTCTTCTGTGTGTTCTTTTAGATTGATGACGAATTTTTTCCTTTTTGCTCTTGAACCCTTCCAATGCCTTGTAAGTGAATATCAACATAAATTCACTATCGATGGCCTATAATTCCTTCAGATAGCATGCAAGAATGAGAATTAAAATAGTATAAAAGTATAGTCAATTGAATGCTTATCGAACATGGAGCCGACCCACAAGTTGGTGATCCAAAAGTGGAGACATTTCGCCCCTGCAGGAGAAGTGGCTAAAGAAGAAGAGGTCAGAATACTATTGAAGATAGGATTCATTCGAGAGGTGTATTACCCAGAGTTGCTAGTGAATGTGGTACTGGTCAAGAAACCCAATGCATAGTGGAGGATGTGTCTTGACTTCATGGACCTCAATAAGGCTCGAAAGAAAATTTCCCACTCCTAATGGTTGACAAGTTGGTCAACTCCACCACTAGCCATGAACTACTGAGTTTCCTCGATGAATTCTCAGGGTGCAATTAGATCAAGATGGTAAGGAAGGATGAGGAGAAAACTTCTTTTGTTAATGACAAAGGAACCTATTGCTACCGCGTTATGCCCTTGGCCTAAAGAATGCCGGGGTGACCTTCCAACTGCTGGTGACCAAAGTTTTCCAAAAACAGCTTGGGAGGTACGTGGAAGCATACGTCGATGATATGCTTGTAAAAATTGAAAAGGCAGACGGGCATATTACTGATTTGGAAGAAACCTTCCAAACACTATGATGATATGGGATGCGACTCAACCCCACCAAATGTGCGTTTGGGGTTAAGTCAAGAAATTTCTGGACTTCATGATTACCTAGAGGGGAATAGAAGCTATTGATGCTTGAAACTAGAGGATCCTCAGGAGTCACACTCTGAGGAGATCAACTAATAGCAAAAGACTTGATGATGTTGGAACTTAATAGTTGATGAAACAAGGAAACGGCTTGCATTGGACGTCAACTTCGAGAGAGTTAATGTCTTGAGAGGCAGCGAGCGTCCGACTAGTAGGTCCTTGGTTCCTACAAGAGAAGTTCGGAGGCTTCCCTCTGGAATCTCTGATGATCAAGTCATCAAAGTGAGCGGGAAGGGAGCCAGAGAAAAGAGTTTCAATGGAGGGAATGGAAAATTTGGTTTGAGAGAAGGAGAGGAGAGGGAGAAAGCTCAAGTTGAAGATGAACTCTCTAAGAAAACCCAGCTTGGGAGTCATGGTAAGGAGCCTCTGCCCTCTCTTTCTCTACTCTGTCTCTTATACCTCTTATTACGATGTCAAGCCGTTAGTCGTAGGGGGTTTCCAGTCCAGGTGCTTAAGTGCCTCTACTCATGTCACCTGCGTGTGGGAATCTCCATGTAGCTCATTAAATAAGGGCAAGTTGGTTAGGGGTCGTCCACTACATAGGGCTCCAGGATTATGTCATATGTGCAATCGGATTTTTCCCCATAACACTTGCCAAGATTTTTCTTGAGTCAATCTAGTATAGCAAGTCACCGGCATAATATTGGCTAGGAGTGTTCTTTTCCTTCTTTACAGCGATCTATCTATGCTTGGATGAGCTTTTGTAATTTATAGAAGGTTAGACCACATGGTGTAGGTCAGAGTTTGGCTATTTGCACTTGGATGAGCTTCTAGGTCCGGGAACACACCTTTGTGCAAGAATGGGCTCGTGATGGTTTCGTTCCCCCGATCTATTCTTGGAATGACCTGATCTAGATGACACGGCTTCCTTGTATAATCTTTGATATCTGTATTCACGACTTTGTGGGGATGTTCCATCTTTCGAGATGTCTTCATTAAATGGATAATGGTCTGTGCGCTTTTTCCCTCAGGGGCAGACAGATAAATATCCATGTATCGTCCCTGAAGGAATTGATAAGCCTACTGCGTGTGCTCACAACCGCAAGTGCATGGGTCAGACAAGTAATAGTGTGGACTGAGAAAAGTCGGGTATAGATTCTTTATAGACCGTAAAGTACTAGTACTAACTACTTGTTTAGATTTACCCAAAATTGGGGGAATATTAAACTAAATTAAATCAAAACATAGAAAGAGGATACAATCAATCTAAATGTTGAGTGTCGTGAAGTCGAAAGGGCAATCAGTCATAAAAGAGGGGTATCTGGGCAATGAATTCTCCCTTGGGTTCTCATAAAGATAGACAAAGAATGCTAAGACCAATAATATCAATAATTTGGACCATGGATTCCTAAAGTGCTTTCATACCTCTCCCGAGGCGATTACTAATCTAGTACCCTAACTAATAGGCATTCCAGGGAATCTATTGATTAGGAGGACTATGGGAATAATACATATTAAAGAGTTGCACTTCTTAGTGCCCGATCTCTCAGTGCACTCATAATACCGTCTATTGAGGTATGCCCACACACGAGGAGGGGTTCGCTTTTCCCCCTGGTGCGTCGGATTGAATAATCGGGGTTGTTGCAACATAGATTATCAATACAAGGAATGACACTCAATAGACATCAAGATTAACAAGCAACTAAATAGTCATTAACATTCAATGTCAAAATTAAACTACAACCTGATGGTTCATCATACTCGAATACCTACAAAATTAGTTTCCATCAAAGGGGAACACAAATCCAATACAATGATAAAAAGAAACGAAATCATAAGAATGTGATACGCAGTTCCCTTCACTATTGGTGAGAACTATTTACGAATCTCCCTCCGAGCCTACGTTGTCAAGCGACGCTCCTCCAATGCTCTGATGTGCCTATATGGTGGATTCATGATGGTCATTGATGATCACCCCCAAGGATGATCAATGAGATTAGAAGCTAGAACCCTAAAACCCTAAAAGCCTCGCTATTTACAATCACAAATGCATTTAGGGTGTGAGAATACATTTTCCAAGGAATTTAGGCTTAACCATGTCAACATAATCCAGTCTAGGCCTGAGCCTTATGGGACCTCAGACTTGCATCCGCCATGCCGTCTGGCTCACTGGTAAGTCAAAAGAGCAACTTTCCCAAGCCACACGGAACTGCTTGGACTCAGACGGGTCTGTCTGGGAGTTTAAGGGGGACTCTTCGATCTAGATGAGACAGTATACGACCGTCTTCTCGTCCGTCAAGTTCATTGGCAAAGTCATAAGCGATCCTATTGTGTTTTGCGGTTTAGACGGGACCACCTGCTTCCAGGCGAGTCAGTCTATTCTTTGTTTCAGCTCTTATTTTCCTGATTTTTGCTTGTACTCGCCTCGAAAACTAAACTTGACCACAAATCGCCTCCGGTGTGTCCTATTACTCAAAATCAACACAAATTAATTACCGGTGGGCTACATTTTCTAAAAATAGCATGCCATGTATATGAAAATATGCTCTAAAAATATGGTCAATTAAACACTTATCAAACATCTCTACACTTAAGCGTTTGCTTGTCCTCATGCAAAAAAATAAAAAAGAGAGAAATAAGAATTGATTAGTGCTTAACCTCTAGCTAAAGATAAACAGTTCGACTCTACTCAAAGTTCACCATCAACATGTGTATTCTCCTATTTCCACTTAGGACTTAGATCAATCCCGTGACATTTTCAATATATCTCAAGATAATATTTTTTACTCCACATACCATGTTCCTAAGTCCTAGAGTGCCAAGCATACCCTCAGTAGACTCTAGAGTCTTCCTGCGACCGTATGTACAAAATGATTACCCCTTGGGAAAAATAAACTTCTTTTCTTTTCGGTAAGGTATGACTAATGGATTCGACTTCCCAGATAACCAAAGATTAACATAGAGTGTAGATCTCCCTTTGTGAGGGATGCACATACTGGTTAGGCACCAGAAAAACAAACTACTCAAAAGATTACAGCTTGACATACATGCGATCATGCTTACACTGGACTTTTTGGCTTGAGGGACACTCTGATTAGGAGCCAAAACTCCAAGCTTACTTCGCCATTAAGAGTAGAGGAGCACTATCTTGGTTCTTATTTTCTTAATCTCTATGTACAAAGAATTTCCTTTTTTGCAAGATTTATTCATCTCCAATAACTCTACTAACAAGTGTTAGAAATTTGAACAAGTGCCATACAACCTCTTGGAGCCATTGAAGATAATACTTAGCAATCTAGGTCAAAAGAAGTATGGTAATGGGTTATCTCATGTCTCTAAACAATATAGTTGTCACAAGGATTTTCTCTAAGTATCCATGAAGTTTCATAGGAGAGTCTAAAAAAATTTCTAGCATGGTATAGACTAAAAGTAGAGTAAAACTGAAGTATTTTTACATGAACCGTCATCGGTTTACACTAGCATGCATTATCCCAAAAAGATTTGCAATTAATTCCTTAAAAGATTTTCAATGAATTTGTACAACTACTCATCCATCTCCACACTTTAAATTTTTGCAAAGAATTTTAAAATTTAGCTTAATAGCTATCCATCTCCACGCTTAAAATCATGCATTGTCCTTAATGCACACAATAGAGTATGTAAATGATACAATATTAATAACAAAGGAGAAGGGCAAACTGAAACTTCCTTGGATTCAATGAGGTGTGTGTATTCGATAATTCGCTTGGTCTCAAGGTAAAGTTCAGTTGGGGGCAAAATTGTGAGTGCTCTCTTAACCTGCGAAACATGGAGGAATCAATATAGCTCAAGAAAATAAAAGCATAAAGTTTGCAAAACACTAAAAAAATTAACAAGATAACAAATTGAGCAGGGATAATCACTTGCTCACTAATACAAAATATGACAGCATGTCCATAATCCAACAAAAAGAAAACTAATCCCTATCAGGTGTTGCTGCTGGTGGTAGGCGAGGTGCTGGAGCTGGTATAGCCGAGGAAGGTGCCGGAGCTCTAGACGGTATATATGGAAATACCAGGTCGATGCTGATGATGATGTCGGTGTGTGATGTGTTGGAGATGGAGATCGATCACGAAGCAAAGCTAGTATCTAGCGGATGTCCCACCGCACCTACTGCTCCTCCTCACGAATATGGCGCTGCTCCTCTATGATACAGCCCTAGGCTGCCTTTAATCACTGTTGGGCCTCAATGAGCTAAACTTGCCCCACTCTTAACTCCTCCAAAATACTTTGCTGACGTGAATGGAGCTCCTCAAGCTGCGGCTCTATCGGCTCGGTGCGGGGTACTAGTAGTCATGTTGTAGCAGAGGAACCATTAGATTCTGATGCTATATTTGGGCTATCCTCCTCAGGCACGATTGGGTTCACTCTGGAAGAACACTGGATGAGGTGGTACTGCTAGCCCTAGCGCCTAATCATCCCCATCAAATCAAAAGTGTTGAACCCCAATGGCTGAATTGTGGGGATTCGGGTCATATTCGGCGTCCCGTGGAGCAAGCCCATGCCAACAACCAACCTTGTTACATATGGATCGGCTGATATCATATTCAATTTGGTGTACTGGCCCTATCGTGCCATGTACTCCATAAGAATATGCCCAATGTATAGGGTAATTGTGGATGATGCTGCATAATGTAAGAAGATCGGCATGCATAATCGCACAGGTGCTGTCCTCCTGACAAGCCACTGATCAGTTGATGATGGCTTGCAAGTATCAGTGGATTGGATCGGCAACGAAGGAGGTCTTCCTAGAATCCATACTCCTTCTAGTCATGATAGACCTCCTGAATTGTGAGTGCGTCATCTCCTGGGGGAAATCCATAGTGACCTCGGCATACTTGGGCGTTAGTGTGAAAGTAGTGTCATATACTCCTATAAACATGGAGAACTCTGTGTTGCTCATCCTATGTAGCATCCCCTAAAGCTGCAAGCGAATAGAGTCTGGTGTCCCTGGGGTGAAGTGCATGTCGTCGATCTCAAAACTGCATAAGACCTCCAACGCTATCTCTCGATACACGGGAAAGTCAATCTTGAACTCGTGGTCCTATCCTCCAAATAAAACCAAGTCAAGTACCCTATCCTCTATCCCAATCACCCCTATCCTCTATCCCAATCACATGTAGAACTCCCCAATCTATTGTGTGGATCTTCGGGAACCTCGTGGTGACATATTTGTCGTACCGCTTCATAAACCTCGTCCGAAGGAACCGAGGTGCAGTAGAGGAGCCCTCGTCGCTACGCTTGTGCTTTAACTTGCATTCTTCATCTTCGGAGGCATCTGAAAGAGAAATCATTCTGACGAAACTATTAAGATATTTAAAAGTAATCTCGAATTAATTTCCCAGGTTTTCCCCTCTTTTGGTTGCCAGACGACCAAGATGGGTCCATTTGTCTCGTGCCGGTTTTGTCTGGTTTATAAATCAGGTCATACAAAACTGGGTGAAAATTAGTTGGCCGTTAGAAAAGTTATATGTGAAATCTAGACGGGAAAATATTTAACACTTGCATGTAGGTGAATATTAAATAAAAGATTGGGTCCATTACACTCTAGATACATGTATATACATTTAGGGACCAAATTGATGCTATGGAAACCCTACTTACTTAAGAATTCAAATTAATCAATAGAAACATGAGTTAAAGAGGCTTATCTTCCATTTACTTTGACTAAATGCCTACGAAGATGTGGTGGAAGGAGTTGACGGGATGCACGAAGTGGAGAAAAGGGGGACGAAGAAGCCGAGCAACGACCAGGGTTTTAAGGAAGGAAAATGGGATAGCTGTACACCTTGATAAAGCAAAAATTTTGACTCAGACGGTTATGTCGGCCACCCCAGATCAAGTTACTTGAGTTAGGCGGGATCATCTAAACTGAGACGGTTCTGTTTGGCCTATCTTTCTTCCAAGTTTTTAAAGGTTGGGAACTAGACGGACTCAAAGATGGTCGTTTGGAATCCGTCGAAATATCTAGTCTATTTTCGTGAACCAAATGGATCTGTATTTTACAAGACGGTTTCATCTAACCCCAATTTCTTCTCATTCCATAACAGCTGGGAGCCTGACATGGTTAGAGACGCCCGTCTAGACTCTCGTCTGAACAGAAGAACAAAAAAATTATAGGCATTCCGTAATATATAAGTTGGCTACATACAATCTAAGCATACCCACTTGACATTGGGCACTAAAATTTTCCCCCATCAAAATGAAAGTTGGAGGGTTTTATTAAAAATTGAGGATTAAACATGCTATCAATTTATTGGCATCCTAAAATGATGCAACTAATAACAACAGAAATGAAATTCTTCAAGTCTTGGGTTGCCTCCCAAGAAGCGCTTGTTTAACGTCACTAGCTTGATGTACCAGTTTATTACCTTATGGTGGGTCGAACACATGAATTCTATTTCCAGTTTGTCCCCTGAAACAATTACTGAACAACGAAAAACCCAAATTGGAATAAATTAAAGACTCACCATGATGGGCACTAGCACAGTGCCCTACCTGATCTTGGATAGTAGTACCCTTGGTTCTCTTATCCTTGTCTTTCTTCTTCCAGGATCTGGTTCAAGATGGGGGTTTCTTCTTCTTCTTTCAAGCCTTCCCTTGCTTTGTCGTCTCTTCAAAGTCAGTAAATCCCTTTCCAGGCTCTCCTGGACCGTCATCCAGCTCTCCAAGATATCGCTTGAGTAGATCAATTGCAAGTACTTCCTACACATAGTTATCAGAAATTAAATCAATATCATCTACATAATAAGATTTGTTATCATGGACGAAGTATGGAGCATGGCTTTCAGGAGCTTAAACACCACTTCACCATCTCCAACTCTTAATGACATTTTTCTTTTGTGGTGGTCATGTTGGGATCTGGTGGTAGATAAAAATGGTCATCCCAAGATGATCGGAACCTCCACACCATCGTCAATATCTAGCAATACAAAATCTACAGGAAATACAAATTTGTCAACACCAACTAAAACATCTTCTGCTACTTCTCATGGACACTTTAGAAAGCGATCAACTAATTGTAATGTCATTCTCGTGGGCTTTGGATCTCCAAGCCTCGGCTTCATGTACAACTCATATCGAATGATATTTATACTTGCTCTAGAATCTGCCAATATACTCTCCTCAATACCATCCCCAATAAAACAAAGGATGAGAATACTCCCAGGGTCCTTTAACTTCTTTGGTTATCTGGCTGCACATCTATCGAGCACTGTTCTTTCAAGGTCACGACTGTAATTTCTTCTAACTTTTTTTGTTGGAGAGTAGCTCCTTTATATACTTAGAATATTTCGGCATGTAGGAGAGCACTTCAACCAATGATAAATTAACATGCAACTGCTTGACTGTTTTCAAAACCTCTTAAATGAGTGTCTTTCTTATCTTTTTTTAAATCTTTTTGGATATGGAATTTTGGATTGATACTCAGGAATGGGTGGTTGGTCCACCTTTTTCTCTTTCTCCTTCACTACCTTTTCTTCAGCAATTTTCTTGGTTCCAGATGTCTCACTAACTCCCACTTGATGTTCTCTGGTTGGAGGAGTCTTCACCATCAACTATAACTCCTTCTCACTTCTCAAAGTTTCAAATACTCTCAGAGGTTGGGTTCAATGTTGCTTGGAAGACTACCCCAGGGTCTCTCTAAAGAATTTCTAGCAAGTTAACCCACTTTGTTCTCCAAATTATGAAAACTTGCTTGCACATTTCTCAAAGTAGTGTTGATGTCAAATTTGGCATCCATGGTCATCATAAACCTAGCCACAATGTCTTCTGTAGTGTACTTCTGCCCTTGAGGCTTAAGAGGCTGCTGAAATCCTAGAGAGCCTTGTCCTCCTTGTGGGTTTCTATAGGATAGCCCCCAGTGGCTCCAATTTTGCATGTATGGCCTGAATTGAGTTCCTTGAGGTCTTAAAGCATTGCCCATGTACTGCACCTTCTCCATAGGGGCCAACTCAACACTAGCAATGGGGTATTGGGATGCATCGTGCCCTCCTCCACAAGTATCACAATGCATAAATACAACCTGGCTCGAGCTACTAGTAGTTAATTAGTCCAACTTCATGGACAATTCCTCCACCATAGCTGCAAGATCTGAATCTGAGCATATAACACAAGCTCTCGCACTACTAGGCTATCTCAATCTCGATGCCCAAAGTGACTCAATACTTTCCATATCTTTAAAAAACTGTTTTGCGTCTTCAGGATATTTGTTGCTTAATGAGCCACCAGCTACGACATTCACAAGCTATTTAGTGTGGTTGTTGAGACCATTGTAAAAAATATGAATCTTTATCCATAGCTCAAGGCTGTGATGGGTGCAACGCCGAAATAGATCCTTGAACCACTCGTATGCCTTAAAGAGTGACTCAGACTCCCCTTGCTTGAAAGCAGAAATCTCTTGTCTAATTTGTACAGCTTTGCTTGGAGGAAAGAATCTACCAAGAAACTTGTCCAACATGTCCTTCCAAGTCCTTATGCTTCCCAAATGAAATGTAGCAAGCCATATATATGCTGCTTCCCTTAAACTGAAAGGAAATATTCTCAATTGGATAGCCTCGTCAAATTCTCCATTAATTTTAAACATGTTGCAAATCTAAATGAAACACGCTAGATGTGCTTGTGGATCCTCATCTGGACGACCATCGAACTGTACCTGGTTTTGAATCATGCATATTGTGTTTGCTTTTATCTTAAAATTGTTCTTGTTCACTGCTGGAGGATGAATGCTGAATTCTTCCCCTATAAAGCCGGGTCTTTTATACTCAGATAACCTGCTCCGTCTCTTATCCCTGACTGGAGGATCCCATGATCGAGTCGATACTACTGCAAGTGCATGGGTCGTGTCAAGTAATAAAGTGTACTATAAGAGTCCAATATCGAACCCACAGAGACAAAGAAATAGTAGTACTAGCTGTCCGTCTATTATCTAGTCTAATCAGAAATTGGTTGGTGTTTTAAACTAATCTATTTACTAAAGCTAAGAAAGCCTAAGAATTAGATATCACTAATGATGAGATTGAATCTTGGGGTAAATCAATTATAGGAAAGATGTATTCAGGCAATGAAACCTCCACGGGTTTTCCTAATGGTAGACAAAGAATATTAAGGTTAATAGTTGCCATAATTTGGACCAAGAAGTCCTATAGTGCTTTGATCCCTCTCTCGAGGTGATTACAAACCTAGTACCCTCACTGATTGGCATTCTAGGGAATCTAATTCTTAAAGGAATTATGGGAACAAGGCATATTAAGGATTTGCTCTCCTTAGTGCCCGATCTCTCGGTGTATCACAATCCACTCTATTGAGGTTTGCCCGCACACGGGGAGGCCTTTTCTTCTTCCCCAAGTGCGTCGGATTAAATAATCCGGGCTGTGGCTGTAACATCCCAAAATTTCCCAAGTAAAATTCAGTGAACTTCCGAAATTTTAAATAAGGTTAATTAACTTAAAACAGATTAATTAATATTAATCTCAAGTTAAAGAAAATTAGAATAAAATGGACCGCAATCCATTCTCGCAACTATAGGGCCGAGAGAGGCCTTATTGGGCTAGGCCAGAGTTGTATAGAATAGTTGGAGATGGATAGTCGGCCGAGTAGATTAATTAAACCAGAAATTTGTTTAAATATTAATTAACCCATATTAATTAAGTAGGAATATCGGACAAAAGTTAGAGTCCCGATAAAGTAGATCCGCCGAAGTCAAAGCCAAGATACACGGATGCAGGTCGGGAGAAGAGACGACTGTGATGCTAAAAGTCTACATTTCGTGTCGGCGGGGGTGAGTCGACGGGATTCCCGGATGCAGGTCGGAAGAATTATTGCTAATTATTGATAAGATAATATTTTTAAATAGTGATGTGACATAAAGTAAAAGATAATATTATTTATTAAATTCTTTTTATAAGATAAAGTATTATAATACTTTAAATAGTGAAGAGATTATTTAAATAAAAATAATAAATTAATAAATTAAAAGTAAAGAACTCTGTCTATTATAAGACAGAGATGAGAGAAAGAGAGAGAGGAAATCAACTCTCTCTCTCTTTCCCTCTTCGTTCTCAGAAGAGGGGTTCGCCTCTCTTTCCAGCCGCCTGAGCTCTCTCCCCCACACGCGCGCGCCGTGCCGCTCTTCTCCTCACGACGCCACAGGATAGTCACCAGCTCCCACACGCGCGCGCCTACAACCCCATCGTTTTAGCCGCGTGCGACCAGCACAGTCCCCACCACCGCGAGCTTCGCCTCTTGCCCACACCGGCTGCCTTCAGAATAATCGCCCTACGCCCGCTTGACCCCACCCAGCCACCATTCGCGGCTTGATCCGGCTTTGCGACCCTCTGACGAACAAAGCTTTAGATCAAGTAAATCCCTAAATTGCTAATTTGGGGAAAACCCTAAGTAGATATATAATTGAATTGAATTTGTTGGCTGTTAACAGGTGAATTAGAATGTTGGTTGTTAATGGAGCAAATTCATGTTAATGTGGTGAATGCATGTATATCTCTGGGGCCCTACGAATAAAGGAGGTGCTGCCCGATTTTTCTTGGAGATTTATAGGAGTTAAGAGTTTTATTTGAGATTTAGTGTATGCTTCCATGTTTAGTTCCTTGATTAGCTTCAATCCTTGTTTGATATGCCAATTATTAAGATAGGGAAGTAGTAATTAAGTATAAGTGAAGATTAGTTAGAAGTATGGAAAAATACGAGCATGTGATAGTTTCGTATTTTTCATCGTATTCTATTGAGTTTAATATAGACTACGAGCCAAAAATACGACCTCCGTATTTATAGAGTTCTTATTTCAATTATCAGGTAAGGGCAAGGGCAAGTCCGCCACCGTCGAAGGACCGAGTCAGATTTAAACTCGACCCAGACTCAGGTGAGGGGAACCTACCTATCTAGATCGTATGTTTTATCATATTTTTACACGACTCAGATTTCAGTTTTGAAAGCATGAACTATGAGTTTTTATGAAAGTTTCTAGAGTTTTATAAACCCCTTTTCATACTTAGTATTCAGTAACAGAAAAGAGAAACAAATTCAGACACAGTTAGATTACATTCTATTAATGTACATGTATAGACCAGCGGTGGCTCGTGTAGAGCCAGAGAGTACGACACTAAGTTAGGAGATGGGTGATTTAAATTCTGTTTAAAGTCCGAACTATCTGTTTTAAAAACACTTCCATTTTATAAAAATCAAAACCCCCTTTCCATCCCTTCGGATGCTTAGTGTACGTATATATAGTCGACCACTCGTATCAGATATACTTGTTGGTTGCTGGCCATACAGTACTGAAGTAGATGTGTAGTCAGAGAATAGTCTTGTGTATTAGATGATGCCGCGTTCCTCGCCTTCTAGAGATAGAGCTCATCTCAGAGAGAGAGAGGGCACAGGTACAGATTACCCAGGGGGAATGTCGGTATCAGATTTAATTCACAAGACAGAGAAACAGAAACTCAGTTATGCATTTTAAGAGAATACTTTGATCAATGTTTACTTGCTCAGTATTCAGTACAGTTTTCAGTATTTTAATTCAGTATTTTCTATTCGTGTTTTACACGCCAGATTTCTTTACAGTTTTACTTATTCTACGAATGCGATTACACGCTGACAGTTTGTTCCTTCACTTTGAGCTCCGGATGCTCAGCCCCTCTTCTTGACACCGTTTTAGCGGGGCGTTAGGCGGAGTACTTCTAGCGGGTCGTCTGACCACGAGTAGAGGAGATGTACTGTAGCTGGCTCTGACTCGATGTCTAGAAATCCTGTTTTTTATTTATGAGTGATGTGAGAATTATGTTTAAGACAATATGTTATTTGGTGATGTATTAAACAATATCTATCGTTTGAGGATTGTGTTATAATAAGTTTGCTTAATTACCTTCCGCATGTTGTTAATTCTTCAGTTAATTAGAAGATTACAGCCGTAGGTTTAGGGTTCATTCCCTAGCTCTGGCTGGCGTGACACCTTGGTCCTGAAAAGGATAAGGGTGTTACATTTAGTGGTATCAGAACGAGGTCAATCCTAAGGGAGTCCTAGGGTAGTCAGAGCCTTAGGGTGGGAGTGTTGTTTCAGTAGAAAAAGTTTAATCATTGCTTTTAGAGTTAGAGAATACTATTGACATACTCTCTTTTTCAGAATGGCAACGTACCAAGGAGAGTCGGAAGACCACCCCGTGTGCCACGAGAGGAACTAGCACCAGCATACGGACCGCTTGAACCAGAGGAGGTCCCTGAGCAGAAGAATTCCCGGAACCCAAGGAGGTTCCAGAACCTGCAGGAGACCAGGCTGAAGGGTCTCACTCTTATCATGGACCCGGGTATTGATGCGTTCTAACCGCAAGTGTACGGGTCGAATCAAGTAGTAAAGTGGACTATTGAAAAGTCGGGTATCGAATCCTCAGGGAGAAAGAAAATACTAGTACTAATTAATTGTCTATTATCTAGTCAATCAATTCGAGTTGATGATACTAATTCTAACTCTAAGGCTAATAAAGCAAATTAACAAATGCAATTAATCTTGTAGATGTCAATCGATGAAGGGGGATACTTGGGTGATTGAATCCCCTTTGGGTTTCCTTAGATGTGGATAATGCTCTCTATGCTGAATCTTGGTGAATCATTGGCCAAAGGTTCCTAATACGATTTCATCCCTACTTTCGAGGGTGATTACTCAACCTAGTACCCTCACTAGTTAAGTTCTAGGGAACCTATATCTTGGAAGGACTAAGGGAATAAGACATTTAAAGGAGTAGCTCAGCCTTACTTAGTACCCGGGCTCGGTGTACTCCTAGTCCCTCTCTATTGAAGTTTGTCTACACGCCGGGAGTCGCTGCTTCTTCCCCACATGGACTAGAGAAACCTCTCCGGGCTCTCGCATAGCGTAGAGGTTAATGCTTTCACTATACAATACATTCAATAGACCATGATGCATTCAACCAATCAATCAACATAGAAGAGACAATATCAATTAACCATAACCCAAAGGTTCATCAACACCCAAGTATCAAAAGTTTAGCTCTCCATCAATGGAGAGTTACAATCAATGTTAAAGAAGAAATCAAACACAAGAGTCATGAAGCAAACCCTTGATGATGACCGTTTGGAGATTTCCCTTTTTTTTCTTTAGCCCTTACTTCTTCTCTCTAGCCCTCTTGAGCCTTCTCTTCTCTTCTTCAATCTCCTCCAAGATGGTGGAGAAGATGATGATAGCTTCTCCCTCCTTGAAGCTTTGGCTCTAATCTCCCTCCAAGATGCCCCAAAACCCCTTTTACATCTCTATTTATATCCCCCTCTAGGGTTTGGGTGTATTTCCCAACTTTGCCCCTCGGTTAGGCCGAAATCGCGGTATTGATTTTACGATATACGACCAGTATGTATTTCATAATACCTCAGATATCCCTTATACGTAACCACCATACTGAGTGTTATGTACCGAGTCATTATATCTCTCGAGGTCCTCTGTAATGCAGGGGTCCCGGTCAGTCCGTTCGTGAGTCCGGTAGGAATCTCGAGGTCCATACGGTCCGTATGAGACTCGTATGGACCTTCTTCGGCCCATTTCCGTTTAAGCTTACTTTTGGCCCACGTTTTCTCAAAACACTTCCTTTATCTTTGCGATTCTTTGTTTTACATACATTTTACAAAAACAAAGCCTTTTTGAGCCAAGCGTGAGACCAATATTCTTCCAAAACATAAGATAATATGCATGAATTTCATGTATGATTGATGCTTATTTGAACACTTATCACATATCTCCACACTTAAAGGTTTGCTTGTCCCCAAGCAAAGAGAAGAAATCAACAAAAGAAGATAAGTGTTCAACCTTGGGCTATAAAAATTATACATGAATTCTATTCCAAGTTCACCATTACAATATGTTCTCCAATTTCCACACCAAGGCTTAGATTAATCCCGTGACATTTTGATATAGCCCTAGACAAAGCTTATTCACTCCACATGCCATGTTCTAAAGTCTTAACAAGACAAGCATGCTCTCAATGGGCTCTAGAAGGTCCTTGAGGCCTTAAAAACAAAAGAATTACCCCCTATTAGATGAACGGTGGACAAATACTCAAAACGCTACTCTTTTTTTTTTTTTTTTTTTATTCGGGTAGGGCATCTCTTGGATCCGACTTTCCCGTACTAAAGATCAAGGTAGAGTGTAGTTCCTCCCTTTTGCAAAGAATCCATGCTGATTAGGCACCCGAACCCTTAGCTACTTGGGTGGTTACAACTTTACCCATGGGTGTTCATGCTAAGTAATGACTTTTCGAATTGAGGACCACTCTGATTAGGAGCCGGGACCCCAACCTACTTTGTCTCCAAAAGCATCGGAACACTGTCTTTATTAATTGACAACTATTGTGCAAAACTATTTTATTTTCATTGTACTTGTCCCTTTGTGTATATTATGAGGGGCTAATAAATTGAACTAATGCCACGAAATTTCTTGGAGCCATTGAAAGCAATACTTAGCTATTAAAGTCAAAAAGAACATGGCAATGGGTTATCTATTGTCTTTCACAATCATAATTGTCACAAAAATATCTCTACATGCCCATGGTGTTTCAATCGGGAGCATTTCAAATCACAAATGGTGTGCTTAGAGAAGGACTTCATGTCAAATTTATCTATCGCCCAGGTTGTCATGCGTATCCAACATAATTATCACAAAAATATTTACAATAAATAATCATGATGGCTACCTATCTCCACACTTAAAAGTTTGCAATAACCCTAAGAGGAGCTAGGTAGTAACCCACCCCCACTCTAGAAGTTCGCATTGTCCTCAATGCACGAAAATTAAATTCAGCGCAAGGAATTAGTGGGAAAAAGATGAACGAGACTCCCCTGAATAGCTGCCGAATGTTGTTTGTGGGAGTGGAGGATTGCTTGATTTTTAGGGTCGTGAATCCCTTTGTTGACTCTGCGAACATAGAGAGAAGAATCAAACCCAATAGCATGCAAAGCAGGAAAATCCACATAACTTGAAAGCAAAACACGGGGTAGTAGGGCGATGCCCTTGCTCGGTCATCATAATGCGCTAAGGTAAATAATAACAAGTGAAAGTAATAAAGTTCCGGATGAAGATAGATGCAATATAAAAAGTAATGCGTCAAGTGTTACGTCTTTGGCCGCTCGTCAAATTAATGCGTCTTTGGAGGTGGAGGAGGTGCAAATGCGGCGTGTCCACTGGGATAAAGAGCGAGAGCTTCGAAAACTCCAAGCCGTGCTGCTCCGCTAGGATCGCGTGTCTGGGATGACTCTCATCTCTTGGCCATACGCTCCTCCAACCTCGTGATAACGGCTCACGGGCGAGGGTCCACCAGTCTTGGGGTAGTATGGCCGAGGGTCGGCCGCATCTGCATCATCGGAGTCAGATCCCTCCTCCTCCGAACTATCTGAAGCCTGGCCAACCAAAGTGTAGCGTCCGCCGGCCACGCAGTCAATCATGCGAGGAGCGCCATGTCCGATGGGGAGACCAAGCTGCAGGTCTTTGCTCCCCTCCAACTTCGGCCTCGAGACCCATGCCCATGATGAGTCGTGTGATGTAGGGCCCGGCATGGATGTTGGTGAGTCGGGTGTTACGCCTCGATGCGCCAAATAATGCAACCGCATTACCCCAAATAGATCGAAACTTCGCTCGATAGGTACGTAGAAATAGGCGTCGGTGACTATGGCGACTCCATGATTATCACTCTGAGGCTGCGATAGTGCGGTGATGAGGGCATGTAAGTAACGGTGCACCGGATCGTCATAAAAGATGCCTTGTAGGTTGTCATGGCGCCCGCCTAAATTTGAATCCGAGCTTCGGCTGAGGAGATGGTGCGCTCGGGGAAGGCCATGAGCAGCTCGGTGTACTCTCGTGTGAAGGTGTAGTCACGGTCATAAAGCCCCATGTATAGTGCAGGCGGGTGTAGCTCATCGTCCTCCGCCGTCCAAAAAGCTGAAAGGTAATGGCGGTGCGGTTCTGCTCCCCCACCGCACTCCTGTCCGCCTCAAAAGAACTCAGCACCTCCAATGTTGGGCGGCGGAACACTTCATGGTTTAGAGAGAAAATCCTGTCCCAACCGCCAAATGATGTCATCTCTCGGACTCGGTCGGTGATGTTGAGCTGGATGAGGGTATTCCAGTCGATAATGCGGGTTCGACCGAAGCGGCGAGAGGAGAGGCGGACATGTCGAAGTCTGTGGACCTAAATGCGTGAAAGCGTGTCTCGGTGGATGACGACCCGGCCTCCGTCCGGCGCTTCTTTGATCTTTGTAATCTTCCTCGGCATACACGGAAACTAAGCGAGCGTCGGTCTGCGGTTAAACAAAAAGATATGCCAAGATTTTTAAATAAAGGCCCTAAATTGCCCCTATCACGGGGTTCCATAATGGATCGACCAAGTAGTCCTGTATATCGAGGCGACCCTATCTGAGTCCAGTATGGGCTCAAGCCATGAGAGGCTTACGGCGTCGCGACAATCTTGGCCCCATTTCTACATTATTTCGCACCCAAACACTTCTAAAACATTCAACATTCATTCAATACAAGTTTCATCAAAAAATGGCACAAGAATCTCACACATTCATGTCACTCAAATGAAAAGTCGATTTCAAACAACCCTAGGTTTCCAAATCATGTCGCCAAAGCATATAATGTAGATTATGGGTGTTTAGCACATACCTAGGGATGATCAAGCCTCAATTTGAGGAAGGGTAGACGCAGCGTCGCGAAGAGGAGGTGTAGGGTTGCTAGGGCACGAGAGGGGGAAGGTGAGGAAGAGAGGGGTGAAACGGGGGGCTTTTTAAAGCACCCCACTCGTGCCTCTTTACGACCCTATACGGACTCCTATACGAGTCCATACGAAGTCGTATATATCCCTGTCTAGGCATACAGACTAATCTCTCACCAGATGAGACCACAGATACACTGGCAGTAGGCTTATACAGCCCTCCCTGTGGTTCATTTACACCGTTCTCTTCGCTGGCTCGATAATAAGCAAGATATTACCCCTAATTGACAACATCGGCAAAGATAAGAATGGAGAAAATTGGACAACAACGCTTACTTCAACTTATTTCAAGCATCACTAGCTAATCAAAAGAAACGAAATTGCCAAAACCAAGAAAGAAAGTTCTAAAACTTGGGTTGCCTCCCAAGAAGCGCTTGTTTAACATCACTAGCTTGCCCATTACCTCCAATTTACCTTATGGGGCTCAAATACCTTGAAGCTTCCATCAGTCCTTCCCTTGAAGCATGCCCCGAACAAACACTCTCCCAAACGCCAAGCATAAATAGAGGAATCCTTTACTTTCATACACGAGGTGCTCATTGGGGAAGTGGAGGAGAAGGATGTGGCGGTTACCCGTGTTGTTGCACCTTCCTCCAAAGACTTCTTCATGGTGGAATGGGCCTCCTTCTCTTCTTGGTCTTCTCTACTTTGGCCCGGTCCCCTTACTTGACATAGTTGAATTCCCTGGACCTCTTACTCGTGATGTCCTCGCCTTCATTCAACTCATCGCCGTACCGTCTATCATTAGGAGATCTTCCATACAAGCAGAGGTAAGCAGATCGATGTCGTCCATACTGTAGGATGTATCGTCTTGGGCCACGGTATGCTTCATTGCTTCGGGTATTTGGAAGGTCACCTCTTGATCCCCCACTCTCAATGCTAGCTTCCCTTGGGCATGATCTTCAAGTGCTTGGTAGCGAGGAATGGGTGCCCAAGGATGATGGGCACATCCACATTATCATCAACGTCAAAAAGAACAAAGTCGGCCGGGAACACAAACTCATTAATCTTGATAAGCACATCTTCGGCCAAGCCCTTGGGCCTCTTCACTGAGGCAGATTACGCCGGTTGAATTGTCATCCACGTGGGCTTTGGATCATCAAGCCCCAGGTTTCATGTATAAGCTATAGGGCATCACATTAATACTTGCTCTCTGAATCCGCCAATGCTTTCTTGGTAATCCCTCTCCAAAAGTACATGGGACAACAAAGCTACCGGGGTCCTTGAGTTTCTTGGGCAAATCATGTTGCAAAACGGCCGAGCATTGAGCATTGAGAGTGACGGCACCCACTTCTTCCAACTTCTTCCTATTAGATAGGAGGTCCTTCATAAATTTTGCATATTTTGGCATTTGTGCTAGGACATCCACCAAGGGCAAATTAATTTGTAGTTGCTTCATCATGCTTGTGAACTTTGCAAATTGGGCATCCTCCTTATCTTTTCTCAATCTTGCTGGATAAGGGACCCTTGGATGATATGGAGGGATGGGTGTGGCTTTTTCTTTGCTCCCTTCCTTTTCTTTGGAAGTGGGCGCTGGTGCCGGTGCATCCTTTCCACTTGAATTTTTCCTTTGTTGCTCTCCAATCAGGGACTCAATCTCCTTACCACTCCTCAAAGTAATTGCCTTACATTGCTCACGTAGATTTGTCTCCGTGTTGCTAGGCAAGCTTTCATGCGGCCTCTCGGAAAGCGTCTTGGCCATTTGACCCATTTGGTTCTCCAAGCTCTGCACAGTAACCTGTAGACTTCGGATAGCCGTTTGATTTTCTTGCACCATCTTCAACACCATCTCATCTAAGCTTAATTTTCTCTCTTGTGGCTTCGGAGGATGTTGGAAGCCCGGATATTGCCCTCCACTCGGAGTCCCATCTGCCAACCCGGGGTGGTTCCACTTGGGTGCATAGGCGCTGTATTGGCCCCCCGATTGCCCTTGGTTGTTGTTCAAGTACTGCACTTGCTCCATGGTGAGGTTCTCCATGCTCATAATTGGGCAAGTTGTTGTGTTATGCCCTCCACCACAAGTGTTACAAGATGATACAGGAGATGAACTTGAGGAGCTACCGGTGGTCAATGCCTCAATCTTTCTTGTCAAAGTGTCCAACTTTTCCGCGAGAGCCACATCAATTGCATTGGGTTCGTTCACGGAGCCTACCAATTTGACTTGCTTTCCCCGAGACCAATGGGCTTCATTGCTAGCCATTTCTTCAAAAAAATTTTCTGCGTCATCGGGGTATTTATTCCCAAGAGAGCCCCCGGCGGCTGCATCAACCAAATGTCGGGTTGCATCATCCAACCCATGGTAGAAGGTCCTGACCTTAGCACAATCGTCCATCCTATGTTGAGGGCAACGCCGGAGTAAGTCCTTGTATCTCTCATAGGCTTCATAGAACGATTCATTGGGTCCTTGCTTGAAAGAAAAAATATCCAATCGAAGCTTTGCGGCTTTACTAGGTGGGAAGTACCGCCCAAGGAACTTGTCGAGCATTTCGGCCCATGTGCGAATGGATCCCGATGGAAGTGAAGTTAACCACCTGTAGGCCCCTTCTCTCAAGCTAAAGGGGAACAATCTCAATCTAATGGCGTCATCGGATGCCCCTTTGATTTTGAACATGTTGCAAATCTGAACAAACTTGGCAATATGTGCGTGAGGGTCTTCATCCGGCGTTCCATCAAACTGGGCTGTATTTTGGATCATAGTCATGGTGCTGGGCTTGATCTTGAAGTTGTTCATGTTCACATTAGGGGGGTGCACGCTAAATTCTTCCCCCGTATAGTGAGACCTCTCATATTCGGATAGTGTAAGCCGCCTCCCGGCCATGATAGGGATTTCTCTAACCTCCAAACTACCTTCGGTGGGTATGAAGTTCTCCGACCCCTCAAGAGGGTCCGGATTTAATTCCTCCACTTCTCTAAACCTTCTATGGAATGTTCGATCAATTTCAGCTTTGCCGGCTTTGACAAGACCCTTAGGGTTCTTTCGGTCATACATCAACACCTCATAATGAAGAATTGAGGAAAATTAGCAATCACGAGAGAATTAAACTGAAATTACAACTAAAATGCTAAGAGACACTGTGCAACCAAACAATTATTAAAACAAAGTAAAAACTGAAAGTAAACGACTAGATTAATAAACTCCTAGTTTTCCTAGTAATCCTAAATCTCCCTACAGCAGTAGCCAAAAACTTGATGCGTTCTAACCGCAAGTGTATGCGGGTCGAATCAAGTAGTAAAGTGGACTATTGAAAAGTCGGTATCAATCCTCGTGGAGAAAGAAAATACTAGTACTAATTAATTGTCTATTATCTAGTCAATCAATTCGGGTTGATGATACTAATTCTAACTCTAAGGCTAATAAAGCAAATTAACAAATGCAATTGATCTTGGAGATGTCAATCGATGAAGGGGATACTTGGGTGATTGAATCCCCTTTGGGTTTCCTTAGATGTGGATAATGCTCTCTATCTTTGAATCTTGGTGAATCATTGGCCAAAGGTTCCTAATACGATTTCATCCCCTCGCTCGAGGGTGATTACTCAACCTAGTACCCTCACTAGTTAAGTTCTAGGGAACCTATATCTTGGAAGGACTAAGGGAATAAGACATTTAAAGGAGTAGCTCGCCTTAGTACCCGGGCTCCCGGTGTACTCCTAGTCCTCTCTATTGAAGTTTGTCTACAAGCGGGGAGTGCGCTCGCTTCTCCCCCACATGGACTAGAGAAACCTCTCCGGGCTCTCGCAACGTAGAGAGGTTAATGCTTTCACTATACAATACATTCAATAGACCATGATGCATTCAACCAATCAATCAACATAGAAGAGACAATATCAATTAACCATAACCCAAAGGTTCATCAACACCCAAGTATCAAAAGTTTAGCTCTCCATCAATGGAGAGTTACAATCAATGTTAAAGAAGAAATCAAACACAAGAGTCATGAAGCAAACCCTTGATGATGACCGTTTGGAGATTTCCCTTTTTTTCTTTTTGCCCTTACTTCTTCTCTCTAGCCCTCTTGAGCCTTCTCTTCTCTTCTTCAATCTCCTCCAAGATGGTGGAGAAGATGATGATGGCTTCTCCCTCCTTGAAGCTTTGGCTCTAATCTCCCTCAAGATGCCCCAAAACCCCTTTTACATCTCTATTTATATCCCCCTCTAGGGTTTTGGGTGTATTTCCGGACTTTGCCCTCGGTTGGCCGAAATCGCACTGCAGCTTTTACGATATCACGACCAAGATGTATTTCATACGACCCGTATATCATGCACCACCATAGGGAGTGTGTATGCGAGTCAGATATCTCTCAGTCCTCGTGTAATGCGGGGTCCGTCGGTCCGTTAATTGAGTCCGTAGGAATCTCCAGGTCCATACGGGTCCGTATGAGACTCCGTATGGACCTTCTTCCAGCTCCGTTTCGCTTACTTTGGCCCGCGTTTTCTCGAAAACACTTCCTTTCTCTTGCGATTGCTGTTTTCTGCCCTGTTTACAAAAACAAAGCCTTTTTGAGCACCGGCGGGCCAATATTCTTCCAAAACATAAGATAATATGCATGAATTTCATGTATGATTGATGCTCATTTGAACACTTATCAGGTATCAGCCGGGAATGCACCCTGAACCCGGATTCCATCCGGGGATGTACTACGGACCCGATTCCAGCCGGGGTTACCTTATGGACTCGGATATTACCCGGGGATGTACTTTGGACCCGGATTCCAGCCGGGTGTACCATATGGACTGGGATACAACCCGGGATGCAGTTCGGATCAGGCTATTATCCAGGAGCACAACCTGGACCAGAGAACCAAACAGGAGCGCAAGTAGGGTCAACTCAAAACCCTGGGGTGCAGTAGATGTATGACCAAATGACCCAGTCATTTGCGGCGTTTCCAGGGTATCAGCAACCAAAGCCAAAGAAGCATGATCATATGGCCAAGGCCAGGCAGATGGGAATTACCCAGTTCAAGGGTACTAATGACCCAGCTGAAGCAGAGAATTGGATTACACTCTTGGAGCTTATTTTCGAGGCCCTTATGTGTCCGGATGAAGAGAAGGTGGCCACCGTCACCTTGTTGCTAGGAGAAAGAGCCCTACAGTGGTGGCTGACGTACAAGCGACGCTGTCCAAACCAAACAGTTTTTACTTGGGCCGAATTTAGGACGGCGTTCGACCGAAAATTTATGCCTCAGATCTATCGAGACCCGAAGCACGAGGAGTTTCTGCGCCTGATTAAAGGAAGTCCTTCTGTGGCCGACTATGAGGCCAAATTTACAGATCTAGGGTGGTATGCACCTGATTACACAGTTAATGAGCATCAAAAGTGCCGAAGGTTCGAGCGAGGGTTACGTGACGAGATTAGGAACATCGTCACATTGGCAGGACTCTCGGACTTCACTGAGCTAGTGGAGGCCTCGCTCAGAGTCGAGTCGAGCATGGATCAACAGAAGCGACGCATGGAGAAGTCAAAGAAGAGAAGCATGCTCGATTCTCAGGCAGGCGGCAGTTACAGACCAGCCAAGAAGAGCAACTCCAGCAGCAGTGGCGGCTCTTCTACAGGGAGCCAGAATCAGAAGAGGCCCCAATGCCCTACCTGCAAGAGATACCATTTCGGGGAGTGTCGTGCGGGCCTGGGAGCAGGCATTTGCTATCATTGTCAACAACCAGGCCACTACATGAAGGAATGTCCTCTGTTAGCTCATGGGGGTGATGCGGCTTCCCAAATTCCAGCGGGGGGCCAAGGTACACAGGCGCCACAGAAGATTTCCACCGTAGGCAGCACAGGGAGCAACCGAGGAGGGTCTTCCGGCGGGAAGTCTATGGGAGGAGGCAGAGGAGTCCCGTCGCAGCTACAGGCTCAGGCGTTTGCTATGACACAGCAGGAGGCTATGGAGACACCTGACATCATTACAAGTACTGCTTAAATCTACGGTATTGATGCATGCGTACTTATTGATCCAGGATCTACGCATTCCTATGTAGCTACCTCATTTAATATACCTGATGGTGTGTATGCTACTAGGTTAGCTCAGTCTATAGTTGTAACATCACCTATAGGTAGTTCTATTGTTGTTAAGGTAGTATACGAAGGATGTGATGTATGGATAGATGATCAGGAGTTAGCAGCCGATTTGATCCCTATGAGGATCTTGCAGTTCGATGCCATCCTAGGGATGGATTGGTTGGCGACACACCATGCCCACGTCGACTGCTACAGGAAGATGGTGAGATTCCAGCGGCCAGGCGAGGAGGAGATTCTCTTCTACGGGAGACGAGCCCAGATGGAGGAGACGGAAGAAACTTACCTGGCGAACATGGTGGAGGTAGCAGCCCCCAGAGTAGATGTACGGGAGATCGCAGTAGCATGCGAATACCCAGATGTTTTTCCTAAGGAGTTACCGGGACCACCCCCACATAGAGGTGTGGAGTTCATGGTTGACTTGATTCCAGGAGCGACTCCTATCTCCAGAGCACCATACAGGATGGCCCCAGTGGAGCTGCATGAGTTGAAGGCCCAACTGGACGAGTTACAGGAGAAAGGGTTTATCAGGGCTAGTACCTCCCCCTGGGGTGCGCCCGTACTCTTCGTGAAGAAGAAAGATGGTTCCTTGAGGATGTGTGTAGATTATTGCCTGTTGAATCAAGTCACTATCTGGAACCAGTACCCCTTACCACGCATAGAGGATCTGTTCGATCAACTACGAGGAGCGTGCATCTTCTCAAAGATTGACTTGAAGTCAGGATACCACCAGCTACTAGTGAAGGAGGAAGATGTGCCAAAGACATTGCCCGGACGGTCTGAGATATTTTGAATTCTTGGCGATGCCTTTCGGATTGACGAATGGTCCAGTAGCTTTCATGGGGATGATGAACAGGGTGTTCGCACCCTACTTGGACCAGTTCGTGGTGGTGTTTATCGATGATATTTTGGTGTATTCCCGGAGCGTAGAGGAACACATCAATCATTTAAGGATAGTGCTGCAAACATTAAGGGAGCATCAACTGTATACCAACATTAAGAAGTGCGACTTTTGGTTGGAAGAAGTAAAGTTTCAGGGACACGTAGTCTCAGCAGCAGGGATCTACGTGGATCCTGAGAAGATTGAAGCGGTAGTCAACTGGCAAGCCCCAACCACCGTGAAGGAGATCAGGAGCTTCCTGGGGTTGGCTGGTTACTACAGACGATTTGTGGAGGGATTTTCTTCGATCACCCAGCCCATAACCAAGTTACTGCGGAAGAATGCCAAGTTTGAGTGGACCGAGGATTATGAGCAGAGTTTTCAAGAACTGAAGAACTGACTAGTGTCTGCTCCCATCCTTACCTTACCTACCGCAGCTATAGGATTCGAAATTTATAGTGATGCTTCGTTTAGGGGATTGGGTTGTGTCTTGATGCAACAGTGCAAAGTTATCGCCTATGCATCGAGGCAGCTCAAGACTCACGAGGTAAACCATCCAGTCCATGATCTAGAGCTAGTAGCAGTGGTCTTTGCGCTGAAGATATGGCGACACTATCTGTATGGTGAAGCCTGTAAAATCTCACCGACCATAAAAGTTTGAAGTACCTGATGAGCCAGCGAGAGCTGAATATGCGGTAGAGACGGTGGATAGAGTCAGCAAGGACTATGGACCGTATGCGCTTGAGTACCACCCCGGCAAGGTGAATGTTGTAGCTGACGCCCTGAGCAGAAAGACGATGGCGTGGTTGGGGACCACCGACTTCGGCAAGTTGCACGAGTTGAGATCTACTGGGGTCCAGCTCTCAGTAGATGAGCTAGGGGTGTTATTAGCAAATTTCCGCCTACACCCGACGATATTGACCCAGATTAATGAAGCTCAAATGCGCGACCCTAAGTTGATGAAGCTGGCGAGGAAGCTACAGAAGAGAAGACGTGGTGACTATTCCTTATCTTCAGATGGAGCTGTGATGGTTGGTGCACGAATTTATGTACCACGCAATGAAGAGGCCCTCAAGCAACTGATATTGGAGGAAGCTCATTGCTCGGCCTACGCTATGCACCTAGGGAACACGAAGCTGTACAGCAACATTAGAGAAAACTACATTTGGAGGAGGATGAAGAAGGACATTGCTTAGTATGTGGCTAGGTGCTTGGTCTGTCAGCAGATCAAAGCTGAGCACAAGAAGTCACCACGATTGTTAGTACCTTTACACATTCCCGAATGGAAGTGGGAGCGGAGAGCCATGGACTTTGTGACTTGTTTACCCCGAACGAGTCAAGGCAAAGATGCTATCTGGGTAATCATTGATTGATTGACCAAGTCAGCTCACTTTCTTCCAATCAAGATGACGTATTCTCGGGACCTGTTGGCACGGTTGTACGTAGACCAGATAGTGAGACTACACGGAGTACCTGTATCTATAGTTTCTGACAGAGACCCAAGGTTCACCTCCCATTTTTGGGAGAGTCTGCATAAAGCGTTGGGGACAAAATTGAACTTGAGCTCAGCATACCCCCCGGAGTAAGATGGACAATCAGAGAGAACCATTCAGATACTAGAGGATCTACTTCGAGCATGTGTTATGGAGTTTCCCGGGAGCTGGGACGAGAATCTGGGATTGTTGGAGTTTGCTTACAACAATAGTTACCAGACGAGAATTGGTATGCCACCGTATGAAGCTCTGTACGGTAAAGGATGCAGAACACCATTATGCTGGGATAAGGAAGGCGAAAGGAAGATCTTAGGCTCAGAGCTATTACAGATCACCTCAGAGAAAATCAAGCTCATTAGAGAGCGAATCAGGAAGGCTCAAGACAAGCAGCGGGGCTACGCCAACAACCGTCATCGAGATTTGGAGTTCGAGGTAGGAGACGAGGTGTTCCTGAAAGTATCACCATAGAAGGGCGTACTTCGATTCCAGAAGCGTGGGAAGCTGAGCCCACGATACATTGTGCCGTATAGGATAGTCGACAGGGTAGGTCCTGTAGCATACTGACTTATCTTACCAGAAGCGCTATCGAGGATACATAATGTTTTTCCTGTATTGATGCTGCGGAAGTGCATCAAGGATCCGAATCAAGTCTTGGTGGGACCAACTGTAGAATTAGCACCAGACTTGAGCTACATAGAGAGACCGGTACGCATTCTAGACAGGAAGGAACAGGCATTGAGGAACAAGATGATATTCTTAGTGAAGGTGCTGTGGAGTAATCACCAAGTGGAAGAAGCCACTTGGGAAAGAGAGGATCAGATGAGGGAACAGTACCCTCAGTTATTTTAGTTACTTACTGTAAGGGAATTTCGGGGTCGAAATTCCTAAGGGTGGGAGAATTGTAACATCCGAAAATTTCCCAAGTAAAATTCAGTGAATTTCCAAAATTTTAAATGAGGTTAATTAACTTAAAACAGATTAATTAATATTAATCTAAAGTTAAAGAAAATTAGAATAAAATGGACCGAAATCCATTCTCGCAACTATAGGGCCGAGAGAGGCCTTATTAGGCTACACCAGAGTTGTATAGAATAGTTGGAGATGGATAGTCGGCCGAGTAGATTAATTAAACCAGAAATTTATTTAAATATTAATTAACCCAGATTAATTAAGTAGGAATATCAGACAAAAGTTAGAGTCTCGATAAAGTAGATCTGGCCGAGTCAAAAGCTGAGATACATGGATCTGGGTCGGGAGAAAAGACGACCCGTGATGCTATAGTCACTCATTCACGGAGGTCTTCTCGACCCGGATTCCTGATCTGGGTCAGAAGAATTATTGATAATTATTGATAGGATAATATTTTTAAATAGTGATGTGACATAAAGTAAAAGATAATATTATTTATTAAATTCTTTTTAAAAGATAAATTATTATAATACATTAAATAGTGAAGCGATTATTTAAATAAAAATAATAAATTAATAAATTAAAAGTGAAGAACTCTGTCTATTATAAGACAGAGATGAGAGAGAGAGAGAGGAAATCAACTCTCTCTCTCTCTTTCCCTCTTTGTTCTCACATGAGGCGTTATGCCTCTCTTCCCATTACCGAAGCTCTCTCCCCTCAAGACGCTGGCCAAGTGTCAGCACTTCTCCTCACGCCACCACCGGATAGTTACCAGCTCCCACACGCCAAGACTCCTACAACCCTTCTGCTTTAGCCACGTACACTCAACACATCCCCACCACCGCTGAAGCCTCGCCTCTTGCCCACGCCGCAACGCCAGCGTAATACCGCCCTACCACGGTTTGACCCCACCCAGCCGCCATTCAGTACTTTGATCCTAGGCTTGCGGCCCTACGACGAACAAAGCTTTAGATCAAGTAAATCCCTAAATTGCTAATTTGGGGAAAACCCTAAGTAGATATATAACTGAATTGAATTTGTGCGCTGTTAACAGGTGAATTAGAATGTTGGTTGTTAATGGAGCAAATTCATGTTAATGTTGTGAATGCATGTATATCTCCAAGGCCCTACGAATAAAGGAGGTGCTGCCCGATTTTTCTTGGAGATTTATAGGAGTTAAGAGTTTTATTTGAGATTTAGTGTATGCTTCCATGTTTAGTTCCTTGATTAGCTTCAATCCTTGTTTGATATGCAAATTATTAAGTTAGGGAAGTAGTAATTAAGTATAAGTGAAGATTAGTTAGAAGTATGGAGAAATACGAGCATGTGATAGTTTCGTATTTTTCATCGTATTCTATTGAGTTTAATATAGACTACGAGCCAAAAATACGACCTCCGCATTTATAGAGTTCTTATTTCAATTATCAGGTAAGGGCAAGGGCAAGTCCGCCACCGTCGAAGGACCGAGTCAGATTTAAACTCGACCCAGACTCAGGTGAGGGGAACCTACCTATCTAGATCGTATGTTTTACCCTATTTTTACACGATTCAGATTTCAGTTTTGAAAGCATGAACTATGAGTTTTTATGAAAGTTTCTAGAGTTTTATAAACCCCTTTTCATGCTTAGTATTCAATAACAGAAAAGAGAAACAATTCAGATATAGTTAGATTACATTCTATTGATGTACATGTATAGAGCAGCGGTGGCTCGTGTAGAGCCAAAGAGTACGACACTGAGTTAGGAGAGGGGTGATTTAAATTCTGTTTTAAGTCCGAACTATCTGTTTTAAAAACACTTCCATTTTATAAAAATCAAAACCCCCTTTCCATCCCTTCGGATGCTTAGTGTACGTATATATAGTCGACCACTCATATCAGATATACTTGTTGGTTGTTGGCCATACAGTACTGAAGTAGATGTGTAGTCAGAGAATAGTCTTGTGTATTAGATGATGCCGCGTTCCTCGCCTTCTAGAGATAGAGCTCATCTCGAGAGAGAGAGGGCACAGTGCAGCATTACCTGTGGGGAATGTCGGTATCAGATTTAATTCACAAGACAGAGAAACAGAAACTCAGTTATGCATTTTAAGAGAATACTTTGATCAATGTTTACTTGCTCAGTATTCAGTACAGTTTTCAGTATTTTCTATTCGTGTTTTACACGCTAGATTTCTTTACAGTTTTACTTATTCTACGGGTACAGTTACACCCGACAGTTTGTTCCCCGGCCACTAAGCTCCAAAGAGGCTCGGCCCCTCTTCTTGATACTTCAAGCTTTTGGTGAGGATGTTAGACAGGAGAACTTCTAGCAGGTCGTCTGACCATGAGTAGAGGAGATGTACTGTAGCTGGCTCTGACTCGATGTCTAGAAATCCTGTTTTCTATTTATGAGTGATATGAGAATTATGTTTAAGACAATATGTTATTTGGTGATGTATTAAACAATATCTATCGTTTGAGAATTGTGTTATAATAAGTTTGCTGAATTACCTTTCGCATGTTGTTAATTTTTCAGTTAATTAGCAGATTACAGCCTTAGGTTTGTGTTCATTCCCTAGATCTGGCTGGTGTGACACCTGGGTCCTGAAAAGGATAAGGGTGTTACAGTGGCAACTTAGATTACCAATGTAATGAATTACACTAAATAGATCTCAAATTAAAAACAAGCAACTAAATAGTTATTAATATTTGATTTCAATGTTAAACATCAACCCGAATGCTTATCATGCCTAAATACCTAAAATATTAGTTCCACATAAAAGGGGAACACAATCCAATACAAGGAAAGAAGAAAATATTAAAATAAACACAATTAATCCTCTATCTGGTGTTCCCTCCGCCGATTGTGGTGTGTATGGATTGATGAAGACTATCCCTTCAAGCCCTAGCTATCTACCAAGAGAATCCCTTTAAACTCTAGCCATCAATGAACTCCAAGTTCTCCAAGTTGGCCCAAAAAGTGGCCAAAGGCTAAGAGATGGTTTCCAAAACCCTAAACCTGACTATTTATAGTCCCTAATGCTTCTAAAAAGTATTAGACTTGTTCCACCCCGCATTCGGGCTTGAACAAATCGGAAATTAATTTTGGGTTCGGTGTAGACGGGGGCAGACGGGGTAGCAGATAGGCATCTGCTCACCCGTCTATCTTACTGACAAATCAGAGGAGTTCTACGTGCTATACAAGACCTTCTATATTTCAGACGGAACCGTCTATATCTTCAGTTTAGCCTTCTTCCAGGTCTACCCAATCTTTATCAAACGCTCGATCTATTAACTATTTGACCTCGGATTGATTTAAAATTTTAACTTGGTGTTCTTGACTCCTTGTTCTTCAATCTGAATAGTATTGATTGGCTTTAGAGGCATGTAGCTCTTGTAATAAATTTTTGACCTCTGAAACTCATTCATAATGCTCACTACCATATCTCATCCTCTCTTTCTTTGCTTTTTTTATTATGGACTGATGCGAAAAATTCACAAGTGTACGGGTCGTATCAAGTAATAAAGTGGACTAAGAAGTCAGGTATTGATCCTCTAGGAGAAGGAAGTACGAGTACCCACTATTCATCTATTATATAGTTGATCCAAATGTGAGTGATTGTAATCTAAACCAAAAATTAAGAAATTGAAAACATAAGCTATGGGATTAAATCAACCTTGATGGCAATCAATCATGAAAAGGAGATACTTGAGTAATGAATCCTATTGGATTTATATTCTAAATATGGATGAAGCTCTCTTTATGTTGATACTTGTTCGAATCTTAGCCAAGTGTCCCTAAGGTTCTTTCATTCTCTCTCTCGAGGCAAATTACTAATCCTTGTGCCCTTACTGATGATGTTCTAGAGAACCTAATTCTTGGAAAGATTGTGGGGATAATAAATCTTATAGACTCGTCCTCTTTAGTACCCGAGCTCTCGGTATACTCACAATCTTCTCTATCGGAAATGGTCTACAACTAGGAAGGTGCTCGCTTCTTTCCCTATATGGACTATGAAAATCTCACCGGGCTCTCACAACGTAGATACATTAACAAACATTAAAACATCCAATAGACTCAATAAATTCAACCAAGCATTCAAACATAGAAAGACAACATCAATTTATCCATAATCTAAGGGTCCAAGTATCTATAAGCTTAGTTCTCCACGAAAGGAGAACAACAATTCATTGCAAAGATAAAGCAAATCAAAGATTTATGATAAGAAAGGCTTTACATACACCGTTGGTGGATCTCTTGATTCCTTCTTTAGTCTCTTGCCCTTCTCTTCCTCCAAGGGTTGGTGATGAGAATCGCCAAATCCCTAATCAAGGTTTTTCCCCCTAGCTGACTTTCCTCTCTAAAGCCCTAATTAGTCGGATTATATACCCCCTTTTCGGGTTTTAGAGTGCTATTTACCATCCTCACCGGCCTTTGTGCAGATCACCGGAAACTTACGCATCAGATATTAGACCATACAACATCCCATATGGCTTCATACTAGATATTGTACAGCTCTGGGAGATTGACTATAGAGACATCCAATTCTCTAGGTTTATACGGGCTATATGAAGGCCCGTATGCCATTGTGTTTTCTCCAGAAATGCTTCATTTTGGCCTCAATTTCCCCTTAAAAGCTTATTTTCTCCTAGCATCTGGATATTTTGTTCTGTTTCTCAAAATAAGCACTTTTTAAGTAGCGGCGGGATATAATACCCCAAAATCACATGAAAAAACATACATGATTATGTTATAAAATTACTCTTAAATGAACGGTGGTGGGTGCCTGAGATGGAGGAGATGGCTATACAAAAGATGCCTATCCCTGAATGAAAAGGGAGAGCTTGGTAAACTGTTTCCTCATCTAGTGGTGCTTGTCAAGGATGGCGTCCTGGACTGTGCAGATCTCCGAAATCTACTTCTGCAATCTCTCAAATCGACTCCTGGAGGCTGAGGGAAGTTGGCCAACTGTCGGTGATGGGGGAGAGTCCTCTGATTCGGACTCCCTGCTATCGTTTGCGCTCTCGGACTCCTGGGTTACGAGGATGTAGCGGCTCTAGACATATTGGACGAGTCCCATCTTGCAGAGGATACTTATCCCTAGAGTGGTAATCAACCGAAACTGCTATGGATCCTCAACTCTCTGTTCCAGCCCCATCCCAATGATCAAGCGGGTGTTGTAGGGACCCACACTGATGGCCTTGAGACGGGGGCTATGATCCTGATGTGCTAAATAATCTCCGAGCACAAACCTAGGTGGATGGGTCCTCGCTGAAAGACGCTGTAAAGATACTCGCTGAAAGATGCTGTAAAAAAAAAAACCGCTTGGTGACGGTGACCACTCCCGTGCTATCATCGTGACCTGCAATTGTGTGACTGATCAAAGCATGGATATAATGATGTACTGGCTCATCCATCAAGGATGCCTTGTTGTTGTTGTGGCGCCCGACAAGCTCTAGCCAATAACATGTCGAGGAAATGATATGCTTATGGAAGACGGTGAGGAGCTCCCCGTACTATGGGCTGGAGATGAACTCGCGATCATAAAAGCACATGTATAACGCAAACAAGGTGTAGCTCATGCTTATCTGCTCCCTGAATAGCTAAAATATTATAGTGCTCAGGCTCTGCTCGACCACCGCACTCCTATCGACCTCTAATATACTAAGGCCTTCCAAAGTGGGCTCCCAATACACCTCGTGGCTGAGGGATAAGCCTCTGTCCCAACCACCAATGGAGATCAACTCTCGGACTTGATCCATGATCCCAAGCTGATCTAGAACTGCCCAATCGATGATATGCGTGCGATCGAAAGGTCGGGCGACTAGACATGTGTTTTGGTGGCGGAAAAGCATCTCCGTGAACTGGGGACCACTGGAGGACGAACCCTCTCCTGTTCTACCACTTTTAGGCGCAGAGGCGGTCTTCTTTTGATTCATATCTGTAAAATAATTGAAAAGGATGTTAGTGCACACAAAAAGAGATGAATAACATACACCAAAAGTAGCATACAAGATCTCATATGGCCCCTATACGGGCCCCATATGGGCCCTATACGGGTACCCATATAGGCCGTACGTTAGACTGTATCTTCCTAACTGCAAATCAGACGGGATTTCATATGGGCCGTACGCGCGCTGCCTGCACCGTACGGTTCGTTCGTGGCTAATACATCATTTCCTTTACTTCTACAGTTCATACATGTCTCTAACCTTAATATTGCCGCCTAGATTCAGTGCAAATATGCATACATTCATCCTAGATAGCATTCAACATAAGCCCTAGGTTTCTAACAATGCAAAGGATGATTTCATCGATAAATCACAACAATGAGTTCTATACCTAGGTTGGAAGGATGCCAAGAAGCAAGAAGAGAGGTCGCACAATCAAAGAAGAATGCTAAAGTTGCAAGGAGGAAGGAGGAGGGGTAGCTCAAGGGTTTTAAAAAGATGAGAAGGCGTGATGCGAACCTTGCCTACTTTTGTAACTGTCGGGTTCCATACGGGCCCGTATTTGGGCCGTATGGAAGAGCATATGTAGGCTATGAAAGGGAAAATGGGCGATATGGTATGGCATATAGTCATATGAAATACTGTATGATCGCACATGGAGACCATACTACCTAGTGTACAGGTCGTATCGACCTGGAGATTTCAAAATGATGCATTTATGACCCATACGGGCACCTATACAGGCCGTATATTACCCCGTCTATGTTTTTGGCACGACCATATGTCCGTATATCAGACTGTATGGTCCCCCCTACACACCTAGGTTTGGCTTATGCAGCCAACCCCGGAGGCCACTCATTACCTCCTTGCGCGACCTAACAAGAATTATCAATCTAGGGCTACGAATTAAGAACATCCAGCATGATGAGACAAGATGATGTGAATATGGATATGATACATATCATCAATTTATTCCAAACACACAATCTAGCTAATCAAAAGAAAATTTCACAAAGAAAAAGAAAATTTTCAAGAACTTGGGTTGCTTCCCAAGAAGCGCTTGTTTAACGTCACAAGCTTACGTTCAACTTACCTCATGGGGTTCAAATACCATAAAGTTCTAATCGGCTCTTCCCTTGATGATCGCATCGTGGTATAGATTGAGCGGGTGACCATTTACCTTAAATGTACCCCTTTCCGAAAGGATGATTAATCTCTACTGCTCCTTGAGGGTGAACCTTGGTGATGATGAAAGGTCCGGACCATCTTGACAGCAACTTCCTTGGAAACAATTTAAGACTTGAGTTGAATAGCTACACGGTCTTCTTTCTTGAATTGTTTATGCTACTTTAGTGACTGATCATGATACCGCTTGATTCACTCCATATATAATCTTGAGTTTTCATATGCGGAGAGACGCCATTCCTCCAGCTCATCTAGTTGAAATTTTCTTTCAATACCGGTGAGGGAAGTGTCAAAGTTTAAGAATTTGATGGCCCAGTAGGCCTTGTGTTCGAGCTCAACCGACAAGGGGCATGCTTTCCCATAGACAAGTTTGTAAGGAGTGTTGCCTATGGGTGCCTTGAAAGCGGTGTGATTGGACAAAAAAGTGCATCATCTAATTTTTTCGCCAAATCCTTTATTTTATATGCAACAGTTCTCTCGAGGATCTTTTTCAATTCTCGGTTAGATACTTCCACCTGAAAGCTCGTATAAGGATGGTATGGTGTAGATTATGTTGTACAATACCGTACCTTTTTAGGATTTAGTGATTGAGCATTGCAGAAGTGCGCCCCCCGATCACTAATTATGGCTCTTGGTGTTGCAAAGTGAGAAAACAGTTTCTTTAAGAATCCAATTGCTCCCTTAGCATCATTGGTGGACAAAGCTTGCGCCTCCACCCATTTGGAAATATAATTCACTGCCACCAAAATAAACTTGTTCCCGCGAGAATTCAGGAAGGGTCCCATGAAATCTATCCCCCAAACGTCAAACACTTCACATACTTGCATAGTGCTTTGTGGTAGCTCATCGCGTTGGGAAATATTGTCGGTTCATTGACACCTATTACAAGATTGGCCATATTTCTGTGCATCATGAAAAAATGTTGGCCAATAAAATCCAGAGTCGAGAACCTTCCTGGCTATCTTGTTCGCATTGTAATGTCATCCTGTAGGTCCTACTTGACTATGTTCCAGAATTCTCCATCCATCTTCCTTCGAAACACATCTCCTCACCACTTGATAAGCACAAACTTGGAAGAGATAAGGATCATCTCATGTGTAATATTTCATCTTTGTAAAGAATTTCTTCTTCTGTAGATAGTCATAAGAAGTAGGGTGGGATCCGCCAACTAGATAATTGGCAATATCGGCAAACCAAGGGGTTTCTTCTTGGTTGATGAGTTTCATCTGTTCTTGCACCACTTGTAGACTGTATAAGCTCTCTCTCGGTAATTTTTCCTTGATATTCTCCTGCTTTAGAAGATCTCTACTTAGGGGGTAAAAATTTTGAGACGTCATCAAACTATGCCCATTTTTCACTGTGTACCAAACATTAATGTGTACCTTTTTGGTCACCATATTTCTATTTGATTTTAGCGAGAGGGTACCTGAGGGAATCGCTGAGAATTATTCGACGTAGTCACCGTGCTAGCCATGTGGAGGATATTAAAATCCTAATTTACGTAAATTCTAACAAATTGAACAACATTGGGAGGGAAAAAGACAACATTCCAACCTTGATTTTGACAAAGTCAAAACGAGCAACATGCGAAATTAAGGTTGAAATGGTATTCAATTAGTTAGGATTTTTGTAAATTAGAATTTCATTACCCTCCACATTGCCGATCCGTGGCTTACGTGAGATAATTCTTGTTGGTTCCTCTCGGGTACCCTCCTGCTGAAATCAAATAGAAGTAGAGTAACGAAAAAGATACAAATTGAAGTTTGGTATCCAAAGTGAAATATGGGCATAGTTTGGTGACCCCTCAAGATTTTTACCCCTACTTGGGTATTCCAACCGGGACAAATGATCAGCGGCCAAGTTTTCTGCAACTCATTTATCTTTGATCTCTAAATCAAATTCTTATAGTAGAAGCACCAACGGATCAACCGCAATTTAGCATCTGGCTTAGGTAAGAGATAGCGCAATGCTGAATGATTGGTGTAAACCACGACTTTGGAAAGCACCAAATAAGGGCGGAACTTGTCAAAGGAAAAGACTATGGCATGAAGCTCCTTCTCGGTGGTAGTGTAGTTTTTTTGCGTGTTGGTCAAAGTCTTACTAGCATAATAGATTGGTTGGAAGTGCTTGTTCTTTCGTTGCCCCATAACTTCCCCGACCATATGATCACTTACATCACACATAAGTTCAAAAAGAAGAATCCAATAGGGTGTCGTACTCATGATGGGGGCTTGGACAAGCTTGGTTGTAACACCCCGAATTTTTCTAAATAAATATTCAATAAATTTTTTAAATTTAAATGAAGTTAATTAGCACAAATAATAGATTAATTATTTTAACCTCGAATTAAAAGAAAATCTGGAGTTAATGTACACAAAATCCAGCCTTGAAACTATAGGGCCAAGAGATTAGAGAAGCCCATGTGACAATAAATCCAAGGATAAATTAAATTAATTGATTTAATTATTAATAAAGATAATAATAATAATAATTATTAATGTTATTATATAGGATGAGAAAGAGAGAGAATGAAAAAAAAAAAATCAAACTCTTCCTCGATCTCATCTTCAGATTGAACCCTAGGCCCCTTTTCCCCCTTCCTTCTTCCTTCTCTTCCGGCGAGCTCCACCCCACACTACGCACCACCGCCACCGCACACTCCGACCAAGCGTACATACCCGCCCAAACTGCTCCCTTGCCATGCGCCGCCTCCCCATTAGGCCGCACGCCAGTTGGGGTCACCGCCCGACCGCAAGACAACCGCCCCAAGGCGCAGCCGCCCCGACTCCCTCACCGCAAGCCTTCACCGCCAGGCTGCACGCTCACCGGCCACCCCTCTCCTCGCCGCAAGTACTCGCTGCCCCTTCTTCTTCTTCGGGCGAGAATCGAAGGCCAACGAAGCCTTTCCTCCCTTCGTGAGCAACTATAAACTTTGGGGATCTAAAGGAAAGTAATTAGAGGCTCAATCACCAGAACCTCATGAAAGATATGATTAACTTGAATGGAAATTATGGGTCAGAAAAGGGTTTAGAGTGTTGTATGATATACATGTATTAATTAATGTTTAAATTGTGTATTATGGAGTATGATTGTATTAAATCTAAAGCCTTATAAACAAAGGAGACTGTCAAATTTTCGTCGGTTTTGTTTAATGGATTAATCATACTATTGTTAGTAATTAATTTCTTTAAGGAGAGCATGTTAGAAGATCTAAAATTCTCATGAAATTACATGCTTAATTTTCCATGTTGAATAACAATTATTTGCTTTAAGAAAAAGAGCATGTTGGTAGTTTCCAAGTATGTTAATAATGAAGATAAGTACATTTCTTAAGAAGAGTAATTTTCATACTGTCATGCCGTTAGAGGCATGTATTATGTGTTAAGTAAGGATCATGCTTAGAGAGTTTAATGACTTTACTGTACTTTATCGAGCTTAAGTTAGAGTTAAGTTAAGAATACGGTCTCCGATTAATGATTTCCGTATTTCCATTACTAGGGAAAAATAAAGGCAAAGGCAAGGGCAAAGCAAGAGCTGCAGAAGGACCAAGTCAGACTTAGAGAGAACTAGACTCTAGTAAGGGAACTAGCTGTACAATTAGTATTTTTACCATATTTTCAACAGTATTGATTTCAGTTTGAAAAGCATGAGTTAGAAATTTTATGAAACCTTCAAGAGTTTTGGAAATTATTTCATGTACAGAAATTAATCGAAAAGAGAAACAAATAAAGAAATAAATAGACTACACTTATTGATATACTTTCCTGAACCAGTGGTGGCTCGTAGAGAGCCGGGGACTACGGTATTAGGTTAGGAAAGGGGTGATTTAAATCTCTGATTTTTATTACCGAACTATCTGTTTTAAAATATTCCATTTTATGATATTAAAACCCCCTTTTCCATACTCTATGATTTCCTAGTGTATGTATATAAGTTTGATCCCGTGTAGCGTAGTTAACTCTACTCGTTGGTCGCTGGTCCTACAGTATTGAAGTAGATGTGTAGTTAGTGATGATAGAATTATGATGATAAGATGACTCCGTATTACCCACCTCCCTGTAGCGATTAGAGATCCACTAAAGAGGCGATTGCTACAAATTACCAAGGGTAATTTCAAAAATTATTCACAATGCAAAGAAACAGATAATGAGAACGCATATATGAGATTTCTATGCATATTGACATGATTAAAAAGTTCGAAGATAATGCATTGACATGCATCTTTAGTTGCTCAGTATTACTTTTAGATTACGGTATTTATTTTCAGTTACTTATATATGCATAATTTTAGGTTTCAACTTTTACTGTTTTATTTGATGTACGGGTATAATTCTGTACCCGACAGTACTGTTCCCAGATCACGGAGCTCTAATAGCTTAGCCTCTTTATCGTGACATTTTTACGTAGGAGATAGATAGGAGACCAGATAGAGGGCTTTGTCTAATTGCGAGTTTATGTGGAGACTACCTGTAGTTGGCTTTGACTCCCTATGTTGTAGTTCTTGATTATGTACGATTGTACTGTATTTGAGACAATTAAGTCTAAGATAGTATTTATATTCGGTATTGTATTAAACAGTATTTTGAGTTTGGAGTTTATTATATTAGTTGTTTGTCTTTAATAGCTTCCGCAATTTCTTGATTTACTTGTAATTACCAGTTTTATATCCTTAGGCTCAAGGTTCATTCCCTTGATCTGGCTTGTGTGTCATATGTCCCCTGATTAGAAGATGGGTGTTACATTCTCCTTTAGAAAAGTGGAAGCTTATGGACATTTCTCATTGAAATCAAACGGGAATCCTTCTCTAACAACTTGGTTAGCGGCTTGGCTATTTTAGAGAAGTCTTTTATGAATTGCCTATAGAAGCTGGCATGCCCCAAGAAACTTCGGATGGCTTTCACTGAAGAGGGTTTAGGTAATTTTTCAATGGTGTCGACCTTTGCCTTGTCTACCTCAACACCCTTGCTTGAAATCTTGTGGCCTAATACAATACCCGCCTGTACCATGAAGTGACACTTTTCCCAACTCAAGAGTAGGTTGGTCTCCTCACATCTAGCCAACACCTTCTCCAAGATCGTAAGGCAGAAATCAAATGAATCCCCAAAAACTGAGAAGTCATCCATGAATACTTCCATAATTCTTTCCACGAAATCCTCAAAAATGGCTACCATGTATCATTGAAATGTGGTCAGGGTATTACACAACCCAAACGGCATACGGCAATAGGTGAATGTGCTATATGGACAAGTGAAGCTGGTTTTCTCCTGATCTTTTGGGGCAATGGGAATCTGAATACCCCAAAAATCCATCTAGGAAACAATAGTAGGAATGTTCGGCTAACTATTCAAGCATTTGATCAATGAATAAAAATGGGAAATGATCCTTCCTTGTGGAGTCATTTAACCTTCTATAATTAATACACACTCTCCAACCTATGACTGTTCTTGTAGGAATTACCTCATTCTTCTCATTCATCACTACGATAATCCCTCCTTTCTTTGGCATTACCTGAATCGGGCTCACCCATGCACTATCTAATGTGGGATATATAACTCTAGAATCTAAGATTTTGATCACCTCTGCTTTGACAACTTCTTGCATATTCGGGTTCAGTCTTCTTTGAGGTTGAATGGAAGGACGGTAGTTATCTTCCATAAGGATTTTATGAGTGCAAAAGGATGTACTGATTCCTTTGATATCAGATATCGTCCATTCAATGGCCCGCTTTTATTTTTTGAGAACTTGTAGTAACTTCTCCTTTTGCGAACAAGTCAAATTTGAAGCAATAATGATAGAGTTTTCAATCTTCAGCTAGAAATGCATACTAAGATGGTTAGGTAACTCTTTTAATTCGAGTTCTGGGGGTTCTTCCATTGGTGGTCTCAACTTCCTTATATTATCATTTAACTCGTCCAATCCTACTTTTGATGATGAGGTAGATTCTTCTTCCAAGTTATGGGTTGGAATGTCTTACCTTGAGTCTTGTATGAGATCAATATCCATACTCACATTTCCTTGATTGGGTCTCGTAGGGATGTTAAGATAGTTGGTTCATCAATTATGTCAACACATTATTGTTCTTCATCGATCATAGCTATATTGTGAGGTTTCATCATCTGATTCCCTTGATATTAAAATATTCTCCTAATTTACTATAGACAAATCAGCTTCCCGGACTTTTGACTCCCACATGGTATACACTTCCTCAACCTGGTTGACCTCAAACAACTGATTTTGCAATGAACTTTCGGGCTGGTTGGATAGTTAATCCTCAATCCAAGGTCTAATACATCCAACTTGAAGAATACCATACTCTTGGAGCTTCCCATGTGATTCCTCATAAAGAATTTGAATAAGAATGTTTAGTATCCAAGTAATAAATTGAACAAAAAGTAAAACAAAGAAAGAAAATAAAATAACTAAAGTAATAAACTCCTAGCTTTCCTAGTAGTCCTTATATCCCCGGCAATTGCAAGAAAAACTTGATACTCAAAATCCACAAGTGTATGGATCGTATCAAGTAATAAAGTTGACTAAGAAGTTAGGTATCGATCCTCAAGGAGAACGAAGTACTAGTACCCACGATTCATCTATTATCTAGTCGATCCAAAGGTAAGTGATTGTTATCTAAACAAAAAATTAAGAAATTGAAAACACAAGCGATGAGATCAAATCAACCTTGATAGCAATCAATCATGAAAAGGGGATACTTAGGTAATGAATCCCCCTTGGATTTATGTCCTAAAGATGAATGAAGCTCTCTCTATATTGATACTTGGGAGAATCTTGGCCAAGTGTTCCTAAGGTTCTTTCAATCCCTCTCTCGAGGTGAATTACTAATCCTAGTGCCCTTACCGAGGATGTTCTAGAGAACCTAATTATTGAAAAGATTGTGGGGATAATAAATCTTAAAGACTCATCCTCCTTAGTACCCGAGCTCTTGGTATACTCACAATCTTCTCTATTGGAGATTGTTTACATATGGGGAGACGCTCACTTCTTCCCCCATATGGACTATGAAAATCTCTCCAAGCTCTCGCAACATAGAGGGATTAACATATATTAAAATATCGAATAAACTCAATAGATCCAACAAAGCGTTCAAACATAGAAAGACAACATCAATTAATCCATAATCCAAGGGTTTATCATACCAAAGAATCTATAAAATTAGTTCTCTATGAAAGGAGAACAATAATTCATTGCAAAGATAAAGCAAATCAAAATATTCATGATAAGAAAGGCTGTTACATACACCGTTAGTGGATCTCTTGGTTCCTCCTCTAGTCTTTTGCACTTCTCTTCCTCCAAGGGTTAGTGATGAAAATCCCCAAATCCATGATCAATGTTTTTCCTCCCCCAAGCTTGCTTCATTTTAATGCCCTAATTAGTCAGATTATATACCCTCTTTAGGGTTTTAGAGTGCCATTTACCATTTCGTCCTTGCCTGGGTCCGAAGACTGCGGGAAACTTACTATATACGGGGATTCATATGTGCCTTATATGGGTCCGTACAAATTTCAGGTCAACTTGTACGACCATCTATCAGACCGTACAACATCCCATATGGCTTCATACGGGATATTGTGTAGCCTTGAGAGATTGACCGCAAAGACCTCCAATTCTACAGGTTTATACGGGGCCATATGAAGGCCTCTATTCCATTGTGCTTTCTCCGTAAATGTTTCATTTTGGTTTCAATTTCCCCTTAAAAGCTTTCTTTCTCTTGGCAGCTCGATATTTTGCCCTGTTTATCAAAATAAGTACTTTTTAGGTACCAGCGGGCTATAATACCAAAAAATCACATGAAAAATATACATGAATATGGTATAAAATTACGCTCGAATGAACACTTATCATAGAACACTCCTAATTGCCGCTTGATCAACCTCTTTTATGGAGTATGTCTTTTAAGCTTCTTTTGATCTGAATTGATTTCTTCTCCAGATTGCTATAAATCGCTTCAAAAATTAAACTTGCCAATGAAGCTCCCACCATGTCTCCTTTTTCACAAAATTAACATAATTTATGTACTGTTGGGCTTCATTTCATCAAAATCACATGCTAAGAGTATACAAAAAAAGATATAAAAATATGGTCAATTAAGAACTTATCAGTTCACTTCTATTGGCGTCAGATTCTTAGCCTTTGAAGACTGTTGTTCTTGAAATGAGTCTCCTGTTGCTCAGAGCCAGTGTTGTAAAGTCCTCTCAATCTCACCATCTTCTTCAACTAAACCCATTGGTCTTGCTCAGGTCATGTACGGATTCCTCGCAAAACAAGATAGAGAAATTGGTTAGTACAAAGAAACGAAAATAGAGAATAAAGGAATGAAACAAAAAGAAAATTAAAACCCTAAAACTAATGACTAAGTAGTAAACTCCTAGTTCTCCTAGAAGTCTTGGTCCCGGCAACGGCGCTACAAACTTGATAAGCCTACTCTGAGTGCTCACAACGGCAAGTGCATGGGTCGGACAAGTAATAGAGTATACTGGGAAAAGTCGAGTATCAATTCCTTAGGGACCGTGAAGTAAGAGTACTAACTGATAAGCGTTCAATTGATCATATTTTTATATGACTTTCTTTAACACTATGTATATTATTTGAAGTAGTTTTAGCCCATCTATACTTAATTTCTATTAACCATTATTTACAGGGCATTGGAGAGCCTCAAGAATCAAAAGGAAGAAATTCTACTTCATTTGAGGCGAAAAAGGGAGCAACATGAGAACACTGCAAAAGTCTTGAAAGAACAACAAAGATCAGAATTTTATTACAAGAGCTAAAAAGGACTCTAAATCAAATCTCTACTGTTCAGATTGAAGATCAACAAGTGAGGAACACTCAGTTGAAATTTCAGGTCAATCCGACAAGAATTGTTCATCCGATTTAACGCTTGATGAAGACTGCGTGATGCAGAAATCCTGTCGTGTGCCTGCATACAGTCGTAACACTGCCCGTACGCACCCATACGACCATATGAATCCATAAAGGAGCCCATATAGGGTATATATGGGCCTGATATTCACTATTTTGTAGCCCAAACTTGACAAACACGTACCCAACATGACTCATACACTTATCTACCATTGTAAAGCCTATATATATACCTTATAAATTAGGGTTTAGAGACATCTTTGGACCATCCCCCTTGGGGGCTACACCTTGGGTCATCATCATCACCATCTCTCTCATACCATCAACTAGGGCATCAAGCTTCATCATCAAGGCTTCTTGGCTGCGAGGTTTGGAGAAGGATTTGCTGCAACAATAGTAGAGGAAAAGTCAGAGCGGAATTTATTTGTTATTATATTGATGTTTTCTCCTTTATTTGCATTAGATTTGTATTCCTCTTTGATGGGGAACTAATCTTTTAGTTATTTGGGCATTGTTGAACGCTTTGGATTATGTGTGAACTCTTATTTACTTGTTATGGATTTCTATATTTGAATGGATGTTTCTATGTTTGAGAACCTATTGAATGTTTTGTATGGTATTAATGCTTTACGTTGCTACAGCTCTAAGTGTCGATCTAGATCTATAGTAGGTGTAGACAATAACGCTCCCTCTATACACTCTAGATTTACTTCAATAGGTGGGAGTTGTGAACATGCCAAGAGATCGGGTGTTTAGGAGAGAGACTCTGTAAAATGGATTATTCCCACAACTCTTCCAAGATTATGTGTTCCCTAGAACTACTAACGAGCATCGATTAGTAACTCGCCTCAAAAGAGGGTGTGAAAGCGTTGTAGGAATTTTTGGTCCATAACTTATATTCATCAATATGAAATCCATACTTGCCCCAATCTATATATATCCGAAGGGGATTTAATTCTCGAGTATCTTCCTTATCTGATTGATTGCCATCACAATTTTCACCAAGTGTTCTTAAGCCAATTTCCTTTTTAGTAATTAGATTAGTAAACCAACAACCTTTGGATAGACTAGGTACCTGATAATTAGATACGATAAGTAGTCTAGGTCTCTATGGGTTTGACATACAACTTTTATAGTCCACTTTATTACTTGATACGACCCGTGCACTTGTAGTCTAAGCATTAGTCATATAACATCTCGGTTGCACGGTCGTGCATAACTTTAGCCTCTGTGAGTTGGAATTCCCGAGATGTGCATGACTTGATGTACGACAGTGCACAATTAAACCCTTTGTGTGTGTTATTTCCCGATTGATGCACGGTCTGATGCACGCCCGTGCATCTCACTGTTCGCTCCATAGCGCCATGTCACTCCTTGATTCTTCATTGACCTGTATATTAATGACTACAAAGACAAAGATTGGTCATAAAATACTTAGGAATCACAAAATTATTGATAGCATAATCTAACTGGAATTCACCACTATTATATTCCAAACTAAAATCCCAAGTTATGTTAAAAAGATTGATAAGCGTTCAATTGAGCATATTTACATACCATATATATACTTATTTTCATGTCAAATGCAATGATTTGTAGTCTTCGCCAAGATTTAAAATGCTTCATATTTTGTAAACAGTGGCATAAATAGGCCACCCCGACTTTAAAAGGAAGCATTTATCAACAAAAATGAAGACCAAACGTAAGATTTTGAAGTAAATAGGAGTGAACTACTTTGTGAACGGGCCGCTCACACCTCGGGCACAACGGCAGTACAAAAGAGTGTGAACGGCCTTGTGAATAGCCGCTCATCCGCCAGCTCAGAAAGCAAGTCAGCGGAGGTAAACCGCTAAATGAACCGCCAGCCACTACCCGCCCGTAACAAGTCGCGTGAGGTGAACGGGTGATGAACGGCCGCGACCACCCTGGCTCGTATCAGGCAAGTTGCGGAGCCGAATCTGATCGATGAATGTGCCGCTCACGCAGGCCGCTGATCGTGAATCTTTTGCAGCTTCAATGGGCCCAATCAAGGTAATGTTGTAATTTTTAGTGGAGCCCTAATTCATGGGTATAAATAGTTAAGTATGAGAGTTTAGGAGGGAGTTTTGGCTGGGGAGAGAGGCTAGAGGAGAGATTAGGGCTTGGGGGTCATCTCCCCAAATCTCGAGCAGTAGAGAACCCTTGGATTTGGTAAGCATTGGAGGTAATGGTGTTCTCCATTAATCTTTCATAATATTGTTTTGTAAGCTTTTCCATTTTGGTTTGAGTTCCCTTTCATGGGGAACTAATCTATTGGTACTTGGGTATGTTGAACTTTTTGGATTGAGCATTAATAGCATTGGAATGTTTATGATGATTTGTTGGTACCTTCTTGAATGTCTAATGAATGTTATGTATTGATTGTATTTTAATCACTAGGAAATTATTTGTGTGCAATACAAGGGTAGAGCTAGCTGCTTCCCTTGTATTAGGAACTTGCTTCATTAGAGAGTTTCATGAGTATACCGAGGAATCGGGTACTAGAAGGGCTTAACCACTCTTTCATACCTAATTCACTACCCCCCATGATTCTCCCAATATATATAAATTTCCTTGAGCCCTTCATATCAAGTCCTTGAGATTAGTTATCCAATCACCTTGGAAGATGGATTGATATAATTTAGGGACTATTGGCACAAGAAGTACCAACGCTGGCTCATAAACATCTTTTGCTTATCTTTAGAATTGAAACTAAAAAGGAAACATACCCAAGTATCCTCTCTTGCCATTGATTTACCCTAATCAATTCTCAATTTTCAGTTCTTACTTTCAATCCCTTTTAGTTCTTTTACTTTGAAAACCAAAACCCCCCAAATTACCATTTAGACTAGGTTAGTAAAGCTTGGTTTACACTTAGCAATCTCTATTCCCTGTGGTTCGACATCCGACTTCCATAGTCCACTTTATTACTTGATCACGACCCGTATACTTGCGGAAAACACATCCCATCAAAGATGAACTAGAAAAGTAACCAAACTTGGGTTTCCTCCCAAGAAGCTCTTGTTTTACGTTATTAGCTTGACGTACCTTTATGTTATTTTGGTTCTTTGATGTTCAGAGTCGCTGCATCCTTCTCAAGACCTTCCCCTTTGTATGTTTTTCGCCGCTTCTTCACAATCTTGATATGCCCGGCATATAACTCAACATCTTGGAGGGCCACCCTTTTAGTAAATATGGAAGATCGTATTGTTTGAATTCGCATTACCCCCAACAATTGTTTTAGCAACATTAAGTTATAGCTTCGTTCGGCCTTTTGTGTTGCAACTTAATTACTGTGCCATCTATCTATTTCTTTGATAATGATGTTTTGGTCCAAGAGTTCATAGATTATAGTGGCATCGATGCTGGGTTTGATCGAATGCTTATCGTATATATTATATATTCGGATTTACAGAGTAAGGTTCCATACCTTCTCCATTTTCTTGCAAAATAGATTTGACTTGATCATTCAACTCTTGTGCCATTACCCATTGAGAGAAAGGAGAATGAGGATGAGTGTCTTCATTGTCCTTACCATATGGCGGTGTATGCTCAAGGAGGTCCTCCATATCTTGTTCCAGGAAAGTGTACTCAAGGTGTTCTGCTAGCCTCTTCAGTTCAAACTCTGAGGGTTCCTTTATAGATGGTTCAAGTTTCTCTATGGTCTCCTTGTCAAGATCTTCATCCAAATTGGTATCTTTCCCCTTAAGATACTCCCTTGCTTTTGCATCCACACTTTGTTCCAAGTTTGTCTCAATGTCTTGTTGGGGCTCTGATTGGGGAACAAGTGTTATCTCACACAAAGAAAAGATTTGTGCTTCTTCAAACTTGCATACCACTTCCTCCAGATCTAATTCCTTGACCTCCCAAGATTCTAACTCTTGAACCGCTTCTTTGCTATGATAAAGCTAATGTGCAAGGATATCTTCCAATGATGGTTGCCATGCTGGGATGCATTGAATTGATTATAATCCTGGTTTCTTGAAAGGAAAGACATTGTTAATCTGATAAAGAATATTCGGTTAGGCACAAAAGATAATGATAATCCAAAATCACGAAAGTTTTGAAGTTTTGAATTTTTTTTTACTTTTTGAATTTTTGAATTTTTTTTAAAAGATAAAATAACTAGAATTATAAATTCTAACGTTCCTAGCATTGTAAGTCCCCGGTAACGGTGCTTAAAATATGATGATCTTGCAGAGTGCACGATAACTACCCACAAGTTTATGGGATCGCTCAAGTAATAAAGTACCCAAAAGGTAGGGTTATCGAATCAAGGGAGACTGGAATCTAGTACTAACTATTCTTTGTTATCTAGTATGAAACTATGAAAGGTTGTGTTGGTTGTTGATCCCAACGAAAGGTATGGTGAACAGTTGGTTGTGAGAAATCATAGATTAAGCGCGGCCCCTCGGATCTCAATCCTTCTAGGTTTCTTTTATTAGTAATCAAATTCTCATTATTAGTTCTCTATTAGTTGGTTCTTTGGAGTTCAACAACTGCACTATCTAGATGCTACATCCAATCTCTTGGCATGCAAATCAAATTCATTACCTATGCTTAGTTGTAACCTAACTAAGACAAATATGAATCTATGCATTTATGAGACATACAATCCAAACCCTAAATACGAACATGCTTTTGCTAAACATAGCAAGGTATGTGATGGCTCATGCATGTCATAATCATATCGATCAAAACACATAATCACATGAATCATTCATGAGCGAAACTAATAAATAATAAATTCAATTACTAAAAGAAATCCAAGGGTTCATGTGTCTGAGGCACCACCGAAGGGGTTTAGCCTCTCATGCTAATGAATACATCAACAAAGAAAATAGGAGAAGACATGAAGACACAATTAAGAAACAGGGCTTCCCTTGATTGATGTCTTCTCCGCCTTCGATCTCTTCTCCTACTCTGACCAACGTTTGGATCTCGAGCTTTCGTCTAAAGATCGTCGATCTGGCTCCCGCCCAAAGATAGATCTATTCTCCACCTACATAGGATTTATATAGGCTGGTAATATAAGGCATGATCGTTCTCCCACTTCTGAATAACTTCTGGTTTAAGTTGGAGTAGGTTCAAATAATCTTGAGATAAATTCGGGATAAATCAGACTGAAATTCCAGATTTGCGTAATGTTCATCAAGGGATCGATAAAGTGACCAAATAAACTTGGATAGATTTGAAATTTTAACTGGATGCTCCTAACCCCGTATTCTTTAATCTAAACAGTGGAGATTGCATTTGAAAACCTAGATCGCTTGGAATAAATTACGGAACATTGCAAAAGATGTTCATCGTCAAGAATGGGGTGCATGGGCGTGCCAAGCATCTTCACGCCCGTGCCAAAACATTTTGACTTGTTTTGAGTATATAGATATGCACGGGCTTGTGCACGGCCATGCCAAACTATACCTAGGTTGTGTACATCTGTATAGAGCCATTTTTAAGCTTGTTTCGTCATGGTTTGTCCCGTTTCTCACTTCTTATGCTCTGAGTACCTATTATACTTGCCAAATCACAAAACAAACCCATAGAAACACAAAAATAGAGTAATTGATGCGAAATAATGGGATAAGTGCATGTAAATATGATAAAAATATATGTATAATTGTGCAATTAACACATGGAAATGAGTCCCCTTGGGTTCTCGTAAAGATAGACAAAGAATGCTAAGACCAATAGTTGCAATAATTCGGACTATGGATTTGTAAAGTGCTTTCATCCCTCTCTCAAGGAAATTACTATCCTAGTACCCTCACTGATAAGCAGTTCAGCGAATCTATTGTTGGGATGTATGCCCTAAAGCATATGGTTATGAACATTATTTAATTATGAATAAAATAATATCATTAGTACAAGTGCATGTATTGTTTGAATACTTTATGAGTGTCACAAAATTCCATAATTATTTACGTAACTTTGAATAAATATATATAAGTGTTATATATATGGGAGGATATTATTTAAGGATAATAATTTAATTAGTCCGTGAAAACTAGTCAATTGACTTAACAATTAAAGTATGTAATCTTTAATTGATTTTTACTAGTGCAGCTCACTATCATTAAAAACGAAATGGTGTTATCCAAACCATTGATGTAGAGGGCCATCTAATGAGGTACTATACATAATGAGATTATGTGGGACTGGGACACGATGTGATTTGAATCATTAATAATTTCTGTTAAAATATAATGCATTGAAATCATGTCACTAATGGTCGGATATATATTGATCTTAATCCTGAGTGGTTAGCAAACTCCTATTTATTATGTTACATCTTTTGATTTACTCATTACGGATTATAGGATCACAATCCTTAAACTTTGTATTTTGGAGGTGTAAAAAAAAAAAAAAAAAAAACAGCAGGGAATGTTAATATCACAAGATGGAATCCATTCCTTCTTTATGAGAAGTTGATAACTAATTTCCTTGAGTGATGATTCGGGGCTTGAATGGTATGAGTACTCAGATTCTAGATTTATTCTTGAATCTTATCATTCATTAAAGAATCATTGGTACTTGAGAACAAAGATTTAATTATAGAGGTTAACGGATCTTTACCTAGCTCTAATTATGAATTATTTATGGAGGATCAATATATAGGAGATGACTATATCATATGGAAGACTCGAATCCCAAGTAATTTTATATCTCTAATTTCGGGAGTGCAATTCCAAGTTTTTAGTGGAGTAACTTTGGAATTAATAAAATATATTGATTAATTAAAGAGTTTAATTAATTAATATAAAGTTTTATTGGAGCTCAGGATATAGGTCCATAAATCCACCTCCGGACAAGGAATTTCGATTGGACAAGTTTAATTGATTGTGTGCGGATCACATAATTAATAATTAATTGAGAAATGATTTTTAGTATTTATGAATAATAGGATTATTTATAAATAATATAAATAAATATATAATTTGATTATATGTTTATTTATGGACTTATTGGATAATATGAGCCAAGATACATGAGTTTAAATTTGAGTTAAAATTAAGATAAACTCAAATTAATTTGAATTTAAATAAACTTGTGAATCATACATTTATATGCAATAAATGTGGCAAGTTGGTTGCTAGATTATATTTTGAATTTTGAATTTAAAATCAAATAATTAAACACATAGAAAAGGATAAAAATAAACGATATTTTATTTTAAGCATGGCCAAAAATCTCTCTCAATTATGTAGGATAAAATTTGATTTTGAATTCTAAAAGGTGTTTATCCTAATTTATTTGAATTCAAATCGAATTTGATCATAATTAAAATTAGAGATTTTTTCTCTATAAAAGAAGTAGGCTTTTTTTTCTTTTATGTGAATGTGTGAGATAGGAACCCATTGAGGAACCCTAATAGATAAAAGTTTTCTCAAAAGTCCGAGTCTCAATTGCTCATTAGATGAGTTTTAGAGAGAGACAAGAATCAGTTAAGTGATTTTAGTAATCTTGAGTTGTGCCCACACACAAGTCTATCTCGGATCTTTGTTGTCGGAAGGAAGATCGTGGTTTTGGGAAAAGAAGATCTACCGATTTTGCAGCATTCAAGCTTCTACAATTTCAAGGTACGCTAAGAAAACTGAAAAATAGCTAGGGAAAATGTCCCTTGCTAAATCATGAATTTCCGTCGCTAAAATAATTCAGCGAGGGAATAGCGAGGGAAAATTTTCCGTCCCAATTATTATTCTCGATCTAGTTTTATTAATTAATAAATATAATTAATTATTATAATTTACAAAGTATTCAGAAAAAGTGGTTTTGATGAATATTGATCTAACATCGTGGTTTTATACGTGTTTATTCATGGTTCTGCATACCTTGAAAATTGTTTTCCCAAGATCAAAATACAACAACTGGTATCAAAGCCAGGTTGTAAATTATATTAATTAATTCATTGATTATGTGATAATCTACTCATGAATATTATAATAATTATAGTTAGGCATATGCATACATTATTATATCATGTGATGGTATGAATATATATTTTTTTTTTGGATTATGATTGAATGAATGGAAGTTTGGTAGTTAATTACATGGTGTCTCTAGATTTGGTTTTGTTTATAATTTTTATTAGATCAAATTGTAAATTAGGCCCTTCACATGTAATTTTAAATTCATGTCTTCAAGATGGATGAGGAAGGAGCCCGAAACCCGAAGAACAATTTAGGAAATTTTAGAAAATTTTTTTGATTAAATTTTCATGGGTTGTATTGATAGAAATATCCAAAGACACCCCCGTCAAAGTCCTTTTCTATTATGCCAATTATCCTATTAGTTCTATGTGATGTTATAAAAGTATGATGATGCATTATAACATGTCATCGAGGATACTGTTCCTACTCATATACTGTCACGCCCTGACCCGGATCCCGGGACCTCGAGCGCGCGCACAGACCGGCCGTATCCAAGTAGAGGTGAACCCCACTCGGATACAAGGCCTGAGGAAATCATAGCAGATAACAAATACCTCAAAATTTAATAATCAGATAATATCAGAGTCACAACGAAAATCTAAGTCAATAAGGGTTTACATACCCTACACATGGTCAAGGCCCTATAAGGGTCCTACAATAACACCACCTCAAGAACAAGTGTGACCTGAGGTTCTCGAACCTCAAAAAAATCAGCCCAACCCCTCGCTCAACTCCCTAGTCCGAGTCACCTACCCCTGACCTCAAAAAGAAAGAAGGGAAATAAGCGCATGAGCTTTGAAAGGAAAGCCCACTCAAGTACCTCACTGGGTCACAAGACATAAATGAGCAATATGTCAAATAATAAGGTCACAACACCAAGAAACACAACTCTAGGAGTCTACCAGAAACAATCCAAAGGTACGACCCCTGATAACAGAAGCCCTCGAGCCCCTGTGATGAGTTTCAAGAAAACTCAAGAATCACCCCCGGCCAGTATGTCCAGCCATTTGCTGTAAGCACGACCTTTTTGTCGTTCGACCCTCCGGTCACAGGTCGGTAGAACTACCTCTCCTACGTGTTAACACGGCCACCGCATTCATGCCCACTCGACAGTAAGACCACCGTGAGAATTGCCTCTCCGCAAGGCGCATGTAAACGCCAGGGTCCCGCCCCCTAACATTCCCTAATCGGAGCTTCCCTAGCTCCATTGAGTCCCGCAAGAGATCAGAAAGCAAACAGGGACACCAACATCCCGTAAACAACCATACATGCTCAACAGGATTCCAAAACAAATAATGACGCATGTATGTTATCAAAGAAGCATAAGATATCAATGCACAAACAAGTCCAAGAAAAACCCGAAACCGGGTGGGAACTAGGCAAGTGTACTTACAAGAACAGACATAACAAAAGTCAAGAACACTCCGTAGAGTGGGGTTTTAGGCAAAAGTGCTTACCTCTAACAAGAGCCGAAAATCCCCTAGTTTCCTCCCTCGACGTGTCTCTAAGCCTCCACGCCGATATCCGATAGCAAAGTCTTTATCGCTGTTAAAATAGCAACAACCCTACATCCTAGATGCAAATGCATAACTCTCTCGCTTCGTGGTCCTAAGCTCAATTAAACGGGTCCTTAAAACCATTTACGTGGTTACCACCATTTTCCTCATTTCCAAGTCCTTTAGTTGACTTTCAACTCTTGGTCAACTCTAGTCAACTTTGGTCAATCAGTCCTACCTTACTTCTCATGGTACGCACCCTCATTGGCCGCTTTCTAGTCTTCTTAGCTAAATTGAACTCCATCTACCAAGCCCAAAGAGTTTAGCTTAACCTTGTCTTGTCTTTTATTCGACCCTCAACTTTTCACTTGGTTAACAAGTCCATTGTTCAACTTGACAATCTATTATTCGTGAGCCTAACATATAGCTCGATCATGCTTGGTAACTTTGACAATTTGGGCCCACTCCTCAAGCCCACTAAGTTCTCTAGCCTTCTTATCAAACAACACCTATGCTAATTCTTAAATCATTCCCATAAACCAGCAACCTCAAGTTACTCATGTCCATGCTTTCATGAACCTTCAATGATAGGGATAGATTGGTTTTACACTTCTCATGATCATGTATATACATTCAATTCATGAAACCACCCATGGAGGTCAAACTCCAACCCTTGGACCAATTCTTTACTCATTCAATTCCCCATCTATCCTTATAACCCATCCATCCATGCATATATGAATCCTCATATTTATCACCACACATAACTGAGATGCAGGAATTTAAAGAAACTCACCGAGTTAGATGTCGACAGACATTGAAGACAAACCGACCGTCCAAACTAGATCTCCACCATTCAGATTGGGTCAGGACAAGTCTTCGCTATGCTCACCAAAAATCAGCTCGATCAGACTAGAAATGATCATCCGATTGAAGCAGATGATGAAACTGGTCGGTACAGGAAATCAGTAGTGCTAGGCTCTGTTTCACACCCCAGAAACCTACTCTAATGAACACCAAAAACAATCTTAACCGTTCAAATTGAAGAATAAGGAGTCAAGAACAAGCTCACCAAAAATCAGCACGATCCAACGGTGAAAATGGTCAGAATGGCAATGAAAATAGAGCATGCTCAACATAGAAGATCCTAGTCTCTCAAGCTTTCTTCTCTTTTCTTCCTTCCTCTCACCTCTCTTCTTGATTCCCAATGGCCCATAAACTTTCTCAAACTTGCTATTGCTCTATGCCAAGCTTCAAGATTACATGCTTTATATAGGCCTCACAAGTGTAACCTCTACAACTCTTCACATTCTAAACCTCCCCCATAAATCCCAAGATAACACCCAAATAATTCCAACCTTTCAAATTCATAACCCCATGGCACCCTTCCCATTCCAAACCTCCCTCATAAACCCAAAGACAACACCAAAATAATTCCAACCTTTCACCTTCATAACTAAGTTAACTTGTCCAAGTTTCATTTAACTAATTCACCAATTAATCCAATTAATGGGTTAACCTAACCAATTTATTTAATTCAAATCCAATATCAAGCTTAATCAAGTCATTGATTAACTTAAATTTGGATTAAACCACTTTGCTACCGGACCAACCCAAGTCATTTGATTCAATCAAATTAATTTAACTAGCTTGGATTCAACCCGATCCCTCTTTGTTACTTGACTAACCTTAGCCAATTAACTTGATTAGTTCACCCATAAATTCAAATAATGGTGTAGAACTAATCTTATTACTTGATCCAACTCCAAGGTTCAACTTAATCAAGTTGACTAACTCAATTACCCACTAGACTAAGCACTAGTCATCACGTTAAATCAACTTAGGCTAATTAATTTGATTTTCTTAAATTGATCCAAGCCCTTGATCCAAATTAAGTTGATCAAACTTACATTCCAAGAGTTGGGTTAGATCAATTGATTAATAGACTAATCCTAGTCTTCTTACTTAATTAATCCACATCTTATTAATTTGCTTAATCTCAATTTGGGCCCAAGCCTATTTATTAATTTAGTTGAAATTCAAATCAATGAATCCAATTAAACTTGGATACTAGGTTGGTCTATCCCAACTTGGTTAACCCTAACCAAGTTCATTTAGTCTAATTCAAAACCCTAGGTGGGTCTATTAATCCAACTTGATTAATCAAATATTTGTCACATTATAAGATCCATAACCTAATATTTACTTGATCAATTAACTATTAACCAAAAGATTAGACTTAGTCGCATTAATTAAACTAATTAATTAATTTAATTTTATTCTTCTCTCTCTCTCTCTCTCACTTCGCTTCGCTCTCAACCACAACCACGCTGACACCCACGGAGAACCTCCTACGACTCCAGAGTCGGCCGCCTTCACTCAAGCACTCCAGCAAGGAGGTCAAGACGCCTCCTACGCATCTTGGTTATACCTCGCAGACGCCGTGGGTCCTTCTCCTCAAAATTCAAGCTCATGACGGGCCACTTCATCGCCTCCGACGAAGTTCGCGGCGCTCCAAGTACATGCACAATATCTAAATGCTACCGGATAGAGGGAGAGTACTTACAAGCAGCGTGGACGCCGACAACCCTCTCTAAAGCTCCTACTCACCGTAAGCTCATTCTCCTTCTCCAACAAGCTTGACGTGACACCTACGGCCGCCCCGATCAAGGCTTTGTCGCCGCCAACCCTCTCCTCGCCCGACATTGCTCAAACTTTGTCGAAGTTCAAGAGGCCGCATGCATCAAGCGCCGGAGATCGCCTTCTTCTCCGATTATGACCTCGCCGTAAATGCCAACCCTCTCGCTTGGTTGTGTGTCAAACAAAGGGGGTGGTTCCCCTTTATAGGCCTCGGAAGGCCGGTCGAAGGGACAACAACGCTGAACCGCCTCACTGGCCAAACGACCGGGCTGCTGGTAACGGATGACGCAGCGGGCGAGCTTGCGCGCGAAGCGCTTCTGTGCCGCCGAGTGGCTTCGCCGCCTCGATCCGCTTTCCCCAAATGAGCGGTAGAGATCTTTTGTTATGCCTTGGATCCAGTATCCACTTGATAAACGGTCCAGATTTAATCGGAGTTGGGCGGCCCGATCTCATTCCCTTGCCTCGTAAACAACTTTCATCCAGCTGGAGGCTGATTTTTAATCCTCAACCAACAGCTGGATCTTGACCCCGCGTCTAGGATCTGACACCTCTTGGATCAAGGGTCATGATTTAAAACAGATCAACGACCAGATCTCTTTATATCGCCTCGTATCTGATCCACAATTAGATAGATTAAATCTGCGATTGCCATGTGTCTCTATATAGACCGTTATAATGCCTCGAGATCAGCTCTAATCTGAGATCTTTTAATCTCATCCGTTCATCCACTACTATAAGGGTTTTCTGATGGAAAATTATCCAGAGGTCCCTGAAATGTTTTTAGGTTACGCTTTAGTCCATCCCTCCTCGTGAGAGGGAACAATTCTTCTTAGGTCCCTAACTGTTCCTAGATCTCATCCGTGTCCCTCCCCGTGAGAGAGGACAATTTCCTTCAAGTCCTCGGTACTTTCAATAATTACCAAAAGGCCCTTCTGACCCCCAACTAACCCTAATTAGGGTTTTAACTTATTATTTGGTTTAATTACCAACTAATTAAAGGGAGTTAATACAAATCCATGTATTCAAAGTTTGGGGAATCCTTTAACAAATCAAAGAATTTAGAAATCTTGTTTCTCCAACTAAAATTTCATTTTGATTATAACTTGGGGGCTTACCTCGTTTACCAATCAATTAGAAAGCAAAACCCAAAATAAAATTTAATCCCTAAAACCCTTGGGTTTTACATATACAATCACATGTTATTTGATATACATGTTTATTAATTATGCCTATGATTTAATGTGATTAAATCTTAAATGTTCATGATGCAATTTAAATTTTAAGAGTTAAAATTGATTTCTTATTAGTTTTTATTATAAAGTTGAAATTGTTTTGTTTTTAAAATATGAAATATATTATAATTGTACATTTGAAAATAATGAGTGGATGAGTGTTAAATGACGATTATACCAATGGGTCTCCATTGTTGGTACAACGAATGCTGATTTGAATGGCGCCTCGAGACGCCATGATTTCGTCCTCCCTACGGAGGGTGTCCATTTAATTCATGCTAGGGTTGACCTCCAAGAGATAGGACGTAAGTATGGATCTCTTTAATGACCAACCCTACAGCGGCATTCTAGAGTGAAGTAATTGGATTCCGAAACAATGGGCTACACTCATAAAGACGCAATTATATGGTTAATTGCATCTTGACCCGAATTACGATAGTTAATAAATATTGAAAAATATAAGATATCTTTGATAAGTATTTATTGATTGAAAATGTTTCTGTTCAATTTGAAAATATATGACATACCCTACGGCGACACAATATTTTTGGTTGATTGAATTATCGTTGGCCAATTATTATTTTAATACTATACTATGCCCTAAAATTAAATATATGTGATATTGATGCACTTGTAATTTTTCTTAAATTTTCAGCATGTCTAATCCATTAATATGTCTGCTATCACTTGAACAACTGACTGGAGAAGATTACGCCAAATGGAAAAGTAATATAAACTTGCTACTCGTCAATGAAGACTATAAGTTTGTACTCCTGGAGGAATGTCCTCCTGAACCAGCCAATAATTCACCTAAGTCTTAAACGGATGCCTATGATCACTGGATTATGGCAAATAATAAGGCTAAGGTCTATATGCTAGCGGGCATGACTGAGTTGCTCCACAAGTAGCACGAAGGGATAGAAACTGCTTATGAGATAATGCAATCCCTAGATGGTATGTTCAGACAACCATCAGAACAGGCTCGGCTAGATGCTGTCAATGCATTTATGAATGACATGATGTAGGCTGAGACTAAGATCCAACCCCATGTGCTGAAGATGATAAATCATCTTCATGAGTCTGAGTTGAATGGAGCAGAGATTGACGAGAAGACTCAAGTAACTATCATTCTTTAGAGTTTGACCCTAAGTTCTAGCAGTTCAAGAACAATTATGTTATGAACAAAAGGGCTTACAATCTCACTCAATTGTTGAATGAGTTGAAAGCTTTTGAATCTGTTAATGACGGAAAGAATGGCAAGGCAAATGTTGCTGAGGATTCTTCTGACAAGGACAATAAGAAGAAGAAGAACAATGCTAGAAAGAACAAGGGAAAGTTCAAAAAAAGGGAAACCCTCAGAAGAATGCCAACTCCAAGAAATCCGCAAAGTCTCAAAAAGGAAATTGTTTCCACTGTAACAAGCCTGGACATTGGAAGAGAAACTGTAAGCAATATCTCAAAGAATTGAAGGAGAAGAAAAAGGGGAAAGGTAAATATGATTTACTTGTCCTTGAAGCATGTTTAGTAGAGAGTGACTTCTCAACCTAGGTCATTGATTCGGGAGCAACTAATCATGTTTGTTTTTCTTTACAGAGCCTTAATAAGAGTAGAGAGTTGCAGGATAGCAAGTACACGATGGTCGTGGGCAATGACGCTAGAGTTTCAGCTATGGCAGTAGGGGAAGTATGACTTCAGTTTCCTGGAAATAAATTTCTTATTTTGAACAATGTTTATTTTATTCCCAGTTTTAGATGAAATTTGATTTCGATTTCTAGATTAAATGAACAATCATTTAAAATTACTTTTGAGATTGAAATAGTTTCTATTTCAAAGAATTGTTTAAATATTTGTTCTGGATATCTGGATGATGTTCTTTATTTTCTTAGACCAATTTATAAACTACTGCTTAATACTGAGATGTTTAAAATAGCTTAACCAAAGAGTAAAAGGCAAAAGGTTTCTGATCAAAATGAGACATATCTATGGCATCCTCGTGACTTGGCCATATTAACCTGAACAGGATTGAAAGACTAACAAAGAAGGAAGGTCCTTTGAGGGAATTAAAAGTTAGTGATCTACCAGTTTGTGAATCTTGTTTGGAAGGTAAGATGACCAAGAAATCCTTTTTTATAAAAGGAGAGAGAGCTAAGCAACCTCTAGAGATGATACATACTGTTGTATGTGGACCCTTAAATATCCAAGCTAGAGGAGGCTATGAGTATTTCGTCACCTTTATTGATGATTATTCAAGATACGGATATGCATACCCGATACAAAAGGAAATATAAAACTTTTGACAAGTTTAAGTTTTTCAAAGCTGAAGCTGAAAAGAATCTTACCAAAGAAATCAAAATTCCTCGATCAGATCGAGGATGTTAATATCTTGATACAGAATTCACAGATTTTCTTGTAGAGTGTCGTATTATATCACAACCCACTGCACCAAGTACTTCGCAACAAAATGGTGTTGTAGAGAGAAGAAACAGAACCTTGCTTGACATGATAAGATCAATGTTGAGTTACTCTTTACTCCCTATTTTTCTTCTGGGGTTATGCACTAAGAACTGCAGTTTATATCCTAAACATGGTTCCTTCTAAATCCATACCTAGCACTCCTTTGGAGATTTGGAATGGTACGAAACCCAGTTTGAAGAACTTTCGGATATGGGGATGTCCGGCACATGTGTTGAAAAGCAAATCTAGGAAGTTGGAATCGCAAAGTGAGTTGTGCATGTCTGTGGGTTATCCTGAGTGTACTAAAGGTGGTCTTTTCTATAGTCCTCAAGATAAGAAAGTATTTGTATCGACAAATGCTACTTTTCTTAAATATGACTATATTAAGGACTATAAACCCAGGAGCAAAGTTGTACTCGAAGAGATGTTATCACAGCAAGCAAATCTGCAAGTGCCAACAAGAGTTGTTGAAAGGCAAAGTCCAAGAACCACAGTTCCGATTCAGAATCCTCCGGTTCTTAATCGTAGTGGGAGGGAAATAAGATTACCCGACTGATATAGACAAGAATCGAATCTCGTCATTGTTGATGATGGAATTCAGGATCTGTTGACTTTTAAGTCAGCAATGGAGGATGTTGATTAAGATAAATAGCCTGAAGCTATGAAACTCGAGATGGATGCAATGTATTCCAACTCAGTCTGGGAACTTGCAGATCTTCTTGATGAGGTAAAACCCATAGGGTGCAAATGGATCTACAAGAGAAAGAGAGTGGTGGTCAAGAAAGTGGAGACTTTCAAAGCAAGATTAGTGGCTGAGGATTATACCGAAAGAGAGGTAATCAATTTTGAAGAAACTTTCTTGCCGGTCTCTAAACTCAAGTCCATTAGGATACTCTTATGCATTGCTATTATGACTATGACATATGGCAAATGGATGTCAAGACAACCTTCTTGAACGGCCATCTTGAAGAAAACATCTATATGATGCAACCAGAGGGCTTCATAGTTGAAGGTCAAGATCAGAAAGTTTGCAAATTGCTAAAGTCTATTAATGGACTCAAGCAAGCTTCAAGATCATGGAACATAAAGTTTGATGAGGCTATCAAGTATTATGGGTTTGACCAAAACCTTAATGAACCATGTGTCTATAAGCACATCAAAGAGAATAGTGTGGTTTTCCTAATCCTTTATGTGATGATATCTTACTCATTGGGAATGGCAAGAAATCAATGATTGAAGAAAAGGATTGGTTAGCAAGCCAATTCCAAATGAAAGATTTTGGAGAGGCAAGCCATATTCTTGGGATCCAGATAATAAGGGATCGTAAGAATCAGATGTTGGCTTTGTCTCAGGCATTGTACATTGACAAGGTGCTTGTCAGGTATAACATGCAAAACTCCAAGAAAGGTTATTTGCCCTCCAGGCATGGTATACACCGTTCTAAAGAACAATGTCCTAAGACTCCTCAAGAGGAAGAAGACATGAGATGGTATCCATAACGAAGTCTCATTGTTGGGAGTTTGATGTATGCTATGCAAAGGTACAAGGCCTGAATATCTCATATGTCAGAGGGAATAGTAAGCAAGTTCTAGTCAAACCTAGGATTCGATCACTAGACGACGGTCAAGTGTATTCTTCAATCGATTGTTGATCGAGGTGATGTAAAGGTCTTGAAGATTGCTTTTGAAGACAACCTAGCGGACCCACAAAGACATTACCAGCTAAAGTTTTTGAGAAACATTTAGAGAGTTTTGGATTGAGAGACATGTCCCATATGTTTTAGTGCAAGTGAGAGATTGTTAGGATGTATGCCCTAAAGCATATGATGTTATGAACATTATTTAATTAGGAATAAAATAATTTCATTGCTACAAGTGCATGTATTGTTTGAATACTTTATGAGTATCACAAAATTCCATAATTATATACGTAACCATGAATAAATATATATAAGTGTTATATATATGGAAGGATATTATTTAAGGATGATAATTTAATTAGTCCGTGAAAACTAGTCAATTAACTTAACAATTAAAGTATGAAATCTTTAATTGATTTTCACTAGTGCAGCTCACTATCATTAAGCATGAAATGGTTTTATCCAAACCATTGATGTAGAGGGACATCTAATGAGGGCACTATACATAATGAGATTATGTGGGACTAGAATACGATGTGATTTGAATCATTAATAATTTCCGTTAAAATATAATGCATTCAAATCATGTCATGATATATAATGATCTTAATCTTGAGTGGTTAGCAAACTCCTATTTATTGTGTTACATCTTTTGATTTACTCGGTACGAATTATAAGATCATAATCCTTAAACTTTGTAATTTGGAGGTGTAACCAAATAAACAACAGGGAGGGATTGTTAACATTACAAGATGGAATCCATTCCTTCTTTATGAGAAGTAGATAACTAATTCCCTTGAGTGATGATTTAGGGCTTGAATGGTATGAGTACTCAGATTCTAGATTTGTTCTTGAATCTTATCATTCATTAGGGAATCATTGGTACTTGAGGACAATGATGTAATTAGAGAGGTTAATGGATCTTTACCTAGCTCTAATTATGAATTATTTATGGAGGATCAATATATAGGAGATGACTATATCATATGGACGACTCGAATCTCGAGTAATTTCATATCTGTAATTTCGGGAGTGCAATTCCAAGTTTTTAGTTGAGTAACTTTGTAATTAATAAAACATATTGATTAATTAATGAATTAAATTAATTAATATAAAGTTTTAATGGAGCCTAGGATTATAGGTCCATAAGTCCCCCTCCGGACAAGGAATTCCGATTGGACAAGGTTAATTGATTTTGTGCTGATCACTCAATTACAAATTAATTCTGAATTGATTTGTTGTATTTATGAATAATAGGATTATTTATAAATAATATAAATAAATACATAATTTGATTATATATTTATTTATGGATTTATTGGATAATATGAGCCAAGATACATGTGTTTAATTTGAGTTAAAATTTAGATAAACTCAAATTAATTTGAATTTGGATAACCTTGTGAAGCATACGTCTAGATTCAATGTATGTGGCAAGTTGGTTGCTAGATTTGATTTTGAATTTTGAATTTAAAATCAAATAATTAAACACATAGAAAAGGATAAAAATAAAAGATATTTTATTTTTAAGCTCGGCCAAAAATCCCTCTGAATTATGTAGGATAAAATTTGATTTTCAATTTAAAAAGGTGGTTATCCTAATTTATTTGAATTCAAATCGAATTTGATCATAATTAAAATTAGAGATTTTTTCTCTATAAAAGAAGTAGGCTTTTTATTTTCATGTGAATGTGTGAGATAGGAACCCATTGAGGAACCCTAAGAGAGAAATGAGAGAGAAAAGTTCTTTCTCCCAAGTCCGAGTCTCAATTGCTCATTAGATGATTTTCAGAGAGAGACAATAATCAGTTAAGTGATCTTAGTAATCTTGAGTTGTGCCCACACACAAATCCATCTCGGATCTTTGTTGTTGGAAGGAAGATCATGGTTTCGGGAAAAGAAGATCTACTGATTTCGGAGCATTCCAACTTTCACAATTTCAAGGTACGCTAAGAAAACGGATAAATAGCTAGGGAAAATGTCCCTCGCTAAATGATGTAGTTCCGTCGCTAAAATAATTCAGCGAAGGAATAGCGAGGGATAATTTTCTGTCGCAATTATTATTTTTGATCTAATTTTATTAATTCACAAATAGAATTAATTATTATAATTTACAAAGTATTCATAAAAAGTGTTTTTGATGAATACTGATCCAAGATCTTGGTTTTATACGTGTTTATTCATGCTTCCGCATATCGTGAAAATTGTTTTCTCAAAATCAAAAAACCAACATCTATAACTTGGGAGGACTATGAGAATAATACACATTAATTAGTTGCTATCTGTAGTGCCCGATCTTTGGGTGCACTCATAATTCTATCTATAGAGTATGCCTGAACACTGGGAGACATTCACTCTTTCCCCCGTTGAGTCAGATTGAATAATCCGGGTTGTCGCAATGTAGATTATCAATACAATAGCTGACACTCAACAAACCTCAAGATCAACAAGAAACTAAATAGTAATTAACATTCAATGTCAAAAGTAAACTACAACCTAAAGGTTCATTGTTAGCCATCAGCTATGAGTGCAAGCACTCAAGCCTCCGCACGCAAGTGTACGTGGTTGTAAGTAATATAAATAACTGATAAATAGCTGGTCGAATCTACAGGGAAGGCCTACTAGGTTTAGATGAACACTAACCAAGTAAGTTGCCTAGTAAAGTTAGTCCATCAATAAGTGGAAGAGGTTACTAGACTAAACTACTTCTAGGAAGTAGTAAGAGATAACGAAGAGTGCAGAGAAATTCTTTCTACGATGTGCTTCTAGGGTTGTATGACTCTAATGACTTGTGAAGATTTTCTCATATGCTTGCAATGATATGTAGTTATGGATATGGGTAAATCAATGGTGAATCCGACACTTATGTGCTCTTTAGTTGCAACCTACAAGCCCTTATGTCTAAGGAGCATGCTTCTAAATCTACCCTATGTCTATAGAGAAGGAAAAGCATTATAGGAGTTAGATTCAACTATCGTTACCATGGGGGTACCAATGCTTATTTCTAAGCTAATGGCACCACGGTCATTACTCCATTCCATCCTATGATTCTAGATTGATTCTTACATACATATGTTTATGCAACGAGAATTAAGATCAATCGTCACCCGTTGGCACACAATTATAAGTAATACTAAATCATAGGCATATTCATAACAACACTAGCAGTTACAAACTTATGATAATTGAAATATAAAATCAAAGAGTTTATACAACCCTAGCATAGATGTTTAAGCTACCATTACAAATGAAAGGTCCATAATGATGCAAATAGGAAAGTAAACATCCATTATTTAGTACAAAGAAGAGATGAATGAAATATAAAACAATAATAAATAGGTTCCCCCTTTCTTTTGAGTTTCTTCTTGCTAGATTTTGTCTTGAAACCCTCTAGATCTCCTTTTTGGAGCCCTAGCCGTCGCCCCCCAAATGAGGGATGATGAAAACCTAGAAATTATGTCATTTTTATACCCAGGAATTTACATCGCAATATCATTCTATAGCTCTCCCAATAAATTCCCGATCTCAGCTACTTTTACAGGCTTCTAACAACCCTCTCTTCTTTCCCTCCTTATGCTCATTTGTCATACAACGTCTATCCATTTGCTCCAAGATTTTCCTTATAGCTCTCCTATAGTCTCACAATCTGTTAATATTGACAATACCTGTATTAGTGCATACATTAATACATTTAGTATAGAAATTTAGTAAAATAAGTATGCAAGCTAGTTGAGGTAGGATTTATACAAAATAAGCAAAATCTGTTCTAGAATACATCATTAATTGCTAATCTTTGGTCTCAACGTAGCATAATATGCCCACTAAATAGCTTTATTTTGAGAGCTATCATTCATCATACTCGACCTACAAAATTAGTTTCCCATCAAAGGGGAACACAAATCTAATACAATGATAAAAACAAACAAAATCATAAGATTGTGATAATGCAGCTCCCTTTACTATTGGCGAGGACCTGCTAATCTCCCTTCACTATTGGCGAGGACTGTTGGCATTTAGGATTAACCAGTCGACATAACCCGCCTAGGCTGCAGCCGATGAGACATCGACGCATCCGCTAAGCCTTGTAGCTAACTAGTAAGTCAAAAGGGCAGGTTCTCTAAGCCAAACGGGTCCGCTTGTACTCAGATAGGTCCGTCTTGGAGTTTAATGTGGACTCTTCAACCAGTGTGGATCAGAGATGACCATTCTCTCCCTCGTCAGGTTCACTTGTAAAATGAGAAACGATCCTTTTGTGGTCTGCGGTTCAGACGGGACCGCCTGCTTCTAGATAGGTTCGTCTATTCTTTGTTTCAGCTCTCATTTGCCTTGTTTTTGCTCGGAATCGGCTCAAAAACTGAACTTGCGCTAAAATCGCCCCTGGTGTGTCTTGCTAGAGAAAATTACCACAAATTAAGTTCTCGTGGGCTATATTTCCTTAAAATAGCATGCTACGTTTATGAAACTATGGTCTAAAAATATTGTCAACTAAACACTTATCTGAAATCAATCGCATACTAGCTTTCTCGAGCCATTGGATTGTAACAATTGTGGTTCGGTGAAAATGTGTGCAAGGGACCTTCCCTTAAGCAAACTTTTTGAATCCCCGCATATTTGCATTCGTCTTCTTTATCGTCGAGAGGGATTACGAGACCTTATATTCTTTCTTTACTTTATCTCTTTTCTTGTCTCAAATAATGGAGACTGATACGAGCTGATACTACCGCAAGTGCATGGGTCGTACAAGTCATAGAGTAGGCGGGGAAAATGTTAGGTATCTAATTTTCATGGACCTAAAAGTACTAGTAATAACTATTCACCTAATATCTAGTCTAACCAAAGAGTTATGGGATTCTAAACTAAGTGATAAGTGTTCATTTGAGCATATTTTTATACCATATTCCTCAGATGTCTTGCGGTAGTTGTGAGGATTTTTGGCCCACTGATACTTAAAATGTACTTATTTCGATGCACAGGGCAAGATATCAAACTCCAGGAGGAAGGAAGCCTTTAGAGGGAAATTGAGGCCGAAACGAAGCATCCCTGGAGGAAAAATCCAGGCATACGGGCTTCCATACGACCCTCATGGACCTGGGGAGTCGAGGTCTAGACAAGTGGCCTCTTTTGGACCCAGAGATAGCTCTCCTCAGATGGCTTATACGGGTATCCATACGGGCTGACGTACACCCGTATGGAGGCACCTGGAAGCTATATGGGCCCATATACGGCCCGTATACAGGCCTATATATTATAAATTCTCAGCGATTATGGAAACTTAGAAAGGGGCAAAACGGTAAATCTGGCCCTTAAAACCTTAGAAGTATAAAAGGCTGACTAATGAGGGCTTAGAGGAGAGGAGAGAAGCTTGGAAAAGGATTGGAGGTCTTGAGTGGAGTTTGGGGATTTCCATCTTCAAACCATTGGAGCAAGAAGAGGGGAAGATACTGAAGATAAATCAAGGAAGTCATCAACGGTGTGTGAAAAGATCTTTTTCATTATGATTTCTTTGAATGCTTTCATCTTTGTATTGGATTGCTGCTCTTCCTTTATGGAGGGCTAATTTTGTAGATGCCTGGATGATTGATGAACCCTTGGACATGGTTTAATTGATGTTGTTTCTTTATTCTTGAATGCTTGGTTGAATTCATGAGTCTATTGGATGTTTTAATATATGTGAATCCTTCTACTTTGCGACAGCCCGGAGAGGATTTCATAGTTCATGTGGGGGAAGAAGCGAACACCTTCCCGCGTATAGACCATCTCCATTAGAGGGGATTATGAATACACCGGGAACCCGGGTATTAAGGATAACGAGTCCTTTAGATGTATTATTCCCATAATCCTTCCAAGATTAAGGTTCCCTAGAACATCATCGGTAAGGGCACTAGGATTAGTAATTCACCTTGAGAGAGGGAATGAAAGCACCGTAGGAACCCTTCGCCCAGAATTAACCAAGTGTCAAGATAGAGGGCATCATCCATACTTTAGAAGTCCAAGGGGGATTCAATTATCCGAGCATACCCCTTTTATGATTGTCTGATTTCAAGAACAAATTTATTTTCCTTGTTTGTTTCTATAATTTCTTAGTTTAAACTTTAGTATAATTACTCATATTTTAGATCGACTAGATAGTAGACAAGTGGTAGTTACTAGTACTTCCATCTCCATAAGGATCGATAACCCGACTTTTAAAGAGTCCACCTTATTACTTGTTACGACCTGTACACTTGTGGTTTCATCGCATCACTAAGCTAGTGAGTAAACTAAAAGAAGATAAAATCAAATCTAAACAAGGAAGACATTGGAGTCGTAGCAACAATCAATCATAGGAGAGAGACATCTGGGCAACGAATCCCACTCGGGTTTTCATAAAGATAATTAAAGGATGTTAAAGCTAATAGTTGCGTTAAATTGAGACCAAGGTTTCCTAAGGTGATTTCATCCCTCTCTTTGGGCGATTTCTAACCTAGCACTCTCTGATAGGCGTTCCAGGGAATCTATTTCTTGAAAGGGTTATAGGAACAATGCATATTAAGGAGTTGCGCTTCTTAGTACCCGATCTCTTGGCGCACTCATAACCCTCTCTATTGAGGTATGATCGCACACGAGGAGGCATTCTCTTATTCCCCCGTTGTGTCAGATTTGATAATATGAGTTGTTGCAACGTAGACTGCCAATGTAATGAATGACACTCAATAGATCTCAATATTAAAAAGCAACTAAATAGACATTGGCATCCAATATCAAAGTTTAAACATCAACCATAAGCAAGCACAAATGCCTAGCAAGTTAGTTCCCCCTCAAATAAGACACAAAGTCAATACAATGATGAAAACAAAAGCAAACATAATAGAATTATTGTTCCCTACAATGTTGGCGAGGACTGTTGGCGAATCTCCCTCGAGCATCTGTCGTTGGGCAATGCTCTCCAATGCTCAAATTTTCCATGATGGATGATGTTCGATCAATGGATGAATCCTTGATAGCTCTTGGAAAAGAGCTATTTGAGTAGATGTTTGTTATGGTATTTAGAGCCAAAAAATATATTATTGAACAAATACTTGTTGTTTTGGCTCTAGAATGTACCACTTGACCATATGTGTTGTCTTGTATGCTTTAATAGAGATTTACATCTGTTTGTGATTGATGAATGCTAAAATAAGTGAAGTTTGTGTGAAACAGGTGAATTGAAGCAAAACAGAGGGCAACATCGCGATGTTCTTTATGACATCGTGATGTGAGGATCTATACCAAGATGAACTAGAGGCAACATCGCGATGTCTCTTTCAGACATTGTGATATTATTAAGGATCTGTGAGGCCTTATGCATTTAAAAACTCAAATCGCGATGTCCATTTAGGACATCACGATGTCTCGATTTTTGGAACTCTCACAGTTAGTTGGATATCGGGATATAACTTTTTGACATTACGATGTCGAGGGCGCAAGCTATAAAAGTTGGCTGAGTTACTAGGGCTGGGATCTTTGGTCTTGGTGGCAGCTGCTCGCGGGGACACTGATCCAGAGGGCTTCTTCCAGCAATTTGGAGCTAGAGATCACTCATTCATGAGGGGGAAACATTAGCTTTGTATTTTATATGTTTGGAATTCTCTTTTAGCATGATTATGGATGTTTATGTGATGAAATCGATTGCTTTTGATTTCTCCTTTGCAATAGTAGCTTAAACACCCTTTCTAGGGTTGTATGGATGTTATGACTTGAATCTATATTATCCTTTGTTTTGCTTTTGTAATGTGTGTGTGTGGATGTTCCTATGATTCGATCAAGTTAATCTTTGTCAGTCGAAAGACGATAATCATCTTAAGTTCCAAGCCTATAGAAATATTAGCTCGGAAGTAGAACAGAGAAATAGGATGGACAGAGTGACATTGAATTGTTTTCTAACTTAGTCATAAGTAGAGACATATCCATGGTGGTGATAGAATGTTGCCCCATAATGCTTCTAAAGTACTCAAACAAAATGGATTTTAGAGCATGAACCTTACAACCAAGGTCTTGTATGATGCACCCGGAGTGCACTTAAGTGCAAATTTCTATCATTAACATATCTATATCCACAACATTACTAACTTAGAAAACCATGGAGAAGATCTTAACAAGTCAATTAACACCATACAACCCTAGATCCTTAACCATCGAGAGTTTCCCCTTTTGAAACCTTCGTTCTTACTTAACTCAATTGATACTTGGTTACAACTTTCTCTACTTCATTTACAAACTCTTAAACCGTTTAGGCATAAGTTAAAAAATCTAAACTCTGTTCCTTGAGGAATTGAACCCGGTATTCACCGGTTTATTACTTGCGACCACATAAGCTTGCGTGCGGGGACTGGAGTGCTTGCACTCAAGTTTTCTGTTAACAATCCTCAAGAAAAGCCTCCAAGAGCCTAAGATGGGTCCAAAGATGTTTCAAAACCCTAAAACACCAGAATTTATAGTCCTTACCTATCTGAAGGGTGAGAATACATTTCACATGGCATTTGGGTTCAACCAGCATAGCATAACAAGGTTTAGGTTCGAGCCAAATGGGGTGGCAGATGGTTGTGTCTAACAACCGGCCGTCTGGCTTACTAGCGAGTCAGATGTGCTATCCACACGACTTAGACGGTTTTGTCTGAGTTCAGACGGTTCCGTCCTGGGCTTCAGATGCAATTCTTCAAGCTGGATGACTTGGAAGACAGGCGTCTAGGGTCTCGTCTGGTGTACAGGTAATTCAGAAGTGGCTCTATGGTCCAGACAGATACGTGTGGTTTTTCATTTCAGCTCTTATTCTCCTCAATTTTGCCTAAAATCGCTTCAGAAATTCATCTCTCCTTTGGAACACCCTCGATGTGTATTGTTTCACAAAATTAACACAATTTAAGGATTGAGGGGCCAAATTTCCACTAAATAGCATACTAAGTATGTAGGAATATAGTTTGAAAATATGGTCAAATAAACACTTATCAGAGACTTTGCCTTCAGCTCCTAAGAAAGATAGTGTTAGTGTAGAGTCCATCGCTAGTTGCCTTAGTAGTGCTTCCCTTCTAGGGATTCAGGAACTTTTCAATATCCCTTTTTCACTTTTTCATAGGGTATCTGCTCATTTTGAGCGACAAAATAGCTTTATTGATGGAGAGCTCACCATATATGTAGAGTCCTTTAGGGCGGGCTTCCGTCTTCCTATCCACCCGTTCTTCTAGAAAGTCTTGGATTTTTATGGTGTATGTCCTTCTCAGTTTCACTTAAACCGTTATAGGATCCTTTTCTATTTTATGATAGTCTTTCACCATTTCAACAGTCTCTTCTCTCTGTTGGTTTCGACTACCTTTTTCTTTGAAGAAGGGTCCTTGTTCTAATGATTGATGTTACTTTTCTGCCTGACATTCTAAGTCCTTCTTAGGTCTTGTTCATTCTCATATCCATTGTTGGAAACCACACTTTCTTTGGGTCTCCACTAAATATCACTGTGGCCTTCCTACTTCTTGGGGAGTTCCTCATTTAGATTCGGTCCCTAGGGCGCCCATATTAGGCGAGGAAAGGGACTAATTAAAGAAACTCTAGATGTTAAAGCCTTTGGACATTTCGAAATAATTGTATGAGGAGATCATCAAAAAGGATGGGCTTTCTCTAGTATGGGGTAGCATCCTTCCTTTTCGTTGTCATTAGGCAATCATAAGTCTCAATCGTTTGTCCTTTTAATGTTTTTTTTTTTGTTTAGAAATGTTATTCGATAAGAGGACACGGCGAAGATGTTGATGATGGGGTTAGGACTCCTTCAATAAGTGGCCTTGGTCCCCGTGGTGTCAAGCACCCTTCTTAGAAGGCTCCTCCGATTAGCAAAGGGAAGGAGCCGCCTTGTCCCAAAAGGAGGTAGAAGAATCAGGAGGACCACAACATGGATGATCATCCTTCCAAAAGGATGGTCGTCGAACATGCTTCTGGTGGTGAGCTGTTTGGTTCATATGACTCCACCATCTCTACTTGTGACTCAAGAGTAGCTTTTCCTATCCCCATTAAGGGCACCCTTATTACTATGGTAGTCCTATGGTCCTCGAAGATGATAGCTTCCCAGTCTCTCGCCATTGTCCCTATCTCAGCTCCAATAGCACCAAGAGTCGACCTTCCTATGTTCGGAATTGATGATTCTGGCGTCTTGTGTCCTACGATGATGAATGCTAAGACGTCGTCTTCCTCCTCATCTTGGAATGTCCAAATATTCGAAGGAAAACCTTCACCCTGTGTACGATGAGTTGTCTTCTTTGCTGAACGATCCTACAACAACTTCTGAGGCTATGGATTCATTCCTTTAGGATGATGACCGGGCAACCTTCGATTAATTGGACAGTAATTGACTTGCTTCTTAGCTCCATTTGATGGGAGCGAAGATATCCATTCTTGATCATACTAACTTTGTTGAATTCTGTGCTAATTGGAAACCTACTTTTGCACATAGGTGATACTTTTGATGGTTTAAGTCACCTTTAAGCTCTATTTGTCAGTCACCACCGAGGTTCCTCGGCGTGAATTCCCTGAGGAAGTCAAGGAAGATCTTGTTCACCAAAGTAAGTGGATTGTAGATTTTGTGGAGAAGCTCAAGAAGGTCATTGAGTCAAAGGCATGGTTTTCTCGCATAATTGATATTGGCCGAGAAATCAGAATGGAACATACTGAGCATAACAATTATCTATGTGAAAAGTCTGTGGCATAGACTGATGGTTTGAAGAAGGGCCATTAAGCTAACGTGAAGGCTCTAAAGAGGGCACATCAACAAGAAATTGATCACCTTAAGAAAGAGCAATAGGATGAGCTCACCTATTAAAAGAAAAAAGCTGAGAGCTACCAAGCTGATCTCAGAAAAATGGAAAATGGGATCGATATCCTAGTCGAGAAAATACACACCAAGATTATTGAGGAGGCCATGGTCAAGGCTATTAATGACTTCCAATTATTAAAAAAAGTTTAGGGAGTACTTGGCATAGATGTCCCAAACAGTGATCAATCAGCGGCAGAACTCTGAAGAATTATAGGACAAGATCGCCCACCAGAAAGGCGAGGCCTTGGTTTACTTCAAGGGCATAGAGTTTCGAACTATGTTGAGCAATTAGGCCCCTTCCGGGGCTGAGTTCTCGTTCAAAATATTCTATGACATCCTTTGTGAACATCCAACTCTGGATATTACATTAATTTCACACGAGGAAGCTCTAGGGTACTTTATAGAAGAATACAGAGCAAAGGAGGTCACCAGTAAAGCTGTTGAAGCAGCCGTGGTAGAGGTCGGTGACATAGTGAAGGTAATTACCATGGAGGAGGTTGTTGTGAGGGTTGTGGATGAGGTCGAGTCTTGGAACATGGTATGAGTGGTGACTACTCCGACTATAGAATCTCTCATCCCTCCTCCACGATGAAGTTTGGGCTCTTTCAAATTTGAATGAGGGCTCTGAACTTTCTTTCTTAGATACTTGACACCACTTTTCTCCTTGTAAACATTTTTGTTTTGTCCTTTGAATGTTTTGGCTTTGTTAGTATCACAGATGATCTTTCTTGTTTTTTTAAATTTTAATGTGACCAAGCTAAGGCTTTGACCATAATTGCATCGCTTTTGTCTCATTTATGCCTTTAGCTAACTTGCTCACCCTTACTTGTTCTTATCCTTATACAATCCCTTTCCCTTTCTCAAAGGGATTCTGAGCTTATGCTTAATGAAGGTAGTTAGGTAGTCATGAGTTAGTCTATGTGAGAGCTGAGGTATATATTGGAAAGGTGCTTTAAAGATAATCACCTTTGCCACTTTATATACAAATTTATTTATCTAATGAAAGACTTATTCATCATTTAGATATTCACTACATGAATGTGATGTGAGATCTTAAATTTAATTAATGAAGTCCCTCATACAACACATAGCATGAAGGAAATTATGATGGAGATTATAATGTGGGATTCCAATCAGGTGTAATTATGTACGTATCTAAATATCCCTAGTCGAAGGATCAATAAGATGGGACATCATTGATCTAGCAAGACTAGCACATATTATGCTCTTTGATCCGATCAAGCAGTTGTTCCTACAATCTATAAGCATGGGGATGTTTTGAGTGAGCATGTGGATGTTTGCTAAGGGTATTAAGTTCATTGGATGACTTGCCATGAGTCTTCAAATGGTAATCCTATTAAAATGTCAGTGAATGTCTCATTACAACAATGGTGCAAATATCCTTAGCCTTGAGGTACACAAGTTATCTTGGATATAGATGCTGTGCTTTGACGCCATTCCTACATTTCTTTGTAGGGGTTACTCATAGGTTGGTGATTGGGTACAACTTTGAAGTATTCGAAGTTATTTGGGTAGCTACCAAAGGATTTATCACTCATAGTAGAAGGAGAGTATCCCCATGGTCACTTGTTGGATCATTACTCAGGAATCTCTTGCTAGAGTAGCTTGTCATGAAAATGGTCTTCGATGACATAAGTTTTGAGTAGTGGATCCCATAGGATGAGGAACTAATACTTGGTCAAGGTGTGACATAGTCAGTCTAGTAGGAGTTGACACATAGGCCACACTCTGAACCAAGTTGGTATAAGATGGTTGATAAGTGTTCACTTTACCATATTTTTTATATTATATTTGAATACACTTAGTATGTGATTTTGATGAATTATAGCCAACCGATACTTAAATGTGTTAATTTTGTGAAACAGAACATAGTAGGGGCAATTTGATGAAAAGTTCAAGTTTTGAAGAAATCTGAAGTAAATTTAAGGAAAAGAAGCATGAAAAGAACAACTAAACAGTTCTGCCTTGAACCAGGTGGTCCTGTCTAAGACGCAGGACAACTTGACGGAATCGAATGAAGCCAACGACCCCGCCTGAGCTCAGGATGAAGCCGTCTATCTTAAAGGAAATCATATTGCAGCACGACGGAACCACCTAAGTTCTGGACGAGGCGATCTACCTTGAAGGAAATCAAATAAAGTACAAGATGAACCCTCCTGAGCCCTAGATGAGGTTGTCCATCTCAGGGGGAATTACTTCAAAGCATCAGACAGACCCATCTGATTGGAGTCTGTCCCGTTTGTCTTGGGTTTGAAGCCAGTAATGTCGACCTGGTTGAGCCTAAATGCCTTGGAAACAATATTTTGATCTTCTGATAGCGTTTTAGGACTATATGATGTAGGAGGCTAAGGTTAGTTGGTACCGAGTTGGCGGATCAATATAAAGACTCGAAGTGATGAGCTAATTCCATGATTGGAGCAGTTTTGGGGTGGTCTGTATTTTTGTCATAACTTTGGATACAAATGTCGGAATCGTGCGTTTGAACCCAATTGGAAAGCTTGTTTCAGCGTACACCACGTGCTCCCAGATTGACTTGGTGGGTGTCATCTTCGAATTCAAATTCTATTATTTTCCTGCCATATCACTGTTTCGATATTTATACTATTATTAGTATTAAATTATTTATCAAATTAGGATAGGATTTGGATCCGATTTGATCTCATATTTTTAGTATTATCTGGTTTGTGTAGATTTTTAAATTTAGATAAGTCTTATTGTTGAATAATAATTAGCCAATTTTGTCAATTTAGATAAGATGATAGGGTTTCTAGGTTATTCTTTTAAAGCTATTTAACCCTGCTTGTGGGTTGGCTTTTAATTATTAAGTTTTGAATAAAAGTATTTGCTTTGAACTTTTAGAGACTTTCTTCTCTGTTTTATCTTTCACATCCTTGCTCTCTTGGCAATCCACTAGTTTCCATTACCTACAGGTTAATCACTATCCTGCCAGAAGTCACTTGTATCAAAGCTCAGCATCTTCCTAGAGAGAGTTATCATCGGCTTCGATGGTTGGTGGTCATGGTCATGGTCGCCGTTGACAAATTTCGAATAAGGAGGTCAATTAGCATGATCAATATATGTAGGAGATAATGATTGTAGATTTGAGAAGGAAAGTCACGAAATTATCATGGCTTCTGGCGGCAATGGATTTCAATCGTGGTTGTTGTGGCCAGGTTCCGAACGAGGAAGTCCAGCAACATGATCGTAGCGATCATAAGGGGTTTGACCAACCCATCAACGATGATAACAAGGAGATCTAGCCCATCTACAATTGATAAGCATTTAATTAATCATATTTTTATATTAATTCCTTATATACCATTCATATGATTTCAAGTAATTCTTGCCCATTGATACTAATTAGTGTTAATTATTAATTGCAGGGCACTTGAGAGCTTCGAGAGCAAAATTAAAGTAACGCGGCACAAATCGAAGCAAAACTCTAATTTACTGAAGCCGTGCTGGCTAGTTTGCGCCCGAACACCCACGTATGAAGTAGGAAGCGGCATCCGTGCGCCGTCACAAACCCACAAAAGCACTTTGAGCACACACGTCCAATCTTACAGAGAGCTATACAGCCAATGATGCGCCCACATCACCAAGCGCACAAGCTTGGAGATAAGGCGTGCGGGCAGCCGTGAGCCTGTACAACCCACAAAGATCGCTACCGTGATGCTTAATTCGACCCAGTTTTATGGTTGAATTGAATCCGGATTTAGCAGATTTGGATACTAACCATGTAAATTGACCCGCATCCTATAAATAGCTAATTTAGTGTTTTAAAAAGGGGTTTGGAACTTGAAATCACCTCTCTTAAAGGTTCCCACCCTTCCTCCTTCTTGGAGATTAGGGTTTCATTGAAGACCTTGGAGCAAGAGGGTGACGACAAGCATTGAAGGGGCATCTCCACACACAATGCCAACGGTCCTCGCCAACGATGGAGAGAAGGGTGTTTCATATTATGTCTCATTTCTTTCTCTTGAACATTGTGTTGGATTTGTGTTCCTTTTTGATGGGGAACTATCTTGTTAGATACTTGGGCATGATGAACCTCAGGATTTATATTTAACTTTGCTTGTATGGATTTCTATATTTGAATGAATGTTTTAATGTTTTGAGAACCAATTAGAGGTAATGTATGGTATTGATGCTTTAAGTTGCGACAACTCTAACTGTCAATCAAGATCTATAGGGGTGTAGATAATTAACGCTCCCTTTATATACATATAGATCTACTTCAATAGATGGGGGTTGTGAATACGCCGAGAGATCGGGTGTTTAGGAGAAAGACTCCTTTAGATTGATTATTCCCACAACTCTTCCAAGATGTGTATTCCCTAGAATGTTAATGCAATGATGAAATTAGGTTAGTAACCCACCTCGATGCAGGGTGTGAAAGCATTGTAGGAATTCTTGGTCTATAAACCAACATTCACAAATTATAAACCCATACTTGCCCCAATTTATTAATATTCGGAGGGGATTCATTGCCTGAGTATCTCTTCTTTATGATTGATTACTATTACTACTTCCATCAAGTTGGTCTCAAGCCATTTTATATTTTAGAATTTAGATTAGGATCTAATCAACCTTTTAGAAAATAATTAGATATAATTAGTAACGTAGGTCTTTGTGGGTTTGACATCCGACTTTCATAGTCCACTTCACTACCTTGTACGGCCCGTGCAATTGCGTTATAAGCATACAGACTTCTCCATCTACGTTGGTCTATACGACCAAGCATACAAGTAGACAGACGAGTACCGGGAGTTAGCCGTTGACTTCCCTATGCACACGCACTTCTCTTCTTATTGGAGACAGGTGTCTCGAGCGGGGACCACGAACCGAAGAAGGCGTTACGCCTATCAGACCTGTTCCATGGCTATATCCTAACTCTCATAAGCAGATCTTTCACTGGGAGGGATGAAAACACTGGGCATGTTGCCCTTGTCGACCTACTGGCGATATACAGTATGGCTGAGTGAGTCCCCGTCCACCTCGGTCACATCATTGCAGACTACATAACTCGCTAGGGGTCAAACTCAAAGTTTAGGGTAATTTCAGCCAACCCCTATTTCACTCCACTCCTGCGTGGCATGAGTTTACTTGGGCACCACCCCAAATCACACAAGATGTGTGTCATGCAACACCTCGGCTTTACGACTATCAAGTCGATGTGACTGATCGTACACATTCCACGTTGATTTTTTCTTGCGGGGCGTGATCGCAAAGAGGAGCTCGTGGAGGACGAGGAGGAGATATTACCAACCCCAGCACCATTCCCCATAGAGGGCACATCCTCCGCTGCTCTTCCAACACCTCGTAGCTTGAGCAACCAACATATCATCCAGCAGCTCGAGGGGATTCGGATGGGACAACAAATGATCCCGCAGGAGCTAGGTCATATACTGCCTCATAACAGAGACTCGAGGAGGAGCAGAGCAAGATTCGAGCAGCATTGCAATATCTCTCCGCATCTGGCTTGCGGACCTAGGACAAGCATGAGCAGCTATGATGGGATGTCGATCGGATCTTATATATGCTCCGCTAGAGCGCGGGATCGCCAGCAGCACCTGCTTCTACACATACCTCCTGCATTTCACCAAACGCTCATACGACACCTTTTTTCTTCCGCAGGGACCCACACCTACTTTTGGCACCATCTGCAGCACCAGCTGGAGCACTCCACTTGCCACCCCTGTTGTTTCCTCAATGACACTACCTTAGTGGATTTCTTGGGATTTGTATCAAATCTTTTCTAGTTAGCAAGGGCTTCTCCCTGCTACATTTTTATTATCTTCTCTTCCGTTTCCGGTTGAGACATCTTTCTCTATGATATTATTTTTAATATGCGGTTGTGTCTTTTGATCTCCTTCGTACTTGCAGGTTTGTGAATAAAATGTTGAATGATTGCCTCTTTTATTTTACTCAAGCAATGGACATAGTCCCCAAATAACCGTAGAAGTTTCAGTTTGCCCATCTCTTTATTTTTTAATTTTTTTTTTTATCATTCAAATACTTTATTGTTTGCATTGAGGGAAATGCAAAATTTTAAGTTTGGGGATGGGTACACATGTGTAGCTATGAATTTCATTGCATATCTTTACAAATTAATTCATTGTAAATCTTTAAGTTTTTAGATTCTATGAATTCATTGCAAATCTTTGATGTGAAATACATGCTTAGTATACACCGATGACGACATATTTTTATTTTAATCTTAGTTTGCATCATTTGAGCAAAATTTTTCAATTTTTCCAATGAAACACCTTGGAAACTTATAGAAAATCTTCATGACTATTATATATTCTTTAGTGACATTTGATAACCCCTGATCATGTTTCCCTAATATAGATTGTTAAGTATTATCTTCAATAGCTCCAAGAGTTTTCGTGGCACTAGTCAAAATTTCTAGCCCTTGCAAGTAGAGTTGTAAATAGTGAATAAATTTTACACATAGAGACTATGAAAATAAAAACCAAAATAATGTTCCTCTACTCTTAGTAACGAAGTACGTTCAGGGTTCGGTCTCCTAAATAGAGTGTTCCTCAAGATAAAAAGTCCTTTATGAGCATGAGCGTGTGAATGTGGAGTTATAATCTTCCAAGTAGTTGGGTGTTTCGGTGCCTGGTCAGCATGTGCATGCCCTAGAAAAGGAGATCTACAATCTATGTTAATCTTTGGTCCACTGGAAAGTCAGATCAATCATGGATGCCCTACCGGGATTTATATGAAAAGAAAATAGAAACATTAAAGATTGAAAGAAAAGAACAAAAAGAAAGCTTATCTTTTTTTTAAGGGGCTAGTTGTTTTTTACTTAGGGCCTCAAGGAACCTCTAGAGTCCATTGAGGGTATGCCTACCATTCTAAGACTCAGGAATATGGTAAGTGGAGTGAAATACACATCTTGAGCTATAACGAAGCGTGTCGTGAGATTGACCTAAGTCCGAGGTATTGAAATAGGAAAATATACATGAAAATGGTGAATGCTTTGAGTAGAAAAAAATGGAAATGCTTTATATCCTAAGGTTAAACGCTTCTCATGTTTTGAAATCTTATTTCTTTATTCAATTGAGGACAAGCAAACGCTTATGGGTGGGGATATTTGTGATAAGCATTCAATTGATCATATTTTTATATCAATTCCTTATACACTATTTATGTGATTTTGAGTAATTATTGCCCATTGATACCTAATTAGTGTTCATTATTAATTGTAGGGCACTTGAGAGCTTCGAGAGAAAAATGGATGTAACGCGAGACAAATAGAAGCAAAACTCCAATTTACTGAAGTCGTGCTAGCTAGCATGCGCCCACACATGCCCGCATGTGCTTGCATAAATCAAGAAGCAGGTAGCTGTGCTCCTGCACACACCCGCGAAAGAGCATACTCCTCAACTCTTACAGAGAGCTATACGGCCAATCGTTCACCCGCATCACCAAGCACACAGGATTGGAGATAGGGCATATGGGCGTACCGTGTGCGACGATCGCCAAAGATGCCTCATACTTGCATATGACTTGACCCAGTTTTTTGGCTGATTTGAATCCGGATTTAGCTGATTTGGACACTAACCATGTAAATTGACCTGCACACTATAAATAGCTAATTTAGGGTTTTAGAAAGGGAGATTGGAACTTGAAACTCATCACCTCTCTTGGAGGCTCCCACCCTTCCTCCATCTTGAAGATTAGGGTTTCATTGAAGACCTTGGAGCAAGAGGGTGACGGCAAGCATCGAAGGGGCATCTCCACACACACCACCAATGGTCTTCGCCAACGGTGGAGGGAACGGTCTTTCATATTATGTCTCATTTCTTTCCCTTGAACATTGTATTGGATTTGTGTTCCCTTTTGATGGAGAACTAACTTGTTAGATACTTGGGCATGATGAACCTCTGGATTTATGTTTAACTTTGCTTGTATGGATTTCTATATTTGAATGAATGTTTTAATATTTTGAGAACCTATTGGATGTAATGTTTAGTATTGATGATTTACGCTATGACAACTCTAAGTATCAATCTAGATCTATATGATTGTACATAATTAATGGTCTTTATATAAACATATAGATCTACTTTAATAGATGGGGGTTGTGAATATGCCGAGAGATTGGGTGTTTAGGCGAAAGACTCCTTTAGATTGATTATTCCCATAACTCTTCCAAGATGTGTATTCCCTAGAACGTTAATACAATGATGAAATTAGGTTAGTAACTCTTCTCAACGGAAGGTGTGAAAGCATTGTAGGAATTCTTGGTCCATAAACCAAATTCACTAAATAGAAATCCATACTTGCCCTAATTTATGAATATCCGGAGGGGATTTATTGCTCCAGTATCTCCCCTTTATTATTAATTTCCATTAGTACTTTGATTAAGTTTGTTTCAAGCCATTTTTAATTTTAGAAATTAGATTAGGATCTCATCAACCTTTGAATAGGATAGGTAGCAGAAAATTAGATAGGATTAGTGAGGTAGGTCTCTGTAGATTCGACATCCAACTTTCATAGTCCACTTTTTTACTTGGTAAGGCCCGTGCACTTACGGTATAAGCATAAGCATTAGGTTAAACATCAACGATGATGATGAGGTGGAGACCTTGCCCATCTATGACGATTACGAGGAGGAGATCTCACACATCTATGATGATTATGAGCAGAAGATTGGACCAAGCTTGAAGACTTCGGACGATTCTTAAGACGTTGTTTTGAACTCAAGGATGAGTTCTTTCCAATCCGAGGTGATTGATGGAAGAGGCTCTGGTCAGTTGGTGCTGAGTTGGCCGATCAATGTAAAGACTGGAGGTGATCGACCGAATTCTATGATTGGAGGATTTTTGGGGGTGGTTATGTATTTTAGTCATAACTTTGGTTACAGATGTCAGAATCGTGCGTTTGAACCCAACCTGGAAAGCTCATTTCCTCGCGCACCACGTGGTCACCTAGATTGACTTTGTGGGTATCATTTTTGAATTCAAATTCTTCTGTTTTCTAGCCATATCACTGTTTAGATATTTTTGCTATTTTTAGTATTAAATTATTTATCAAATTAGGATAGGATTTGAATCCGATTTGATCTCAGATTTTTAGGAGTTATCTGATTTTTTTAGATTTTTTAAATTTAGATAAGTTTTAGTGTTGAATACTAATTAGCCAATTTTGTCAATTTAGATAAGATAATATGGTTTATAGGTTATTCTTTTAAAGTTATTTAACCCAGCTTCTGGGTTGGTTTTTGATTATTGACTTTTGAATAAAAGAATTTTCTTTAAAGTTTCAGAGACTTTCTTCTCTGTTTTGTCTTCCCCATCCTTGCTCTCATGGCAATCCACTGGTTGTCATCGCTCATAGGTTAATTATTATCTTGCCTAGCTTTATTATATATACTAAGGTTTAGGGTTTTCAGAGAGGCTTCTAATCCAATCGACCACCCTTGGAGGCTTTCATCAACCCTGATACATCCATCCATCATCTACGGCACAGTAGGCGAGCGAAGAGTGTTAAGCGGCGGAGCAGGGAAGGTTATACATTAAGAGTTCTTGCCAACAATGGTGAGAACGCCATACTCCTTTTCTATGCTTTATTTTGGGTTAATCTTTATATTTGCTTTGTATTCCCCTCTAATGGGAACCTAACTCTTTAGATACTTGGGCATTGGTGAACTCTTGGGTTAGGTTAGAATGTATGATATTGTCTTCTACTTTCTTAATTAACTATTGATGATTAAGATTTATTGAGTGTGTTTATTGCACTGAATGCTTACATTGCGACAACCCGAGCATTTAATAGGTTTATATGAGGGATGAAGCAAACACCTCCTCATATTAGAACTAACTCAATAGAGAATATAATGAGCACACCAAGAGATCGGGTATTTAGGTTAGGGACCCCTTAATACTTATTCTTCCCACGATTCTCCCAAGCAATAGATTCCCCAAATCCTAATGCAACAAGGCAATTAGATAATAGTCACCTGGAGAGAGGGATTCAATATACCTTAGGAATCTTTGGTCCAATCCCCTGTGATTATAAATATAGAAGATGTTGATGCCAAAAACTGGTCCACCTCCCGCTTTGGCTACTGTTGCCTCGTGACCTGGACTCAACCTTTGACAAACGGTTGAAATTTATAGTTGGTGTGGACACTTACTTCAACTTTTGAACAAGGAAAGCCGGGAACGCTTTGGAATTCCGATCGGAATTATCAGCCTTAGATCATAATTATCAACTCTTTGCTTTGGGGTGAATCTGTAAAAAGGAGAGGGGAGGGATCGGAATTGGGCCTTTTTGCCCGAATTCAACTCCGATGTTTAAGTCAGAAAGCTTGAGAGAAGGAAGTCTTAAATGTAAGTTAGTTCTTTGTGTAATGATTTTCTTGTCCTTCTCCTTCTATTGTTGCCCTTCTTTTATAGCAACTTAAAGGCGGTTTAGGAAAGGCGGTGGGTAAGGTGGTAAGTAAGGCAGTGAGTAAGGCGGTGAATAAATATCTTCTAAGGCGGTAAGAAAATATCTGCCTACTGCGTAGGTGCTACGTAGGTAAGTAGAAAATATCTGCCTACTGTAGAGGCTCGTGGATAAGATCTACTTACTGTAGAGGCGTCAGGTATTTTCTACCCTAGGTGGCCATAAGCACCTTATGAGATCCTCACGCCTTGTGGATAAGAAGGTTGCTATAATTCCGACGGACTTGTTTGTAGGATTGAACCCTCATTTTTATTTGCCTTTGTCGAACGGAATTATCAGGATATTTGGTAATATTGCTGCACGACCAAAGGGACGTAGTCTTGTATATGACAGGTGGCCATTTAGGTCGATGACACGCGTCTTACCAAATATATCCGTAACACTAGTCCCCCCTAAAGTGTACTTGTTCGAAAAATCTGAGCGAGTGGTGAGTTAACCGCACTTCTCGCTTGGTTCGAGAACAAGTATCTTTCTTAGTTGGCATGTCTATCTAAGTGTAGACCTTGTCTAAGGTACATGTGCTTTTAATTGGTGACCGACGTTTACTATGTCAATGTTTTAATCGAGGTAGATTTTTCTCCGGAATTTTCGCCCATGGTGTCACTAAGTTTTTTTCTATTTAAGGAGCTTGTAGGGGTAGTGTTTTATTCAAAATCCAAAGATCTTTGCAGTTTTGTATAATGGCTCAGCGTTTGTCTTTCTACAAATTTTTCACTTTCACTCAGTGTTCTCGCCATCTGCGCATCCCAAGTTCCTTTTATGAACACCTGGCGGACTTAAGGACAGGGGTCATCCATTTGGTAAGTCCAAATGGCTGTGTATGGCCCTCCCTTCTGCTTATTGACAGGGGTGTGGGTGAGATAAGTATTGAGGAAGGGTGGGAGACCTTCCACGTTGATCATGATATAGAGTCTGGGGATCTCTTAATCATCACTTATGCGGGGGGTGTACGCTTTGAAGTTGAAATGTTCGGAAGCGACTCCTGCCGTAGAGAAGTGGGCCCCCATCTTCGCCCGCGTGCTGTGCCGGGGTTTCCTAGTGACAATGAGGATAGTGACGGTTGTGGAAGTCCGTGCGTCTCCTCTGAATCTTATCCGAGCGGGTCCTCGGATGGATCCGTGGATTGTTAATTAGGAAGTTCCGAACGGAAAACATGTTTATTTAGGTCTTGTCATGTTGTGTTTTTTTTTTTTTAAGATACCATTATCGTTGTACCCTGAAATAAAGTTTATCCTTTTGTTCATAAAGTCTTTGATTTCTTCAAGAAGAATGATCGCTGGTGATCCTATGTTGGGGTGTGTGTATTTGTCTTTTATGGTGTTGGTTCCATGGTACAGTGCTCCTTACTCCCTAGAGAGACACGTGTCTCTCACACTGTGTCGCATTTAAAGGGAGAAGATGGCACGACGTGCGTGGCGTGTGATTTGCAACAGCATATTTGGCGCGGCTATCTATGTGTGTCAGGCGGCGTTTGGTGTGCTGACATGGATAGAATTTTGAATTTCTTAAAGAGAAGCCATGATGGTTATCTGAACGGTCCAGATTTGGGGTCCTTTGGTTTAATGGCTCGATCGGGATGCAGCTTTGGGATCTAACGGCCAGGAATTCATCTCCTTTGTATAGAAGCGAAGTTGTACAGGCGAAAAAGGTTTTATTTCAAAAGCTAAGTCGCGTCTTCTTCCCATAATCCCTTCTTCTCCGGCGAACCCTGCTCTAAAGTTCTTGCGTTTTTTCATCTTTTTTCTTCTAAGGTATGGCTAGTGCGTCTTCTTCTTTTAATTCTTATCATGAATCTCATGAACCTGTTGCTTCCCTCCCCCTTTCGATCCCTTCTCAGCCTGAACTCATGGTCTCTGTTGCGACTCTAGACGAGTCTAGGGATGTTCCAATCCAGGGTTCGCGGGTTCATCCCACTTCTAGGGCTATGGGTAGAGGGTCTGGCACCTTCATAGGCCACCTGGGGCAGAAGGATATCGATAGTTTGGTAGAGAGGTATGAGATAGACCTTTCTCTGTTTGAGGTTAGGGTTCCTTGTTTTGAGGAGAGGGCAAGCTCTCCAAGGGAGGGGGAGATAGCCATCTATCAAATGCACTATCGGGTGGCCTTAGAATTCCTTTTTCTGATTTTGCTAAGGAGATTTTGGAAGAATACCACTTGTGTCCTTCATAACTAACTCCGAATTCTTGGAGGTTGTTGAACAGCTTTGTTATTGTTTTTAAGAACTACGGAGTAAATCTGAGCTTCCGTTGGTTTCGTATGCTGTTCAGTCTATGTCTAGAGTCTAATGCCGACTGGTATTATATCTCGGCTCGTTCCCGGAGAAAGTTTCTAGGGAAGGTCCCCTCTTCATTTAAGCGATGGAAGAGTAAGTTTTTCTTTGTTAAAAGTAAGTCCGAGTGGGGTGTCTGAACTAAGTGGGAGGTTCCCCGAACGGACATTGCTTGTGAGGAGATGACACAAGATGAGGAGGTTCTTCTTAAGTCAATGACAGGGTTATCTAAAGTTTATATGGACGACTTCTTGACCAAGGAAAACCTTGTTAAATGTCGTTTAATAGTAGCTGCTGGTAGGACTTACTCGTGCATCTAACTTAGTTTTATCTTGAATCGTAATGTCTAACTTGCTTCGGAATTTATTCTTGCAAGAAATCTGATGGAGGATGAAGATTTGAGCTACGTTAAGGGCCTTTTGGCCTCTTTCGAAGGTGAGGTTCATCCGCCCTTACCTCGTGGGCGGAAGAAGAAGGAAGTAGCATCTAGCAAAGTTGCTGACACTTCCAAGGAGGAGAAGAGGAAGAGGAAGAGGAAAGAGGTCGACTGTTCCAAGAAAGGCGACCCCGCTGCAGGGTCCTTGCGAGAGAGGAGGACCAAGAGAAAGAATTCCGAGGACGCATCGGATCCCGGAATTACATGTGAACAGGCGAATTCGCGTCAGAAAGAGGTCCGCTCGGAGGAAGTCAGCCCGGCTTTATCGCCGATTTCAGAGGGTCCTTCTTCTAGTCGCCCAGAGGATATCCTCCTAATGGAGGTAAGAATCTACTTCTTAAGGGTATCTATGGTTTTACTAAGAACTTCTAACTTGAGGCTTATTTTATAGGCAGAGGCAGGAGAAGCGGCCCTCCTGGACAAACTGAGGGTGACGAACTTAGCCTTAAAGGGGCCGGCAATTCAGCGAAAGGAATTACCTTCCGAGGATATTCCTTTTCGAGATGCCAGGTCTGTAAAGGATGTTTTGATGGCCATGAGGCCCGAGCGACTCTCCTGTGGAAACTCAGGTTTGGGAGGGAAGAGGCCACTTACCAACTTTTCCGCTCGGCTATGCTGGTAAATGCTATTCTTATATTTCTACTTCCTAATTTGGCGTTATTGTCTCTAACTCGTTTGTTACTCCATAGACTGCTCAATGGGCGGACCGAGTCAGTGATCTTTGTCAAGAAGATTCGGCAAAGATGGAAGTGAGCAGGGCAGATATTGCCCAGTTAAGCTCTAAGGTGGCGGCCTTGGAGGGAAGGGAAAAGGAGTAGCTCGCTGTTATCCATGCTCTCAAGAGGGATAAGGTTGAGCGGCTTCAACAGTTGGCCGCTTTGGAAAAAGAGAAAAATGACTTAGCTGTCAAGCTGGCTAATTCCGAGGGCTCCCTTCATGCTGCTGAGGAGAACCTCAAAAAGTTACAGGATGACTCTAGCAGTTTGAAGGAGGAACTTAAATCCGCTCAAAATGAGCGCATCGAAGCCCGATGGAATTTAAAAATGAAGGTTGCTGAGCTTGTCGACGTGCAAGCTGAGTTGGAGGAAATAAAGGGGGAGCGGGATACACTTAAGGAAGACTTAGCTTCCCAATTAAAAACTCCTAAATCCGACGCGCAAGAACTCAAAGATTTAATAGAATGAGCGGATAAGCTAGATAAGGAGGTCGCTCAGCTTAGGGCGAAAGCAAAAGGAGGGGCCACCCGCATTTATTCTGTAGTGCAGCAGGTGGGCCACCACGTTCCTCCTACGAAAGTTTTGTCTATGGGGCTCGCTGGAGTCTTGAAGAAATTTACGGAGCTAAAAGAGCTACAGATTATAAGGACTCCGGAGGCTCCTTCTCCAGCCCCTTCTGAACCTCCAACTCAAACTCCTCCGTATAAATCAATCGCCTGTAAGGTCGTGGTTCTTAGGAGTTTTTATTACATGTTTTGTAAACACCTAGTCATCTTGGAATGTAATTCTATTTACATGAATGAAAAACAAACCTTTACTTTGGTGAAGATTAATTTCCGAGTGATGGTTTTAACCATTTTAAGAAGTCTTTCGCAAAGCCTTTCTTTCTTCATTTGGCTCATAAATTAAACTTCATCGCAGTTTCCTCTCTTCTTAGTCCAATCATGGGACTTTGATTTGTTGAGTAAGATCCTTGCCTTTGTAGATGAGATTGTTGCCTCATATTTCGATCGGGATTTTTGCCCCTTATATTTGGATGAGAATTATCGTTTATCCTTGTAGGATAATTCCGACTCATCTTTTAGGAATAAGATTTGTACCTCATTTTTGTGGAATGGGATTTTCACCTCATTTTTGTAGAATGGAATTTTCACCTCATTTTTATTTGGGAAAGACTTAAGCTTTATTTCATGAAACATTTAGGAGACGGCTACAGGATTTACTGATAGTAGCGTCGCAGATGTTCAGCATGAAATGGACGCTTGAGCGTTTTTCCTTTCATATTCACCAGATAATAGGTGCCCGCCCAGACAATTCTCTGTATGACGTAAGGGCCTTCCCAATTAGGAGTTAGCTTCCCGGTTCGGCTTTTGTTTCCCTAGAACTCATTTTCTCTTAAGACCAGATCACCGATTTGGGAGAAGACACTTTTCACCCTTGTGTCATAGAACCTTTTTACTCTTTGGCGATAGATGGCGGCCTTTTGTTTTCGCAGCCTATCTTCGCTCTTCAAGTAAATCGAGTTCCGCTCGGAGATTCTTCTCATTTTTTTCTGATGAGAAAGTTTGTTGTGTCCGTAAGGTGGGCATTCCTATTTCTGCAGGGATAACAGTTTCTGCCCCATAAGTAAGGGAGAACGGAGTTTCTCCTATGGGGGTTCTTGTGGTTGTCCTATAAGCCCAAAATACGCTCGAAATTTCTTCAACCCAGTTAGTTTCATTTTTGGAGACCCGGGTTTTGAGAGCTTGGAGCAAGGTGCGATTTGTCACTTCTACCTGGTCATTGGCTTGAGGATTTGTTACGGAAGTTAACCTGGATTCAATTCTGAGCTTGGAACAAAAGTCTTTGAAGGCCCTGTTGTCAAATTGTCGCCCATTATCGGAAATGAAGGCGACCGGAATTCCGAATCGACAGATAACCGTTCGCCACAAGAATCCCTGACAGGCTTTCTCTGTGATCTTGGCCAAGGGCTCAATTTCTACCCATTTGGTGAAGTAATCGATAGCCACTATCAAAAACTTCATTTGTCGAGTCGAAGTAGGAAATGGCCCTAGAAGATCAACTCCCCAGATAGCAAACGGGCGAGGGCTATAATTGGTGTGAGCAATGTTGGTGGTCGTCTTTGAATCTTGGAATGCCGTTGACAGGCATCACATTTTCGGGCGAACGCCACCGCATCTTAAGTTAATGTTGGCCAGTAATAGCCTTGTCGCAGGACTTTGTAACTCAAGGCTTTGCCTCCTATATGCCCCCCTCTAATACCTTCATGGATTTCTTGAAGGATATACTTGGCTTCTGTTGGACGCAAGCACCGTAGGAAGGGCTGCGTATAGGACCTCTTGTATAGATTTTCGCCAATGATGGTGTACTGAGCGGATTTGTAAGAAATTCGTCTGGCTTCCGCCTTGTTGGATGGTATAGGTCCACCTTGCAGGTAGTTTCTAATGGGATCAATCCAACTAGACTCTTCTGCTGCATTTTGTACTTCTCCTTCTAACCCTTCAATAGTTTTTGTGGGAAGATACTGTAGGTTGAAAGAGGATTCTGCATCTCAAGGGTGCGGTGGCTTTTTAGATAAGGCATCAGCTTCTTCATTTTGTGCTCGACAGATTTTTTCGATCTGGAAGTGAGAGAAGCATGGAACTATATTTTTCACCACTGCCTGGTATTTAATCATGTTCTCCTCCTTCGCTTCAAAATTGCCCAATGTGTGGCTCACGACTAGCTGTGAGTCAGAATATACATGCAGATGTTGAATTTCGAGCCCCAGGGCCAAACGTAATCCTGTGATGAGGGCTTCATATTCGGCTTCATTATTGGTCGCTCGGAATTGGAACTTGAGCACTATCGCAATTTTTCATTTAGAAGGAGAATAAAAGATGAAGCCGGCTCCAAACTTTTCTTCCGTTTCTGATCCATCAACATATAAGGACCATGGGATGCTTGGGCTCTCTTCTAGGTCCTCTAACGGGAGTTCGTCTCCCTCCGTGGGAATGGTCAACTCCACAATAAAATCTGCTAGCACTTGAGCCTTGATTGCCGTTCGGGGCTTATAAGTGAGATCAAACTCACCCAATTCTATTACCCACTTGGCTAGACGTCCGGAATTTTTGGGATTATGGAGGACTTGCTTTAAGGGCTGGTCAGTCAATACCGTTACTTTGTGAGCCTGAAAATACGGCCTCAATCTACGTGCTGATGTGACAAGAGCGAAAGCCAATTTTTCAAGTGGTAGATATCTTGACTCCGCATCGTTAAGAATCTTACTTGTATAATAGACTGGCTTTTGAACTCCATTGTCTTCTCTTAAAAGAAGCTGCCGACTGGCCGAGGAGCAAATGCCAAGTAGATGTAGAGTTCTTCCCCTACTTGCGGCTTGGCTAGCAATTGAGGCGATTGGAGATAATCTTTAAGCTCCTGAAAGGCCTTCTCACATTCTTCTGTCCACTCCATTTTTGGTACTTTTCGCAAGGCTTGGAAGAGTGGGAGGTTTTTTTCTCCGGCTTTAGAGATAAATCTCCTAAGAGCGGCTAGGCGTCCATTAAGCCGTTGTACCTCTTGAAGGCTTTTAGGTGATCCCATATCAAGGATGGCTTTGACCTTTTCCGGATTTGCTTCTATTCCTCTTTGAGTTAATATAAATCCGAGAAATTTCCCTGATCGAACACCAAAAGCACACTTGTTCGGATTTAGGCGCATGTTGTAAGTCCGAAGCGACTGAAAGGCCTCTTGTAAATCCGTTAGGTGTTCATCGGATTTTCTGCTCTTCACCAGGATGTCATCCACATAGGCTTCAACATTTCTGCCAATTTGCTCCTTGAAGACTGTATTTATGAGTCTATGGAAGGTAGCTCCGGCATTCTTTAGGCCGAATGGTATCACCTTATAGCAATAAGTTCCTTTGCTTGTGATGACGGATGTTTTTCCTTCATCATCTTTGGCCACTTGGATTTGATTGTAGCCTGAAAAGTCATCTAAGAAACTCAGCATCTCATGCCCCGCCGTAGAATCAACCAAACCATCAATTGAAGGTAGAGGGAATGAATCTTTTGGACAAGCTTTATTTAAGTCCGTGAAATCCACGCACATTCTCCATTTTCCGGACGGCTTTTTTACTAGAACCACATTAGCCAACCATTCTGGATAGTTCACCTCTCGGATAAATCCAGCCTTCAAAAGGGTTGATACTTCTTCTTCTGCGGCCTTCTGTCTTTTTGGGGCGGAATTCCTCCTTTTTTGTTTGACAGGTTTGAACGACTGATCTACGCTGAGACGGTGTTCAATGACATCACGTTTTACGCCTAGCATGTCTTTTGATGACCAGGGGAAGAGATCAGAATTTGTTCTTAGTACTGCCATGAGATTTTCTTGCTGTGCTATTGTCAGATCCGTACCAATACGCACGGTACGCTCCACTCTAGTCGTGTCTAGGGGAACTATAAGCAATTCTTCAACTGGTGTGGGGCGAAGTTCTTCATCTTCCCGTTCAGCTATGTTGTTGATCAACATGGCTTCCGAAACCCTTGTTTTGCCTTTATTTAGAACTTTTCCTTTGAGAGTGGAAACATAACATTGCCGTGCCAAGGGTTGATCCCCTCTTACTTCTCCACTGCACTCTCCGTCGGAAATTTGAGGAGAAGATGGTAAGTGGAAATTATTGCTTTCAAGGCGTTGAGGGTCGGCCTACCAAGAATCACATTGTAACTTGAAGCACAACGTACAACTAGAAAATTTGTTGTCACTGTTGATGATCTTGGTGAGTTTCCTACGGTAACTAGTAACGTGATCATTCCATCTGGCTGTACAACCCCTCCGAAAAATCCTACTGAAGATGATTTTACAGGGAGTAAGTTGTCTGCATCGTACCTCATTCTTTCGAAGGCGCTCCAAAAAAGAATGTCTACTGAACTTCCACTGTCTACCAAAACTCTTTTCATTTAGAAGCTGGAAACCATGTTGGCAATGACCAAGGCGTCGTCATGAGGGTGCGAAACCCTGCTGAAGTTGTTATCATAAAATATGATAGGGCCATAGGCCAGGACCGTCTTTGTGGCGCTTCTGTTTCCTGCGCAACCCCCACCATTCGGGCATAGCTTTTTCGAGAGGCGGAACATTCGCCACCACACCCAGGACCACCACTAATAAATCCGATCATCTCCCCTTTTTCTTCTTCAAGCTGTGAAGTTTCAGGCTCCTCTTGGACCTCAATATTGATATACTGCTCCAATTGTCCTCTTCTAACGACATCTTCTATGGCGTTCATCAAATGGGTGCATTTTTCTGTGTCATGCCCTCTAGCTTGATGAAACTTGCAATACCTTTTGCTGTTCTTTTGCCGTTTTGGATTCTTTGCAGGTTCTGGCCATGTCAAGAGTTGTTGATCCTGGATTTGCATAAGAATATGGCTCCTGGTTTGATTAAGTGGGGTATGGTGATCGTATCTAACAATTTTCCCTTCTTTTGAAGATTCTCTAGGTTGTAGCATATGTCGCTGTGGGCGTGTTGAAGTTTCTAGACCTCTATTCTCACCCTTACGATCCTTGCGTGATCCTCCCTCCTTTCGGATTTCCGCGGGCCTTCTGTTGACATTTTGATGGGCCTTTCCCTTCTGGATTTCCCCGGAGGCCCGTCGAGCTTCCTCTTCCCCAGCCCGTATAAATTTCATCAGAATTGATATACTTTTACGCATGGATCATGAGGGCGAGGATGGTTTTCGGTGGATCCAAAGTGAGGGAAAAACGAAAAGGGGATTCTAGCAAACCCTCCATCAGGATAGTCACAACCATGCGCGGAATAAGGTCCGCAACATTTTTGGCTTCGTCTATGAAACGGTTTAAATAGGGTTGGAGTGTTTCACCTCCTCGTTGCTTAACGCGCATAAGGGTAGACGGAGTTTTCTTTTGCTTTGAGTAATTAGCAAAATAAGCTAAAAAGCGATCTGCTGGAACTTGAAAAGAAGGAATCGTGCTAGATGGAAGATCGACAAACCAATCTCTCGCTTTTCCCTCTAAAGTAGCGGGAAAAGCTCGGCACATGCGAGCATCTTCGACCAGAAGGACTTTAAATGACGAGACGGTTTGGTTTTGCCTTCATATGCAATCATAGCAGGTAGCAGGAAACTATCCGGAACTTGCTCCGCCAATATTTCCTTGATAAAAGGTGAGCATATGTTAAGAACATGCAGTTCGGATTTATGTTTTCCTCGAGAGGGATCTTGTCTCTATGCCCTTCTGTCAACAGTAGGAGCAGATGGACTATTCCGTTCTGTCCTTGTCCGTTCCGTCCTTGTATGCCGTTCCGTTCTTGTGGTAACTTGCTCTCGCCGTCGAACGGAGGGAGGTTCTGAACTAGTTGAGAAGGCGGTTCTCTCCCTTCTTTCTCCATGGGTGCGAGTCCTTGTCCTCCCTCTGCTTTCGGAATTGGCTAGTGGGGCTGTTGGCACAATTGTGACGGAATTGTCAAAGTATGAACAGCTTGAGCTAACTGCTCCAATTGTTGCTGTATGTTAAGATAAAACTCTTGGATGGGTTCCAAGGGTGGGACGAAAGGATTTTCTGATTTAGGTAAAATAAGTGGATTGTCTGACGAAATCTCCTCATGCCCTCGGACTTCACCAGGTCCTTCAGGATTACTGGGTGTTCCTTGTTCTTGGATTCATTTTGATCTTCTGGTAGTAATCATTTGGCTTTTTGCAAGGGTTCCCACGGACGACGCCAAACTGTTGATGCCAAAAATTAGTCCACCTCCCACTTTGGCTACTGTTGCCTCATGACCTGGTCTCAGCCTTTGACAAACGGTTGAAATTTATAGTTGGTGTGGACACTTACTTCAACTTCTGAACAAGGAACGCGGGGAACGCTTTGGAATTCAGATCGGAATTATCAACCTTGGATCGGAATTATCAACTCTTTGCTTTGGGGTGAATCAGTAAAAAGGAGAGGGGAGGGATCGGAATTAGGCCTTTCTGCCCGGATTCAACTCCGATGTTTAAGTCAGAAAGCTTGAGAGAAGGAAGTCTTAAATGTAAGTTAGTTCTTTGTGTAATGATTTTCTTGTCCTTCTCCTTCTATTGTTGCCCTTCTTTTATAGCAGCTTAAAGGCGGTTTAGGAAAGGCAGTGGGTAAGTAAGGCAGTGAGTAAGGCGGTGAATAAATATCTTCTAAGGCGGTAAGAAAATATCTGCCTACTGCGTAGGTGCTACGTAGGTAAGTAGAAAATATCTGCCTATTGTAGAGGCACGTGGATAAGATCTACTTACTGTAGAGGCGTTAGGTATTTTCTACCCTATGTGGCTATAAGCACCTTATGAGATCCTCACGCGTTGTGGATAAGAAGGTTGCTATAATTCCGACGGACTTGTTTGTGGGATTGAACCCTCATTTTTATTTGCCTTTGCCGAACGGAATTATACCAGGATATTTGGTGATATTGCCGCACGACCAAAGGGACGTAGTCCTGTATATGACAGGTGGCCATTTAGGTCGATGACACGCGTCTTACCAAATATATCCGTAACAGAAGACTTTGTCAGTATTCTTTAGTAAGAACCCGAGAGGAATTCATTGTCCGAGTATCTCTCCTCTTGATTGATTGCCCTGAAACTTCACTCCATCCTTCACTCAGATTCGATATGAGCCCTCTTCTTTAAATTTAGTAATTAGATTAGTTAAAAATTCCAAATCTCTGATTAGGTTAGATAGTAGATGGACAGTCAGTACGAGTACTTCTCATAGTCAATAAGGATTCGATACCCGACTTCTTAGTCAACATTACTACTGGTTTGACCCGTGAACTTGCAGTAGCATTGACGATAATCAATGGTAAAGGACAAATTGCACAATGACATTGGTTGTTGAAGGGTTGCATGTCAAACCACCTGTCTTTCCTGTCAATTGGGAGTCATGATGTATTGCTAGATACCATTCATGATCTATTCGTAAACAATGGTTGATTATGAATTACTAGCATAACCGTGAACCTAATAGGTCACACGCATAGAAGATATTAATAAGGTGTGAAACGGATTGTTGGGGAATGGATCCTTTAATGAGAGAATTAAAGGGAATAGAAGCATTGTAAGCCAAATTTGATAATAAGTCAAATTTGATTATAAACCAAATTTGATTGTAAGTAAAATTTGATTATATGTCAAATTTGATGTTAAACCAAATTTGATTGTAGACCAAATTTGATTATAATTCAAATTTAATTATGATAAGGGATATAGTGGAAAGACAAGTGGTCTTCATTTAGCTATATACATGGAAAAGCTGAAAACCACTCTTCTACCACTCTTCTCTCATACCACGGAAGAGCTGCAAACCACTCTTTCCTCACTCTACCCTCATGCATATGGAAGAGCTGCAAACTACTCTTCCACCACTCTTCGTTCATACACATAGAAGAGCTGTGAACCACTCTTCCACGACTTTTCCCTCATACCCATGGAAGAGCTGCGGACTACTCTTTCCTCATGCCCATGGAAGAGCTGCAAACATACACGTGGAAGAGCTATAGCCACACATAAAGGAAGAGCGTCAAGAAGCTTCTAGAAGCTCAGATGGTCTTTTAGAAGAGTTCCCAGCTAGCGTTTGACGGGAAGAACAACTGTCGTCAAGCTGGAGCTGAGCTTGAACTGAGTGGGCATGGAAATGGGCGAAGTAGATGGAGACTTTGGCCGATAGTTTCATCCAATTTGGAGCCTATAAAAGAGGGGGAGAGGGGGGGTGGGGGAGGAAGGGAACTCTTATTTGGGAAGGAAGACTCTTGGAACTGCAAAGCCCTACCTCTCTAGTGGTTTTCTCTCTCCTTTTCTAAATTCTCTCCATTTGAAATCTCACATCTTAATTTGAGAATGGACTCATTCACTTTGATGGTCCAGTCAATATTTAGTGGATTCACTCTTAAAAGGGAGAATCGTGGGTTTTCCTTGATTTTGAGCGGTTTCCATGTTATTTTGTTGTTCTTCTTTCTTTTTACTAGATTTCAATTCAATTTCCCCATTGATCTAATCTGCAAACGCAAATAAATTTAACCGGTAGATCTAAATTGGGATCAAACCCGATTTTAGAGCGAACATATTATAAGCCTAATTAGATTGTAAGTCAAATTTGATTAGGGTTTCAATCAAAGGCCCAATCAGAAACCGACCTTTAATCTGATTAGGGAGGCCTATAAATATATGATATTCCCCATCAGATGAGATAGTTGTCTCTTAGCAATTGATATAGATCAATAGATTTTTGTACCCTCCAAAAATCCTCTCAAGTGCTTCCACCATAGCTAGCACCTTGTGTGGAAGATCGTCTCATAGCTTATGAGGTTTCTTCTGTGGATCTTCAATTTGATTATTGTTAGAGGCACTCCATCTATAAGATGTTGTGGTTGACACAACATCCCCTCCGATTCAGAGAAAGAAATTCAGGATAGACATTACAAGGTACATGCTGTTCAACATTGTTTGCTTGTGTTTTGATAAACATTGGGAGATCCGGTTGTGCTTGGGTTTTGAAAATTTTAATTTTTCGCTGCATCATGTATGTGATACATGCTTTCGAGTTTCTAGAAAACCCCAATAGTAGTATCGGACCGACTTTATGTTTGTCAAAATCCTATGCATGAAGAACACGGTAGAATTGATAGGTGGCATGATTAGGGTTCTAATTTGCATGTTGTTCTTAAATAATTTTATTAATTTGATTATTAAAATTTGACATATAATGTTTGGAATATGTTTGTGATTTCAAAATAACAAACATGTTTGAATACTTTTTTCAAAAATTGAAACCCGCGAAAATCGTTTTCGTTTTCGAAAGCCCTAAAAAAGATTGTTTTTCTGCTTTGGTGAAAAAACCTCCATCAAAATTAATTTGATTAATTAGGAAATTAAAAAATATCCTTTTAAGAATATTTAAATTGGGAATTCCAAAACTTAGGTAAAGATGATATTAATTAATTGGATTATCCAATTTATTAATTAATTGACTAAGGCTTTATAAGTGTTTGAATTACCATATTCTTGTACCACTTTGGCACATATATAGCATGGGAATTAGATGAATTGCAGCTTTCCGGTACTTAATTCATATTTGTTTTAGTCATCAGGATACATCGGAGGTGATTTGGTGCATTTGTAAAGTATGAAGCAATTTTGATCATGTCAAGCAAAAATAGGCTGAAATACGCTACCAGACGGTCCTGTCTGAAAGTCATACAGGACCGTGTGACAAGAAAAACTCTCGAAATGATGCCTTCAAATAGCCAGAAAAGCTGACGGGCTCAGAGACAACCACATGGAGACCCGCAAACCATATCTCTTATACCAGAAGGTCCCGTGTGGTATAATGCATGGATCCGTCTGCCTTTATGAAATCACTAAGTCCTCAGACGGAATTGTCTTCTATCAAGACGAAACCGTCTGCCTTTGGGAAATCACCAAGAAGCCCACAGACGGAACAATTTTCTATCCAGATGGAACCGTATGGTCTAAACCCATTTGAAAGGTTTAGTCATTTCCAACCAAGTCTAGATCTCTTCATAATCATGGGGACATATAAATAGAGGGATATAGGGTTTGGAAAGACATCTTTGGTTCTAGAGATACCCTTAGGACTCTCTCATTGATCTATCCTTATCTTCCACATCTAGGGCATCTTCAAGGATCTTGGAGGAGAGCGTGAAAATACTCTTCCACCTTCCTAACAGTGAGGCTTGGATGAGACCAAGTCAACGCCCATAGAACAGTACCAACAGTGGAGAAAGCCTTTACTTTCTTTATGAATTCTTTTGTCTTCATTGTTGTTTTGTATTTGTTTTCTTCTTCAATGGAAGGCTAACTTCCTAGGTATTCGGTCATGTGTACCCCTTGGACCAATGTTTAATGTTTGATATTGGATATTAATGTTAGTAGTTGCATCTTTTATTGAGATTTATTGGGAGTCATTCATTGCATTGTTGATCTACATTGCATACGCCAATAAATAGGATTGTGTATGTACCGAGAGATCGAACATTTAGGAGTTGGAATCCCTAGTATTCTTACCTACAATCCTTCCAAGTCATAGGTTCCTTAAAACATCACGCAGTGAGGGTACTGAGATTATCAATTCACTTCGAGAGAGGATGAATAAGCATTCTAGGAATCCTCGGTCCGATTAGTTGCAGCTACCGACATTAATACGCCTCATCTATCTTTTGGAGAGTCTAGAGGGAAACAATGCCCGGATACGTCTCTCTAGATTGATTGTCTCGCGATTCATCATATTCCATCTTATTCTTTGTTTTCTAGGTTTAGATTAAGATTAGCAACCATCAACACCAACTCTTGTACATCTAGTTTTTAGACGATTAGTAGCTTTAGTTTTTAGTTCCTGAGGATCAATATCCGACTAGTAGCGTCCACTATATTACTTGTCTGACCCGTGCACTTGTGGAGCACGCATTAGGCATATCAAGGCTCAGTTTTCCTGATTAAGCATATACCCTCTAAATATATGTTTGCAAGCAGGGCTAACACACCCCCAAACTCAAGCCATTGCTTTTCCTCAAGCAACAAAAATGCTATGCATATACAAAAAATGATTTTGTTCATAATAATTGGTTGCTTCCCCATTGTCAAGAAATACAAATACTTGTGCAAAAGAATGAAGGAACAACATCTCTCATACTAGTACTCATCAAAATTAAAATTTTGTATACTCTTGCAACAGAATGTCACAAATAATATTACTTCTAATAGAATATTGTATGCCATATGGATAGGTGCATACCAAGTGGAATAGTATTAGCTGGACAAACCTACAAAGACTAGTCTTTCAATACCTTCAATTAGTAGGAGACATAACTGTCAGGGCAAGCTATTGCTCTCACCTCTTTGACTATCCCTCCGCCTTATTCACACACACACACACACATATATGTACATAAAGTTAGTTTAGTAAGTTTTTTTTTTATTTATTTATTTTTGGCACAAGAGAATCATCCCAATGTTTGAAAAGTTCACTTGTACCCCCAACTATTGTGTTCTCCCTTATGTGTCTAGTTCTACTTGCCCTCCAAGAGGTTCATACCCTATCCCTATGCCACAACGCATATACATTTTTTCGATAAGATATACAAACTCAAGTAAAAGTTAACTCTAATTATACTATTCTACATACAAGAGTATATACTACATGTGACTTACCAAATCATGAAAAGAGTGAAGTTCTTCCTAAATCACTAAATCTCACAAGTATTTACACTCGAGAAACAACCACATTTAATGTAGGTGTTCATCATGTTACTTTCAAAACTTATGGAAAAAAATGTTCAACATGCGCAAACTATGCATTGAACTATAACATATCATTCGATTGGAAACCAAGTTTCCATGATCAAAAGTAACAAAAATATCAAGTAACGACAAACAAAGCATACTATCCTCATCCCCAAACTCAAGATGAGTCATCGCCCCCTATGACTTCATCTTAAGGACAACACACAACATAGATATATAAAGTTGTAAAAACAAAAATAAGAGGCTTAGAACAAGACTCCCCTAAGCAATGACATCACCAAGCTCTGCCATACTCGGTCCGGGTACGGTTAGTGGTTGTGCTGCTTGTGTTGTCTGCTCCTCATCAACGTCAATCTCTAGACATGCACAAATACGCTAGAGGAGTCGTGTGTGGCACTACTGCCGGATGGCAAGCTCCTGCCGCCATGCTGCTACCTCCTGCCATATTAGAGTAATCATAGAGTCCACAAGAGCCTTAGGTGGTCGACGCCTACATCTGGTTGGTGGAGTGCTTTGGGTTGGTCTTGTCAGGGGAGATCCAGTGGTATCAGGAGCATCCTCGTCGTCTGTATCGAGCGCCACCTCCTCATGATCAGCGCCTCATCAATAATGTAATGAGGGGCCTATGCCTCCTTGGTCCTGCTCCCTGTAACTCTAGTGTGCTCAAAGACGGGTACCAAAGTCCGCCCTTGGTGTACTAGAGTGCGTGACGAATCGACCTGGACATCAGAACTCCGACATTTATGAATATCCCACTGACGAGGGTAAATAGTAGTAAGGCCCTCACCTTTTTCACCTCGTTAGTATGGTGACAAGGCAGGAGATGGGCAGAAATGAAATAAAACCAGGCATTGTACTCCCTCCTCAGGGTTGTGGTATTTAAGACGCGTCACGGTCCGTGTGTGTCGGTCCATATGGAGTCAGGTACAGTAAGGGCATGGAAGACCAACTCCATGTTGATCTCTCCGGCGAGGCAAGCACTGTACTAATCCTCCAGAATGGGCAGTATCCTCAAGGCATTTTTAATGATGAGCATAATGAATGGCACTCGGCAGCGCCTTACTATCACATCCGAGTGTTCGCATAGAACTCCCAAACTAAGGGAATGATTGTAGTGCGAGGGTGAGAGTAAAACACGTTTCATCCCTGGTCTGTAATCTATGTATTTTGTGATGAAAACCAACCCTCTCTCCAATCGATCACATGCTCTAGGATAGGTTGGGGGAGTTCAGGGCTTGAGAATATCGATCCACTACATTGGAGGAAATAAATCTCATGCTGGATCCTGAGGAAGTGTGAGGCTTCTTCTTTGCCCTAGATGTGGATGCCATAATCGCTGCCAGAAATGCAAACAAGTGAGTTTGGGGATGCAAGACAAAAAAATTTATAATAGAAAATGCTACAACATGCAAATCGGCTTAGTGACTTACATACAAATGAACAATGGATGTTATAATCATTCGGAAGGGTGAAAGCAAAAATTAGCATAGAAAACTAGCACACAATTCCTAGTTAGAGTGAGGGGAAATACATAGAGGTCCAACAAAATCTCCCCTTGCGACATGGATGATGAGCCATGTACATACATGCATTCCTTCCAAAATAATCAATTGTCCACCCTTATTCTATCATAGCAAAACATGTGCATCCCCAACCCCACAAAAACCTTTTTCAATAATGTATACATGAAATTGATAACAAAATCAGGGTCCAGAAACTTACAATGGAGTATAAAAGGGAGGAATTGATGCTTGGGTCCTTGAGGAAATTGTGAGGCAGAGTTTGGAACAAACCCACACAAGAAGAGAATACCGGCGACTAAGAAATAATATAAAGAGCCACCGGGTCCCCTCTTTAATGCCCTTGCTATCAATGAGCGACACGTCCTTAGAAAGTAAAGGACATATTGTAAATCGTATGCACACATTGTGGTCAAAATTTGTGATTGTGTCTCCGCAATTGCATGGGTCATCAAAAAGTAATAAAGTGGACTATGAAGAGTCGGGTTGTCAAACCACAGAAATTATGAGAAATACTAGTACTAATTGATCCTCTATTATCTAGTCTACTAAAAAATCACGAATTTGAATCTAACTATAAAGTAATCTTAGTGCCAAATTCTAATGGAGATGAGGATTAACTTTAAGCAATCAATCAAAGAAAAAGATACATGGGTAATGAGTCCCTCTAGGGTTTTTAATAGAAGATAGTGACAAGAAACCTCTATGTTGTTGATTGTATTGGGTTGGATAAAGAGTTCCTAAAATATATTAAATCCCTCTCTTGAGGCGACCAATGTCTAACACCCTTGTTGCATTAGGTTTTAGTAAATCTATGGCTTGGAAGAATTGTGGAAACAATACATTTGAAGGAGTCGCTCACCTAAGCACCCAATCTCTTGGCGTGCTCACAACACTCTATTGAAGTAGTACTAATATGAGGAGGCGTTCGCTTCTTCCCTCATATGAACCCTATTGAAGGCCCAGGCTGTGGCAACGTAGGCATCTAATGCATCAAAGCACATTCAATAGATATCAAGCCGAAAAGCATTAATTAAGAAAATATAAGTAACTGCCAAAGATTAAACCCTAACCCTAGAGTTCATCACACCCAAGAATCTAAGAAGTAAGTTCCCCATTAGAGGGGAACGCAAATCCAATACAAAATAGCGAGTGAAGGAAACGAACATTCTATGAAACACCATGATAAGAATTCAATTGATCATATTTTTTATACCCGTTTCATGTACACTTTACTTGTGATTTGGAGTAATTTGGGATCGCCAATACTTATTTGTGTTAACTTTGTAGTCAGAGGGAGATAGAAGGCCTCAAGCATCAAAAGGAAGAAATTTGCCATCATTTGAGGTGAAAACGAAGCAATATGAGGTTGCGAGAGAAAGTGTGTGGGTACACGCACCAGTACAAAGCAAGTTTCTAGCGGTATAGGCATCTGTGCACCCGCGCAATTCAACCACACGTACTACAAATAGCAAACAAAAAGATCATGCGGAAGGTTGTGCAGTCGCATGAAGGACCGCATAAAGTGAGAAACGCTTCATAAGCAATCCTACGAACAACTCAACAACCGCACAGATTGTGTGTGCAAGCTTCTTTGACTTTGCCTGTGCAGTGCGCAGACAAATCCCGTACAGTCATGAAATCCCACACGGTGCGGGACCCAGAGCTAGTTAACCTAGCCCAGTTTTACTTCAGAAATCAAACTCCTATGACCATGATTTAGCCAGATTTGTTCTTATTTGAAGGGTGGACTATAAATGGATGATTAAGGGTTTTAGATTGGAGCTTTTTTTCATTCACTTGTAAATCTTGGAATCTTGAACGATACTCTTGGCCTCTTGGCATGCTTCATCCCTCTTCTCGCCTAGGGTTAGGGTTTCATTGAACATCTTGGGTGTGAGGTCGTGGAACCACCATTGAAGGGACGCTACATACTCCGCTAACGGTCCTCTCATTAACGGTGGAGGGAAGTGAACTCTTAACTATGTCATGTTTCCTCCTCTCTTTTCTATTGTTGCATGAGAGTTCCCCATTGATTGGGAACTAACTTGCTAGATATTTGGGCATGATAAACCTCCGGATTAGAATCTAATTAATGTTGTGTTATGAATTTCTATTTTTATTGAATGTTCAATGTTATGACATCTATTGAATGTGATGTATGAAAATTGATTATCTACATTGTGATAGCCCGGATATTCAATAAGAATCATATAAGCGAAGAAGTGAATGCCTCCTAGTACTAGAACAATTTCAATAGAGAGGGTTGCGAGTACACTAAGAGATTGGGTATTAAGGTGAGAAAATCCTTTAAACCTTTTACTCCCATATCCCTTCCAAGCTAAAGATTCCCTAGAACACTAATGCAATAACAATACAAGAAGATAGGAAATCAACCACGGAAGTTTTACTCCCTAAATCATGATTTTTAGTTGCTAAATTAATTTCCGTCCCTATTTCCATCCTAGCAAATATGTGAGGAGACGCTCCCTCGCCAGATGTTAGCGACAGATTAGTGAGGGATTTTATCCCTAGCTATTTAGCAATGGAAAGAATTTCACTACGGAATTTTTTGTATCTATTTAGCGAGGGAACTTATGCCCTCGCTATTTCTTAGCTATCTTCAATTCGTTCCCTTGCTATTCCCTAGCTATTCCACGGCTAATAGTGACATTTACCACCAATATAAATTTTTTTTTATTGGTCCCCTATAATAGA